>CM057934.1:15117625-15727625 GCA_030141595.1 Chydorus sphaericus | reverse complement strand
GGAAACGCATATGGGTTACTGTTTTCCAGTCGTCTGGTGTATTTTCCTCAAACCAAATTTCTCAACATACTATTTTTTAAAACTTTTAGGCTATTTGACAAGTAGACAACACAGGTAAGGCAATTAAAAAAAAACCATAATATAGAAACCAATATTTCATCGCTTATGCTCCTGGGCATGTGTGGTGTATCTCCCAGATTTTATATTTAAAATAAAAGCATTTTATGTCACACTATCCGAATTAATCCTTCATTTCTTTACTATTTTCAAGTGGTTTCCGCTTGGATTCCACCGAGGGGGGCCGACTCTTTTCTATAAAACAAAATGAGAAAAATTTCTTGGTTTTCTAGTTATTTCTTTCTTTTTCCAATTTTTCTCTTTTTTCTCTTTTTTCCTATTTTTCCTCGATTGGATTATTTTTTCTTTAATTTTTCTCATTTTATCGTCAGACATTTGATGAGAAAAAATCTAACTTTGTTGAATTTCAATGATAATCTCAATTGTATATCAATTATATAAACATGAATTTTATTTACCGTTAAAGATTTAATTATTTTTTGGAGAATTTGCGCGTGAAAATCGGGTTTAGATGGTAATGAACCCATAAAGTTGGACCGAGTTCGGTTCTCGGGCTTTTGTTTTTCGTATAATTAATTTAAATGGCTTGCTATCCTTAATCACATATTTAAAGGCGAAGCTTATCAATTAAATGGTTGTTTAATATTAAAATGATTCAATTTAAAGGAAAAAATCTGCCCGTACATAGTAATTACCATCCATCCATATAAACAATTCCAAAGTCCCTTGATTAAGAAGTGAGTCATGGTGCCGTGGCTATAGTGCTGAACTCACGTGCAGAAGTTTTGTGTTCAAGACCAGGTGGTTTCTTTTCAAAAATAATTTTTAAAAATAAAATTTTAAAGAAATAGGTGTTACAGTCACGTGACCCGGCTAGCCAATAGAATCCGGGAAAAAGAAAACAAAAACGAGAAAAATTTCCCCGTTTTGTTTTTTATTGTTTATTTTTTCTCGTTTTTCCATATTTTTTCTTTCCTTAAAAAGAGTCGGGCCTCCCTCGGATTCCACGCATAATAATTTTTGTCTTGTCTTGGAAATACATTTCTTTGCACTCAATAGTTATTTATTTGGTCTATTATATTAGTATTCGAAGGCCCTGAGTTGTTACTACAGTAAAATAGCCAATAGCGTAATACGTATCAAACGGGGAAAATCAATCAAATGTACTTGCTTTTGAACTGATAAGGTACTGTTTTTTTTTTAATGATTGGATTTAAATTTAATATACAGTATAGAACTATAGAACATGAATTAATTAAATTTTATATCTTAAACAGGGCCAGCTAGTTTGGTATTTGTGAATAGAATTGCGAATTCGAATACCATTGTTGGTGATTAATTAGATTTTCTGATTGAAAGATGAAACCCTAACTTTTTTTTACCTACATCGTGTTTCATTTTTTTCCGTTTCCGAGCTGCTTACTCGTCCAATAATTACGCTTACGTACTACTTATCAGCTGGGGATCATCCTAAATGGCCTTGCCTATAAATTGTGTATAGCGCCATTGAGCGTCATCGTGCACAAGTTCGCCTGAGTAAGTAATGAATGGGCCTTTATTAAACAAGTGTCACCTGTGTCACCTGTATTCAATAGAATTCTTTTCCAAGAGGCAATAACATCAGTATCTTTGTTGGGTTTGGGAGTGCGACCATCATAGTCAATGGTGATGCCGTTTCGTTGAAGCTGAATTGAACTCACTGCTCTGACATAAAACTGGTATATTTGAGTTGCTGGAGCAGTAAAGTACCTCGAATTTATATGCATGGAACCATCGTTTTGATTGAAAATTTTAAAAGTAATTTTTTTACCGCTCGTACCATGTAGGGAGTCGGTCTCCACATTGAAATATGCCACGGGTTTCGGTGGACTTGTAGTGGTCGGAATCGTTGGTGTCGGATCCGACATCATATTTAATGGTGAAGCAGTAAAACTTTGGACTTTCAGTTTTGTTTCGTTTTCAGTAATCGTGGCCTTCGTGGTAATAATTTTGGGGGTATTCACATTTCCGAATTTGGTGCACATAGTGTAATTAATTCCTGGGAAGATTAGGATACAAAAATGAGACATTAAAACAACAGCAATTATGGTGCGGACTAAAATACCGGGGAAACATAAACCCCAAATAAGGCTGCAGCTTCTCTTCGCCTCAGAGCACTGCTTATCCCTGCTTCTTGGTGAAATTAGCATATCTTCTCTTTCGTTCTCGTAAATTGGTTCAATATTTATGGCTATAAGACATAATGCTGTATAATCAGGGAAAATCCACTTCTATATTCAACTATTCCGAGAAGAAATTACAAGTGCAATAGGAGCCGCTTGAAATGTTTTACCTACTTTTATTTGGAAATGACTCGACCAGACCTTTGAATTTTTACTTATTTCGAATAAAGCGACCCCAAAAATCACTTCTCCTTCAATTAATTGCTGTCCTAAAACAGCGTCAAACCGAAACTACTGAAGAAAATAACCAATTTTTTCAAACTCAACCTTTCATCTTGCTATATTTTATAGTTCAAGAATGATGATTGGTATGGCCAATTTCCACGATTCAAAGGGTTATAACGAGTATGGCATAATGTCAAAAATTTCTTTGTTCAATTTTTTATAAATATTTTTGGTAATGGCAGATACAATTGGAATCTTTGAAGTTTTTTTAGTTATATTCAACCTTGAGTATTGAACCATTCGAGTTTTTTTCCTTCTTTTTAAATAAATGTATTTCCATACCTAATGGATGTCCATGACCTAATGGATTTCCATGACCTAATTGCTACATATATTTTATTGTGAGCTTATCGAGACTTCGCTCTCTTCTCAATGTTAGCAATGGTACAGTAGGCCTACATTCCGAGTTTTAAGGGAACTTTAAGAAAATTATTTTATTTAATCGGGACGGTGAAAAGGTCAGCTCCGCCATTAACGCTGTACCTGAAGATAATCGACCACAAACCTTTCAAATCACCCAGGCCCACGAACTACCCCGTACCGCGTTTCATCAATTTCTCAATGGAAGTGATGTAACTACTAACTTGACATCATACCTTAACCAAATGCGCTCACAACAAGAGCCATTTTTCGACGAATTCGGTCAGACCATTACATCTTACAGAAAAGTGTTCTCCTTAATTTCAGAGCAAGTTGATGAAGTGGCCGTTGGCAATTACGCAATTGGACACTTTCACAAAGACCGATACGATCTATGCAGTGTTGCCAGATACATTTCTCATCAGTTGAAGTATTCCGATCGTAAAACGATCATCCAACGAATGGGAGATGTCTTAGGCTCACCCTGCAATCCTTGCATTCCTTACAAGAGGAAACAGTACTCTAAAAGGGATTCAACTGATGATTCAATTATTGATGAAACTAATTACTGCTTAAACAGCTCTTTTACATCAAAAGTAGGCATTGCAAATGCATCTATTGATATCGTTTCAATTGAAATAGCCATTTTTAAACCATGCGAATTGAAACATGATAAGGACGATGTGACTATCTTCATAAATTGTAATAATGTTCCTCTCAAAGAAGTTCGGAATGCCTTTCACCGCTTTAAAGACAGAAATTTCAACATTTTGTACTTAAGCAGCCCAAATTCTGATGAAGAAATACCAGAAGATAAAGTTGGAGTATATAAATAATATAAAACTCCCAATACTCCCAAAAACTACTCCTCCATCATTGTCTCCCATGTTGTCTAGTGGTTAGGATACCCGGCTTCACCCGGGAGGCCGGTGAAATTCCCGGCATGGGAATCGAAACGCATGAAACATCTTTCCGAGATCTTCTAGCGTTCATTTTGATCGAAAACACCCAACTTTTGAGTGGCAACCATTGTATATTAAACAGCAAGTTGGTATTCAATGTTGTTTATATATTTTTTAATTAATGATAATACATGTCCCGAATCTCGAGAAAATTCTTTAACCAAACGCCATTGAGCATGTATAGATTTTTACACAATGGGTGGTCAAAATTTCGAATTTTAACCAGTTTTGTCAGTGTTTTATTTATTTTTTTCCAAGGTTGATTCAAAATTTATCATAATAGGAAAATTTATTCATTTTTCCTTGATTGAGTTTTATACAAATTCATGAATCCAATAGTACTTTACTTAAATCAATTCTTTACAATTAATCAATTAGGCCTAGACCTCTTTGTAGCCGACATTTATAAAATAATCATTTGAATTCCCGCCATAAATACAGCGTTGACATCAATTAGTAAATTTTTTTTCTGCTAAAAAATGTATTACTTTTATAAACTTAAAAGAAGGATTTTTAATTGCACTAGCTGCCTTCGGTGCTTATGTGGAATTGCGTCAAATAAAAAATAAATTTACCGCTTGTAATCGAGACTTCAATTTTCAAATATTTTGAAAACTGAAGAAGATTTTTTTTTTTATCAGTCATATTTTATAGTTTTCAAAAATATTGTGTATTCTATGCATAAATGTATATTATCTGTGGGATTGATTCCATTTAGAATTGCGTTAAAGAGAAATAGCAAAAAAGTTAACCGATTAGAGTAATATTTAAACTGTTTCAAGGATCACGTAACAAGGATCGACTGAAAGGGACTACTCGATTCAGAGAGGCAGTGGAACCGTTCAATATTGGGTGATTTATAAATTCAACATAAGGGTGGTGATGATTAGGTGAGCGATCTTGTTCTAGAATGACTAGATGGTTTTTATTTGGAAAGGATTTCAAGTAGAATTTCGGGACGTAGAGGGTCTGCTGAGGTCCTTGGACCGGCCAGTACCGTCCTAAATTGATTCCGTTCAGGAAGGCCACGCCCTGTTAAGCAAAAATGTAAAATAAAAATTATATGATCGAATTGAATTTTAAAATAATTAATTATTAACTTTTGAGTAAAATTTTTTCTAATGAACTTAAATTTTACTTAATTTTATTTATATTTAAATGCATTTTTTTCTAGAAATATTGAGCCATTTTTTATTATTTGGTTTATTGAAAATTAAATGTGTGATTAATTAAATTGTGATTTTAAAAGTTGTGATTAATTATTCGAAATTAAATTATTAATTTAAAAAACAAAGTTAGGATGAGGAATTTGTTTTAACTTAAACTTAAAGACTTAATTGACTTTTGAGTAAAATTTTTAAAAATGAACTTACATTTTACTTAATTTTAATTATATTTAAATGCATTTTTCCCCTAAAAATATTCATTCATTTTTGAATTTATTATTTTTAAATGAAATGTGTCATTATGCAATACTTTGTGCCATCCGGGAAGATGTAGAAAAGTGTCTGCCAGATCCTTTTCTTCGCGATGGATGACAAAGCATCCGGCGAATAAGGATAGAGTGCCTCTAGGAGCAGGGCTAGATCGCTCAGCGCTTCCGCATTTAGTCATCTTCTCCAGGATTCCGGAATTGTTGAATGGAAGTGGATATTGGGACCAGTTACTCAGAACGTGGCCGTTTAATGACACAGATCCTGTCAATCCCTTTAAATAAAAAAAAATAATTTGACGATTTAAAAAATATATGTTTATTATATAATTTAATCAATTAATCAAAATAAATTTAAATGAATTAAAAATTATCCGAATTAACAAAAAATTGAATTTAATTAATTAATGAAAAATAGTTTTTAAAATTCAGATTTTGAAAATATAAATTTATGAATAAAAATAATTTATTGAAATTTGAGAACCCTGGATGTATAAAAATGGTAAAAAATAATTTAAAATAAATAATTAGAAACAAAAAAAATAATAATATTTAAAAAATCAATCTAAATTGTAAAAAAAAAACTATTTTTCATTAATTAATTTAATTCAATTTTTGGTTAATTACCTTGAAATCCTTGATACCTCCACCGTAAGCGATCCTTCCTTGATTTTCAACCAGAATGCACAACTCTTTACTCCCGGCAACTTGAATCGGCATGGAAACCAATTTAAAACTTCTGGTTAAAATTCCCACAAATTCCTGCATTTTTAAAATAATAATAAAAAAATTATATTTAAATTTAATTAAAATTTTTAAAAGATAATACTTTATCGACGTAGATGTAAGCCCTATCCGCCAATCCTTTGAGCTCTAATAGTGAAGGATCTGGAAATGGAATTGGCAATGCTGTACAGTAGAGAACGTAGCCGTGAGCCTGACCCATGGATTCGAACGTCACCGGCTGGATGGATCGCACTGGGCTTCCGGCCAAAGGGGTGGACAGCAGATCCCAAAGGTTCGCATTGTAGTGCATCTTGACCCGTCCGTAGTCTGCTTTCAGACTCGCTTTTGGCACTGGGTATTCCGGAAGTGGCAAATACTGAAATTAAAAAAAAAAAATGTTTAGTTGGAGAGGCCGGAGAGCTCTCCGAAAAAGTAATTTTAAAACAGTTAGAAATACTAAAATTGAAATAATTAAATTTTTAGATTTTTGGTCGGAGAAGTCGCAGAGGTCGCAGAGGTCTTGGAACGCAATTAAGCAGTTAACATTTATGTCGGAGAGGTCGCATAGCTCTCCGACTTTACAGAGAAGTTTCTTTCCTATTGGAACTAAAACAGAAATACTAAAATTGAAATAATTAAATTTTTAGATTTTTGGTCGGAGAAGTCGCAGAGGTCGCAGAGGTCTTGGAACGCAATTAAGCAGTTAACATTTATGTCGGAGAGGTCGCATAGCTCTCCGACTTTACAGAGAAGTTTCTTTCCTATTGGCATTGCGAATTCTAAAAGGTGGGAGTGGAATTAACTAATTTTCCACATTTTAGTCTACCAAGACACTAAAGGGTGGAAGCCATATAAACAGTGGAAGTGGGAAAATGTCTAAATGGTGGAAAGTGGAAATCTTTTCTAGTACTAAAAGTGGAAGTGGATTTTTTATTTTTGGAAAATATACTTTCGAGATGACGTTGCGTAAACTGAAATATTTTTCAGTGGGATCGCCAGCCTCATTTAAGGGAGCGTCGTAATCGTAAGAAGTGACGCAAGCCTTGTACTCATCAATCGCCAACGCACCTATTTAAAAATTTTTATTTAAATAATTTAAATACAAAAAGAAAAATAAATATTAGAAAACCTGAAGTGAAGCCAAATGAAGTTCCTCCGTGAAAGACGTAAATTGAGACGGATGCGTTGAGAGCTAGGATCTCGTCCAGCGACTTGGCAACGCTTGTTTGGTCAACAACAGAATGAGGCAATCCCCATAAATCAAGCCAGCCAGGGTAGAATTCAGAGTTGACCCGAGGGCCGGATGGCTCGAAATGTTTCTGAGGTTTGAACGCTTCTAATACATTTCCACCTATTTAAAAATAAAGTGTGTTTAGGGATTGATTAAATAAATAATTTTTTAAAACTTAATTTTTTTATTAGTGTTTAGAAAATGATCAAGGAATAATATTTTGAAAAAAATTGTGTTTAGGGATATGATTAAGAAAAAAGTGTGTTTAGGGATTGGACTAAAAAAATGTGTGTTTAGGGATCAATAATTAAAATCACAATAATTTCTTTAGGATTGATCAAAAAAAATATTTTGACAATAGTGTGTTAAGGGATATGACTTAAGAAAAAAGTGTGTTTAGGGATTGAATAAATAATTTTTAAAAATTTAATTTTTAAATTTGTGCTTAGGGATTGATCAAGAAATAATATTTAGGAAAAAGTGTGTTTAGGGATGAGACTAAAAAATGTGTGTTTAGGGATCAATAATTTTAAAAAGTTATTTCTAAAATTTAATTTCTTTGGGATCGATCAAAAAATAATATTCTGATAATAGTGTGTTTAGGGATATGACTAAGAAAAATATGTGTTTAGGGATTATTCCTTTTTTTAAAAATATGGATGAGATAAAAAATTTTAGTGTGTTTTGGGATTGGTCATCGAAAAAGTGTGTTTAGGGATTTAGTCATCAAAATTTAATTGAATTAAAGATGACAAATTTACCAGCGCCAAAATCGACAGTGGCGTAGACTTGAGGCACTTTGCCGCACTGGAGGAATCCATCTCCAGCGCCATCTGTCGTAAACAGGACAACATCCCTCCCGAGCTTGGAGCGGATAAAGTCGCGGAGCCAGCCCGTGTAGTCCCGGTCGCAGGCCGAATAGCTGCCGTACTCGTTCTCCACTTGGACAGTGATGATAGGCCCACCATTGGCATATATATAAGGCTTTATTTTGTCTAATAAGACGGTGAACCAACGTTGCACAAAGAATACATAACCTGCAATTTTTTTAATATAATTAATTATTTTAATATGATTACGCAACAGATAAAATTATTCTACAAAATGATCATTGTAAATTGACATTTTCTACAATTAAAAAATTAATTCTAGATGAGTTAACTTAATTACGCTAAAAGTTAAATCATTTAAAAGATAAAAATGATTGTTATTAAAAATATTTATGCATGTGTATAGAAACATATAATTTTAATTTAATTTTATATTAATTTTAAATGTATTGATTCGATTTTACTGAATACTAAATTATTTTAAATAATTTAAAAAGGAAGTTCAGCTCAAGGTTGCGTAATTTCATTCTTTTCTGTATAAGGACACTCTTGATAAAAGTTAGTGGAAAATTCCCCGTTCAAAAGAAGAAGAAAAAATGTGGGAAATTCCTGAAAAAAATCTACATTTTTGTTTATTACGAAATTAATAAAGAAGTTTAAGAAATTAATAAAATTGAAAAAAATAGAGAGAAATACTAGAAAAATTTTAAATTGTTCATTCAACGTTTAATTAATTTAAAAATTGCATTATTTAATTTTGAATTTAATAATCTAGTATATTTATTTAAGTTAATTAATTTAATAACTATAAAATTAAATAAATTTTTTAAAAAATACTCACTAGAATCACTGCTCCTCAATTTCATTGAAGGATTCACTGTCATCAGCCAGAAAGGCAGTCCTCCCTAATTAAGATTTTAAATAATTCATCTCAATTTAATTTAATTATAAAAATATTCCAACCATATCCCTCTCTGCATCAATAAAAGGCCCCGGCCTCAGAATGACATTCAAATTGTGCTCGAGAGCAAGCTGGAGGTACTTCTCGATATCCAGATTCCCCTCAAAATTGAATCTTCCAGGCTCGGGCTCGTGAGAGTTCCACTCGATGTACCTTCAATATGAAAATTATAAATTTTTTTTTAAAGAAATGAAGTTCGGGCAAGTCACGTTTCAAGAGTGTTGAGCCCCGCAGCCCTCATCTTGGCCATCCTGTCGGGCCAGTACTCGGGTGGTACCCTGAAGTAGTGCATTGCCCCGGCAACATATCTGAAGGGTTTCCCATCTTTTAGAAACTGATCACGATCGTAATCGATTGTAAAACTTCTACTGCTGCTGCCCTGAATTTTTTTAAAAAGAAAAAAAATGATTCATCATTTATTTTTTAAAGAGATAAGAAATTACTTGAATAGTTTGTAATGATGCCAACGTGACAAATGAGATGATTAAAAATGTCACGTCGAGCATGATGATGATGATTCAAAATACCACCCCTCTGCGTGAAAATTCGTGAATCAGCTGTCACACACATCGTGTGTAGCAGAAATAAACATTTGGAACGTTGCCAGTTTTACATGAATAGAAATTTATGAGTTTAAAATAAATTTTTAAAAATTAATAATGTGAGAATGAATTTTAGATTGAATTTATGTTAATTTCAACTGAAAATGTTGATTACTTAAAAAGATAAATGAATAAAACCATTTAAAACATTGCCAATTTGGATTAAATTATGTTTTATAGTTCTCATAAATTCTGTTAAATGTACAGTATGAGAATGAATTTAATCTTTTAAAAAAACTAATTTCAAACTCTTATTTATAATTATTGTAAAAGATAAATAAATAAAACCATTAAAAACGTTGCCAATTCGGATTAAATTATCTTTTAAGTTGTGAAAAAATCTGTAAAATGAACATGATGAAAATGGATTTTATCTTCAATAAAAATCTGTTTAAAACTTTTAATCATAATTATTGTAAAAGATAAATCAATAAAACCATTTAAAACGTTACCAATTGTAATTAAATTATATTTTATGGGCTCTAAAAATTCTGGAAAATGAGTATTATGAGAATGGATTTGATCTTTTATAAGAAATAGTGTAAAACTCTTAATTACAATTATTGTAAAAGATAAATCAATTAAACCATTTCCAACGTTGCCACTGTTTACTAACTTTTCAAAACCAAAAAAATCCAGTATTATCAAACTTGATATACATTTTTTACAATTGAAATTGTCAACGCATTGTTTATCTTTAACTCAATGTCGAAATCACCAGAGAGGGAGCCATGTGGTTTTCCTCTTTTTGGTTGGCTAGACCGGCGAGCTGCGAGCAATGGGGCGTCGTCTATAAAAAGACAGATGCCCAGAGCGTCAGCCAGTTCCTAGATACCACTCGCTCTTGTCGGTTCTACTACTATCTCTATCTGCATTCTACAACTTTTTCATTTATCTTTTACGTATAATTTATTCTTATTTCAAAAGATAATGGCATCTCCATTCGGTGCTGAAGTGGGCCAGAAACCAGGTCTGGAAATTTGGAGAATTGAGGTAAACATTTGAAATTACGTCATTGGACACGTTTATGACTTCAAATTAGGATTATTTGATTATCTCTGTTTAGCTTTTCTGGAAGCTTAAAAAGATATGTCAACATTGACTTTAGGAGTGTGTTAAGGGATAGTTAAAAAGTGTGTTTAGGGATAGTTGAAAAAGCGTGTAAAGGGATCGATCACAAAAAACTTATTTTTTGAAAAGCCGGCCAGAAATGATGAAACTGACTGATCAATCCCTAAACACACCCAACCAAAAAATGTGTTTAGGGATTGACCACTTAAAACTTGTTTTTTTTTTTATTGATCATAAATAATGAAAATAGTTAGTTAATCCCTAAACACACTTTTTTGTTGGATGTGTTTAAGGATCGATCTCAAAAAAAATAATTTTTTTCTAAAGTTGATCAATACTTATGAAAATAGTTGATCAATCCCTTAACACACTTTTTTGGTAGGTGTGTTTAGGGATGGATCACGACTTGAAATTAGAAAAGACAGGCGTAGGTTATAATTTGAAATGGCGTCGGGGAAACATGGACGACTGCACGTACTGTGTCGTTACGGTACAGTGAAGCAGTCGCTTGCGTGAGTTGAAAAAACACGACACAACACGCCGACGCAGTTTCCAGCGCCTGCCGAGGGCTATTGTTGTAAACAAAAAAAACCTGTAAATTCTGCTTTTCACGTAACTCTGCCAACTTTTTTTCCAAATTCTGAAAAATGAACTTTGTGAGAATTGATTTCCTCTTCAATAAAATCTAATGCGTAATTTAATTAGTTCAAAAGATAAATGATTTAAAAGTAGGAAATCTAAAATTGCAGTTGCAGTTTCTGCTCTAGAAAGTTTGTTGGAAATTAGCTTTTATCGAAATTCAAAATATATTTTTTCTCCTGAAAAATGAACTTTGTGAGAATGAATTTTCTCTTCAATTGAATATATTACACAATCCATAATTCTAATTAGGGTAAAAGATAAATAATTAAAAAGTAGAATTTTCAAAGTTGCAATCGCATCTGGCATCTGCCCGTAGGCTATTGTTAGGATTCTGTCTGCTACGATGATAGATTTTTCTTGTTAGAAAGCTTTTAGAGGATTGAGTCATACACCACATCCGGTATCCATAACCTTGGAATTGTACAGTGGGTTGTTTAGTAATCAGCGGGATTATCGGTGCGGGGCTTTTTTATAATTCCCGATCGGAAGTGGTGAAGTAATCATGACCGACTTTGATCTTAGAATTTCACTCCAGTTCCATACGACCCGAAATCTTACGGAAAGTTCTACTCTGGTGACTCCTACATCATCCTCAACGTATGAATCATAATTACATGTTTCTTTTGTTGTTGAGAAATGACGTAATTTTCTTATGAATTGTAGACTCGGTTGTCTGGGGACCGACTTAAATGGGACATTCATTTTTGGCTCGGAAAAGACACTTCTCAGGTAAATATTTTAATTTTAAAATATTCTGAGTAATGAACATTGTGAGAATGAATTTAAATTCATTTTTATGTCACATAAAATCCTTTAAATCTAATTAGTTTTAAAGTTAAATGATTTAAACATAATTTTACCTTTCAAATTCAAATTAATTTCAATCCAAAATTCTTATTACATTAAAAGTTAAATCATTTAAACTAATTGCGTTCTAAATAAAGTAGTTAATTTGTTGAAAAAAAATTTCTACTTAGTGAACAGTATGAATATTGCATTCAAGTTAATTTTCAAGTGAAATATAGTCCATAATTCTAATTACCCTAAAAATTAATTCATTCAAACTAATTGTTTTATTTTCTGAATAATGAACATTGTGAGTATTGAATTAAACTTACTTTTCATGTGAATTACAATCCATAATTTTAACTACCTTAAAAGTTAAATCATTTAAATGTAATTTATTATAAAGGATGAGATGGGAGCGGCTGCCATTTTTGCCGTTGAGCTCGACGACCATCTAGGCGGGGTTCCGGTCCAGCACCGCGAAGTTCAGGAGCACGAAACGTCCGCATTCTTATCTAATTTTCCCGGCGGTGTCCGCTACTTGGACGGCGGCGTTGCCAGCGGATTTAAGCACGTGGATCCGGACGCGGTTGAGAAGAAGCTGCTTCACGTTAAGGGCAAGAGGAATGTGAGAGTGAGGCAGGTGCCGCTAGATGTCTCTTCGATGAATAAGGGCGACTGTTTCGTGTTGGATGCCGGCAAGACTATCTACGTTTATATGGGCACCGGAAGTAAGAAGGTAGAGAGGCTTAAGGCGATTACGGCTGCTAATCAAGTGCGGGATCAGGATCACGGAGGAAAAGCGAGAATCGTCATTTTAGGTAATAAGAAAAATCTATTTAAAAAAAATTATAGTTAATTTTTTAAAAATCACGTAATTAAAAAAATAAAAATTTTGAATAATGAACATCGTGAGAATCAATTTATAAATAATTTTGGCGTAATTAGAAAATAGTTAATTTAATTACTTTTAAAGTTAAATGAATTAACTGATTTTTTAAAAAATAATATAATTTTCGAATAATGAACATCGTGAGAATGGATTTAAAATTTATTTTCGTGCAATTATAAAATATTTAATTTAATTATATTTGAAGATAAATGAATTAACTTAATTTTTTAATACTAAATTTATTCAAAAATTTTGAATTTTATTTTAAAAAGATGAGTTTAGCGATGGAGGAGAGCATTCTGCCTTTTTCACGCAATTGGGCAGCGGGTCGCCTTCCGAAGTTCCCGCGGGATCGGATGACGACGATGACGTCACTTTTGAAAAACAACAACAGGTTTCTAAAAAAATATAAATTTTATTTAAAAAAAATAATAATTCGATTTTTAAAAAAAGGCGACGGTGACGCTGTTCCGCGTGAGCGACGCCAGCGGCCAACTGGCGGTAGAAGAAGTCGGTCAAAAACCCCTGCAGCAATCCATGCTTAAAACGGAGGTATGTATTATTTTTTTCAATTGGTTTTTCGTGAGTGGCTTTCGGGTTTTTTTATTGTGTAAAACTAACAAGAATTTGGCTTGGTTTTGTGTGCTGATTTGTTTCGCTTGATAACACCGATGCCGCCGCCCGCAGGATGAATCCGGACAAGTAAGTCGCAGCTTGCTTATTTATTGCATCATTATTACTTTTTCCAAGGTCATTGTTTGGAAATGTGCGTTAACTAATAATGAACATTGTAGTTATACATATTTCTTTTAATCTAGTGAGAATTTGAATTCATTAAGTTAATCACACTAAAAGATAAATAATTTAAAAAACTTGATAACTTTTTTCTGGATTTTTGTTTTTTAATTTTTAAATTATTTTCTTCAAAAAAATCTAAATGCTTAATTTATTGCATCATTATCTTCATATCTTGTTTGATTATTTTCAAGGACATTGCTGCTAAATAATCAATTTGAAAATAAGTAAACATGACGAAACGCGATAAAAAGAATTGATTAAAAATGGAGTTTATAATTTTGCTCATTTCCCTTAATCAAGTTTAATTCAGAATTCATCAGTTGACTACTGTTAATGTTACATAATTTAAAATTTGAAAAAAATATCAATGGAAAATTTTGAATTAAAATTAAATTAATAACCATAATTTTATAAAAAATATTTTTGAATGTTATTATGTACTAATTAAGTTGAGTAATTTCTTAAAACTAGAAATTAATAAAAAAAATATTGGAAAATTATATTTTAACGCAATTGATTTAATTAGGACTGCTTCATTCTGGATACGGCTGGATCAGGATTGTTCGTCTGGATCGGTCGCCAGTGCACTAAAACGGAGAAGGTGGAAGCCATGAATGTCGCCCACAAGTTCCTTACCGAGAAAAATTACCCAATGTGGACCAAAGTAATTTTACTCAATTAAAAAAAATTAATTACAATTTAATTAAAAAAAAAAATTATGCAATAGGTCGTAAGAGTGGTTGATGGAGGAGAGCCGACTCTATTTAAACAATATTTCGCCACCTGGAAGGAGGATACCGGATCTTCTCATCCAGCTGTTCCGGTTCCTATCAAGAACGATCGCATTGCCGGTACGTTAAAAAAAAAAACTTCTGCATTTCCGGATAGTCGGAGACCTTTGCGAGCTCTCCGACCTGTCCGGCTATTTGCCTATAAAGTCAAAATAAATCCATCTGATTCTTTTCGGACCTCTCCAACTTTTCCGGACAGGCGGATACCTTTGCGACCTCTCTGACTTCTCCGATTTATAAATTATATTTTACAATATTACTGTTTTTCAGAGTTTAATGTGAGCTCTCTGCATCGCGATCAGCTGCGCTTGTTACTGAAACAAGGCGGAGCAGCTCCTGGATTCTCTCCGGATGACGGAACGGGTCAGAAAGAGATTTGGCGGATTGAGAATTTTGAATTGGCGCCGGTGGATCCGGCCGCTTACGGCATGTTTTTCGGTGGTGATTCTTACGTCATCAAGTACACTTATGATAAAGGTTGCATCATCTACTTTTGGCAGGTAATTGACAAATAGACAAAAAAAATTTAATTAAAGTTTAATTAATTTTTTTATCATTTTAGGGTAATGATAGCAGTCAAGATGAAAGGGCCGCTTCAGCGCTTCAGGCTATGAAACTAGATAACGAGGTGGGCGGAAAGGCCGTTCAGGTACGCGTCACTCAGGGCAATGAACCCCGCCACTTCATCAAAATGTTCCAAGGTAAATTTTTATAAATTCTAATTAAGTTTAATCCATTTAAAATTAAGTTAATTATTTAAGAATTTTCTTTCAATTAATTTATTGTATTTAATTTGAATTTCATTTTAAGATATTTAACTTTAATTAGTTCTCAATTAACTTTAATTCGATATCAATTAAGTTAATTGATTTAAAATTTACTATAATTATGGGTAAAAAGTTTAAATTTTACTAAGGAAATAATAAAGTTTAATTCATTAAAAATTAAGTTTAATTGAATTACAATTAACTTTTAATTATTTTTGATTAGGCCGGATGATTGTATTTAGCGGCGGTCGAGCCAGCGGATTCCGCAACGTTCACGATCACGACAGTTATGACGTCGACGGCACCCGCCTCTTCCACGTCCGTGGTTATGGAGCAGACGACATGAGAGCCGTCCAAGTGGCCGAAAAGGCCTCATCTCTCAACTCGGACGACGTATTCGTCTTGGAAACTCCTTCGGCCACTTATATCTGGAACGGAGTGGCATCTAGCGACGCCGAAAAGAGTCTCGGAGTGGAAATCGCTAATTTAGTGTCTCCCGGAAGGAATCACGTTACGGTACCGGAAGGTGAAGAGCCGGCGGAGTTCTGGGCCGCTCTGGGAGGTCAGGGACCGTACACCACCGTCCAACCGGACCCGGTTCCGATGCTCAAGACTCGACTCTTCCACTGCATTTTGAGCTCATTCGGCCGACTCCGAGTCGAAGAGATCAAACCGTTTAAACAAGAAGTAATTTACTTTAGTTGATTTAAAATTAACTTTAATTAGTTTTCAATTAAATTTAAATTCCTTTATAGTTAATTACTTCTCAATTAAGTTAATTCATTTAAAATTAACTTTAAGTGGTACTCAATTAACTTGAATTTCATCAAGATTAACTTTGCTTATCCTTTTAATAGTATATTGTATCTTAATTAAGTTTAATTGATTTAAAATTAACTTTAATTTGTTCAAAATCAACTTTGTTAACCATTTCAATAGTTAATTGTATCTTAATTAAGTTTAATTGATTTAAAATTAACCTTAATTTGTTCAAAATCAACTTTGTTAACCATTTCAATAGTTTATCGTTTCTTAATTAAGTTTAATTGATTTAAAATTAACTTTAATTACATCAAAATTAGGATCTGATTGATGATGACGTCATGGTGCTTGATTCGGGTCACGAGATTTACGTTTGGGTGGGTATTCACGCTACGGATCAAGAATTGAAGGCCGGCTTCGGCATGGCCCAAGAGTACTTAAGGACGGAGCCGAGTCACCGCTCCTCGGATTCGACGCTCATCTTCCTGATTCGTCAGCGTCAGGAGCCGGATAACTTTGCCGCTGTATTCCCAACTTGGGATCCAGACTACTGGAAGGTAAAATTACAACAACAATAAAAATTTTGCTCAAAATTCCATTTAAAAAAAAAGGTATAGTGCTTAGATTCCATAAATCCTGGTGCTTTTCAAAGTTTGGTTAATTGCTTTTTATTGTTGAAATTATTTGGTAGTTACTTAGATCAAAATGGTAGTAGAATAGAACCACAAATTGTGATAAATGTTTTAGATCTGTTTAGTATTTAAATACCTTTGGTTATTTCGGTGGTTTTATAGTCGACCTAATAATATTTCAATTGTGATATAAATTTTATTAGATCTGTTTAGTTTAAAAAGTGTCGGTTGATTACACGAGCTCAATATTTATGTATGACTTTAGGACCAGAAATCCTACGAAGAGATCAAGGCTGAGGCCATGGTGAACAGCAACATGGATGATTGAGTTATCTTTTAAACTAATATTACTCACTTTAAAAAACTATTATTAATCGGTATTATTACTATACACCAGTCAATTAATCTTCCTATTCACAACACTTTCTTCTGTGATATACTTTGACGTATAATACTACTAATTAGCTTACTTAACTTACTTTCCATATTTACTATACTGTTATACTTCCAGTATTATTATTAACTAATACTTAACTTTGGTTATTTCAAATACACGCACAGTGAAGAGAGAAAGACGAGTTGTTTACACGAATTCTGACGACTTTATCTTGTTATAATTGTCATCTTTTAAGTTAGAAGTTAAGATTATTTAATTGCTATAATTATGACAAATAATATAGCTTAATAGCTTATGTTAATGAATTGGTCTATAACAAAGTTTTGATGAAAATCTTGCTTACTAAAACACTTAAGTTATGTTAAACCGTATACGGAAAGTAAATTCGAAAAACCAAGGTTTATTTAAACGTATGACTTATTTATTTGCTAAGTTTTAATTAAAAAGATTATTCTGATGGTTGAATTAATTAGTGTTTCTCTAAAATATGAATCATTTCTTTGCTATCATTACAGTAAAACTCTATAGCTAATTAACGTTAGCATATATCGTCCACTGCTGGGCAAAGCTGCATGCATTCCATATTTCGACATTCTTCATCTTCACTATTCTTCCTATACCTATTATATAACAATATTTTGTTAAAACCCAAAAAATTTGACCTAAAAGAAGATCTGGAAAGCTGGTCATTTTGACCTATATTTATGACCCTTCCCAACATTTTTACCTGAACAGGTTTTCATTTAAAAAAAAAAGGCCTAAAAATGTTCTCTATTTTAAAATAATTTGAAATATACAAAGTTATACATTTTCCTGCCAGTTTTTATTGATTTAAATTACGACTGTATATACGCAACGTCCTTGGCGAAAACAAAGGTGTGAAACGCCTTGGCAACCTTGAGCGCACACTTAGTTGCGTGCGACTTAGAAAGAAAGAAAGAATTAGATGACCCATGCTGAAAAAAAATGGGCTTGGAACGATTTATTTTATATATTGATAATAATAGACAGCATTAGTCGATCCTTATTTGGGGAGACTTATACTGCGCGTCATCCGAGCAGACGAGGCCGCACCTATCCGGTTTAAGTGGCTCTGTCTGGGCCCCTGAGATCGGCATCAGTCGGTGATGTTCAGTCTCATCGAGTGGATCATTGTTGTATAGCTTATTACAATGAGCAGTAGTGACAATATCATCCTTGGAGGCATTGAAGGGTATTAACATTCCTTACACTTTTCTTATCTTAATTTATTAGGCCTACATTTGAAATTTTTAGTAAAATTTGACCATACTTTATTTTTAGTTTTAAATAAGAATAGTAAGATTTGCACTTTTTCATTGAATGGCGGAAGAGGCTTCCGCCGTGTTTCATTACGGAAGTATTGTGTGTATACATGAGATGAGAGATTAAAACTTCGCAGTTTCACACCATACTTATCTTACAAAATGTGATGTTAAAACGAGTTTTAAATTGATAGAGGAGGGAGCCACTCTGTTGTGGTCCTCTTCGACCTTCAAGGTAACAAATTGGCGGAATTGGACAGCCCAATCAGCACCAATCTTTGGGTATATATCTATTAATCTTAAATGTATTAAGTGGTTGTATAACTAACGAACTGTTTAACGGAAAAGTTGGTAGGAATGGACGAATGCAGAGATAGGATCAACCAGCTCGTTCACGAGGCCATGAATATCGCGGGATTAGACCCATCCCTGACCTTGAAATCTCTCGTAATATACTATATATCACGCACTTTGTACCTACATGGTTATATAAGGAAACTATTCAACCATTCAGATAAAATATTCTGAACTTAACATAGTTAACTATATAAAGCTGCTTTTTTAATATAGAAAAACAATCAATCGAATCGAGAATCGTTGAATCAATGAAAGTCCAAAACAAATCGAATATTCGATTATATATAATAATATCCATACATATTGATATAATTGAATATATATACATATTCGATTTGTTTTAGACTTTCATTGACTGTGTATTTATATGTTTATATGCATTTCTTGACATTTGAAATCAATTTTTGTCAGATATAGGAGCCCTTATTTAAAATAAGTTTTCTTATAATCGAGTTTTTAAAAGTGTGTCACATATTCCAACAGCTATTTTGAAGGATTATAAGAAAACTGCCTAACCAATTCTCTTTAAACTTAAAAAAATTGCCTTATATTTAGTTTAATCAAGTTCATATCAATTGTGACCTCTATTAAAAAAAGTTCTTGATACGATTTGATTGCAAGAAAACTCTTAGACAAATCTCTTTCAAATTTGTAATGTAACACACTAGATTACAGCTTAATCTTTCATTGATTGGCTTAACAGTTTTCAGGAAACCTAGCTATTATATTGTACGGCTTGCCTCATTTTAGAAACCTTGATTCAAGAAAACTGTCGAACCAATTTTCTTCCAGTTGTGAACACATATTTATTTAGAGCTCTAAAGTAACCCACATTTTTATTATCATAAAAAGGGACTCTCTTTAAGCGGTTGTGAGGACGAATCCACCAACGAAGAGCTCAAAAAGTCGTTGATATCCAAATACCCTAATCTAAGCGAGACCTATGTCGTCTGCAGCGACACCATCGGCTCCATAGCCACGGCCAGCGAGCACGGCGGACTGGTCATCATCTCCGGAACGGGGTCCAATTCGTTCCTCTTAAATCCTGACGGTTCCACCGCCAGATGTGGCGGATGGGGCTACATGTTAGCAGACGAAGGAAGCGCCTTTTGGGCCTCTCATACGGCCATTAAGATGGTGGTGGACGAAGAGGACAACCGTAGAATTCCTCCCCATCCGACAGATGTCGTCAAAGCCGCCATGTTGGACCATTTCCAGATCAAGGACCGATTCGGCCTCATGGAGCAGTGCTATTCTAAATTCAATAAAGCAGTCTATGCGGGATTCTGCGCCAAATTGGCCGCTGGTGCCGAACAGGGAGATTTATTGTGTAAATACATTTTCAGGGAAGCTGGACGACTTTTAGGAGAGTTCATTGCCGCCCTCTTGCCATCCATTCAGCAGGTATTCAATTAAAATCCAATTTTTATAGAAGTTTCCAATTTGAATTTGAATTTTGAATTTGGCGCGCTTTTATAAAGTTCCAAACATTTGAATTTGGCGCGTTTTTTTAAATCTTCAAATTTGAATTAGGCGCGCTTGTTTTAAATGTATAAATTTGAATTTGGCGCGCTTTTTTAAATTAAAAAAATTGAATTTGGCGCGCATTTATAGAGCCTATTAGACGAAGGATTGCCTGTGATCTGCGTGGGCCGAGTTTGGAAGAGTTTCGCACTGATGAAAGAAGGATTTATTGAAGGTGCTAGGAGCCATCCGGGACCGGTTAAGACGGACCATCTCCTTCACACTTTCAGGCTGTTGGAGCTGCACACGACGCTGGCCGTTGGAGCCGCTTATTTGGGGGCCAAAGAGGCTGGCATCCATTTTCCGAGGGACTATTCAGCCAATGCCTACACTTTCTTTAGCCATGATGAAACTCCATCATCTGAGTAATATTATGAGATGATAACGGACCAATTTATATGTACCTTACATAATAAACAATTAGGAAATATACTCAAGTATTTTAGTATGACTAGGATGTTAAAATATTGTATACTTCATAGCCAGTTTATTATATTAGTTCAATTGTAGACCAACTTTTAAAGCTCAATAAACGATTTTTGATTTAACATATACTTTTCTGGGGCTATTTTAATAAGAAACTGTAAATTTTTATAAATTTTATATTCGGAATTTTACAGTCAATCTCCTATAAGAATCATCTGTATCGGTCGGTAAAATCTACCCATCTTTGAGTTATAAATTTTAGGTTGGTTCAAATGTTTAACCACAATACTTTTCAGTTTACGAAGATTTGAATCTGAAAATGAGAAAACAGATAAAATATTAAGAATTTCCTTTATTTTTTCAGATTTCCAAATGAAATAGAAATATAAGATTTTTAACGAATTTTCAGGGATCTTCGTTTTATTTTTCTGGGCTTTTTTATAAGGGTGTATGAAATCCGAGGGGCAACCGACTCTTATTTTTACACGTTTTCTTGGGCCTAGAAAAACAAGAAAACGCGTAGAAAAGCAAGAAAAGGTGGTAAATTTAAGGGAAAATGGTAAATTTACCGATTTTTTTGCTATAAATTGCAAGAAATTTACTGGCTTTTTCCGCCTTTTCTTGCTTTACTACGCATTTTCTTTCGTTTTCTACACTATTCTACGCCCAAGAAAACGAGTAAAAAAAAGAGTCGGTTGCCCCTCGATGAAATCTTCTTTAAAAGTTTTTGGCAGTAAATCGCACATTCAAATTTGGCAAAATCCAGCAGTTCTTTAAAATTGACTACTGTTATCTCCCCAAAAACTTATCATTTCTGCACAATTTCCAACAGAATTTGTAAAAGGAGTAAACGGAAGGTAAAAGAACTTCTAGTTTTTGCTCAATAACTGGTTTTTCGTCAATATTAGCAATGACAGAAAGAGAACATGGTTTCTCTTTTTTTTTAATGAATACAACTTCATTCATCAAACACCGTGTAGGATATATGCTCTGTAAAAAAATTTGTTGAAGAACAATAACTCCCCACACAAGACGTTATGAAATATTTTAACGAAGGTGATGTTCTTAAAATGATATACATTTGAATGTTTAATCTCAATATAATAAAACGAATTTTATTTCCACCATAAACAATTCAAAAATCTTAAGTAAAATCTTGCTTTTGCTCACAAATTATTTTGATACTTCCGCACTTTAAATTTTGTTATAGGGCATTTTAAAAGGCCTTATAAATTTGGTTTTTGGTCTGTAGGTCTTAATAATTCTTAATAAGAATTTAATAGTAAGTAAAATTCATTACTAATTGTATACTCAATTTATCAAATTTATTCTAAATTCTCATCCTTTACTCTCCTACTCGGGGATAAATTCTATATGGATATATACATATTTAAATAAAAATGTATTCTTTGTATTCATAATATTTAAAAATACCATATGCCCCATTGAAAGTCTACTATTATTTTTCATCGACACAATTAGTGGGGTTTTCAAGACTTTTAAAACCCGCGTATATTCTTCAGAATTTGTCACTTTTAAAAATATGGGTGAACGTATTTTCTATAAATTCAACATAATATACCCTGGATGTAAAACATGTGTTGTGGACAGTGTTTACTATCATTTTTTAGAGGCTAAAGATACAGATACAAAATAAATTGCATTTTTAGGATCACAAAAGATAAAGTTACTCATTATATCTTTAAAATTGGGTCCAGATAAAGATATTTTTCAGATAAGATACTTTTTTTATTAAATGCATTTAAGAGAACACAGTTTTGATTAAAAATCGAGGTAATATCACCTATTTTAGCCAAAAACACGAATACCAGTAGTTTTACTTTCTAATCAAGTTTCTTTGATTTTTAAATTGTAAACTGTCGAAAGTTAAATCCGTTCTAAAATTTTCTTCGAATTTCTGAAGTCCACTGCTAGCTAATATTGCAAAATGTATCTTTTAGAGTATCTGGATCCGGTCAGTGAAAGATACCTTATTTTCTTATTGTTTGGGTCCAGATATAAGATACCGAAAAGATACCAAAAGTATCTTATCTTATCTTATTTGATCTTTTTGAAAAGATAGGAAACACTGGTTGTGGAACAATATTTTTGAATTTTTGTCCTAAAGATATTTATTCAAAATTGACATAGAATGTGTTTCTATTATTCTCCTTATTCAAATCCATTTAAATAAGAATGCAAGGATGCTGTACAGAATTCAGCTTGGATAAGAAAAAAATCCTTCACACCCGTCATCTACCTCCTCGATCTCAAGTAGTGTGGTTTTTTTCCCAATCATGTCAAGCAGAAAAATTTTAGTAGGCCCTAAGTAAAAATTATTATCAGTTATTCCTTGATTGCGGAAACTACTGTTTAAAGCAAATAGTTTTCCTCACTTTTTTGATGTTTTGACCATTTAACCTAATTTTTTAAGATGTAAAAATGTAGAAAATTCAATTATACATATTAATCTCTTACAGGATCATGAATTATCAGACTTCGGGTATTAGTTTGACGGTGATTTTATAACCCTAAACTCTTACATAATATCTTAACAATTATAAGTGCCTTGATTTTTATATCGACACATGTTGTCTAAATCGTACCTAAATGGATCAACTATCAATGGACGACTTTTGCACTTTTTGAAACCAGTACCAAAAAATAGAGAAAAAAAATACGGTTTTATCTTGCTGACATGTCCCTATACCAAAAACACTTAGCTTCGGAGCTATTCACGAAAAACCGGAGAATGGGCGGTCCTACACTTTTTTTCTTCCCTGCGGGTTTATCCATAAGAATAGCATTGGGGGAATCAGAACCTAATTTTTATAAAAATAACTAATCGTTTTACGGAAATGTCTTTCAAATAAGAAATGTTCAGAATCTTTTTCTCGATTTAATGGTATTTTGTACTATTTTATTGTTTGTTTTGAACAACCACGGGGCGGTCCTACACTTTTTTTCTGCCCTGCGGGTTTCGCCATAAGAAAAGCATTGAGTGAATTAGGAAAAAAATTATATAAAAATAACTAATGATTTTACGCTAATATTTTAAAAATAAAAAGTGTATCAAATCTTTTTTCCGATTTTATGGTGATTTCATTTAATTTTGGGGGCGGGGCGAGGGGCGGGGCTTATTTCCAATTTTTCCGTAATATCTCCGGAAATATTGATTTTAGGTATAGGAACATGTAGTATTTAAAAAATCTCTGAATTTTTCTACATTTTATGGAACTGGTTTCAAAAAGTACAAAAGTCGTCCATTGATAATATAATATAAGTAACTCTGAATAATTCCTTATTAGTCTTAATTTTAAGGTCTAGGTATAAAAACAAATTTTTAAAAACTATTATCATCTATAAGATTTTTTAAATTTATTTATTTTGTTTTGAAAACCAATTTAGCAAAGTAAGTTAGCAATCATACGTAACTTAAATAGGCTTTGATTCATCGTAGCTGCATTATTATCAGCACCTCGGGCCATATTTAATACCCTACTACTGTGTATTAAAGTAGGGGATGAAGGTGTTCCCGGCAAACTCCTGCTCCGCTTGCCGAGGGACCCGCTTCTCGGGTACCCACCTCGGCAAGGTCGCAGTCGCATGCCGGGATAGTGTTTTTAAATTGATTTATCCAGTTATCAAGAAAATAATTGACTAAGATTAGTTGATCAATATAGCCTTCTGTAAAAGACTAGCTTAAAACAGTGAATAAAAAGGTAAGGGGAAAAATTTCCTATTTCCCTATTTCGGGAATCGAACCCACTAAATTCGTTCAGAATTTAATATTACAGATTTAATGCCTTAACCATCTACGCCATATTAACTTAAAAGTACGCATTTCTTGCAAAAATACGTATTATTCATACTATCGATGAATAGCGCCTCAACCTAAGCATTATCTAATGCTCTGACCATTTAAATAAATTTATTCCTGTGTAGACTATAAATCCTATGCATCATTATTCAAATTTAAAAAATGACATGGTATTGCATAAAAAAAGTTTACGCTGCTAGTGGGATCGAACCAGGGCCCCACAAATTAATTGCAGTAATAGTTTTAATTGATCATGTAACATTTCTTGAGCAGCTTTTTTATTTTTACGGAGCCCCGCTTTTGACTAAGTAATTGCTTGCATTTTTTTGTTTATAAGAATTGAGTCAAAATTAGTTTTCAATATTGACATTTGAATCATAACAAAACAACGCCATCTGCAAACATAGTAGCCAACTAAGCAATACAATTATATATTTTTAATTAATTGAATCGGATTTTAAATCCCCTTATGGCATGTAACTCGATCTCAGCATTATTTAGGTATATTATGAAGCATTTCTATCATGTAATCTAGAAATGCATTCAGGAACTGTGGCTAACATTTTTTTTCGCATTAAACGCCTCAGAGTCCCCAGCCAGGCCCTTAGGGTTTTTACATTTATTAGTTACCTGTCGGTTATTTGCTAAAGCAAAACCCTCAGGGAAAAATTTTAATCTACTTTTGTGCATTCAATGTTACAAAATTAATTTAATTGCGTCAGTAATAAAACACTATAAAAAATGTGCCTCACAAGAAACTTTATTTATGTATTCGAATAATTTAAATATAATAATTAACTTGTTATTTAAAATGATTAGGAATGTACTAAATGTAGGAATATTAAAATATATTCCCTGATATACGGCATATACCCTGATATATGCCGTCATACTAAAAAGGGTTATTTCAAGGTTTTCGTCGGATTGTTGCTGGTCGTAGTTCTACTTTATGCTGCTGTCCCATTACCAGCGGTCATTGATGCCGAAAAGGCGGCCGCTGTCAACAAATACAAGAAACCAAACGGCGGTAAGTTCACAGAATCCAATAAAATCACGCACTCATAAATTAAATTCAAGATATTTATTCTATTGTTACAGCTGTATGCAAGTACAACCACGAGTGCCAATCAACCTACTGCGCGTGCTGTTCAAATGCGTTCGAAGAGGTCATCGCCTTGCTACTTGTCATTCAATATCTCCTGATCAATTAAGACCAAATACCAGTGTTGACGATGTGTATTAAATTAAGCGCAGATTGAGGGGCAACCGACTCTTTTTAAATAATTTTCTTGGCCGTAGAAAAAGGAAATAAAACTGGTCCTACTCTTCAAGTGGTCGTAAACACATGAAATATTACATCGACGCATCTTTTTAATGCGATTTTTTCATTGCAATTGTTTGCCACAAAAAATACCCCTATAACACCCAGCATATTTTTTAAATGAAGATTGATATAATTAAAATCTTTAAGTACTCCATTGTTCTGACGTCAGCCGTCGCCTCGATGTCAAACTTTTTTCCCATTAAACGCAGTCTCTTCCTGGCTGACGCCCTCAGGGTCAGGGTACCAACCACGCCTGGGATACCAATATTAACTACCTCTCGGTAATTTACTACGTAAATCTTAACCCTCAGGGATAATACTGGTATATTGTTTGGATGTACAGGTATTTTAAATCAAAGAATATATTTATTGTCTCTTGCAACATTTTATTTTCGATTTTCAGCCTTTTTTTACGAGCACAAGATAGATAAAAAGATAAATATGTACATAGAAGTGACATAGAAATATGCCTCTTAAAATATATCAATTAAGAAATGGTGTTACATTGCTGGAACATTCTCTATATACTACCTAATAGACCAAAGCTTTTAATACGATATACACTTCAATCGAGTAATAGATGGCGCGCAAAGGACCAGTTCGTCTCTAATCTCTATAGCTGCGTGATAAAAAAAAATACATCTGCTGTTCATATTTTATTGTTTATCTTGCATCCTCACACGTCAGATAACGGCGTAATAGGTGAAACATAATCAGTGTTCGTGAGCTTGAATATATAATGTATTAAGATAAATAATTTGGATTTTATAACTAATAATCATCATTCAGTTAATAACCTACTCATCGAGTGATTATAATGAGTGCTATTATTGGAGGCATTGAAGGGTAAATACCTGTATTCTGAACATATGTAAGGTTAAGTTACTATATTAAAAACAATATCATAATATAGAGGAGGAAGCCATTCGGTGGTGATTCTCTTCAACATTCAAGGTACTAAACTAATTGAATTGGACAGCCCCATAAGCACCAACCATTGGGTAACATTAATATTTCGCCGCATACCTTCAATATTTATTTTATGTATTTATAAAGTTGGTTGGTATGCACGAATGTCGGGATAGGATCTATAATCTCGTTCACCAAGCCTTGCAATTAGCTGGATTACCTTCTAATTTGACTTTAAAATCTCTGGTAATAAATCTTCAACCATTCATATTTTCAAATAAGATTTTAATAAATAATATTAGGGACTTTCTTTGAGCGGATGCGAGGACGAGGCAACCAACGAAGAGCTAAAAAACTCACTGATAACAAAGTATCCTGGTTTAAGCGAAGTTTACGTCGTCTGCAGCGATACTGTCGGCTCCATAGCAACGGCCAGTGAGCATGGAGGAGTCGTCCTAGTCTCTGGAACTGGATCCAACGCTCTGGTCCTAAATCCAGACGGTTCTAAAGCTACTAGATGTGGTGGATTCGGATATCTCTTAGCAGGGCACGGAAGCGCCTTTTGGGTCGCTCATACGGCCATTAAGATGGTGGTGGATGAAGAGGACAACCGGAGGATCCCACCATATCCGACAAATGTCGTCAAAGCGACCATATTGGACCATTTCCAGATCAAGGACCGGTTCGGATTGCTGGAGCACTGCTATTCCAAGTTCGATAAGATCGTCTATGCGGGATTGTGCGCCAAATTGGCCGCTGCGGCTGGAAAAGGAGATCTGTTGTGCAGATATCTATTTAGAGAAGCTGGACGACTTTTAGGAGAGATTATTTGCGCCATATTACCATTTGTTCATCAGGTAAAGAACCGTTTAAAGTTTAATTCTTAGTGTTTTGAATTTGAATTCACGCGCTTTTTAAAAAAAAATAGAGTTTATTAGACGAACCGGGAGGATTGGCCGTGATCTGCGCGGGTAAAGTTTGGAATAGTTTTGAAATGATGAAAGAAGGATTTCTAGAAGGAATTAAGAGTCATCCAGGACCGATTAAAAAGGGTCAAGATCTGCATTCTTTTCGACTACTTGAGCTCAAGTCGACTCTGGCCGTTGGGGCCGCTTATTTGGGGGCTAAAGAGGCCGGGATTATTAATTTTCCTCGGGACTATTCAGCTAATACATCCACTTTCTACAGTTATGAGGAATAGTTATTTTCATTATATTTGAATTGAACTGAGTATGTTAATAAAGTTTAACATCTTGGTTATTGTATAAATATAATTTTTGCCATCCGTGCATCTCTATCTCATCCAGTCATCCATATCTTATTCCATAAAAGTATTTGAGGGTAAAACTGTCGAATAAGTGCATCCATTTGACCTATTTTATCAATGGCTTTGGGATTTTCTTATGAGCCATATGAAGATCCAATTCTTTTATGGTTTTTAACATGAAATAACATGAAATACATTTTAGTTTATAGCAGCGTGATTATATGGTATGGCAATTAACATTTCTTTTCTTGTTTAGGATTAAAAATATATTTTTTAAATATCAGACGTTATTTGTGCTTTAATGTATTTTTAAAATTGCCCAATCAAAAGCTATAATGAGCGGAATAACAACTATATAACATAACGTAACGTAACATAACGTACAAATATATTCGATCATAATCCACACAACGCAATCATAAGCGTTGGGGGTCTTACAAAAATCCCTAATTCATTCTATTATTTAACTTTTTTAAATGAAATTGGAAGGTCGCAGTAGGAAAACTACGCCATAAGATGCACCAGGAACTGGAAATGATAGTAAAACTGTAAAAGAGTCAATGCTCGGGGGAGTACTTCATCTGTTGGACCACCTGTTATCGAAATCTGTTCTATCACAACGTATAGGCAACACTTTGATCTACTTTCAGAGTGAATTTCAAGTTTGGCCCACTTTTTTATGAAAAGTTATTTATTTACTGTTTTAACAAGACATCTGGCGATAGCGTGAACAACAAAACCTTGCCCTCTAGCGCCCAATAAATGAAATAAGTGTTTCGTAATCTATTAAAAAGGAGGAACAACCGCCAATAGCAAACTACGGGAAAACAGAACGCTATTGACATTCAAGTGCGGTGAAAGTATAAAGCTTGCGCTTGATTCCACCTGTTTAGTATTTATGCATTGAATTGGTTTCTGCTTTCAAAACAGGTATGTTTCAAATCGCCTTTTGAAGCCCTTCTTTAGCTGCGTAGAATTTATACTTTCATTCTATCAAAACTAAATTTACTACACATTCAATATAAAGTTCTACATGAAAAGTATTTATCTACTGATTCAATTGAATTCAAATCAATATTTACTATCATTGGTACATATACGAACGTATTCTATAGAGGATACGTGCCGTTCGTGACTTGGAATTTCTTTACTGTTTCAGTAACCACTATATTTGCATAATATAAAAATATAAAAACTATAGACGCCATATAAGGTTTCGAGGTCGAAAGTTGGACTTGTGCGCAGCAGTATACTTATTTATTTTATCAAAAAATCCCATACAATAAAACTATAAATTTATTAGAAAAGCTGCTATGACGGTATAAATAATAAAACTGCAATAATTAGCTTTAGATAATAATAATGATTGCGACATTTAAGCACCATCTATCGATTGCTAAACTAACTTTTTTTCGGGGGAATTTTCCAGATAATGAAGAATAATAGCCTCTGGCTCGTGATTATTGCGTCATCAATGGCGGTGCTGTTGATGGCTGATAACGTCGATGCTGAAGATGTGAAGAAATATTACCGTGCCGTTGTAGTCAGGAAGAATGAGACCGCAGTGTTGCCATGTTGGGAGTTAAGCGATCCGACTGCTCTTTTATTCTGGATGAGTCCTGAAGATGTGCTCATCCGATCAGGAGATCAACATTCGAGCAAATATAGGGTCAATCCGATGGATGGTTCTTTGACAGTTTATGTTAGTAAACTTTTAAATGAATTAATTATAGTCAATTATGTCATATAACAGTTATGTAAGAACTAGATGCTACTATACCAATAGTTTTATATTTGAAATTAGTTTAAGTGAGTTTTAATATTTTTAAATTGCAATTGAATTAATTTAAATATTTTATTTTTAAAATTTCGTCTCAATGACCTGGTTTTAAATGGTTTTACTTTCCACATTTACTTCTTCAATTTTTAATTTAATTAGACTAATTTTAACAATAAGTTCAAGTTAATAAGTTAATTATGGTAATAAACTATTGAAATTGTATAATTTTTTTTAAGAACTTGCCTCAATAATGACCTGGTTTTACATGGGTTTACTTTACGTATTTAGTTTCCTAAGTTTTTAATTTAATTTACTTAAATTACATCAATAAGTTTGATGAGGAAACAAGGTTAATATAATGCTATAATTATAGGAATCAGTTAAAATTGATGAAGGGATCTACAAATGTGCCTTTTCAATCACACCATCATCAGAAAGTAATTACAAAATGATTGAATCCGAGCTTCAAGTGATTGACACTTCTTACATCCCAGAATTAGATGATTGGGAGGTATGCATCGTAAATTATTCTGCATAATTTATATGATTTAATTGAATTGAAATGTAAATAGACCAACTTAATGAGAGGCCTGATAGCAGCTGCCTCAACGGCCGTCTTCTTCATTGCTGCTTGTGGAGTGAAGCATTTCAGTTGGCACGAACGTCACGTCAAAGGTTTGTCACTTGTACTTAATGATGACTACATGAGATTTCCTAATGATTCCAATTGCACTAATAACTCTTATGTCGTTCGTGCTGTTTTCTAACATTCATTTACTCTAATAGGTAAACTGAGTCAGCCTTCATTATCATCGGATGATGACCCTTCCAGCACTTCTTCATCAGCGAGGACCAACAGTCTAACTGATAATCAGAAGAACATTATCGGTGGTATAGACAATCAAGCTATGGAGAGCGAGACTAGGATGTAAAGATAAAAGAGAATTATTATACTAATAAATATAGATTTTTCCTCCATAATAGTGTTCCCTCCTTGATTATGCACATTCAACATTCGAACAATAAACGTTGATTTCTACACCTTTATTATGTAAATATGGAACGAACTATTCATCATCACACACAATCAGCAGAGAGTATAGTCTAATATTAACTTTTTTTCTTCTTATGAAGAGCAGCTGATGCACGCCCCCAGAATTTCACCCTAGCCCTCCATCGATCTATTTCCAGAAGTTTACATTTTCTCCCCCCTTTTAAAGATCTAAAATTAACCTAGTTTACTCGATCGCTCTTCTTTTATTCAATCGGAATCAGTTTCAACAGCATAACAGCAGCTGTTGTTGATGCGCCTAGAACAAATCAATCTTTCCGCACATTGTGCTGCTGATGGAATAATAAAAGCAAATTAATTCTTAGAAATCCATCAGCAGTAGCCCTCCGAAGGCGCGATGCCTAGCGCCGCCGCTGCCGCTGATGCCACATCAGTCGGATGTCGGCCGTCGACCCTGTTAGACGCTTCTCTCTTTCGTTCTCCATTATTTAATTTATTTTTGAATATAAAAAGTGTATTTAAAGGATATTATGCGCTTCTAACCGTTTTATTATATACAGGTAAGTTCAATTTGAATTTTGCGCGCGCTTTTTTCAAATTTGAAAATATATGTGTTACTCACTTATCTTGAACTTATTTTTTTTTCTGCGAATGCCAACGAAATATATAGCTTCTTCGTGAGTTATATAGAAAGAAAGAGCCAATGTTATGGCGTGGAACGGGGGGTTTCGCGAGGCGCGCTAGCTATAATAAACAGTTTACATTTCCCACCTTCGTCATTGACGTCCATATGTAAGAGCAACCACACACTATAGCTCTTTCTCTCTCTCCTTGTATATATATACAGCAGCATGTGCTGTTTACCTTAAATCAACCCTGATGCTCTAAAAAAAGGAGGGATCGATCATATGGATCAAACATGCTCTTCAGAGTACGCGCGCTTAAAAAAAGTTGTCGCTGGTTATAACATAGCAGATCTTTGTTACATGCTGCTTCCATCAGCGGCGGATTGATCAATATATCCTTATTATTATCGTATGGCAGAGGACCAATAGATGCTGCTGCATCATATCTTTGTATGATGTCCGGATATAAAGGGTTCAGCCATGTGTGAATCTCTCTATATACAGTATAATAGTAATAATAGAAGATAGAAGAGAAGTAGTAGTATTGTAGACCCCATCTTTTGTGAGTATATATCCTGTTGATGCCTCTAAGGGCCCGCTGTGCGCGTATTGATCCTTTTTGCCTGGCCTATAGAGAGCCGGCAGCTGCTTGCCCCTTTTTCGCTTGTATATACATTTCACCTCGAGGCATTTCAATGAAGATGTATATATGCTGCTAGCACATCATCCCAGCAGGACTTCAAAAGAGGAGCTATGGCGCAGCATATGCGATGCGTCGGTTTAGAATGTTATGACGACGAAATATATATACCTACCAGCATCATTAGACGATGGATCGATGTGATATATATATATATATATATATATATATATATATATCATTCTTTCAAGTATAGCGTCACATCCTTATTCGATCATTATAGAGAGATCAATGATCGACTTTTCAGTTTTATACATAAACTTCATTTCATGTATAGTTTTAGACATCACGCAATAGCATCAGTTTAATCATGCATGCACAAGTGTATATAGAAAGCTTGAGAGTTTTAGACTGAATAGCCTGAGGCGCGTTCGTGACATTTTCCCACGAGCTAATCCATCACTCGACGTCGCTCTTCTAAGCTGACAACCGGCGCACTAGAGAGTCCCTATACATCTCATCTCTTAGAGTCTTGACAAGTATTATAATGATCATCCAGTGCGCTATAGCTGATGTATCAGATAGAGCGGATATATGTCGTCGTCGTCGATCCTCCCGAATTGATTAAATGAGTATATAAGGCTGTCTCTAGTACATAGATATAGGGAAAGGAGCCAAGATCCTGGATACTATATACATGCGTTCTCGCTGCATTATTATGCAGCTATAGATTAAAACGAAATAGAGCACGTACTCTTCTTGAAAAACAGGAAATGCTGCCAAACATTCATCATTTATGTCGATTAAAACTAAAGAATAGTTGAACTTATAAATTAGTTATAATGTACAAAGTGCTATTCCCTCGGCTTATTTATATCTTTCTTTCTTTTATTTCATTTCAAAAAGATATATAATATGGATGAAATCAATAACAATAAGATTAATGCTGGCCCACAAATCAACATTTCCGTTGAGACGATCGAGTCGGTGTACCACAGCTACTCTCAGTGGAGGACTGCCAAGACTTACTTGCCGCTGACTCCGGCGGAGAAGGCCGAGTACTACAAGGGCTACGACCTCATCATCGGGGTGAAGATCGCCGGCACTCTGTCCGTCCTCTTCGCCCTCGCTGTCCTCTACGTTTTCTACAAGGTTTGGATTATTGTGCCATGTCGTCCTTTGATCTTATTATATTAGGCAATATTGTTGTTCAGCACAGCAGAGCCAATGATGCTGTTGCAATATAAATACAGGCTTGGATCTTGTAGTGACAAGGGTATTATATAGAAGCGCGTCGTCCACTGCGTGATTTTATCGATTTTTTCTCGCGTAGGATAGAAAGGGGCAGGAGTACTCGCGGGGCGCGACGTTGAGGAGTAAAGAGACTATATAGAAGGGAGCGTATATACACTTTGATGTAGCCCTGGGGAGCACGCAGCTGCTCTTCGCATGTAACACGCGCGCGGGAGTGCCGATGGGAAGATAATATATATAATATGGGTGACCATATCACACGCCATTCCATTTAAATAGAAATAGAAATTTGATAATGCTGGTTAGGCTTCCTGTATAATTTGTATTAATTGGTTCCCCGTTAATGAGGATTACATAACCGACGCCCTAACTTATAAAGGACATCGTTAATCCATTAGTGTTTATATACAGCAGGAAGCTGTATATACAAGTGGTATAATAGCTAATGGACTTCATATGTTTAGTATACTTGGTCAAACTAGGTAATAAGGTAAAAGTTAAGTACCATTTTTGGGAACTTAGTAAAACTAGATAAGACTATAACTCGGGGGACATTGAATTTTTTTTAAATATTTGCCCCAATTTACAGAGTTGAAGAAACTCGGTATTCGGTAGGGAGATTTTGGTCAAAACCATTAAACTAAGTAAAACTTTACTAAGTAGGTACTTTAACTTACTATACTAATCAATATAATGTTCTACTTAAAAAAAAACTTGGTCATTATTATCTTTTTAAAAAGTTTTGCTTATGTCGGAGAAATGTGATTTTTATTTAACGATACAATGTCGAGTTGCAATATTCATAGATTTTTTCGCTGACTTTGCACTAAGGAATACTAAAAGTGTATGTATATACAATGGAAGATGACAAGCAGAGGAAATGGAAGTTCAGACATGCAGAACAAACTCGAAAGCGAAGAAAGGCTAGTCTGTATAGCGCGAGTGACGACGAGTTATTGATTCTCTCTACTCGGGCAGCAGCATAGCAGCAGCAGAGGGCTGGACGTCATCAGAATAAATGAAAGGATCCTTCCTGCTGCTTCTGCTCTTATCTAGCACCATCCTTTTACGAGCTAGCCTGTCGTCGTCGCCTCTTCTCTCTCTTTTATTCAGCGTGTTAACCCGTATATAATATAAAATAGCTTCAACATATCATATATATCTTCCTGGTTTTATGGCCAATATAATACACAATACATAGGCCTTGGTATATACAACCATCTAGATGATATCTTATATGATACAATATCATTCTGTCATATTTAAAAAAAAGAAGTATGAAAAAGTGGCTCATTCAATACTACTAATTTACTTTTAAATACACTAAAATTCATAGAAATCCAAATTTTCAAGAAGTTCCCAAATTTGTAAATCTGGAACAACATATATCATATATATCTTCCTTGAAGTGGCTTATTCAATACTACTAATTTATTAATAGTAAAATCCATTTAGAAAATTCAGATTTTTCATTCATTTTCCCCCGAATAAATTGAACATTCCCAATTTTTTTAATACATACCGTATAAAATTATATAATACAACATAATTCTGTTTTTTTTTATTAAGATGACAAAGTGGCTTATTCAATACTACTAATTTCTTTTTAAAATTTAGTTAACTAATCCATAGAAATCCTGATTTTTCACTCATTTTCTTAGAATAAATAATAGAAAGCTATAAAAAGCCCTAAATGTTTATGTATATTTGATGAACTGAACAGTCTAAATGCAAGAGGACAAAGTACCCATCGACCCAGATCTGTTTGGATGATCCTTTATTCATGGAGCATCAGATGCTCTCTTCTTCCTGCTCTTTACATCAACATCAGCAGCCTGGCACTGCTGTTTTCGCTTCGTGGGACGCTAATAGCGGCATCCTTCCGGCATCTGGAACGGCAGCATCAGATGAGGCACTCTCTCCTGGCAGCCTGTTGGGAATTAAGCGTCAAAACAGCTGCGAATCGGGTCAAGAGACCCCCGTGAGTGTCATTTCGAGTGTGCATCATCATCATCACCAACCTCATTACTACACGGATGATCGAGAAATGCCCGAATGGAAGAAATACGCCAAAGAATTGTATTAGCTTTTAATATATCTAAAAATGATTGAGATAAAAAAAGAGTTTTTTTTACGCAGATTTTTGTACGGTGGTCCTGGTTTATGGAGATCGGCTAGTCTTAAAGGAAGCGATCCTGTCTTACTCATGGCTCAATCCTCTTTCGATTCTGAAAGTTTGAATGCTCGAAGTCAACTTCGAAGTGGAAGTCTGTCAGGTAAAGTGTTGTAAACTGAGTTTCTGGTAAAACTAAATCAAAACTTGGTTAAATATAGTCTATAGCAACTGATATTTTCAATTTTAACTGAGTTAAAACTTAATAGTTAGTAAAAGTGATAATGGTAATTGAAACTTACAATCAATTAAAATTTGGTATTTTCTGGTCTTTCACCGAGTTTAATTAATCCTAGTGAAAATACTGGTAGTAAATAATGATCATACATAGCTAATAAGTTATTGAATAAAAATACGTCTAGTTTAGTTTAACTATTCAGTAATAGACTCATTTGAAAACTTTTTTAATAAGGCATGTAATAATGGTAATAAATCTCAGTTATAGCTTCATGATTGGCTCATTAATTAAAGGTTCGATGATGGCTAATTTGGGGATTCATCATCGGAGGGACAGCAGCCGGAAGCATTCGGTTGCCATGTCGACTAACTCACCGACTCAATCACGATTGCAAGTACCAAATATGGGATCGGGATGCAGTCGTCCTAATAGAAGGCGCTACACAGAGTTCCATCCGGACGACAAATTCATCATATTGCCACCATCGGGGAGGAATGCGAATAATCGAAATCAGCAGCACACTTCTGCGAATCATCGTCATAATAATAAGGATGATGGCAGTGATAAACCGTTGCCAAGTCGCTCAGTATCCTTCAGGGAGAGCGACATGACGAATTATCAGCACGGCAGGTCGGGCAGCAGACGGAGTAGGACCAGGCCTGGGTCTCTAAAGACTACTCGAACTGATTACAATCGACTAATCTCTGATCACAGCTTCGACAATAATGGTATAATCAACGAATATTTCTCGATTACTTTCAGATTTTCTCCGAATCTTATCGGATTTATTTTTGTTCAAACGCATCTGATTTAATTTAGGAATCGAAAGAATTTTGCTCAACTTATACTGATTTTTTCTGAAATTTTCTCGGATTTTTTGTTTCAAATTTATCAAATTTTTCACAATTTTCTCGATAAACGATTAGATTAACACCTGATAACTTATTTAAACTTCACAAATAATATAGGGCAATGTGGTAATAGTCATCGGAGAGCCTCTTTCAGGCTTCCATCCCGCCAGAGTTCCATTCGAAACAGTCGGAACCTTGTTACGAATAACGACGCAACGGACCAACTAATGGATCCGGATTGCCAGATACCTTCTAGCGATCCCAACTCGAGGACGGTCATCGTTCACCGCATTCCCCTTCACATGCAGGTGGATAGGCACGGCAATAAGGGGCTCTACAGCAGGTCCACCTCACTCACGACGGAACCTGCTCGTGGGTGGCGATCCACCATTGCCAAACTCATTCGAGCTAAAAGCACAAGTGGTAAAAAATAAAAATTAAAATTATTCCACTCAATTACTACTTAAATTTTCCAATTAAAAATCTAATTCATACTGTACTTATTCAAATTGGCGATTTTCAATCAAATTTAAAATTGAATTTAGTTGATGAATTTCATAACTTAAATTGTATATTTTAAATTTAATTTAAATTTAATTTAATTTTTAAATTTTGCTTCATTTTGGCTTAAATAAAGATGTAATCTTTGATAATTATTATTAAGCAAACTGATTTCTTATTATTTAATTTGGAAACTCTAAAAGTGATTGAATTACATTTAAATTTAAGTATATTTGATCAGATTTTGAATTCAAATAGTATGCAAAACTTATTTACATATAATGATCATCAAGCAAAACTGAAATTATAAACTTCAATTCCTAAAATTTGTAAATCCAAGTTTTCTTTAAATAGAGAATTAAGTTGATTAATTTGATTATAATCTATTAGGCAACGCTGTGGGAGGAAACCACGGATCCGAATCCAGTGGAGTGGGCTCTCCATCACGTCATAGCAAAGCAATGAGCAAACTGGCATCATTAGAAGGGCATCACATTAATAAACCATCCGTAGACTCTTCTGGAGGGCCCAATAGCCCTGCATCGGTCATCGATGACCACTTCGACATCTGCGTCATTCAGGCTACTCCCACGGCCTCACCTTGCGCCAGCATCCGAAGCACTCTCAGTGGAGATAGCATAGAGATGTCCTGCCTAGGAGTCAATAAGAATCCAAGCTTTCCTAGCATCAATCTACCAAAAATGTCGGTTAGAGAACGAAGGAAATGTTTCGCCAATATGAAAGGTGAACATCTTATTAGATTTTCTCCGAAGTTCCTTGATTTTCATTTGATTTTTACATTTTCCCCTGGATTTACTTTGACTTTTACAGTTGATTTGATGCTAACACGAATTCATATTTAAGGTCAAACGATCGTGGATCAAGATGCAGCTCTATTGGCTCCACCTGTGATGGATTACGGTCTTCTGATGCTTCCTGGAGCGGATCATTCTGGATCACCTAGATGTAGATCTGCCAGTCCCTCAATGATGAATTCGTATGGTAATAGAAGTCCCTCACCCGGCGAAGCTTCATCTTGGCTTCAAGTGCTTCAACATCAGCAGCAAAAAGAATCGGCAGAGAATCACAATAATCTAAGCTCCAACAGTTCCCTATCTAACCACTCAAGCTCCCATATTTGATATGTCATATTATAGATCATCTACTCACTAATTCCCAATAATCTATTTAGTAAATGATCGAATTACTATTATAGGCTATCATAAATGATATTTACTGTGCCAATAAAAAAGCTATTTATTGATGAATTTGCATCTTAAATTAATATCTTTATTTAATTAATATCTATAAAATTGAGTGTCGTTCTTCACGATGCAGTTGACAGGTAACGTCTCGGTTCTATTAGCCCAATCGGGGAACAAATCTTCGGAGAGTATTATATTAATATATAGCCAATTATTACGATGAACATAATGAGGAATGGAGGGAGAGCGCTCAGTCCTGTTAATTGAGTTCCAATCCAGGCTGATAAACCCGATTTAGTGGATGCATCTGATAGGGCGAAGCCTCCACCTAAAAGAATGAAAAAAAACTATGCTTAAGTGTAATATTATTGCTAGAAGATATATTCTTAGTAATGTACCCTTTAAGTTTCAAAGGACCAAAACAATATAGCTGCATATGTAATGGTATATTCAAAGAAGTCGACTCATACTTTCCTGAATTTGTAAAGTTCACTTTATTCGCACCTTGATCAGATCACTTAATTTATTGGTTAATTCATCCAGTATAATTTTTTATGTTTTTTTATTTTACGAATTTTGGACTTGTGAAGTTTTTGTTTCGAATTTTTGAGTATTTCTAAAGACAATTTTCGCAAAAAGTTCTATTCTACAGCTTAAGTGTTGAAGGTATTCAACCTTTCATCTTTTTGACCACTAAGATAACAGATTAACTGAATATATAATACTATATATATATATCACCGAGAAGTAGGATGATTCCCCATGGGAGTCTACTTTGGACAAAGTTTCAGTCTAAGAGCGCTTCGCTAGGTTTTTCTGGGCCACTTTCTAAGTATATTACAAACAAACATTTTAATCATGAATTGTGATTATGGAAGTGTTCTGAAATATCAAATATGACCTCCTTTGGGTCGTCGGGGGCACCAGAAATTCGGTTTTGAAGACTGCGCGAAGAGGATAAGGACGACGATCATGACGGCCGTCGCATCGTCCACGTAGGCTCCCTCGATCAAGTTCGCCCAGCCAGTGATGAACTGCGGACTTCGGAAAAACCACAAGCAGACGCAGGCGATGAACAGGATCAGAACAGCGAATTCGTGAAACGATGTGGGGCCCAATTCATCGTACTTTGTTTTAAGTAATTTGTGCACTTCTTTTCCTACTCTTTCGCAGTTTTAGTTGTCCTAATATTGTTAAAATATATTATTATGAATTTTATATTTTATAGTAGTTGAGTTTAGACTTATTTCGTCCAGCACTCAAATATTTCCCAAGATTTTTCAAGTTTTATCTAGATTGGATGATTTTTTTCAGAATGGTTTTGAGCTTTTTTAACATTTTTTAAAGTTCTGATAGATGATATGCACATTTAATTTTGAAAAGAAATATCCATGTTTTCTCTGGATTTTGTAATCGTCCCAATTCTGAGAGTTTAAGTTTTTATTGAAAAAGCTATTTTCATTGTTTTATTCATGTTTTTCCAGTTTTTTAGGGGTGGACGCACATTTCTACTGGCTAAGTTAACTGAAATATAGTTCAGTAATACCTTTTGAAGCCAACAAAGAGGAACTGAAGCCAGATCCATGCAAAGATCAGATTGATGATTGCTCCTGGAACATTGAATGCCATGAAAGTAGCAAAATTCAGTCCAGTATTCGGTCCAAAAGTGCTTAATTATTTACAATTGGATAGAAAAATGCTGATAGACGATTGAAAAAAAATAAATATACCTTAATAAAATGCCTTTTAAGGCGAGTTGAGCACCGGATCCGATCAGAGATGCAGTTCCACCGATATTTGAGGCATAGGCGATGCACATCATCGCACCCACTCGGATCTTCCGCTTCCTTTCAGCTTCTTTAGTAGTATTGAAATCGTCAATTGAGGAAATATCTAAAGGCTTGTCTACGACGTGCTTTGTTTGGATAATGCTGATACAATAGATTCTATAGATGAGCCATCGTCGTCTGCTACTTTGATGTCAGCATCCTCTTGCTGAATATTCAAACGAATCAATGACTTTCTTATTGATTAATGCATTAGTATTAAACCTTGAAAAGTTCGTTAAAAACAGCCTCTACAATGGGAACCATCTGCATACAAAATATATAGTTATCAGCTTTTAAAAATAATTACAAATAATTGTGAATGTATTTATCTATACCATTGCGGCTTTCGCTGTATTGTTAATCCACATGGACAAAAATTTTAGTATTCAGTTGATTATCCCTGAAGGTTAAGATTTACGTAGTAAATTACCGAAAGGTAGTTAATATTGGTATTCCTAGAGGGCGTCAGCCAGGGAGAGGAGCTGGGATGTTTAATGGCTCGAAATAGCCGAGCATTAAAAATCTATAATCTCAGCGAATATACGTCAAAATAAGATCAAGCATATATATTTAGAATCTCCGTGAAATTTGGGGTGTAGCTGTCATGTTTTCTCGGACATTTGTGTTACTTTTTAAAAACATATTTTTGTCCGTCAACTTGTGAGTTGAGGCTTCTCTCTGTCAAAACAGTCAAGCAGACGTCATGGAGGTAGTCTTATTTACCCTTTGATATTCATAAAAAAATCAAGTGCACTGCGGGGATAGAACCCAGTTCTTCGGCGTGGGAGGCTAATGCGTTGCCATATAGGCCAAATGGATTGTACGTGCCCATGCAATTTAAGGTAGTATATATTGGATATAATAAGCATAGTGCTATGTCGAGAACTTGGGTGGTAATCAACTGGCTTTTAAGGGATGTTTTTAAGGGATAAATAGTCTCAAATAGAGCTCATTTCATCAGAGTTATTATGTAACGTATTGCTATGAATAACGTGAAAAGATGCAAACATTACAATTATCAATATTACACAATCTAAGTAAAATAGATCATTATGTAACATTTTGAAAGTTTATATAGACATTTTAAATATCAGAGAAAATATACAACGATTACAACCCGAAAGGTTGATAACTATGAATCTTGTTATTAATTGTTTTAAATTATAAATGTGCATAGATTTAGATAATACCGCTGTAACTGCCATAAATCCAGCCATAAGCCTGGTATGCAAACAAAAGAATATGTCAATACATCGAAAGTGATTATTGTCTTAACAGACAAAACGTGTCATTACGGTGTTCATATTATACTTATAATCTAATATCAACTATGAACTGTCAGTTACTAATGCATCCTTATAATCCAAGGGAATAACTTTATGAACTATAATCCGATGGGACGTCCAATAATTTCGATATCTTTAAAACTTACAACTAGCCAAATTACCTTTGAGGAGAACTTCCTACGAGAAGGAGCACTCTTAGAGCAATCCTTTTATGAAGATTGCAATATTCGATGGCCAAGGCGATAATAAGCCCACCAATAAACATCATATTCGTCTCTTTCCTATTATTATTTATTACACTAGTAAATAGTAATGACTCACATGTAAGCCATGCAAACAGATCCAGTATCCATGATACCAAATAGAGGGAAGAAGACGACAGGTATCATCAGGCTGGTGATGGGTAAAGGCAGAGCTTCTGTTATCCAGAATAAAGCCATAACGAGAATGGTGTAGCCACATAATGATTCCTATAACAATTGTTATTCAATTTATATTGGTTTAACAGACAGTTATATTTAAACTTTAGCTTTGTTTGGATGACTACCGGTAGCGGAAGAAGGGCTAGAGGGATAATTATTGTGAGAAATGCTCTCCAATAAGGAAAAATGTGGTACCGAAGATACGTCCAAAGTGATGTCATTGTATTTTATATTTTAAGTAATTTTTACGTATGAAAATAAGCTATCTAAATGGCCAGAACGTTGGTCACTGCTCTGATAGATAAAATGTATAAATAAATAATAGCCACAAGTAGACTATCAAACTGAATAATTCTTTGTCTCTAATTTATGGTGGCGTCCTGCGTGAATATAACCCTTACAAAAAAATCCCATGTTCTCTGATCAGACCAAAACATGATTTGATCTTAAACGCATCACGACCCATCGTGATCCGTCGAGATAAAATCATGATAAAGCATGATGGGTCATGGTAATTACATGACTTGGTCATGATTTATTGGAACATGATGTAGACATGTTAATATTGAAGCATAAGTTCCCATGAGTTGATCATGTTACAACACGATAGTATCAACATTTCATGTTCCAAAATCTACCCATTTCCTCCTACGTAAAGTTACACCGTCCGATTAATTATATTCATACATTCTAAATTTCTAAATGAATTGATTATTCTAATTTTCCCATTCGAAATAAGAGATTAAACACCTAGAAAACGCCGCTCTGTATTAATGGTATGGTGAAGTATGTAGGACTTAAAAAAAATAAGTTACAAGGATCCATTAAAAAAGTTTTGACATATGATATCGAATATAATTTAATTTTAACTTGGCAAATCATGAAAAAGTAAAAATAATTGCATTTACTAAGTTATATTTAGAAAAAGGCACCAAACCGTATATATAGTTACTTAAGACAACTGTTAATATCAGGTGGTGGCCCAGTGGTTAGAGCGTTCGACTTCGGATCCAAAGCTTGATGGTTCGTATCTCTCCGGGGGCTGAATTTTGATAAAAAATGCAAAAAAATAGAACATGTTTCAATCATGATTTAACATGATACAACCTGGATATTATCAATCGATTAACACGCGAATCCCATTGATTGATCGGTCCGAAAATATCATGTATCATGGTATTGTCAAGATTCTACGTCATGATCGTAACATGGGATTTTTTCGTAAGGGAACCTTCTCTCGTACTATTATGGCATGCATAATATAAATAGTGCGCATATTTTAGACCTGATGAGAAACAAAAAGCTGCGATAAGAATAAGTCCAATCTATATATGCAAGCAGAAATTAAACAATACAAATAGTAAGAGATCGTCTATTACTTAGTTATGCAAATTCGCTATATACGTAATAGGCATGTACTAATAAATTTGTTATTTGTTATGCTGGAGCTTTACATGATAGTAAATTGTAATATTATTTGTAGCTTACGGTATAGATAGATTGCTTACCTCGTATTATACACCAGTATATAATGTAACTTACAGAATAGTAATATTTAATGCTGTATATACTATGTTTGAATTAAGAAACAAAAGAGACACAATAATACAGCGCTGCTCGTTTTTGAATGTAATGTAACTCTTCTAAGATCAGGTGTAGTTGAAGGCTTGTTGCTTGTATAGCATATTCAAGTAGCCTTGACACAAAAAGACATTTGTCTGTACCTACTTTGCGAACACTCAGCTCGTAGGCATGAATAAACGATGAGACTAATGTTGCCAGTCTCTTATATTTGTTTAAACATCACACAAAACCCGTAACATATAGTCGGACCAGCTGTTAAGTGTAGTCTTTGTATGGCGCAGTGTATTGTTGTCTGTATATTATTGACAAAGTAGCGAAGGCACTTTTTTTTCAGCGCGTCTGCGTGCTATTAGACCAATCAAGGAACATTACAGATCGTGCATGAATACCCAAAAAAGTCTCCGTCCATACGCAACTGACGCAAATTTTAAGCGCATAAAATGTTCATTAAGAATCCGGCTTTAACTTATTGTTTATCCAAGGGTAGAGATTGTTGTGTTTGCTATTATCTATTATGCACCAGTTATGTATATATAATGTGTGTGATAGGATTTAATCTAATTTTCTACTAAAAAACCTAATATAATAGTGGACGGATCTCTAAATAATCTTAATCTCTAAATAAAGACAATGTGGTAGTAGAGAAATTTGCAAATAAAAATGCCATATTCATTAACGATAATACAAGCCTCCATTGACAAAGTTTTGACGACAACTCCGCAATTGCCACCACTATATACGATTAAGTTTGTCACTTAATTCGGTTCATATACCTTTGTATCTCGTTCGTGTAATATTTCCGCTGATTTGAAAAAAGTGTACGTAAGTGTATAACCATTAAACACGGGAAATTGAATATAACTAAATAATAACCTTTGATTCTTAAAAATACAGTTAGTTTTTCTTTTTTTCTCCAAGTTATCGATATAGTATTGCTAAACTAAAGTCTATAACAATTATTATAAAATAGTAATGGGAATAATACTGGGATTGTTATACATTTTATGAAGTTGAATTAAGTTGTCATGTGGCAGAGTCTGAGTTTCATTAGCCCAATCAGGAAATGTGTATTCATTACGTATATTAGAGACACATATTGACAAACATTTCAATGTAAAAATCGATGATTATGAAAGGTAGTAAATATGCTGTGTTGCGTTGCCGATAATACACTCTGTCTTATTTGACGTATCTGTACTATTAGCCCAATCAGGGAATGTGTAAAGGTCGAACATGTAGACGCCCAGGGTCTCAGTCAGAACACAAATGACGCAGACGCAAATTATATTCATCAAGAATCCAGCTTTGATCTGTATTATTTAATGTGTTTTTGAAATATTGATTTTAGTAAAATTGAATTTATTTATATAAACCATCTGGAGGGGTTCCATTTTAGCGACGCCGAAGACGATTGCGTTCGGTGGCGTCGCGACGGGCAGCATAAAAGCGTAGGAACAGGTCACAGTGGCTGGCAGCATAAGGTAAATTGGATTGATTCCAATCGATATGCACTTTTTCAAGAGATTTAATTAAAATCTAATAATATATTTAACTTAATTTTTGAAAAATATAGGAATATTTACAGTTTCAGAGAGGACAGGTAGCAGAATATTGGCTGTCGCCGTATTGGATGCCACTTCTGTGATTGTGGCTGTCAATATGCAAACCTAAAAGACAATACTATTGAACAGCAATAACCATCTTTATGACTAATATTTATCCCTGAAGGGTTCGCGTGAAAAAAATTACAACTATTTTGAGATTATTGTTTTGAGGGAATGTTAATCAAGTTGTCTACTATTTACTGGCTGTAAAAGCTATTACAAATAAATTTTACGAAATTAAATGTGGGTTTATACAATAAACATGATGAGGAAAGGTGGTAGAGAGCTCAATCCTGCCAGTTGAGTGCCAAGCCATGCTGATAGACCCGACTTTAGGGATGCATCCGACAGTGCAAATCCTCCACCTAACATACCGTCATAATTATGATCTGATCATGTCATCTGTCATCTAAATGATATATACCGAGAAGAAGGACGATTCCCCAAGGAAGTTTACTTTGAACAAAATCCCAGTCTAAGAGCGCTGTACTAGGCTTCTCTGGACCACTCTCTTAAGAATAATAATTTAGTTTTAAATAAATCGAAATAATTATGCAATATTATACAACCTCCTTTAGAGCGTAAGAACCAGAAATTGGGTTTTGAAGGGACGGCGAAGAGGATGAGGACGACGATCATGACAGCAGTGGCGTCGTCAACGTGGACTGAAGTGATGAGGTTGGACCAACCGGTGATAAACTGCGGATCGCGGAAGAACCACAAGCAGACGCAACCGATGAACAGGACTAGAACAGAGAACTCGTGGAACGTGATTGGACCCAATTCTTCGTACTTTTTCTTCAACATCTTCTTGACTTCTTTTTCTTGACCTTTTTGGGCAGACGATGTTCTAAATTTCAATTAAATTGGTCAATTATATTTGTAGTTAGCTGTAACTATAGAGTTTTGAAACCTATTGGTACTACCAGGTTATCTATATTTAGAAATGTATATATACAAATAATTTCAGGTATAGATTTAATAATTCGAGTCAGTTGAAAAAAAAACCGAGTACTGTTTTCAAAATCTTGAAAAATTTTGAAATTTAACCATGGATTGGTATTATAGAAATGGGATAACTCGATCGTAATAAATTGAAACATTAATTTATATGATTGTAACCTTCTGAATAAACCAACAAAGAGGATTTGAATCCAAAGCCATGCCAGTGTTAAATTGATGATCGCTCCAGGAATGTTAAACGCCATAAAAGTTGCGAAATTCAATCCAGTATCACCAAAACGACTATAAATATCGAAATCATCATTTTTTCTATCGTAATTTTTATAGATAAATACTGCTGACTATTGTAAGAGTCCTTTGAGAGCCAATTGTGGAGAGGATCCAATCAAAGATGCCGTTCCACCTATATTCGATGCGTAGGCGACTGACATCATTGCGCCCACTCTGATCTTCCGTTTGCGTTCGGCATCAGCAGTACTTTTAGCATCATCAAGATAAGAATCTACCAAATCATCCTGAAGGTTATTTTTCGTAGTGATGGATGGTTCATCCACAATCAGCTCTGTTGATGATTGACTGTGGACAGTGATGCTTGTCGATGATTTATGGACATCTTCGCCGGATGATGAACTACTGGCAGAATCTGTTTCTAAAGATTCTTTACTGATGCTGCCCGATCCTGCTTTAATTTCTTCCGTCTTTTATTAAATAATATATATTTTTTAATAAATAGTATAATTTCAAAACAATACGAATAAACATAAATAGCCGTTTTATTATAAAATGCGGTATCAAAGATTTAGATCTTTAAAAGCTTCCGAAATTATTATGTTACGTCATAATATTTAGCTTGGCGGTGCGTTAGGTGCGTAGGCTTAATCCGAATCTTTGAGCTTAGTGCGATGGCTTATATTAAGGTTGTTAATAATATATATTAAACATGTTATAAAGGCTGGTCTTTATTTTTATATTGTGGTATATAAACTTAATGCGCTGGCTGCGCAAAAGGCTAAAAAGATTTAAAACAGCAATTAACTAAAAAGATATCTAAATATATAATATACCTTGAAGAGCTCTGCAACAATAGCTTCAACAATTGGCACCATCTAAGTCAAATTAGTTTGGTGTAAACATAGCTTTTGATCGGTTGATAAAAAAAAGTAGAAGAAAGAATTGAAAAATGGTACCATTGCGGTAGTAGCCGTGTTGGATATCCACATAGATAGAAACTGGTGCATAAAAATAAATCAATTTAAGTAAACTGAAAGAAAGTTAATTGGCTAATTGCTGCGTCATTACCGCTGTAACTGCCATAAAACCAGCCATAAGCCTTCAATGTTTCCAAGTATGAAGAAAATTAAATTTAGTTGTAAAAAAATTCTGGGATTATTTGATATTGATGTTCTACGAAATCTATCAACTTTTAGATTATACCATTTTGGAGAGCTTCCTACGAGAAGGAGCACTCTGAGAGCGATTCTTTTGTGCAAGTTGCAATATTCAATTGCCAGAGCCAGAATGAGTCCACCGATAAACATCATATTCGTCTCTTTCCTATAATTATTACGCGTTATGATTTTTAACGTTATGAATAAAAAAATGATTTACATGTAGGCCATGCAAACAGATCCAGTATCCATGATGCCAAATAAAGGGAAGAAAACAACGGGTATAAGACTGGTTATGGGTAAGGGCAGAGCCTCCGTCATCCAGAAAAGGGCCATAACGAGAATAACGTAACCACATAACGCTTCCTATAGACATATATGCTATACGATTACTGACATGTATAATTATATAAATGCCTAATAAACAGTAACTATATTATTAATTTTAAAATATAAAACACATACAATTTTATGACTGATTAGTAGTATTGATTTTCTTTTAAAAAATAATAATTAAAAAATAATTCACAATAAAATATAAGTTAATTTGCATGTGCGTACTTATCATAACGCAAGGCCTAAAGTCTTATTGTGATAAATGCTATTCTTTTATTTATACCTTTGTTTGGATGACAACTGGCAACGGTAGAAGAGCAAGAGGAATAATGATTGTAAGAAGGGCTCTCCAATAAGGGAAAATGTGGTACCGAAGGAACGTAAGAAATGATGCCATTTTTAACTAATGCTCTTTAAAAAATTTAGAACAAAAATATGCAATGGCCTTCTTCAGCAAAACTTCAACTACGACTGACGTACTAGCAATGCTGCTTTAATCACCTTAAGAGTCTGATTATTACGATCTACTTTTTATGTTCTATTAAGGATTATGTATATATACGTCTCTAACCTTCTCTGATAATAAGTGCGGCATTATCACAGCTATTTGTCGGATTCCATATAAATCAAGATATAACTATGTAATCCAACAGGGGTTTTATTGTATACATTTACAATTATATTAACCATTGCTCTAGTATTTATGACAAAAAATACAGTAGTAAAAACACACCTTTGTCGTTATCTTAAAACTATGCATATGGCTGGTTTTCATAAGACAAAGCGTCAATGATACCAAAATAATTTAATACATGCCCATACGAAAATTTTGTGATAAATCCCGTGACTATTTGGAACCTTTGTCGTGATAATGATGGATAAATCCATGGATTTATGCAATATATTTCGGACTGAGATGTACGCCACAAGTCATATTTCCTAATGATTTCCTCCATGCTATATACATGATTTATCCTCGTGGCTATAATAATAAAAAGACTTTGCCGGGGATCGAAATCACTACCTTGTGGATGGGAGTCTGGTACTCTAACAACTTCGCTACATGACTGATGATGGTAATGACACTTTTTAAGAATAGTTTTGAATTGATGTTTTTGTACTTCTAAATATTTTTGCGAAGTGTTGAACAGTGTGACATGTTAAACTAATAAATAATAAATACTGTATTAATCATAGACAGTATAAATCGTAGTATTTATCAAATGAATAAATCCAGTGATTTATCTTATATACATCGGACTGAGATATACACCACAGGTCATATTTCCCAATGATTTAACCCTTGCTATAGACATGATATATCCATGTGGCTAGAATAAAAGGCATCAACGAGGATCGAAATCACAACTTTCTGGTAGGGAGGCAAGTGCTCTAACCACTTGACTACGAAACTGATGAAGTAAAAGACACATTTTAAGAATATTATTGAAATGATGTTTGTTGTAATGCTAACTATTTATGCCAATACACGTCAGAATGTGAATAACCTTACGACCGCTTACTTATTTCAATCATCGCAGCTAGTTTAGTTAGGTTTGAATTCTATATTACAGACATATGCTATACTAATAAATAATAAATATATTACAGTATGAATCATAGACATTCTCGGAGACGTGCACATACGATGATTTATTTCGTGATATTGATGATGGATATGTCATTATGTACATCATTGACAATGTAAAACAGCGATTAGTCAATGATTTTTACACACATTTCAACTTTTTAAGAGGAATGTATTCTAAATGAAAACCCCCGTTGAGGACATGTGAATTTATCGTATGACTATTGACTCCAATTGAAGATTTCGGACTCATATGTATGTGACAAATCATATGATTTCATCATACTATATGATGTTTTAAATCATCGGAATAATTTTAAATATGAGGGATAGGTCATGCATGTAACGTACCGACGGCCATTAGGCCTATCGAATATAAATATTAGGCACAGCAAACAAGTGATTCATTTGAATATTAAGCAATTTCAACAAAGTATACTATATGATTTATCATTGATAAATTACCAACTTGTCTGTCATCTCTCTCACTCTGATAAAAATAACGATTTAAATATGATAACATAGTGGCTTTAAAGTTTAAAGCTAATATAGCCTTTGTCACTTTTTATTCATAGATTTTGTATTAACCTTCGTCCAACATATATACTTAATTGTAATAGAATCAGGGACACAGCACGAGGACCACAGATAAAATTAACACAATTTACGCTTCTCTTCCCATATTTCCAAACGTTCATGAAGGATGTGGTCATCGAAAGTAACGTGGCTGACATGTTCACCACTTCAGCTCCATAGATGCGAAAATCCAAAGAAGCCATGTTCAGTGCCTTAAAAATCGTCCAAATACTGCCATTTCCAACCTGCCTATCTCGATGCTGGTCAATGGAGCCGGATTTTCCTAAAAATAGACAACTAAATTACTATTTCATCAAATAATAATGTAGAAGATGAAAAATAATTACAATTTTCTTTACACGATTTAGAATCAGCTTCATCTCCTCGAAAGTTGTGGGCTTTGACAGATTGGTTCCAAATTTACCGTGAAAACTCTTCTTTCACTTCTTCTCTTATAGGCCATATTTGTGCAGCTCGGTGCCTCAGTGATAACTGACATTAAATATGAAACAACAGTAGAAAACGTCGTCTGCAATTTATTTTGCAAGAACAGAGCCACCAAGTGGTATAAAATCAAACAAAAGTGAGAAAATGTATTGTATCACAGTATCAACTCTTTCGAAAATCATTGTACATTATTTAGAAAAATAAAATAAAATCAATTTAAAAAATGTTAATTCGCAGCTTTACATTTTATTAATCAACTTTTTGTTGACAAGCCACAAGTTTAGTGATAAAATAACGATTTGCCTCTTGATACCATACTGTTTTTTTTTATTGTGAAGAATTCAAATGAAGAGTTAGTTCTGTCCGTATGTAACATACAATTTAGATAAAAGTATATAGAAGACATATATTCAGAAATATGTATTATATTATTTGTAGCCTACCACTTTTATTTCATAAATAGTAATCTAATTGTTAAATGATATAGCAATAACAAATTATATGATAAGTGATATGACATGTCATGGTAAATTTGAGGATAAATCGCGCGATTTAAAGAAATGTGGAATCGTATGTCAATTCATTTATTTTAACAAGCGATCTCCGAACGCCGCGCAAGTAAAAGCGCTTTTTTTGGTGGAACCCCAAAATTTACTAAATCCGGTATTATTTTTGGGGGGAAAATAAATATACCATTCGATTCACTTTTTTAAGAGAAATCGTTTGGTGCAAAAATTAAACTTGTAGGACTTATCGTTAATTAGATAATCAATAAAAACAAGGGGGACTTTGGAAAATTGATAAAAAGCTAGGTGACTTTGGATGCGTTTTTCAGGCATTAAACTTGCGAGAAAATAAAAGATATTTATACGGATCGATAGCTTATTGTCTCATCTCGAACCGTTTTTCTCAAAATTATAATTTTTTAACCCGTTCAAGAGATAATAGCGATTAATCACAACCCCTTTTTCCGCCACTTTTTTACCGCGAGAGCACAGCGTGGAGCGCATAGCGCCCACAGCTCCCTCTGGTGGGGTAGTGGGTGGTGTTGAGACGGCAGTACCCCTCAGGCGCATGGCAGCCAATAAGAAAAAAGCTTTTTCCTTAAGCTCCTCTTTTCCGCGCTGAATAAAGTAGCGGAAACAGTGGTTGCGATTAATCGCTTTTATCTCTTGAACAGGTTAAAAAATTGAAATTTTGAGAAAAACGGTTCGAGATGAGACAATAAGCTATCGATCCGTATAAATACCTTTTATTTTCTCGCAAGTTTATGCCTGAAAAACGCATCCAAAGTCACCTAACTTTTTATCAATTTTCCAAAGTCCCCCTGGTTTTAATTGATTATCTAATTAACGATAAGTCCTACAAGTTTAATTTTTGCACCAAACGATTTCTCTTAAAAAAGTGAATCGAATGGTATATTTATTTTCCCCCCAAAAATAATACCGGATTTAGTAAATTTTGGGGTTCCACCAAAAAAAGAAAATTTTCTCTCTTTCGCTCAGAGATCGCTTGTTAAAAAGGAATTTATTTACACGGAAATTCAAAATAAAGGAAAATAACGTCTAATTTGTTCTATTGTTATGAGCATGCAGGTGTATTTGAAAACCCTCTAACTAATTAATAGTGAATTTTTTTTAATTATTTATCCTAGTTGAGAAGTCCAATTAAGTAGGATTCCAAGCATAGCAGTCAGAAATCAAGAGTGATAGAGGAAATCCTAAATAAAATTATCTTTTTTAGATTGTTTCTTTATGTGAAAATGTTTTATTACACAATAAATTTTTTCTGGTGTTTTTAAATAATATGAATATACCTGGGGGAATAAGGGAAGGTAATAGTTCCCCTCTATAAGTTTGAGCAGTTGGGGATGGGACGTACATTTTGGTAACAAATGCTCTAAACGCTGCTTGAATTTCTTCACCTGCATGAGTGATACAGTAAAAATTATTCTTAAAATGATTCTCTAAATGATGTTACGTTAACAATATGCAAATTTACTTGATTGTAGTTCTTGGTATTGGTCCCATGATATGCGAAAGGCACGTCGTTTCCCTTCAATAAGATAAACTAAAGTCACGCAGGTTGGCGAATAACTCATTTTGCTTTAAATTTTTTATCTCTATTAAGATCAGTTTTCGTCTGCAACAAGTCACGACTATGAAAAAAAACTATACAAACAATGACAAGTTGGATGATAAATGATTAAATGTCATCTATAAATCATGGATAAGTATATTTCTAACTTAAGTGTATTCGGGGTTTTAGAAAGCAATATTATTTTATTAATAAATATTATTAGCAACTTTATCACTTAGATGACTCAATTTTAATCAATAATTTCATTAGACTCGACATCAGGGAAACCTGTCAGCTTTTATTTAATTTTGACAATCGATTAGAGCACTTGGCAACCTTGCCACTTTGCCGCCAGTTCAGAAGGAAGCTTCGTCTGCATCAGACACAGTGACAAAGGGTTCAGTCGTAAGCAGTTGGCTCGCCCATTTCTCCTCCTCAGATAATTAGTGAACCGAAATTTAGTTTTTATTCTCTGTCAGATGTTTCTTTTCTTTCTTTTTTTTATATTGCTGTAAATGATTTCAGCATTTTTCAACCAAATCCACTTGGTGCCAATTCGTAAAACAATTCGCCTACCGGCTGACACCAGCATTAATAGGTATAAGTGTAAATTGTTTGGTGTTTCTCTCGACCATCTCGAATTGTTCAGCTAATCGGATTCATTTCTGGACGTGTGATTTTTCATCGTCCCCACGGCAATTTCTTAATTGTAGCCAATATATCATGTTGAAATTGTTTTGTTTGACTAAATATATTTTCCCCTATCTATTCCATTGTAAGTTACTAAAAATTCCTACTTAACATTTCAAACAAATGTTTGCCGTGCTATTAATTCGTTTTATTATAATTATAGTAGTTTTTAAAGTAGTTTGATTCCTGAGCACAGGGCCACTGGCCACATCAAACCAGAAAAAGAAGAAAAGAAGCAGCAAGAAGCAACAATATCCACACAAAAAAAAATCAATTATATCTAGCAAATTGTAACGCAAAACAATAATGTATGGTGTGTCAATGTCTTAAAATTGTAGATCAGATAAAATACAATGCAAATGGGGAATGTTTCTCCCAAAAAACATATTTGAATTACTTTATCAACTGATAAATGGATGGTTTATTTATATTTGGGTTATTAAAAAGTGGTAAATAGCTGGTGATAAATCGATGCCAAATCAAAATTATTTTTTATTCGAATAAAAAAATTATGATGGATAAATACTATGACATTCTAGATGATATTAAGCATACAAAATGCTTGTATATTTATCAACTCTAAATCATCATTAAATATATACATTTCAATAAATTGATAAATATGTTGATAAAATCCTTTCAATTATTCTACAATAAATTTCAAATATGTCATCTAAACTGATTGATTTACTGTTGATAAATACAAGGGTAGATAGTGCAGACATATGTAATGATATAACACAAATAATCTTTGTGACAAAGGTTCCAAATGGTCATATGATATATTTTAGCACGGAAAAGTCATGAAAATTTTCGTATGGGTGCTACATAGCTCTAAAATTTGAGTTTCTCAACATTTGATTCAGATGGATAAAGTTTTTGCAATGATGCAGTCAAACTAATAATAAATTTAGTTCCCCGGTTTTCATAATATATAGAGTTGAATATAGAGTAGTATAAACTAAGGGAATATCGTATCAAAATATTACATTCTCTGATTGCAATATATTAAGCACCACCGTGGAGGAAAATAATTCATGTTCCGCTTTCTAAAGATAAATGAAAAACGGATTCAACTAATCCTATATTCTTGCATTAGGAAAACCGATGACACAAGAGCAAGTCCATTGTAATTGTGATGTAAAACTACAAAAGATATATATATACTTTGTGCCTTTGTTGAAGCCTACATAATTGTTCTATTAGTTGAGGATATCAGCTATTTGTTTCATAGAAAAATATGACACGAAAAACGACGATTTTCTATTTTATATGGAATATCAAGTGATACAATAAAATGTCAAAACTCTTACAATTATTGGTTGGAATTTTATTGTATTTTTAATTACCCTGTTTTCGTATATAATTCCAATGTATTGACTGTTATGATATAAGTTCCACATAAGTATTAAGTTTAGAAGCACATATACATACATTTCCATATACGAGAAGCGGTTATGAAAGGTAGTAAAGCTGTGTGCCATTGCCGACAATACACTCTGTATTGTTTGTTGTATCTGTCCTATTAGCCCAATCAGGGAACGTGTAGAGATCGAACATGTAGACACCCAAGGTCTCCGTCATGACGCAGATAACGCATACGCAAATAATATTCATAAGAAATCCAGCCCTGATCTGCAATTTTGCAAAAGAAAAATTTAAAACTTTACCAATGGATTATTTAATAAAAAAAATGATAGATTACCATCTGAATTGGTTTCATTTTGGCGACGCCGAAGACGATGGCGTTTGGAGGTGTCGCGACGGGCAGCATGAAAGCGTAGGAACAGGTCACAGTAGCTGGTACCATGAGATAGAGTGGGTTGATCCCGATAGCAATTGACTGAAAAAAAATTTTAAAGTATTTTAACTGAATTTTGTTTCCTTTTTTCTTAAAATTTGATTTGGCTTAGTGTAGATATTTGTTTAACGTACTCTGAGATTTGTTTCTTTACAAAGTGAACATTAGTTATATTATTCATTCAGATAAAAAACGTATAAACATTTTTGAATTGAAGCCACTGGACGACTTTTGGAATCGATTTTTCTCAAATATTAAAGTTACCGAAACTTTAATTCTGACTAACTGACAAAATTACCCCTCTTTTTGGGCGGTTTTGAAGGAGTACCTCCCTCCCAACGCCAATAACGAACATTAAAAACCACCTGTAGTAGGGTTTTGTTTGTTGAACAATATGGTATACTTGATTTTTTCCCCAATCACTCTGGTCTATAGTACGCTCAGAGGCCATAAAATATTTTATAACTTATTTACCGTTTCAGCCAGAACGGGTAGGAGGATGTTGGCAGTCGCTGTGTTGGATGCCACCTCTGTGATAGTAGCTGTCAAAATGCAAACCTAATAGTTTTGCAAGAAATTATGTAACCCAATAAAATGAAACTAGTGAAACGTGATAAAGTTTTATTAAATATATTTACAATAAACATGATGAGGAACGGAGGAAGAGAACTCAATCCAGCAAGTTGTGTGCCAAGCCATTCCGATAAGCCAGATATCAGAGACGCGTCAGATAGCGCAAATCCTCCACCTATACTACCGGTTATTACATTTGAGATTTATTCTTACGTCAGCTATATAGTAATGTTACACAATCCGATTTATATAGCGTCCTTTACACAGACTAACACGATCAAAAGGGCTCAAGTAAATGGATGAGCGGTATACCACACAGGATAACACATTGTATTATAATTTTTTGCGCCAGGGGGATCACCATTTGGACCCCTCAGGTGCTACCGTGGCAGGGTATCTATATGAAGGAGCCCAGTTTCGTACCCCTTTTTGGGTTCCACTATCTGGAAAGTTCCAGTATCCAAAAACCCTTAAGAAAAGTTATTAAGAAGGGTTCAGAAATATTTGAGGGTATGGCGGACTACCTGCTTTCTCAATGAAAAAAAAAAGTTGCTTGACCGATTATAGGCTTTACTTGGGTACATGTAGAAATGAGGGTCACAAAAGGAAACCTTTTTGGGACCTTAAAATCGCGCACCCCTTTTTCAGTTCAAATATCTAGAAAGTTTGAGTAAGCGAGTGTTCCAGTAAATGGACCGCTGTTGTGTTGATGAGATTCGAGCTAGGAAACTGTTCCAAGGCTCTAAGGCGAGATCAACGCCCCAGACGGTTAAACTAGCCATCCTCGGAATATACCCATAGAAGGATATTTATATATGTATAAGATCCATACCTAGAAGAAGGACGATTCCCCATGGAAGTCGGTTTTGGACATAGTTCCAATCTAACAGAGCCTTGCTAGGTTTCTCAGGGCCACTCTCTAAGCAAAAGTGTATCATTTGGTTATAGAAATATTTTTTTATATTATTTGTATGTTATGCACCTCCTTTGGACCGAAGGCACCAGAAATTCGGCTGTGCTGGCACGGCAAAGAGAATGAGGACGACGAGCATGACAGCTGTGGCGTCGTCCACGTGTACTTCTGTGATAAGCAGCGCCCAGCCGTCGATAAAACCCGGATCGCGGAAGAACCACAAGCAGACGCAGAAGAGGAACAGTACAAATACAGCGAATTCATGGAACGTGATGGGCCCCAATTCCTTGTATTTATTCTTTAGCAGTCTTCTGACTTCCTTTTCTTGACCTTGCTGAGCAACAGATGTCCTTCATTGAAAATACATTGGAATTAATATTTCATTGATACAATCCATTTTCTCAAAGTGTAAGAAAACTTATTTATATTTTCTCTAACTCAAGTAAAGGAGCCCGAATTTAAGATGGGTTTTATGTTGCCATGACACATTTGCATAGGCCTTGGCAAGCGCACTAATAGATCAAAGAAAATAAAACCCAAAGAAAATCACAAAAAACTGTTTAGTCTGTTTCTGTTTCAAATCAAAATTCTGAAACTGTTTCAATTTATATCTCGCACTTTATCTATCGGATAGCGACGGCTGAGGCTTGGCGAAGTCAGATAGTAATACTCTGCCCCTTGCAAACCTGATACATATTTTTGTGCTTTGTATGTATGTATTGAAATTATTTACTGCATTCAAGGGCTGCAGCCGACGATATTCTTAAACTGATTTTTAGCCCACTTAGTACAACCTTAAACATGCTTGTCATTGCTTTCCCTATCTATAATTTGAATTGTCAGCAAATTATATCAGATTTACACAGGGATATGCCGACAGGGAAAAAGGGAAAATCAATGCCATGTTTGTTTAGGGTTGTACTACGTAAGAAAACCGAGTCGGCAGCAACCCCTCAGTGCCCTATACCGCACTTTCGCATAACTGATCAAATGACAGTCTCGTGCGAGCGACCAGGTAAGCGACTGATATAACTAAGATAAGATCTTTCGAAAACAGTCTTTACATTGGCAATCCATGAAATCGAACCCGACCCATCTTGTTACAATTTTGACTGCTTAACTAAATACAGCGTCCAAAGGAAGTTTCCCATGATAGACGTTTATAAGCTGTTTTATGTTGTCCGATGGGGTAGTATACTGTATTCTCGCAAGGTCGAGACGACTATTTCTTCTTTTTACCTGTAAAACGGTATGCCACCCCGTCGGACAACCCAAAACAGTTTATATACGAGTAACAGGGGAAGAAACTTTCTTTAGACGCTGTAGTCTACACATTGAGGGTAATGCAATACAAGTTGAATGCAGAGAAAGGATGTATCGGATGCATTACCAAAAACACATTGTCTTGGTTTTCAAGACAACCTAGCAACTTTTTGGATGCATAACCAAGACAAGCGTTCTTAGAGAGTATAAAGCAATTAAAAACTAATTGGGTTGACGTACATTTTCCTGAGGCAATACAAAGAATGGATACCTTCTGAAACCAACAAAGAGGAGCTGGAGCCAAAGCCATGCTAGAATCAAATTGATGATTGCTCCAGGAATGTTGAATGCCATGAAAGTTGCGAAGTTCAGACCGGTGGATAGACCAGAATCTTTTTCAAAAGTTCTTGAAATGGCAAACATATTCAAGATTAAATAAACAATATGAAAAAAAATTAAAGTAAATAATATTTCTTACTCGTATAAGATTCCTTTGAGGGCCAATTGTGGAGAAGATCCTATCAGGGATGCCGTTCCTCCTATGTTCGATGCGTAGGCAATGCACATCATGGCACCAACTCGGATTTTTCTCTTGCGCTCGTTTTCTGTGGCATTATCTACAGATGATTCTATTTCTGAATCAGAATCACTACTTTTCTTCGGGATGGCTGGTTCGTCCGCAATCAGCTCAGCTTTGCTACTGTGGACGTTGATACTAGTTGAGGATTTGCTCTCTTCGGATGAATTCACAGTCTCCAATGACCCTTTAGGATTCCTATCCCCTACTTTAACCTCCTCTTGCTGAAGAGATTGCAAAAATAAAACTCAGTTAATGTAATGCTCAGAAGAAACGCCCTAAGTAGTTTTTATCCGTCTACACGCTGTAACCTTTTATTGCCCATAGGCTATTTAAAATATATCCTTGACGTAATAGTTTAATCTATGGAGCCTATAAATGGTTTCAAAACTTTTACCGACCAATTTTCAAAGGAGGTTTATTGACCTATACTTCAACATAAACTCTCAACATAAACTATGAAAAATTTATATATTTTTAAACACGTTGTCTATGCAGATATTACGTAAAAGGAGATATACCTTAAAAAGTTCGGAAACCACAGCTTCTACGATGGGGACCATCTGCGATAATTAAAATTATATAATTATTTGGATTACTTTTATTTTGTTTTACAACTGATACCATTGCTGTGGTAGCAGTATTGGAGATCCACATGGATAAGAACTATTTCAAAAATACATATTTAAGTAAAACATTTTTTTTAAACGCTAATATTATACAAGTATTACCGCAGTGACTGCCATAAAGCCGGCCATAAGCCTTTGGTAAACAAAAGAACATTTTTGTTATTACAACCTCTAAATGTTGTCATTGTTGTTAAACAAGAAATGATGAACCAGACAAGATGGATGAAAAATGACAGAGAATATAATGGGTGGTGATAACTAATGTATAAGCATAATACACTTTGCCCAGTGCTCAGGTTTTGTTTTTAACTACTCTAATAAGCCTAGTGTAGGCTAATCCAGCGCTCGGCATCGTCGTAGGGCTATTATCAGCGGCAGACAATAAAGCCACAACTGATGTTGACATTATTTACTTTTCAAAACTGTATATGACGACGCAATAAGAAAAAAAAACATTTTCAAGCACCAAGGGATCTTAAAAAAATTTCAACATTTATCTATGGACTTTCCCCACTTTTGATTAGAACATGTCATTTTTTTCAAGCTACCTTTTTCCCTATTTTTATTTGACAAATAACAACATAACAAGTTAATTTTTAAAACTCATTCATTTGTTAATTTTGATAAATTACCATCTTGGAGAACTCCCGACAAGGAGGAGCACTTTCAGAGCGATTCTTTTATGCAGGTTGCAATACTCGACGGCCAGAGCAAGAATAAGTCCACCGATAAACATCATATTCGTCTCTTTCCTATGATATGATATTATTACAAATGCGTACACATATTGTGAATCTATGAAAATTCTCGACGGAAAAAACCCAAATTAATCCAAGAAAATCCCCCATAAAAATCTGGATTATTATTTTCATTATAATTAATTCCTGCTTACATGTAGGCCATACAAACATCCCCAGTATCCATGATACCGAAAAGAGGGAAGAAGACGACGGGTATCAAACTTGTGATGGGCAAAGGCAGGGCTTCCGTCATCCAGTAAAGTGCCATCACGAGAATGACGTAACCACATAATGCTTCCTGATTATTTCAATTATTTCATTAACTGTAATTGGAGTTATGAAATGATTTTTATATGAATTATCTTATCAGTTATAGGAAAGTTTATTTCATGCATATTAAGTTTATGGCTGCTTCCATTACTTAATTATTTATATAATAACGTATAGCCACTTCCATTACTATTTTGAAAGTATACTAAATTACCTTTGTTTGGATGACAACGGCTAATGGCAGCAGTGCGAGAGGAACCAGAATTGTAAGAATTGCTCTCCAATAGGGGAGAATGTGGTTCTTAAGGAACGTAAGTGCCATATTGTTCTGCTTTTTTTAAATCTTATTTTTTTAAAAATATTTATGTACACATTTGTGTGTAAAATAAGTACAACAATAGCAACCTTTCGAGACAGAACTTTGACTACGACTGTTAGTAATTCGTTCTAAACGCCCTCTATCAGTAAAATAAAAGCAGTATAGGTTTATATTAGGAACAGATCTGAAATGGTCTATAGCTTATAGATATATATTTTGTGATGTTGTATGAACCTTTCCCATTCGGCTGTTTTTTTCTAGATTTCATTTAGTTCCTAAATCAGAGATAGCATAGATGGGTGGATTTATAAGCTATAGCCAACAAAAATTTGGTTTCATCAGGTAAACAGTCTTTGAAATTGCACTTGTTCAAATAGAATGTTTTATTGAAATAACTGTGTAGGTTTTTTATTGAGTAATAGTAGTTTAAAGTTTAACTGATTTTGATTAATTTTAATTTTATTTAGTTTTTATAAAAATTAAGTACCACTTACTTATAGAACTTTTCAACAAAATTTGAAAATAGTTTTGGCCCTTAAAATTCAAAAAATTGAAAGATGTTTATTTGTTTCTTCCTCAATAGAAATGTTATCACTGTTTGTTACGGTTGGTAATAAAGTTTTTCTTGCAAATTAGGTGTCAACCTCCGTTTTTTTCACTATAGAACAGGAAAAGTAGCAAACCATCAGTATACATAACATACAATAAAATGAATTTCATGTATATTTATTGTAAAGATCGCACATGTGAGAAATTTAAAAAAAATTGGTTTACAGTGGGAATAAGCTAATGGATGATGATGCTAAACCATTTGTTATAATATTGGAAGTAGGAACTTTCATACACCTGTGTCTCCACATGTGTATAATATCCACATCGCAGCAGTTGTGGTGAATATTAAATGAATTGTATAAATTCTCAATTATTGAGATAGAATCATTTTATATATACATGACACTAGCTCAAAGAATATGAGGAATGCTGGTGATTAACATTTTGTGAAATCAGTGAAAAAATCAAATGAACAATTTGATCGGCATTGATGGGATGTAGTGGAAGGACTTATATATGATAATATGTGGTCGAATTATATCTCTTTAAGTGGATCTATTAAGAAGAGTAACATTGCTCTTCGAGGCCCACTCTGGGAATGTGTACAGATCAAACATGTAGACTCCAAGAGTTTGCGTCATAATGCAGATGATGGCAACACCGATAATATTCATAAGAAATCCAGCTTTGATCTAATAATAAGTATGAGTATTACTTATTAAAAATTAGATGTACTATATTGTGTATATTATAGTATTACCATCTGAATGGATTTCATTTGAGCAGCTCCGAAGACGATGGCGTTGGGCGCTGTTGCCACTGGCAACATGAATGCGTAGGAACAGGTGACCGTCACAGGGAGCATCAAGTAGATTGGATTCACTTTGATCGAGATCGTCTATTAAATTAATAAATTAATTCTATAACAATAAATTATACATTCTTCATTTGTATACAGTTTCAGCCAGAATTGGTAGAAGAATGTTCGCAATTGCGGCGTTTGAAGCCACTTCCGTGATCGTAGCTGTCAAAATGCACACCTAATTCAAGAATTATCTTTGTAAATGAATTACTATAATTAGTTTAATTCCTTTGTAATACCACAAACATGATGGCGAATAGTGGAAGGGACTTTAAACCAGCCAATTGCTGTCCTAGCCATGACGATAATCCAGATTTCATGGACGCTTCAGACAGAGCAAAACCTCCTCCTTCACATAGAATTAATTAAATAATATTAGCTCAATAGTTAAAGTAGGTCTATATACCTAAGAGTAGAATGATACCCCAAGGAAGCCTCTTCTGAACGAAATTCCAGTCGAGTAGTGCCCGATTATGGCCTCTGAGCCCCATCCTATCTATATTGGTGATAAGAAAAATCACATAGCCTAATATAGGCGACATAAAAAAAGCTTTACTGGAGCTTAAAAAGCCACTGGGATCGGCAGGGATCACGAAGAGGAGCACGACAATGGTCATGACTGCGGTCGCGTCATCTACTCGGATTTTTGTGTACAAGTTGGACCATCCGGTAATGAATTGGGGATCTCGGAAGAACCACAAACCAACGCAGATTACGAATAGAGTAAGAACAGCCCATTCGTGAAACGTCATAGAACCTAATTAATATACATTGTTTTAATTTGAAAATTGCGAATGATTATCATTTTTCAAAATACCTAAATCTTGGTAATTTTTACGTAGAAGGCGTTTAACTTCCTTCTGATTTCCTTCAACATTATTTCTAAGGTAATATTAAGAAGTTAATGATTTGTAAAAAATGTTTAGATTAAATATAAACCTTTTAGAAAAGCCAATAAACATGAATTGGAGCCAGAGCCAGGCTAAAAAGAGATTCAAAATAGCGCCAGGTAAGTTGAATGCCATAAAAGTGGCAAAATTCAAACCAGTAGCACTACCAAATTGCCTATTAGATAAAAAATACATACTAATTTCCATTAAATTAACTGAAATCCAATGAATTTAATACTCATTTAAGATGCCTTTAAGAGCTAGTTGAGGAGGAGATCCAATCAAAGATGCAGTTCCACCGATTGAGGATGAATAAGCGACTGAAAGCATCATACCAACTCGAATGTTTTCTGTTCGCTTCTTATTTTCTTTTTCTTCATCATTAGATGATGGAGAAAGCTCATTGGTCGAAGCTGATGAGGCATCTACTGTTACTGAATCGCCTGCCAAAGGATTCTGACTGTTGGAAATGATTGAAGAAGCTGATATCTTCAAATTATGGTCATTTGGATTTGGTTCCCTCTAAAATTATTAAAGGTCATTTGTTGTTTAGTCGATTAATTGATGTTATATTTTTAATTAAACCTTGTTAAAGAGCTGTTGAACGACACTTTCGACGATTGGAAGTATCTATTAAGTCCAAATAGTTTATTTATTGACTAACTTAAAATTTTAATTGACATTTTATTACCATGGCGGTTGAAGCAGTATTCGATATCCACATTGACAAGAACTGATGTAATTACATACCAAATTTGAATTCATTTTTACTTTGATATAATTTCAATTAATAAATTACCGCAGATACAGTCATGAAACCGGCCATTAATCTATTTTAAATCACATTTAAAATTACTGATGTTTAATTTATATTTCTGATTAATTAATTTAATACCTTCTTGGTGATGTTCCTACTAATAGTAATACTTTGAGCGCAATTCTTTGATGTAGATTGCAATATTCAATAGCAAGAGCTAAGATAAGTCCTCCTAAAAACATCATATTTGCCTCTTTCCTAATGCAAATTAATTGCGCTAATCAATATGAATAGTTTTACAAGAGCTAATTAATTATTACATGTAGGCTGTACACACTTTTCCCGTATCCATGATGCCAAAAAGTGGGAAAAGTACGACAGGAATAAGGCTGGTCACTGGTAAAGGAATTGCTTCCGTCATCCAATAGAGGGCCATTATGAGGATGACGTAACCACATAATGAACTCTATTAAAAGAAAATTAAATTAATTCTTATTATTATGAATTCAAAAGTTACTTTATTTAATTACCTGGTTTTGACCCAAAAGTGGAATTGGCAAGAGAATTAGAGGGATTGTAACAGTTAAGATGGATCTCCAGTGAGGGAGGATTTTATTACCAAGGAATTTGAAAGTGTTGTCCATCTCTGAACGCTGTTGGCTAGTATTGATATTGCTGAGCCCCTTTTTCTGTAAACATCTGTGTAGCAATATGGTCGTCCAAAGGTGTGCAGCTGTACTAAAGTGAATATGGGATGTATTAAAACACGAGCAGCAGGATATTACAATGTGAATAGTTTGTTGTTGTTTTTTCATGATTTTATTTGAAAAATACATATGAAAGAGTGACGTGCAGGAACATATAATGTACGTGGTTGGTATTGATGATTGTAAAAAACCAGGTCGAAGAGAATAAATGCATATCATTTGGTATTGTTCTTTTTATGCTATTATTATTTAAACTTCGATATATTTTATTTAATTTTGAATCACTGTTAGAGGAATGGGAGCTGTTTTGGGAGGGAATAGGAATATTAATAAATATTTGAAAATAGAAAAAAATAATAACAATGTTTATGTCGTTTTAAACCTATTTTAATCATTTGTCCTTTGTATGTACTTGGCAAAATTCAATAAAAACCGATGAAGTTAAAATAAGTAAATCGAATGACGAATGGGATCATTGCCAACATACATATACACTATATGTACATATATATATATATATATATACGTATATATATATATATATATATCCTCTTCAGCGCTGATAGTATATAATTATACTATTACAATTACTAATAATTGTAATTATATGCTCAAAAAACGAGAAAAAAATTATAATAGCTATTATAATAGCTAGTATTTAAAAAATCGATAGCATAAATTTCTTGATTTAATTTCTATTAATCTACTTTAGTAAGTAATTAGCATTTGCCGTATATATATATATACAATCGAGCATCATATATCCAAAAACCTTGACCCAATATTCAACTTCAATAAATCTAATACAATAAAACGCAATACATCACGTTTCTTTTTTAACATATTGCCATGATCACAGCAGTCTTGGGTAGTGACAATTATTGATGGCAAAATGGTAATGAAATGTTAAGACGCATTTGTACATCCAATAGATCAATCTATTGTGCCTTTATCAATTCATGTGCATAATTCGCACTTTAAAAAGTAAATTATTACAAAAATTGTTTGAAGCGTGTGCGTAGCTGTTAAATATTTTTGTCTTAGGGGGGGGGGGGGGATTTTTTGTACTATTACTTAAATCCCTCTACAGATGGCGTTCCATTTACATTCTTTTATTTTATTTTTTTGAACTGAAGAGAGAAACAAATATATTTATAAGCACGATAACATCCACTCACTGAATTCATTTCATCATTTTAAAATTTCTTTCGAAAAATATGTGAGATTATTATACATTATTCTGTTTACTTCACATTTCCAAATGCCAATCACTTGTCTTGTTAAGCAACGAATCGATTCATCAGCCGACACGTCAGTTAATAGTTTTCTTTTTTTCATTTCTTTCCTTTCTCGCTTTATACTTCTCTCTCCCTACAACTTATAGTACTGCAACCTGACGTCTCATGTGCGTGTTCATGACGGCAACAGTGGGCGTATTCTAGACGCCGCCGCCGCCGTTTCTTTTGAGCATCCGATTTCAAAAGGCAGCCTTGACATGTCGTAATAACAAAGAAAAACACTCGGATTTCCTCCTCCCCCCCCCCTCTCTCTCTTTTCAAAAGATTTTTTTTCTCTCGTCGTGACCGTTTTTCTTCTTCTTTAGAGCGCGGCGTTGCCAAACAAAAAATGCATCTTGGGTGCAATACTGGATATTTTTCTATATACTATATACTTCAGGGTGGGTGCTAATGGTGCTCAGGTGTTCCAAAGTATAAAGGGGGGGGGGGGAGAGTAGAGAAGGTAAGAAGAAGAAGGAGAAGAGAAACCTTGAGGCTATTGACAGTCTCCCTTAATTGGACGTAATTTAACCTGGCCGGATCGGCTTCCTTTGTGAACTTTCTTCTCCCCCCCCCCCCCTTCTCCCTCTTTTTTCTCTCGGCAGGTGTTCATCGTTTTTTCTCTCTTCCCTGTGGAACTATCGAAAAGAGAGAGAGAAATCAAAAAGTCTTGTACATATATTATTATTCATCATATTTGTAATAATAATGGCAACACTGTAAACTATCAAAGTTACCAAAAATAATCTTACGATTCTCAATCAATGCTCTGACCCCTTTAAAATTCAAATAAAATGGCTGGAAATAAGCAATTTTTGAATGAATATATTCACCCCACATATATACCATACAAAACGAATATGTTCACTTGCAAAGTCGATTTAAATTGGATTGAATAAGTCAATCTATACAATGATGATCTTATCATATTAGCAAGGAAGTTCTGTATTTTTTGCAGAGTTTTTTCTCATCTACTTATATACTTCTTTTTTAAAAAAAGAGAAGAGAGAGAACTCATCAAAGTTGCTGAGTGTAGGAGGAGTTACTCAGGGGGGATGCTGATGGGAGGAGTTATTCCCCCTTCTCGAAGGGATATATACAGTTACTGCTGTCATTAGTGTTTCAATTAAGCGGCACTTGACGTCGGCACCGACCGGTTTTTTTTCTTTCCTTTGTGAAAGCACTTTTCCAACCCCTCTTAGAAAAAAGACTTTGTCCTTATATATATGGCGGCTTGCACACCATATCCTAATTGGAAGGTGACAGCCGAAATTTGAGTAGTAGGGGGGCTCCAATTTTATATATTTGGCGGACACGAGCTGACAACGCTGCAGTGTGCTTTTTTAATTGATCTCAAGTGGTACGCGTTTGTGCCTGTGGGAAATTCTCTTTTCCCATAGCATCGTTAAAAGGTTTTTTTTTCGGACCAGAGAGGGTTGAAAAAACATTTATGTATATTCAAAGATTCGTTAAGGGGGAAAAAGAGGGGCCGCCAGGAGCAGCACCTGGTCCGCGTGTTATCCGAACGGTCGGCGGCGGCGGCAGCAAAGTGTCTCCAATGAATTTCACGGTCAGCTTAACGACGTGACATGCTTCGATTTTCTTCTCCCCTTAAAAAAAAAAACTCGTTTTTGCCCTCCTACTTCTTTGCGACAATGTTCCATAAGTCGGTCTTATTTCATGGCAAGTTAGACACAGTTTTAACACAAGTGATATATATATAGTTATAGCAGGATATGAGAAATAATCAGCGGAAAAAGGATGTATCTAATTTAATTCAATTTCTGGAAGAAGAGAAAACTACCCTTAGGAATGTATACAGCTCTGATAGAAATCTAAACACGAAGAGCGCTTTGTATATAAGAAGAAAAAAAAAAGAAAAATATCAGACGCCTTCCGACACTGATTGATAGTCCTTATATAGGGACATTCTCTCGGGCGCGCGGAGCTAGCGGCAGCGGCGGGCGCGATGCGGACATCATTCATCGGTTAGCGAGGGCGCACCGGGATGTCACCGTGAATTTATGATCAAAAGAAGAGCTCTGCGGTCAGCTAAGGGCTTATCACACAAAAGTTATCTCTCCAGAGGGGTTACATAGCACGGGCGGCTCATCATTTTTGAGTAGCCTATACTATATCCCCTTAAATAAATATAAAAATGCGGGCTCCAGGAGGGCGGCCTGCATCACCTCCTGCTGATGCTGCATGCGCGCTAGAGATGCCGACATCGCCGCCGCCGCTGCTCTTTATATTTTTTATTTGATTTAATTTCTAAGATAAGAATATATATATATATATCCACCTGGATATACACATATATTTTTCGCGCGCGCTTTTTTTTTAAAAAAAGGTGTCCCCATAGTTCTATACTTTGGGAAGCTGAGTGACAGCCATTGGATCTCTTTTTCTCCCCCCACAGAGCGCTCTTTTTTTTTCTTTTTTCTCAAAGGAAACCGATTTCTAAAGCGGGGTCCCTCTCTTCTTTTTTTCTTTACCTCCCCTTTTTTCCAGAAAAGGAAAAAAAGAAGAGAGAAAGAGCATCAGAAAAAAAAGATTTCTCGCCTCTTATAAAAATCGAATATACATCCGGTTAAATCAATAATAATAATATTAAAATAAGGTATATAATATTTTATGTTTTTCTTTAAAAAAAAAAAATATATAGGGCGCCTACTACTGCGCGAAGAGCTGATGGGGCGGCTTGTTTGTCCGACCGACCGCAATCCACTATTATGTAAACAAGCGGCGCCTTTGATCTTTTTTTTGTGTGTGTTTGTATGTTGCTCTCCCCCCCCCTTCTCTTGCTATTTTTCTATTGGTTCTGTATATATACAAGAAAGAAAGAAAAGTTATATAGCTGCGTGCTCTATGAAACTCTTTTGGGCTTAGAGTTTCCGGCTCTGCTGCTCTTAAGAGATGCCGAGATGTCGGCATCTTCTGGCGCGACTAATATTCTCCTCTTCTTCTCTTGTCTATAATCGATCATTAGTACAGAAAGAAAGAAAGAAGAAGGCGGTATATATTCTTTTAATCAGCTATGACCTTTGACATCGTGGGAAATTTCACTTGAGCCCCCCTTAAAGAAAGAAAAAAAAACCTATGCTTGGTCATTAAAGATGATGATATTCAATCGATGATTTTATTGCTTAGGTCCCAAAAGGTTTTTTTTTTTTCTTTCCAAAAAAGTAGGAGGAGTCAGCACCTTACCGTAGAGAAGAAGCCCTTTGGGGAGTTTTAAACTGAATGTCAACTGGTCTTAGAAGGGCCAGTCCGCGCTGAGCAGCGCTCCTGTTCACACGTCTTTTTCCAGTGCTCCTCTCAACCAATCATTTTTGAGATTTTTTTAAAAAACAATTATCAGAAGGAGATGTGTTCTTAGTTGAGTTTTGTAATACAACTTTAATTCTTCATTTTCATCCAAAGGTGAGTCTAATTTAATTAAAGTTACAAAAAAGGGGCGCCATGGTTATATGTCGTGTCAATGAACGCAGCGGCGGCGGGCGGGTTGAGGGGGGATATAACCGCAGTGAAGCGGCGGCGGCAGCGGCGCTCTTTGTCGGCGCCGCTACCCCTTGATTTACGACCGAGTAATGGATTGTCTTCTTCTCTTTTTTTTTTTTTACTTGCGGTTTTCTTCTTTCGGCGTCGGCGTCGGTTATTACACTCTCCCACCCTACTTCCTACTATATTTAATAATAATATTGCACTGCGTCTGTGCGTCTATATGGCTAAAGGGAATTTTCATTCACGCCCGCGAGGAAATAAGACAGAAAAGTCGGGATCACCCGCGGGATTTCGTGCTATCCTAAGAGAGAGCTAGCTAGCTAGCACAGAGCCAGCCATCAAAAGGCCTTCATATATATAGAAGACGCCGCTCTATTATTATAAAAGAATAGCCTTTAGAAAAAGAGAAAAAAAGAGGGGGGAATATAACATTTTTTTTTCTCTCTCTCTCTCCCTTCTATCAAAAAATGCTTCTTACCGCATTTTATGCAATAAAAAGAGTCGGCTTTTTAAGACTTAAAAAAACTGGTTTTTTTTTTAGTAGTATAGACCCCTTTTTCGCATTTTCCAACCCTCAAGTGAAGAAGAATGCTTCTAATATATATATAGAGAAAGCTCTTGAAAATATGCGCTCGTGCGCGGCGGCGACGATACATAAAAAAAGAAGAGACGGCGGCGGCGGCGCCGTTAGACACAAACAGAGAAAAAAGCGTCTGCTGCTGGCTGAGAAAAGAGTTGATTGATAATTTGATGATGTTCCAGCTAGCTGATCAAAGGTAGAATCTACCGACTACACAATACAATTTGTCTGTTGCGTGTCGGCCATCATAAATTGAAAAAAAATCATATTCAAATCTTCCCGCCCTTTATATAGCGCGGGTGGGCGAATGTATCGAGCAATTGAGCGCGGGCGCGCGCCCAACTGATATGCAAATGAAGCGGCAACTTTCAAAAGAAGAAAAAAACCTCATGCTGTTATTCTCTCTTTTATTTTTTTATTTGAAAAAAAAAATCGGGTCGGATAGCAGACGGTAACCGCACATATAATATGCTGTGATGTTCTATGTGACAATTAAAGTTAATGAAGGTGCGCTTCACAGGTGGAGCTCTTGGAGCTACCGGTCTTTCTTTTATATTATTAGAAGCGTAGCTAATTTGCCTTCTTCTCTCCCCTCTTCTTCTTTGGCGGCATAATTGCAGCTAGAGCTCTATGTAGAGCCTTTTTAAGACGCGGCGCCACACAGACATGACGTCATATTACATGTTGAAATTCTCTGAATGCTCATGTCCTTATTTTCTTTAGATATTAATATGGCCTCTTTGAGGATAATCGTCATCATCTTGATGGTATCATCGATGATCGAATCGAGACCATCGGAACTTCAGTCATCATCATCAACATCAGAGATGAATAAATCGAGGAGAAGTAGTAATAAGCCGGATATATTGAGGCAGCATCTGAAGCAGGCCCTGTCTAAATGCAATTCAAGGGAGCCGCCGCCGACCCTCAAAGTTCTGCTCAAGGACAACAAGAGCGGCGCCGTCTGCAACGACGGCTCACCAGCTGGGTATGACATAATAGCATCCCTTATTCATTCATAATATAACTCTATAATAAATCATGATTAATTTAGGTATTTCATCCGTAAATCTTATGGAAGTAAACGCTGGATCGTCTTCTTAGAAGGCGGATGGTATTGTTACGACAAAAAAAGCTGCGAATCACGATGGAATAGGCTAAGAGGATTCATGACATCTAATATGTGGCAGGATACTCGTCAAGGTATTATTACTACTTTTTTTTTTAAAAGCGCGCGGAAATTTGAATATTTGAAAATTTATGATGACAGTGAGCGGGATTTTGTCGCCGGATCCGGAGGAGAATCCTTATTGGTGGAACGCAAACCACGTGTAAGTACAGGTACATCAATTACTCAACTTAGGATTACGTCATAAAGGAGTTTTAAACCTTTTGAAAATTTGAAAATGCGCTTAAGATTCTCGCTAAAGATTCTTTTATGAAAAAAATGGAGGCTATAATTATGGAATCTTTTATAGGTATGTGCCGTACTGTTCAAGTGATTCATGGAGCGGTTCATCACCGGCCGGAACGACCTCAAGATTCGCCTTTATGGGCTCCGTCATTATCCAAGAAGTTCTAAGGGATTTACTGCCTCAGGGCCTCTTAAATGCTTCTAAACTGATGCTGACCGGCAGCAGTGCCGGTGGAACTGGAGTTATGCTGAATCTGGACAGAGTGACGGACTTTCTCCAGTCGCAGGGCTCAGCAGTCGAGGTGAGGGGAGTGACCGACTCGGGCTGGTTCCTCGATAACACCCCATACGCACCGGCGGACTGCTCCGACCCTCAGCGCTGCGCTCCTACGACAGCTGTCCAGATGGGCTACACTCTCTGGAACGGACAGGTTCCTCAGGCCTGTAAGGCTCAGTACGGCTCTCAGCCCTGGAGGTGCTATTTCGGTCACCATCTCCATCGAACCCTCAAAAGTATAGTTAAACTGATTATTTTTGTAAATGAAGTTTACTAATTTTTGAATTTGGCGCGCTCAGCTCCGCTCTTCATCTTTCAGTGGCTCTTCGACGAGGCACAGATGCTGGCGGATAATGTGGGACCGCCAATGTCCAAAGAGCAGTGGGACTACATTCACGCAGTCGGAGACGACTTACGTCGAACATTCGCCAACGTCTCGTAAGAAATTCAAAATTTCCCGCCCCAAAAAAGATTTCCCGCTAAAAATTTGAATTTTTTAAATACACAGGGCTGTATTCTCGCCTTCGTGCATCTCTCACACGGTGTTGACCAAGAGGGATTGGCAATCCATCCGGATAGGTGACATCAGTCTACCTCAAGCTCTGCGATGCTGGGAATTGCAGCCGTACTGGTCCGTCTCCAACCACCTTAATACGAACAGCAATACCAATCCAAGGATGCAGGATAATGCAGTGGTCATTCAGGAAGAAGATGAGGAACAAGTTCAGAATCTTCACGCTTTAAAGCACAGTCATAAGAGATATAAAGCCTCTGGAATTGAATCAAAGTAAAATTAATCTATTCAAATTTAATTAATATCGAAAACTAATTTTTGTTTTTATTAAATAGTCCTATAGTGCTATTAGCGGATGATCCTGAAATGCCGGCCAATATGAATAATAACGTTAAACCAGCTAAAAATCTGGTTCGAGCCGGAGAGGTTAACGCAACCCTGACGGGAAGGCATCATCACCGCCATGGCCATCATAATGGGAATGGAACCCGAAAGCACAATAAAGGTGCCGGTAGAAAGCATCATAATAACAATAATAACCGGAATAGAACGATAACGGAAGACCAGCCTGTAAAACGGAAGAATAAAGGAAGCGGAAGTGGGAACCGGAATAAGCAGCAGACGAAATCCTCATCTAAAGATGCTAGCAGCAATCACAGCAGCCCCAGAAGTAGAAATAACAAGAATAAAGATCGTAAAAGAAATAATAATAACAAAAATAAAGGTAAAAATTGAAACTATATTCATTACCAATTAAGAACAGTTAATTAATTGATTTAATTTTAAATTAGGTCAACAGCATCAAATAGCTGAAGAGACGACGACGAGGCCCAGGAGAGATGCGGCAACGCCGTCAACTCCCGAATTCTGCCAGCACCGATTGGTCGATCGCTGCACTTGGCCTCAGTGCAATCGAGTCTGTCCGAAATTACACAATCCATTCACAGGTAATTTAATTAATTTTCAATTTTCCACGCAAAAGCGCTAAAGATTCTAAGATTCCCGCCAAAAATTCAAAAATTCCCGCTAAAGATTCCACGATTCCCGCCAAAGATTCTTTGACCAAAAACTCATTTTAAAATTTTTTTTATTGTTATAGGTGAAGAAATGGATTTCATTCAGCTGCTGAAATCCTTCGGATTGGACATGAGCAGCGTTGCCAATGCTCTGGGAATCGATATGCACACGTTGAACAACATGGATCACGATGTTCTACTACACCTCCTCACTCAGCAGACCAATTGATTTGGTTTCCATCAAACAAAATTCCAAAAACACAGTTCAACTATTAAGATCTCAGGATTATGAATAAGAAAGAAAGCTGTGTATTACCATCGTCGTATTGTACAAAATATTATACATATTATAATTTGAATCCAGGAAAAACCACTATAGCCCAGTGTGTATGAATGAATATTTGATGATGCTATACATGTTTTTTGTTTCTTTTCAAAGTGGAATTTTAAATGATCATATTAATATGTAAAGAGATAATAATGCTTATGTGTTTTTCTATGAGTAATTTTTTTTTCTATATTATTCTTGCAGCTTTTTTATGTATTTATTTTTTTTTTGGCGATCCTCGATTTATTTTTCCGTAAAAAAAATCATAAGTAAAAACAAAAATAATATGTTGTAAAACTCGTTTTTTTATATTTGATGGATATGAAAACACAAAAATTTTCCATGAATTTCACTAATTTTTTTTCTCAATTTTCAATTCACCAGGATTTATGAATTATTTTTTATTGAATGGTTTTTGGGAGAATTTCTTACTTGTGACGGATTTTTCTCCATTTTTTTAATTATAAAAAATCATCGCTTAAAAATTAATTTATGTTTACTTTTCATTTGAATTTTTTGGGTTTCCTGATTGCAATTTTTTCTGGATTTTATGAAGGTTTTATCACACATTTATTTCCGATTTTTCAAAACTTAATTTTTTTGAGGAATTTTAGAATTTTCAACAGATTTTCATTTGAATTTTTTTGGGATTTTAAATTAATTAAAAGGTGATCTAGTTTTAAATATTGAATCATCCACGATGCACCCAGTCTGAGAATGACAGCCAAAAGCTAATTACATCACATCATCTCAAGTTCATCTAATGAAAAGGCGCAGAAGTTGTCGAGCTTCGGGGTTGCAGCCCAGTTGAACGAGACTTGAAGAGTAGAAGAATCCGTGACTCACGAAATCCATCACTGACATGAAGCTCAAATAGGAGCCGCTTCCTCCGCCGCTGTCGCCGTGACTGGAATCGGCAGCAGAAGCAGTGCTATAATAATTCTCCTGCTCCTGCAAGCTCAGTATGACGTACACGTAGCGGGGCAGAGTGCACGCCATGTAAGTCAGCGCCACGAGGAAAGCTATGAGGTATCAGATTCAATCGATATATAAGACATAAGAGGACGAGGTGTAAAACATATATTCCGTTTAAAAACATATGCATGCAGAGGTAGTTTATAATGCCATTCAAAATTCTGGTCACGTATTATACATTTTTTGAATTCCTACATCCTCCAAAATTTAAATTTTTTGTTTTTACTAGGATTTCGGGATGAAAATTATTTCATCCCGAAAAAATTGAGATTTTATTAGAATTATTAGAATTTTCCGATTTTATTTGGAGAATTTTGGAGCTTTGATGGATTTTCATGTAACCAATTTTATTTTTTGAATTTTTTATTTCCTGATTTTTTGGGGGGATTTCCGGATTTTTAAGTTTGAATTATCTTCAAAGATTTTTGGGATATTTTTCGGATTTATTATTTTTCATGACTTATTACCAGAAGAATTTGTATTACCTAAGTGAGGACGTTGGGATGATGATGTTAATGAGAGTGCTGCAAGAGTGACAGTGAAAGCCACCGAAAAGAGGATCAAGGAGAGGACAAAGAGCCACACGACTTCGGATTGATCTGCCGTGAAAACGCAGAAGCAGACATTGCTATGTTGCTGAGTGACACAATCCACTCGAGCTCCAAAAGGGACGGATAGGACGATGGAAATCAGCCAGACGAGGATCATCCAGATGGAGACGTGATCCTGAACTATGGACTTGCAATCAAGGAGTAGGATGTAGAGGAGAAATGATCCTATCCAAGCATATCTTGTCCTATTAAAAATAAAAATAAAAATAACGTTAATATGATATTTAAGTTAAGAATTTAACTTACAGTTGAGGAATTAGAGCTGACATTTTGCAACCAAGTTTGTTTTCGACCCAAGAATGTTCGTTAAAAACGAGGAGATCATACGGAAGTCCTAAATTATAAATTTTAAATAGTTAAATATAAATGCAACCGAAATTAGTAGACTATTACCAATAAGGAGTAAGAGAAGATCAGCAGTGGCTAAAGAGAGGGACATAGTTCGGGACATTTTCGACGAACCAACGATCTTATTCGATGAATTTAGAATCACAATCGAAGTAATTAATAGAGCATTTAGTACGATTCCAACAGTTCCTAAGAGAATGCCCAGAATGTTGACTGAAAGTCTGACATTGGCAACATTACTATCAAACAATTGATTATGATTCAACAAAGACACTAAACTTTGATTCATACTATCGGAATCGTTCTTAAGATTCTCCATCATTGAAAAGAGCAGCTTGCCAACTGAACTGAAGCATCAAGTTTTGCCTTCCCAGACGCACTGCTGTATAGAAATCATCTACTGCGCAGGGCAATCCAATTTGTTCTTACCGCTCCGTCGCATCTAATAGCTTCTGTTGCGTATTTCTGTGACAGCTATATATGTTATTCAATTATAATTGAAACTATTACAGTACCAAGTTCTATATAGATATAAATCCATATAAGAACTTGGTATTTAGTTATAAACCAATAAGTTTCATATAGGCCTAGATATATCTATTAATCTATATAGAACTTATCATTATTATATCATATTATTAGAGATATAAATCCATATACTGTAGAACTTGGTATTTAGTAATAAACCAAGTTTCAAATAGATATTGGTATATATAAAACTTATTATTATTGGTAGTATTATTTAAGCTCTTGGTCAGATATTTGTGCTGGGCATCTGCAGTAACTTATTGTACATCATCAACATCGGATATGTCCTTTATATACATTTACTGGCCTTAATACTGGACGAAAAGAGGATTATTTGTTGGATATAAAAGGGGACGAAACGTCATCACTGCTGTACAAATAATATAGCTTATGATACTGAGCTATAGCTGCTACTGGTTGATGATGTGAGTGACCCAATTTTGATTGTATAAATAATAATAGAGTGCGCGAGATGCGTCAATCATGCGCTTCCTACGCGCATCAGTAATAAATTAACAGATCATCGTTTGCTGCGTCAATTACTGTTTTGACGATTCACACGTATTAAGTCAAAGTTAAATATAGAATTTATTAAATTTAATTATAATAAGTTCTAATAAAGGAAATATAGCGGCGAGACGTAATTTCCGCGCGACGGCGGCTTCCGGTGAGACGCGAAGCCGCTCTTTTGTTGTCACCATCTATTGAAAGGCTATAGCCTAGCCCTGCTTGACATCATGTCCTCAGTTGGCGCGCGCAGCACAGCCTTATATAATAAGAGTAAGGAATGCAAAGGAAAGTATACAATAAATCTAATATAAGGCACCTTTATTTATGGGCTCGTCGCGGCGCCGATAGAGTTTCAAGATGGACTTTATTGAATCAATGTCCCGTGTTAAGTGGAAGTGAAATGAATTATATCTGAATTTATATAGCTATTTGGAGATTCAATATGTATACTATATCATGTGGATTCAGTACATTGCATAACGTATACCTTTAAAAAATAGCACTATAAAGTGTAATATTTTTTTTAAAAAGCAGCCCAAAGAAAACCAGAAGTTCAAACTAAATTCATTCCTTTTTTTAAAGATTTATCGTGCACACATTTATGTTATGGGCCTAACATTTAATTCAAGAATTATTATTAAAAGGTATGTGAAAAGTTTCATTATATTAATGGAAATTTTCGAATAAATTCGGACTCAAATCCTTGAAGATTTTCAGTAATAAAACCATCTTCGCCGATGCACTGACCACCATTTCCATTAGACATGATGCTCAAAAGATGACGATTGTCTCGCAAGAGCCAGGCTAGGTGACATGGGTCCGAATAACAGTCGAAAGGATCTAATATGTTGTAGTTAATATACCAAAATGTTTTCTCAAATAAATAACTTTTTTTTAATAAATTGCGATTATATTTCCTCCGATATCGAACTTCTTTATTCCAGCTAGGAAATGTGTTTTCTTGATGGCTAATGTATATTGAAAGCATCTTCTTCGAAACGATTCAGCAAGTTGTAGTTGAGATCCAGCATACCAGTTTTAGTGTAATTACCTAATATTTTAAAATAGTTTGATTTATCATATATATACGAAATAGCTTGATAAAAGGACGGAGGCGATTCCATTTATGTGTAAAAGTATGCGAATATACCTTGAAAAGTGTCCGATTCCACTTTAATCAATCTAGTTAAATGAATTCGAATGTTAGTCACATGCAGACCATCAGCTTTGATAAAGGATGTGCCTTCCGTAGGGTCAAATCCGCCTTGTTCTGTGACACAAGAACAGTATCAAGATTTTGAAAAGAACAATTTCCAATTTGGTTTCTATCAAGCTAATCTCCCTGAGCGTATGGGCGGAGCTGGATAGTAGCCAATCTAGGAACTGGGCCAAAACCTTCTCATCCAAATCGCAGTCGCCAAAGATGCCCAATATCTCCAAACTGTCGGTTCCAAAGAAGACTTGCTGGTCTTCACCGAAAGGTAGCGCTTTGTCGAGGCCTTCTAGAAGGACTAGGAATAGTAGGCCTATCTTCAGAGAAGGCAGTCTTGGTAAAGTGTGCAAATCAACGTTTGAAGTTTTATAAAAATCCATGTAGGTGAGATTTTGGAAATCTTGGAGGAATTGGAAATCAAGTTCATTGGAATCTATCAGACCGATTCCTATGTATTGGAGTGATTCTTTCGAGGAGCGGAAAGCATCTGGGTCGATCTTCAGCAACGGATTAGATTGAACTACGTCATTCTCGTCCGGATTGTTGAAAGCCAGCCCAAAACTCAATTGATTATCACCCAGAAGATCCGCTGGGATGTATATTGACCCATTATCTTGATGCTGAAAGTTGAGTTCCAGAGTGCCAAAGAGGTGGGTGGAATTTGGCTGAATATGGCTTTTACATCATCGACAGCGATTCGATGGCAGAAGACTATAACTCCGCCATAAAACTGCTCGAAAGCACAAGTGCAAGGTGAAAGATTGGGGCAATCATAGTTAGTTGTATCAATGTTATCGGAGTCCTGGCCATCGGCAAGCAAAAGTGATGACAGCAGTACGATTATTATAATTATCCAAGTAAAAAAAAAAATTATTGGAAGTATGACATGTATGTATAAAATGTAACTAATAAGTTGTAACTAATGAATGCTATATATTGCCTAATATAAATCTTTTTTTTTAATGAGGTGAACTACTTGTACTTTACTTAATTAACTGGGTAAATTAATTGCAAAGTGTTGTAAAATAGGTCAAGTACAAACTATACTTTAATTACTATAAATTTAAACTATATAGTTAGAAAAAGAAAGTTATTTACACCAATAATATGCAGCCCATAATGTAATATAAGAAATTGAAAACTTACAAATAATGAAGTAGGCCCAGCGAGACTAGAGAAACGACTCATTTTGACGACTATAATTATTCTGTATTATATTAAAATCTCAATAATGGTGATCTATACTGAGTTTATTTACCGTCTGTGAGCTCCTCAAAGCCCTTATATTGGAACTATACGCTCTACCACTCTGGTAATAACTACGATAGCATAATTAATGATGAACGAAGCGCAATATATATTTATTACATAAGTAATGTAGGTATAACTTGTTGATCTTATTTACATATTGCCTTAATTACTGCAAACTTTTATGATCGCCTCGTCATACATGTAATGTAATATGCGTGATTGCAAAAATTTACAATTCTAGGAAATCTCCAAGCTTAATATGGATTAATTAAATGTAAACATAACAATTTTGGCCACGAAAGAGTGTAAAATAAAGATTATCTTGTAGCATACCCATGCCAACATTGAAGAAAAGAAATAATCAGATGTATCATTATATATTATATAGATTTTTTCTCAAACTAAGTACTAATAAAGTTAATTAATAAAATATTTTAGCAGAATCTGGAAAAAACAAGGTTGTAAATACTTTTATTGCTTATTATACTGCATTTAAGCCTATCTAAAAACAAACTTACATTTAATTTAGCTGAACGACCATCAAACAAACCTGAAAAATTATTTTGAAATCGTAAAAAAGTGCAGTATAGATCTTGGAAATACATGAAATTTCAAACTTAACTTTTATTAAAGCATGGAAATTTATGAAATCTTTTAAGTTTTTATTCAGGTTTTTTTTTTCAAATGAAGAACAGACAGTTTGTGAGAAGAATATTTCTATTAAAAAATAAAAGAAAACGTGTATAGAATAGAGAAATCATCAAAAAAGTTTCAAACAAATCAAGTTATCATCGATTTTTTTTATATACAGAACTTTACTATACTGCTCTACTTTTATAGCACAATTATTTTTTTTAATAAGTATAAAAACGCGCTTAAGATATACCATACATTATTGATCATGATGATGATGTCGAACGCTATTCGCTAAAATACTCGTGGCTAATTGCTGCTGTAAAGTGTGCCAGAAGAACACGTGGTCTACAAGTGCTGATGATGGTGAAGATCCGACTCCAACTTGTTGATGGTGTGCCAGCATCACTGATGCTGACGCTGGATGGTTAAACTGCTGCGAATGATTATGGAACAATCGATCATTATCTGAAGATGGTGCTCGTAAAGATTCTTCATCCTGTTGACGTAATAAGAATTCTTCTCCTTTCAGACCTTCGATATTATTCACTAAGTTATGATTTCTTCCATTGGCATCTTTATTAGCATCATCGCTGTTCGATGATGCAGTTTTCCCTTGATGGTTTTTGAGTTCCGATGGTTCTGAATGGGTTCGCATGTGAGCCCGAAGGTTGCAAGCCAGTGCGAAGCATTTACCGCAATGAGAACAGCTGTGCGGCTTCTTCCCTATATTACACAATACATTTTAGAGTTTTAAAACGATTTACAACTCTTTTTACGTCCCATATAATATACATATTGATTAAAAGTTACGTTTTTTACGTCCTATATAAATTGATTAAAAGTCGGCTATACAGTTAGTCAGATTACATACAAGGTGCATAAATAGGTTAAAAAGTAGATATTGATTATTGGTAAATATATAGTTTATTTAAGTAAATATTTCATAATTGGTGAGTAAATCGGTTAAAAAGTAAATATATGTTGAGATATGTCACATTTAAAGAATCTCTTATTTTAAACTTTAAACTTTCTTCTGTTTAATATGATTATATTTTAACTAATTAAGAATGGGATTTAAAAAAATAGATATTGACTTTAATTATATTGAATATAGTAAATACATTTTAAAATTGATATATTATATAATTTATATACCGGTGTGAAGGAAGAGATGATTGCGAAGATTCGTCTGTTTTGAGAATCCTCTTTTGCAGAAGTGGCAGTGAAAAGGCCAGCTGCCATTATGAACGTACATGTGAGATTTCAAATCCCCAGGAGTCGGGAATGATTTATGACAGGTTGTACATTTGTGAGGCTTTTCCTAATTTAACATCAATAAATCTTATAAGTCCACAACTTATTTTACTTGTTAACTTTTATTCATTTCCTTACTCCTTAAGGTCTTTGTCAAAATTAGAAAAGTGAAACGAAAATCCCACCAAAAATCTTTGAATCTATAGAAATTCTTTGAAAAAATCTATTAAAACAGTGGAAAACCATAAGAAAATCATCTCGAAACCGAAAAAAACGAATTTTACTAACTAAAAATGACCAAATCCCGCTGTAAAACTTAACGATATTCACGTTCAATCTCAATTAAAATCAATGATTAATCAGAAAAGTCAGTGAATATCCCAAAAAGTCGTGAAAGAACAAAATATAAGTAAAGTCTTAAGATCTTGAGATTTTCTCATTTTAAATACAAACTTAAAATTTAATTTGATATATGAATTATTACTTTGACATGGGTCATCCTATGGTAATACAAATTGGAAGATGCCGTGAATCTCTTGCCGCAAATCGGGCACTGATGCGGCTTCTCTCCACTGTGGATTCTTCGATGAGTATTCAGCGAACTCGAAGTAGAAAATCCCTTTCCACAAACATCACAAACGTGCGGTTTCTCACCTATAATATTACATAAAATATACCATCCAATCTACCCAATATATGACTCTCTATAGTAATTACCAGTGTGAGTTCGAATGTGTCTTTTCAATAACGACGGACGATCGAATGCTTTGCCACAAACTTGACAAGGTAGCAAACATCTTTCACGATTTCTGATGGTTTTAATGATCGGAATCTTCACATCTGATTCGATCTTTGATGTCGATGGTGAACCATCCTCCTCTCTGATGGTTTTACAGCTCAAATCCAAAGGTAAATCTTCTATAATAAATCATTAAACCATCAGAATTTCATTAAACTATAATCGAATCAAAGATATACCACTCGATTTAAACTTTTCTTATACATCAATTTATTAAAGTAATATCGATCTAGTAGACTATTTAAGTAGTCAGATTACATTATAAGTAAGCTATTAGTTCAAGGTAATTCTTCTAATAAATCATTAAACCATCAGAATTTAATTAAACTATAAGTCTATAACCGAATCAAAGATATACCAATCGATTTAAACTTTTCTTATATACGTTATTTGTCTATAATATCAATTCATTAAAGTGATAACAATAACTAGTAGACTATTTAAGTAGATATGATTAAACTATAAATGAATCAAAGATATATACCATTCGATGATGGAAAGCAAGAAGCGAACATGATTATTCTTAAGAGTCTCAACCTCAACTGACCATATTTTTAAATAAGCCAATATGAATTATTATGGTCAAGGAGGTGATGTCATTTTACAACTGACCAATGGTCGCTTAGCCAATCAAGAGCAAAGTCTTCCTATTGGTTCATACACCTGCTGTGTATTAAAAAACATGCCCTAGCTGCTTCTAAACAGTCATCGTCACAATGGGGAACCTTCCCTCCTTCTCAGCACATCATAAACAATCGATCTATTCACATTTTTTTAATGGTTCTAACAATGGATATGGTCGAGTCATACTTTATATTGCTACCGGTTATTATTCGGTATATTATCTTTGTATTTTCGCATAGAAAACAAGATTTTTTTCTTCTTCTTATGATATACTTTCTTGGAGAAGAATAGAATAACAATCGATCAGGTATATAGGTTTTGAAAAGGGCCATCTCACTACCGCATCATTAACGATAAGAAACAAAAGAATGAGAAGCAGCACAGCAAGGTAGCAGCAGCTGATGATGATGATGATGGGAATAAAGAGGTTGCCGCCGCCAATGATTCATCCGGCTTCTGAGTATATCTAAGACCATATAGGTCGTGATATCGATCAAATAATCTTAATCTCTGTATATTGATTAAATCTCTCTATATAGATCAATTCAATCAAAGTTCATTATGAATATTATTACTTCATTACATCTGAAATGTGTAATAAATTTATTTAGAGGTAATTTGCCTCTCACTAGATCATAATAATCTTCAAAATCTTTGGGATTCTAATTAAGAATTGTATTTTATAGGTAATTTAACTTAAAACAGTGAGATATATGATACGCCGAACTTGTTATATATTTTGTTTATATAATATATTGTGCTTAATCATCATGGCATTTGAAATTCAAAACAATAGAGCACGAACAGTGTAATACAATAAGACCAGCTCTCTTCTTCTTTTTCCGCATGTAGTATATAGGGTAACAGAGAGCAGATCATTAGTTATTGGCTCTTGTTCCAAGGTTATATTGCAACTCAGCGGGGCGATGCACCCCATCGAAGCCGATGCGCACCACAAAGAACGCCGCTCCGCAGCGGCCGCCTATATACCAAGAAATTATATGCAAGTAAGCAAGTAATATAACGTTCAAAAGTACTGATGATAATCTATATTTTATAATAAACTGTTTCATTCTCTGATAGTGTTCTGTATAGGTATTACATTATTACTCGTCATGTTTACATTTTTTTTATTTATATGAAAATCTTTGAAGAAAAAAGTTCGAAAATTGGAAAAAATAAATCTGGATTTTTGGTATTTTGTTTGATTTTATTTGGACTTTTTAGTGAATTTTCCTGTATTTTTTCTTAACTTTTTCCCCTATTTCGTGGATTTTTAAATTAGAAAATTGGAAAAAAATCTGGATCTTTGGCATTTTATTTGGATTTTTAGTGAATTTTCTTGTATTTTTCAGATTTTTTTTCAAATTATTTTCAGTTTTTAAAGGATTTTTCACAATCTTAAAATAAAATTTAAATTTATTTCAACTCATTTCTTAGAATATAGCCTCTTACAATTTAAAAACTACATAAATATAATGACAAATTGTGTGTCCTATGTAGCAATTTCTCAGAACACTATACACATCATTAATGTATATACAGAATATAGAGCAAGTGCTGAACTGGTTCGATAATAACGGGATCAAAAGTCCCCCTTTACACTTCTATAATTAATGGATTTTTTATATATTTTTTCATAACACCTGACGCTATTGGTTCCATCCGGAGCTCGACCCTGTTTTTTTGTTGTTTGGCTGGTCTAACAAAAGAAAGACCGAACTAAAAAGATCATTTATCACGGTGCGCCTATGTTTCTATATAATATAGTAGAGTGTAGCAGCGCAGTATACATCTAATAATAATCAGTAGCGAATGGTCAATATTATAATACACAATAGATGTATATAAAATAGCTTCTGGGCTACTGGAAAAGGAATGTTCTCAGGCTTATATTATAGTCATTGTGTCACAAATGTTGTATGCTGTTGCTACTAGTCGTCATCGGTCATACCCCCCTTAGAGCGTTCACCTGAAAAAGAGAGATAGAGAGAGAGACTATTGTGTAATAATGATGCAGTTGGAATGACAAAGGATATTGCTGCTGAGTTACTTTCGAATATATCGAAATAATAAAGACGAACATACGTGTGGAATTTCTTTTTTGGATTTTCATCCAGTTTCGTTAATTAGGAAAATGTCATTCCTTTTTTATGTGTCACCTTGTTAAGAGAAAAATAAAGAGAGGAATGAAAGTTATAAAAGGTTTTTTTTATTGTTAAGCAGGTTGGTGATTTTTTTAAATTTGGCGGGAAAGTTGTAGCAGTATTGAAATTGGACTCATAGATGTCGCTGCTAATTTTTTAATTAAGTTTTCGTTTGAAATTTTAGCGGGAAGCTTCAGTTTTTTAATTTGACTCATAGATGGCGGTAAAAAGACTATTCTTCCTAATCCGTTCGTATTTTTGAAATTTTGGCGGGAACTGTTCATCACCTTTAAAAGTCTACTCATAGATGGCGCTACTGAGCCTCCTTCTTTCCCCTTGACAAAGTTTTGGCGCTTTTGAAAGTGTCGTGATTTCCATTTCTTGTCAAAACTTATTATTTCTTCACATTTAAAATGGAAATCATTTAGAATTATCATAAGCCCGTTATCCCTTGATACCCTTTAAACATTTGTGAGGGATTGTCATTGCATAATTTCTTTTTAAAATTCCTCACCAGTAAAATTTGTCCTTGACAGATTGAAATGTCATCCTACACTCATTGAAGAAAAATAAATAATTGCATAATGAGTGAATTCAAAATCCACCATTCTGTCAGCGAGCTCATCGACGCCTTGGGGTATTTAAATATTACCTAACATTCCATAATAATTTTTAAAAAATTTCTCTCTAAAAGTCTTGCAGAGCATGTGGCCCCAGAGAACCTTGTGAAGAAGTTGGTGGTCACGCCAACCCCCGTCCAGATCTCCAATGCACGAGAAGCTGTCCAGATCCTCGCAGCCAGCTCTCCCTGCCCCGTTGAACTTCTCGAGTCCTACGAGGAGAATCGAAACAAATAGTGATTCAAACTTCCATCAAGTCCTCTAATGTAAATTCATAATCATTCTCTCTCTCTCAATTTCCAGCCCGGCAGAGACAGACCCACTCGTGCTCATCCTCTCGAAGGTGAAGGAGTCCAAAACCATGGGACGTGCAGTGAGGTCCGGTCTCGCCAGAGAGGCCACCTCGAAAAGCACTGGCAGCCAGAATGGAGCCTCATCAGCCTTCTGTAAGCTCATTTCCTCTAAACATCTAAAAAAAACTCGTTTCCACTTTCGTCAATTTATATATTCTACGGAAATCTAACTTTTCCACTTTTTGCCAATCGGTGGAAGTAGAAATGTTTGGTGGAATCCCATTATCCTTCATATTATTGCTAATCAGTGGAAGTGGAAATGTAAGATAAGACCCAACCACTACCCACCGTACTATTAATCGGTGGAAGTGGAATTTTTTTGTGGAATTCCATCTATTTCCTCATTTTTGCTATTCAATGGAAGTGGAAATATTAAATGCAAATTCATCCTTATACACAGCATATCTAATCGGCGGAAGTGGAACTTTTCACCATTTTCTAATTTGCGGAAGCGGAAAAAATAATTTATTTTATCATTATTTTTTTTTTAATTTTTAGTTCCAGCAAGTTCCACCCCAATCACAGTCGGAGGTGTCAAACTGAAGGAGTTAAAGAGCAAATTGCAGACGGCCAGTGAGGGCTCTTCGCACCCCAAAACCGTATTAGAGCTATCCCAGAAGAATAAGGCGGCAAAGAATGGCAGTAGCGGCGGAGGTAGCGCTCAGAAGAATCCCGAGTGGTACACTTCGAGGCCGTTCATGTCTTGGGATTTCCCTTCTGAGGGTGATGAAGAAGATGACGAAGATAAAGTATCACCACTGGGAAACATACCGACTGCTAATCAAGAGAGGGTGCTGTTGGAAGAGCTCCTCTACGCCCTGATGGGGTTCGACGGAGACTATATCGTTGCGTCACCACTCGCCAACCAAGTCGATGAGAGGAAATTTAACGTGGACGAAAGTATTGAAAATCAATTAACTAAAAATATTTAATTTTTCTACCATATTATTTGGTGGAAGTGGAATTTTTTCACAAAATTCAAATTTTTATACAATTTCTTATTTCCACCTAAATCGAATTCTGCGGAAATCCTTCATTTCCACTTTTTCTAATCGGTGGAATTGGAATAGTTGTTGAAAATCAAATTAATCTGCAATTCCTTTTTTCATTTCTTAAATTCAAATAATAATTACATTTCCACCCAATTGAATTCTGAGGAAATCTATCATTTCCACTTTTCCTAAATGGTGGAAGTGGAAAAATGTTTCAAAATTTTAAATTCCTCATTTCATTTCTTTTAAAAATTTAAATGATCTAGTGCTTAAATTTTTCAGTTTTCTAATCAGTGGAAGTGGAATTAATTATTTTTTTTAATTTATCAATTCCACAGGTGTTGACGAGTCTTTAAAAGAGATGGTGCGCCGGTTCTTCCCGATCCTCGGCTCCTACTCTATGATCCAGCGGTTCCACGAATCCCGCTCGGGTTTCGATCACGGCATGGTGAACGACGCTCTGTCAGCCGCCATCGGCAACTTGATCCAAGATTACCGAGTCTTTGTATGCCAATTGGAAAGCCTTTTGCTCAAATCCGAATTGAGCCTTCAGAAAACTTGGTATTTACTCCAGCCGAACGTGACGACTCTCCACCAGCTCCACCACGTCTCCCTATCTCTCATGAAATCCAAAGCTCACGGAGGTGATTTAGAAAATTTTAAAATTTGAACTTTTTAAAACTAATTGGTGGAAGTGACTTCCGCCATTTAGTAATTAGCGGAAATGCACCTTTTCTCATATTGGATTTTTTTTTTAAATGTCGAATATATATTCAAAGATAATTGGTGGAAGTGGAATCGATGGAAGTGACTTCCGCCATTTAGTAATTAGTGGAAATAGATTTTTTTTAAATTTTCAAAGTAGATTTTCTAACTGTTGGAATTTGTATTTACAGGTCAAGTCTTGTCTCTGCTCCACCAGCAGACGGTGGAAGCGATGGGCAACGAGAAGCAGCAGAACCTGTTGCTGTCGCTCACTAGAGCAGCCAGTCAGCCCTATTGGGATATTCTGCAGAAGTGGATTTATCACGGCACGGTGGAAGACCCCTATTTGGAATTCATGGTGGAGGACCATCAGATATTGTCGATGGACAAGCTGAGCACGACGGCCTACAGCGACGACTATTGGGAGAAGAGGTACACGTTGAGGAGGGATCGGGTTCCGTCCTTCTTGCTCCCGCTCACGGATCAGATCCTCAGGACGGGCAAATATCTCAACGTCATCCGCCAATGTGGTAATTTATAACTAAATTCATGAAAATTTCGAATTAAAAAAAATACTAATCGGTGGAAGTGGAATGTGGAAATGAACCAAATTTATTTTTAGTGTCCACCGATGACTTATTGAGTGAAAGTTGTTCATTTCCACAATTTTTCGAATTTTTCCACTATATTACTAATCGGTGGAAGTGGATTTTTTCCCGCCAAATTCGATTAAATGATTATGGAAATCAGTCATTACAATTTTCCACTTTTTTAGATTTGGTGGAAATGCCTTAACTTCCACCATTTAGTGTAATTGGTGGAAGTGAAATTTTATTATTTACTTTTTTAATTTTTTAGGAATGAAAGTGAAGCCTCCAAGATCAGCTGACGCGCTAGTTTACACTATCGACGGATCTGGTTATAAAGATGCCATCGAGAAGGCCTACAGCTACGCTTCAGAGACTCTATTACACGTTCTTATGAAAGATTACGATCTCCTCGGCCGGTTAAAGTAATTAAAAAATCAATCATGTTTAAAATTTTTAAAATTTCCAATAATATTTTTTATTTGTAAAATTTTAAATTAATATAATTTTTTTTAATTTAGAAAAATTCCAATAATTATTTTAAATTAATTGTATATTTTTATTTATTTAGAAAAGTTTAATAATTAAATTAAATGTATCAATAAGATTTTAACTAATTAATTTTTAATTTTTTAAAATTTAGATCGGTGAAGCATTATTTCTTCTTAAATGCCGGAGATTTTATTCTGCATTTTCTGTCGCTCTGTGGAGCCGAACTTGTGAAGAATGTGGATGACGTCATGCCAAGTCGGCTGGAATCTTTGCTGGAACTGGCTCTGAGGACGTCGACCGCCAATGCGGATCCTTTTAAGGACGATTTAGGGTTGGAGTTGCTCTCTTATGACCTCACCTCGCAGATGGTTCGCATCCTCTCCATCGAAACTCACGATGAACGAGGTGACTTGAATTAAATTAAAGTTTTCTCATTTAAAAGTAGAAAAAATACATATATATATATATATTGAGTTAGTGTAATAGAAGAAAGCATTTAAAAGAAACTATTTAAAATGTAATTTTGAGTAAATCTTAAAAAATCAAATTTTGCTATTTTCTTATTAGTTAATTTTTTTTCAATTTTTTCATATTTTCAATTTTTTTATTTATTATATTTGTCTTGAATTGGAAATTGAGAGGGAAAAAGGTGAAGTAAGGATTTCTTATTTTAATTTGATTAAAAATTTTTTAATTTATTAAAAAGCGGTTTTTTTTCTTTTTCCAAGCAGATGGAAATATTTCGGTGGACCAAATGAGATTGACGGGGCTTGAGGCATTTTCTTTCATGTATCGAGTTCGATGGCCGGTTTCTTTGGTCTTTACCACTAAAGGTATTTAATTTATATTTTAATTCTATTTTTTTTAAATTAATTTAATTACTGAATTCACAGTTATGGCCTGCTATCAGATGATTTTCAGGCACCTATTTGTCAGTAAATATGTGGAGAATCTTCTTGGAAGGTAGTAATAAAAAATTAAAATAATAATTAATTTGAAAAAATGTAATTAAATTAATTTTGAATAAATAATACATCAAATTAAATTTTTGAAATTGCAAACTTGATAACAAATAATGATGAATAAATAAATTTATTACCCTAATTCAATTGAATTATAGTAATTTTACTAATTTAATTAAAATGAAAATTTTCTTCTAGGGTTTTTGATTAATTGAAATAATAATAGAAGTTAAAAAAAAATCTAATTAAATACATTAAGTTAATTTAGACCTAGTAATTTTATCAATTTAATTTAAATGAATAAGAATTATTTTGATTTTTTTTTTCAGAGTTTGGATTTCTCACAAAATTGTGCGAAATTACGAATTCCCGACGAGTCAGTGGTACAACAACGCTTTCGCATTGCGTCACCGCATGCTTCACTTTATCCAGAATCTGCTCTATTACATCACTGTCGAGGTACTAGAGCCCTCTTGGCAGACGTTCGTCGAGAAGATCCGCAAAGTGGACAACGTCGATCAAGTCATCTCCACTCACATGGAGTTACTCAATGTCTGCATGAAAGAATCTATGCTGACGGACACAGCTCTGCTCAGGACGGCCACCAAATTGATCAAATTGTGCGAAACATTCGCCCACTTTATTCTGGTAATTAATTTAAATATTTTAAATATAATTTTTCAGAATTTACGAAATTAATTTGTAAAAAATTTTGAAATGATTAGAATTTTTTTTTTTTAGTAATGAAAAAAAATTCTAAAAATTAAGACGATTAAAATAAATAGTAAATAATTTATTTTTAAAAAACTTAAATTTAATTGAAAGATAATTAAATTTTTATTATTTTAGAAAATGCATCGCCATGCGGACGAGGCTGAATTGGGATTGGGAAGTCTGGCCAATGTTACGTCACTCACTGATGTCCTTATATCATCTCCAACCGACGTCTTTATTCAGGTAATAATTATTTTAAAAATCATAATTAAATATTACTCAATTATGTATTTAAATTTTAGGAGAGCGACACTTTTGACGAGAATGTGGCCCGGATGGAGTTGCAGTTTACGACGCTCCTGGCGGATCTCCTCCACAGGATCGCCGAAATGGGTCACGAGAGCTACGACTCACACATGCTTACCCTACTTAATAGGTTAATTATTAATTTATCTACTAAAGCTTAATCTAATTAATTAATTTTAATTGGTAATTAGGTTGGATTTCAACAATTACTACACTGATAAAGTGATACAGTTCAACATGGGCAAACTGAACGGCGGCCAAAATGCAGCAGCAGCAGAAGATGCAGCCACTTCTGGATGAAACGAGATATTATCGTTAATTTGAAAAACTAAATTTATATTATTGGGATGAATAATTAAATTAAACCTACTTAAAAGAACAATACACCCACGGCTTTCTCTCAATTACTCTTTTATAAACATGTGTGCATTAATTCGTTATATACTTAACCTTTAATTGTAATTCATTCTCTTTGTTTTTCTTGATTTATTATCTAACTCTTAGTTTACATTTTTTTGAACATGCACATAAAGCTTAATATGAGCTAGATATCGTTCAAAATTTTTCAAAGGAGCCGACTCCTTTAATATATGAAATAGTAGACATTTGAAAACAGAGAATTACGCTAGCTAATAATCTAGGTAAACTTTCCACATAATCAGACCATCCTAGGAATGCTCTATTGATGTTCATCGAGGACAGGAGTGAACTGTGGAGCAAGAGTACACCTTTCTGTACACAAAACGTGCTTTCAAAAGCTCTCTATCTGCTTTCAAATTTCAACGAATTCACAACTGCGCAATAGCAATTATTCTATCGTAATAATGACCATCAAGATTATGGTAGATTACAACAATGTCAGAGCCTTCACTTTGTTGAATATTTCTTCGTATCAAACATTAGCCGGTTTATTCATACCTGCTGATGTAATTCTACTTGAGACTGGCGTCGTCGACGTCTCAGAACCAGCCGATGTGGTAATAGGATCGAGCTTGTTGACAAGGATACGCCTCCAGTAAAAATCGTTCGACCAGCTTCCGAGATCTTTATCCTAAGATCTGATGGATTCAGACCGATCTGGTCCTGTCAGTGGAGTCGGGTGCTGACTATAACCAAGCCCACCTCTTGCCAATTCACAGTCCAAAAATTTACCATACAGTAGTGAATTCATTACCATCCTAAAACGACCAGACAAAAATTGAAATCCCCCCCCCCTTTTCTAATTTCTAATTTAGTAAATGTGTTCAATAGAATTAATATGAATGGAATTTGTGTTCAGTTCTATATATATTTACAATAATTTTAAGTTTTTAAACTAACATTATTAACTTATCACTTAAAACCAAAGATTCACGAGATATATAGCTCTTATACCTCATAATAAATTGAGAGAGTAGTGATGTGTCCACCATTTTATCATAAAATAATATAATTACCGACTGTGTGGTTCCAAACGTGCTAAATGTCCTCAAAAGTAGAAAATAAAACAAAAATAAAATATGTAAATAAGCATGCAAAAAACCATACAGTGTTGTCATGTCTTCTGTTTTTACTCAAAATGATTGCGTTGAAAATAATGTAGCAATTTGAATTCAGGATTACTATTTATATTCATTACAAAATATTAGGCACCCTGCGTAAAAGTTCCTTTCAAATTAATTTAACGTAATTAAAAACGCAAGTAACACTACAAACCGACGTGTTTATTCATATAACTCAATTTTTAAAATAAGTGAACTTTTCGCATCACCAGACCGCCCTAAGATCGCTCAATTTGTCATGCTGAAAGGTGAACGGAGAAAAATACACCTTTCTATGCATAATATTAACAACGAATCTTTGATCTGTTATTCGCAAACAATAGATGTTATAAAATGTAGTTCATGGTCGTATTTTATATATAGGTTATACAATACATTTTAATAAAACCCCTTATGCAAATCAGCTTACAGAACTGAGTATAAATAATAAGAGCAGAGCTCACAACACAGCTTTCCCCAGAAAATTCAACGAGTAGCTGTTCACGCAACTAAAAAATAACATAAATTCTTCTTCTATATTATCGTATATAATGATGCTTACCAACAAAATTTTATTGGTAGTAGATTAAATATTTCAAATGTCAGAGTAGTCACGATATTTTACGAAATTGTATTATATTAGGTTTTATCAGGTTCAATAATGGCTGTAATTTTGCTCGATGCTGCTACGGCCGCCGTCATCGATGTTCCGCCACTCTCAACTTCAATCCAAATTCAAGTAGGATATAAATATACATTAATATCTTTAGAGACTATATTCTATCCTATTACTATTATTATTTGAAATCTTAATCAGTCGCCGTCGACCTACAAGCGTACTCCGTCACATTATCGATTTTTGAACAATGACTGGGGTAAAGCAAGCTGGGGCAAACGCAAACGCACTCGGTACCAACGTCAAGATAAAATATTTTTCCAATATCTGATGATGCAGCCGTTCATTGGTTACTAGTTAATATTGTTTCTGTTCTTCTGAAATTAACTGTAAAATCTGAAATAAATATTTAAAAATTTTCTCTGTTGTATACATTTATAGATAATCTTATAGATATAAAAAAGAATCACTCGTATTAAATCCAAATTCAACTTGAAACGTCCTCAGTTAATTTATGGGATTGCATATTTTAAAAGGACAGCGATCAATTGAAACTGTATAGTGTAAAACTGCAAATGTTAATCAAACTGCTATATTTTTAAAGATGGTAAATAAGATCAAAACTAAGTATTGGAGCCACTCTCAATGAGAATGTAGAGAAAAAGGAGACGAAGACTGGAGGATTTTTTCGTGCTCACATTATTTGCCCAATTTATAACCATTTCCTATCATTTATATAATATAAAAAGGCGTTCAGCTCGAAAACTCTTATTGAAAAAAAAAATCAATACCTTATATCCACCTGATTAAAAACTTAAATATCCTCAGTTTTGTTTAGTTATTCAAGAACAATCTCATTACCGATTATCATAATATAATCATTTTCATTATCATAAAAAATATCCCCCCCCCCATGATCCGTTTAGCTGAATATTTTTCCAAATACATATTTCCCTTCAATTTGAATAAAAATATAATTTATTGATTTGTTTTCTTAACATCTGTTCAGAAAAGTAATTTAAATTGCTGGATATTTCATGTATACCTACTAGCACATATGAGCATTATGAACGGCCGTTTCTCTGAAACATTTTTTTTCAAATATTTGGTAAAGATGCCTATAGTTTGTCAATATGCAATGCAACGAATTAAGTTAACTTCATAAAATTGAATTTTTCTACAATTCTAAAAGGTTAAAACAAAAACCAGATATGATTGGAGCATACCGAGAAAACTTTTTTTTTATCTGAGATTATTTTTTTTAATATGCTGTTATATCATCCACTTATATTACTACTAATAATAATAATTCAAATTAGATAAAGGTTTTCTGGAAGAGAACTAAATTTAGTACATTTATACACTCTCAATTATTATTAAGAAAAGTTTAATTTAAAAAAAAATCTTATTGCATAGGGTAAAATATTAAAAGCGTCAATTATTTTCTATACGCAAATCCAGTTTCCGAATGCTATGATGATGCAACTCAAATTTGTTGATTACCTGATCTGTTGATAATGATTAATGCCATTTAAGAACCTACTCATCAGCTAAATCGTGGATATAAAAACAATAACCTAATAGCACGAAATACTAATATCATTTTCTCTTAAAAAAAAGGAAAAATCTCACAAATATGCTGCCCAGGTACATGTTTTTTAAAAGTATAAGAGCCCTTCTCTATATCATATCATCGGTCACATTGTGTCGCTGAGAAGTTATTAATAATGTCAAAATTATTCCGATTCCACGCACTGGCCTTGATCTCCTATGGTGCAGTCTAATACCCGGCAAACTCGGGGTATACACTATAATGCTTCAGTGTGCGAATCAGTAATTGTCCTAAAAATCCTCCGTTGATCCGGAAAGAGAAATACACCTTTCTGAATAAACCGTGACTATTATTGGTTCGAAAAAAAGAGGGCACGTCTGATCTGTTATTCACAAACTTGATTTTGAAGTGGCTGGTGGAAAGTTTTTCGTCTTTTATAAATAGGTTATGTGTAGATACAATTCATAAAATATGGAAAAAGCACTATATTTTTAATTGTGGAAAAATCTACGTATATTATATGTTTCTCATACCTACCTTACTTACTATATTACTCCCACATATTTTACTCTCAATCCCCATGCTTGGTTGATTTAGTTTAGTGTGCATCATTATCTTTATTGAGCGTGAGTCTTTCAGACTCACGCTATAATGAGGTTCTTTACCTCTTCACACTTTCTCTTCTTTTATAATCTTCAAATCGAAACTATATAAGCTCTACATTTATGTACGGCTCCTCGGAGTCTTTTAAAACCTAATTATTAAGTGCTTTCTTAATTTTATTCCACTGAACCTCGTTGCAAAATGACTAGCGAAAATACTGTTTCCTTCTTGTTTGTTTATTATTCGTTTGAAAAATAACCAGTTAATCGTTGCATTTTATCTAATCCGATCTACAAAAATCATTGCTAGATCCTCCCAAATTAGTGTGCGCGGACAAAACAAAAACAAATGTATGCATCCAATCTCATTCTTGTGTGTACATAAAGGGGCTTCAGCATCCAAAATGTTGCAAAGCTCGTAATATGCGTCTTCAAGACGAAACGAAGAAGAAATATATTTGTGTTATTATTCGTAATTTATCTCGATTGCAATGACATTTTTTAGCGGACGATCTACTGAATTTCAACACACCTTTCATTATTCCCACGATTACGAAATATTAACAAATATAAAGATACGATACAATTGTTGGGTATTTTTCAACCGATTTTAAAGGTCGATTATCAAAAAGGCCAATACAATGATTCAAATCTTAATTTCACATCTTAAAATAGAATATCCCCAACTATAGAGGAGGTTTGTTTTTAGAATAAAAAGAAATCCTTTGAAGAAGGTCTCTCTGCAACACGGTATCCGGGAACTAGTACCCTATTTGGTACTTTGACTGAGGCTTATGGGACTATACTGCATACACCCCCCAATACTTCGCATTGCAACTTTTCTATTTCTCAAAATTTTGAGCTTTTAGTATGCTGTTATCATATATCTTAAACAAAATTTAGTGTATTTGTATACACTTTCATCAACCTTTAATTGAAGAGCGCAGGATATCGTTTTTTAAAAATGTTTTTTCCTATCACTTTAAAGAGTGATATTTAAAAATTATAAAATCTCATTATCACTGGAAAGTGTGATATTTCTAAATTATCAAAATAAAAAAATTATTGGTTCGTTGTAGAATTCTTGTTTTTGTAATCGACGTTACTTGATAAAAATAAAATCAAACGTTCTCGCGATCGATAAAAAAAGATGACAGTTATGAATAGTGAGTCGTCTAATTGTTAGAAGCAACCGCTGTTGCAAATTTTTTTAAAATTTTATACAGGCAAACAATTATCAATTCAATGAGGATGAAACATAAAATATACACAGCATACCGATGTTACTGATTTTTCCTCAAGTTCCAACCAATTCTTGTCACTTGAAATTTATATTTGGTAATAAGCAGGCTGGTAATAAGCAAAAGAGAATAAAAAAAATTGTTTACCATTTATTATTATAGTTCGTAGAATCGGTTTCGTTACTGCGATAACAACTACACCATTTCAATTATTACTATTAATTTATGTTTAAAGATAGTAAAAACTTGTTCCTTGAATACAATACAAGTCATCTTTTTCTCATTGTTTTTGGTTTACCAATATATCCAATTTAATCAGAAATGAATTAATTCATTAATTGGGCTGTATATAGGGAAAATATCAACACTACTCACAAAACAGGGACTCAGTCTAAACTGCTGACTAAGCAACGCAGACAAGGACTATAATTTGACTTCGGACACGATGCACCTGCGATCTAAACGAATGTATTTTCTGGTATTTCTTGCACCTTCACTCACAAGAGCTTTTTGAAAACCAGCTATAGGTCGTCGAACTTATCTCCGGTACTTATTTCGTTGAGACTACGTATGATTTCGTTGAGTACTAATGCAAATGTTTTACAATATATGAATGAATATTATGAATGCATTGATACGTTTGTTTTCTATTGTAACCAGTTTTTATTATGAACCTCTTGAATAACGAGCCAAAGATGCCAATTAATACTTTAGGCTGCTACGCAACCGAATAAGTTACCTAAGTCAATGGATAATAATAGTATATAATCTAATTATCTTACATTTTTAATCTATTCATCTTAGAATATTAATATATGTATCGCTATTTCTCTGTAAACAATATGAATCGGCCTGAACAAGTTGAGTGTATAAGTAAGAAATCCAGAGTTTGCAACATTAAAAAATCATCCGATATTCGCAACGAATGACCAACTTCAATCAAATTATTGGTCAACAAGAGTAATTGGTAAATTATCTCCGTAATTTACAGGCTAATACTTAGATGCTGCCTTTTCATAAGAGTATAGCTGAATAAAGTTCTCGGCGAGGCATATTCTGATTGGCTGACGATGATGTTTCCCGTCGCCATAGTGCCGTCAATCCCTTCAACAGTATTTATCACGAGTATATTATACACAAATATATTAATGATGCATATAAAGTTATAAACGGTAGACTAGACTATTTCATTTTATTGATGTTTCATAAAGAACGACCTTAAAATGAATGTTGATTGTTGCTTTGTATGCTTATTGATAGAATTCATCTAACAACGAAGTTAATAATAGGGGATTGGACACTTAACATAAAATAATGAATTTAAAACAAATTCCGAATGAAAACCCTAAGTTGATTTTAAAACAGAATTAAAAATAATGACAATGGCGGACACGTCACTACTCTCTTTATTTCTTTCTTTGTGTGTGTTTACTCAAAATCTGAGTTCTGTAAAACGAAAAACGAAGGAAAAACAGCTGCTCTTGTCAGCTTGCTACTTGACTGCGCACATAGAGCGCACCTGTAATCTAAATGAGTTTATTCCCTGTTATTTCTTGCACCTGCACTCATAACTAGATCGTCGAACTCATCTCGAGTTATTCTTATTTCTTGAGAATACAGCTTACACTTAAACTTCGTATCAATATGATATTATATAACTGTATAAAATCTCAAACCCTAAGAATGATAATTCTTCGGTTTTGAGATAGTTTAAATAATGATATGATGTTAAAGCCTCATCACCTTTGTTAGTATTTTACTTATTTCCAACAAAAACTATAATTATAATAGTCAGATGAAGATACCAACACTATACATTTTTATTTTTATGCATTCATAATATTAGTTTTGAGAAAAACATTGACTTACAATTATTTTAACCTTTTTCTTTTATATTTTATTGAAATTTCATTACACTGACAAAGTGGAAATACACTAAAAGTGAGCGATTTCAATACACTCATCCGACAACTCATTGAAATACTATAATTAGTCTTGCACTTCCAGTTCAGTAACGAATTTTAAGTCGGTCCCAGCCAAATTCTTCTCAATCCACTGATCAATTTTCTTATTCATTTCTCGACTAAAGTGGTTCTTCCAATCTCCCACTTTACCTGCGCATTTAAAAATAATAATTAATCCCTAATTATTCCACCAATGATTTGCATTAATTACCTTTTCGAATGAATTTTCCTTGATCTTCATTCATAAAACCCGTCTTTTTGCCATGTTCATTATTGACAGCCTCATTCTTTTCGATATTTTCGAATTTTAAGTGCTCCCTCAAACGATCCAGTTGTTCTTGGCTAAGATCTTTTCTCTCATTTTCTCAAGCTGTCCTCGCAAATCCCTCTTTAGATCCTCGTAAAATATGAAAAGCAAATTGGGATGATGCCGTTTATTCCAAGCATCCAGAACGTGAGGAAAGAAAGGCGAGTAAATCACTGAAATTTTCTTATAAAATTAGCAATTAATTCTTAAACATTTTCATTTTAATAAATTGTTACCCTCATCGTCAATGAAATGTTGAGCAAACTCATCGACTGAGCCCTCAAATCCTTGCAATTTGATCAATTTATGATGAAAATAGAAGGAAACGATGCAATCCTTTGGGTTGCGAGCCACATATACCACCTTTCAAATTAGATAAGAATATATGATTAAAGATATACCCGCCGTCTGTATAAATGTAAACATAGACAGTGATAAAAATAATCAAGTTTATTTACTTTGGCAGTTTCGAGTAGCTTTGGGTGCATCAGGTAGAATGGTAAATGAGTTTTGATAATTCTAGGGGAAGGTTTTCTGTCAATCTCAACTGCAAATGATTCCATTCCGGGTCTGGGAGGACCAAGATAAGCTATTCTAAAAAATTCCATAAACAATAATTGTAAAAATAAACGCAATTGTAAATATACAATATAATATACTCAGGAAAGAATGTTCTTTCGATAAGTTGTTGCTTGAGTGCCGTCTCAAAATCACAATTGTTCATGATGAGCCAAAGCATTTCACTTACCCATGTAGTGCCTTAATATTCAAGTTAAATTAGTCAGAGAATTAATCAATTATTTATTTTATATATACCAGCTTTAGGGTTGGTCATTAGCCAAACATCTTCTGATTTCCTTGGTTCGATCCGAAATATTTTCTCTGCATTGGCACCATAACGAGTATTCATGACAAAGCCACCAGGATCACTCTTGACGAGCCCATCTTTGTAAGTAGGTCCAGGGAAAACTTTTTTAAAAGATTTTAATTGTGTCTTTGGGATTGAAAGGAATTTCACATTGAATTCCGGCACTTTAAAACTCTTTTCATCGTCGTAATTTACAGGCATTTTTGTGTTGTTGGCGGCTATATACCTGCTTCGAACTTTCGAAATTAAGAAACGTCTATACTGACCACTAAAATTATAGTCAATGCTATTGCTATTGACTTGTCTATGGGCATAGAATAGAGATAACTGATATTCGTGCTGTGTACAAAGACAGCTGATAACAGCCTTGATTTATAATAATAAGATTCGCCTGGTGACAATATGCAACGTTATTCTAAAGTCCAAACAGGTGTGGTATTTTTCGGTATCGAGAATGATAGACAACATTACATTACTTTACATTATATTTATGTTTAATCTTTTTTTCTTTCTAATAGTCAACATTATTTAATTTATTTTCCCTCAACTATTTTATAATATTATTTTTGCTTACTATTGATATGGACACACAATATAGGCATTGTTTCATTCTGACTTACTCCGGACGCAAAAACTTTTCACGTTATTCATAGCAATACGTTACATAATAACTCTCCCCCGGCGCAAACTCCTTCTTCCGCTTGCCGAGGGGCCCGCTTCGCGGGTCCCCCCCTCGACAAGGTCGAAGTCGCTTGCCGGGTGAGCCCTTTTAATGGTCTGTGTAGAGCCATTTTTTTTTATTGAACCCGAAGTTAAATTGAGTAGTTGGATATTCGTTGGATTCAAAACTGACATAAATTCTATATAATAATTTATAATTTATGAAATAAATAATAACATTTTTCATCTGTGCCTCAGTTAACTGGACCTTATAAAATTGTGCAATTTTTGTCATCTAAAAAATAAGAAATTAAATATTCCCGTAACGAAAGGCACCAGTTAGATTCGAACTAACAACTACTGCCTTAAATATAACATTCATTAGTAGATGCGGTAGCTTAGCCATCTGCGCCACTACTGATACTCAGTAAATCATATATTACCTAGCTATACATATGTCTTCAGCTGATAATCCCAAAAAATTATGATATATTCACACCATAAGCCTAAATACGGTAAACCTATGTCAATATCTCATGTTAATGTTTTATGTAATTCCAATATTCAAAAAATCTAATTTGGCTTCAATGCCTTTGCCCTCATAAATTAATTGTATTGCATTCAATGGTAGTTAATTGTTATGTATTGTAATTGAAAATAAGTATCCGTCTACTAAATACTATAGTAAAATAACTTTACTCTCAAATTTCCCCAGTAAATGAGCTCTATTTGAGACTAATTATCCCTCAAAAACATCCCTTAAAAGCCGGTTGATTACCACCCAAGTACCCGACATAGCACTAGGCTTATTATACCCAATATATACTACCTTAAATTTCAAGGAGATACATAATTCATTTGGCCTCCCACGCTGAAGAACTAGGTTCTATCCCCGCAGCGCACTTGCCTTTTTTTATGAATATCAAAGGGTAAATAAAACTACCTCCATGACGTCTGCTTGACTGCGTCAATTCTATTACCCGGAGACTCCTCTGGGCAATAGCCTTCTCAGTGCTATTGTCCGGAGAAGTCTTATAGAGACATCTAACGGAGACTCTCCGCAGTGTACAGTGGAAATAATCTGATTTTGAGGAGTTGTTTACAAAATTCAGAGGCATTCGTCCCGAATGCAAGGTTTCCCGTAGGGATTTTTCTCTCTATTGTATTTTAAATTTAAAATTATTTCACCCTTTTATTACATAACGATTATTGCATCTTAACATTTCCTAAACCTTCCGTGTGGACTTAAATAATATTTAGTATAAAGCCAGAGTAATTACCAATTCTCTAAGAAAACTATCAACATTATGTTATAATGGTGCTCTTAGCTTACAAACAAATATAATTAGTTATTAAATCTGTAGAACTATTAAAGTTGGTTTTATTTTGCGCCATTCAAAGAGTCGGGTTTGCCCCCCCCAACCTTTGAACGTCGCCAGGGCCTTCTGTTTCATTCCTCATTTTCGTTAAATATTTGTCAGTTTTATCACGGCTCCATTCAAAGAGTCTGCTTTGCCCCCTTACGGGGTCAAAGCCGACCTTTGAACGTCGCCAAGGGCCCTCTGTGTCATTACTCATTTTCGGTCGTTGTCTAATGAGCTTATAGTCACTTTCGATTTCAAAGGTGAAATAAATCAACATTTACTATTTCACTGTTATTTGCTAATATCTCCGATTATTTATTCGGTTTTAAAACAGTTGTACCACTTAAAGCCAATTCCAATCTAATTATTATCGAAGTTATAATTTTATTTTAATTTATTTTAATTTATCGTAATTATAATATATGATAATCTAACTAGAACTCAAACCAGCATAAAAACATAAGGCATGCGCCACTTATCTTTTTCCCCTTAGTTAATGATCTGACAATTTCAAGAATTTCAAGATAAGTCAGGAGAAGTGGAGAACCCATAGATTTGGAATCAATTCAAAATATGTTGAAAAGTTCTTTTCAAATATGATATAGAAGTATTAAGAACGATCAATGGCAATGTTTAAATATGCCGCAAAAATCATAATACAAGATGGCGCTGTGGAGTTCGTGAAATAAGTGCCCCGGGGCATAATTACGCAAAAAAATCTAAGCAGGTAATACCGGAGAACTCCTTTTCCTCTTTCGAAAGACGCAACTCCCGCGTTCACCGGAAGCACACAGCGGCCGTGCATAACGCTCAAAGTTCGGGATCAACGCCATCTATTGGAAGCCCGGCGTTCTAAAGGGCCCCGTCTCGACTTTTTTTGGTACATTTTTTGGTACATACCCCTAACTGGCCGATAGTATTCCCTACGGGAAAATTGACAGGTGTATTGATTGATTATGTTTTCTCCGTTATTAAGTAGAAAGAGATTTATTACGTTTTCTCCGTTATAAAGTAAAAAAGACTGTTCCCATTCAACAAGTGAAAGAAACTAGTTCTCTAGTCAAAACTTGAACACAACTTCAAACATAAGAATGGTAACTTTTAAAAAACTGCTTGAAAACAATGACTACACGTAAAATATTTGCTTCTGATAACTTCTCCGGGTTTCAGTTTTTCACATTTTTTGTGACTAACGACAAGACAAGAATCACAGCGAATTCCATCCTTCTTCACTTCTTTCTTACAGTGACACACGAGTACATTTTGGTTCTTTTTGACTTTAACTGCAATCAGAATAGTTGTGTTACGATATCAGTGAAAATATTATATACTTTGCATAACACTCACTCATTTGTAAAAGAGATTCCCAAGCATCTGGGTCGAACATAGTCTGGAAATCCTTCAAATTGATGAGAGGATCCTGCACTGCTGAACTAACTTGCTCGGGAATTTGGAAAATCATTTCTTCTCCAACCAACTTTTTGGTGGCCAGAATTACTTTTGCATTTTCTGCTCCTACAAACCAGGTTAGGAACACTGGAAAAATATAAAAATATTTAACTGTCAATTATTTAAAATAAAAATTTTAAACTGATAATACTTTTTTTTCTTTGTGTTATTGTTTTAGATAGGAAGGGAGCAGGGTGATTAGCATGGTGGTCTAGCTTCCGGCAAACTTTCTGACGTCCTGGGCGTCTTTTGGCCGGCAAAGTAGAGCCTTCCAGCTCATCTTCATCGTTTGAATCATCTCTTTGCCTCCGGACTGTTGCGGGAGGAACTCGTTCTACTTGGCGGCTGCAACTTCCCGTGCTGTCCGAGTAAATTGGGGCACCATACGAATGGTCTAACTGTACCATAGGAAGTGTTGATGCCGGCGCTCCCGCTCTTTCACTCGTGGTACTGGACGGACCAGCTAGAGGCGACGATTGATTCACGGGTGGGTCGTGAAGAGCCGGTCGAGGCGACGATTGGTTCGTGGAACCATATGAATGATCCAGCCCAACAAGTTCAATTGCTGATAATTCCCGCTGACCGTGGACACCCGGTTGAAGGACAACTTCATCATCGACTGGAACGTCCATCGGCGCCCCTGTACCAATATTAAAAAGTTTTTATAATCATGTTTTTTGTTGTTCTCTGGAAGAGGCAGTAATTAATTTTGCCTCCAACAACTAGACGGAGAGGTTCATTCCGGAGAATCACGCCTATCATTTCTTCTAATACGTTCAAATAACCGTTAAAAGCAGGAAGAGGCAAATTCTGAAGTGTATCAGCGAGCCTCTTCGCTAATTGGTGTGCTTCGTTGAACATCTCTTCTCGCGTAACCCGCACACGATTTCTACGCTGGCGGACTACACCTTTGCGTCTACCGCGCTGGCGGTAGACGCCTGCGCGGATTGATTGGGGACCAAGCCTCACCTCCCATCTCACCGTCGTTTGGCGGGATTTCCGCTCCTCCTCCAGCAGGTGCCTCAGCCACTTCACCGCCGACAGGTATAAACTCCAGTGCCTGTTTTAAAAATCATATTAGAAAGACGTTTTGTTAATTTGCAAATTCTATTTCACCTCTTCAGCGATTTTCCATCGCGCATCAAAATCATCCATTGGAATGCGGAAACCCTCGCCGTTGTGTACAAAGATGATGTGACGACACGGCAAATGGAAATTTTTGTAAAATATGCAGGAGCATCCGGAGAGATCATTTCTCACCTGGTACCGCCCGGAATGGGTTGCCACAACGTAACCTGCGTCCTGGTCAATCCAAATCAAGTTAAATATAGATTTTTAGTTGTAATAATTATTATTTATTACCCCGTAGATTGTAGAAAATGAGGTTGTTGGCACGTCCATTTGCTCCTGAACCTTTTCAACTGAGTGTAAATTTTTCGAAGTTGTTCAATGACTGGATGGACCCTTTTTACGGGAAATTTGATGATCACATTGTCGCTCTTCTTTTTTCGATCGAGATCACGAAGAATAATAATATTGGTCAGCATCGGGATTAGTTCAGTAAACCTGACTTGGCGATTCCTTGTGGTCTTCTTCAGAGTTGAATGGTACCTGAATAAAATGATATTCATGATTATTAAAAAAATGGAATCGTATTCAAATTAAACGTCACAATAAACTGTGAACTAGTAATTCAAATGAAATAAGTTCTCTTTTTGTTAAATTATCTAGAAATACTCTTTAATTTCTGAATAAATTCTTATTTAAAATGCAAATATTACCGTTCAATCCGGTTGTTGGTGTCGTTGTCCATGGTGAAGTGATCCCGTCGATAGTATTTAGCCCAATACTTTGTAAAGTCCGGTATGTTGTTCTGAGCACTAGAAAACCAACAATCACGGAAATAGCTGCCTAGCCCGTCAAAGGCGTTTTCTTCATCGTCATCATCTTGTTAAATAGTAAGAAATAATTTAAGAGACTTAAAAAATTTTTAAAATAAAGTTTTCGGTTACCGAGTGCGCAGAGATATCTATTGGCTTCGTCAATAAGATCTTCCGAGTCAGCGTAAACTGCCTTCTTAAACTGCTCGTAGATTTCGTGTCGAAGATCTCGGGGTAATTTTGCCTCGGCCAAGCGTTTGTCAACGGCAGCCAAGACATGAAACAGACATAGAAAAACTTCAGCATGGGTGAAGACTTCTTCAACAGCACGAATCTCGGAGAAGTCCTTGTCAGTTATCACAATTTTGTTTTTCTCAATGTTGTTGTGCTTTAAGGATAAAAAAAGAAAATAAGCAAAACCAAACTTAATGTTTTACATAATATAGCGTATTATACCTGGGCAAACTCTCTAAGAGCCGCAGTTATACTGTCCCTCGTTTCTTCTCTCAGGAAAATATAACAGACGGGCTGTCCGACGCCGTGATTATCCTCTACTAAGATAGTATAAAGTGCCATACCACATTTCACCATTTTGTAGGTGCCGTCAAGCTGCACCAGCTCTCCGAACTTTTCGTACAGCTCTCTTTGTTCTCGAAGTTGAATGAATATCATCTTGACTTCTCGATTTTCGTCGAGCACCGTTTCCAACACACTACCAGGTCGCTGGCGAATTTCGTTAAGAAGCCTTTGTGTGTCCTCCCATTCAAGCTGAGGCAATCCTGTACACATTAATCAAATAAAAATTTTAAATTCAAATGTATAGATAGAATACAAATTCCAACATAGGCACATACGTAGTACTTTTTGTTTCAAGTTGTGCATGGTCTTTGGTTTCAGATGAACGCCATGCTCATTCAAAACTCTTGCACGAATGTTGACAACGTTTGCACCGTCACGAAGCTCATTTTCAATCATCGTCTTCACTGGAGAACTTAATTGTCTAAATATATTATCGTTATTTAGCACTGTATACATTCTAAATTATAATAAATAGTTTTATGAATACTTGATTTCCTGATAATTTTTCACCAGCTTTTTGTCCCATGGGTGGTTGTGCGTGAGATTGCAGCGCATCACCAGGTACTTTTGAAAAACGTGATCAAACTTAACCCTCCAAGAGTAAGGGCAGTTACATGCGTAAACTTTAACGTTCCGCTTGCCTTTGCCTTCCTCTTTAGAAGATCGATCACGGTGTTTTCCGCTATGAGAACAGCCAATGGTGGCTGATTCCACTTTCCATTTCAAATGAATTTTTTTCCCTCCCTAATACAAATAATTTGATTTTCATTTTGTCGCTATATTCTATATGAGTATTTAAATATAAACTTACATTCCGGTTGTGAGCAGCTACACTTTTTTTGCTTATAAAAACTACAGGATGACCCATATTGCGTAATTCATCTTTCAAAGCCTTCACCTCTGCAAAAGAATTGAACAATTGTCCACTTACTATATTACGATCCATGGCGGTCGTGCACTTTAAAATAAAAGAACCATATCTTTCAGTCGCTGTCTAGTCACTGTTGCTATGCTGCCTTGTTACTGGCAGACGATAACTAAGACAAAGCAAGAGTATGCCGCCAATTATATTCTTCTATTATTTGATTTGGCGGCATCATTATACTCTTTTTAAAAAAGAAAATATATTCGCGCGAGTCCTTTTCATAATTGGTTGCTATCTGAGGAGGTAGATGGCGCTATGTACCGCTCTCCGGGCAATAGCCTCCTCAGTGCTATTGCCCAGAGAAGTCTCCGGGCAATAGAACTGACCATATACATTCCCCCCCCCCCCCCCCCCTTTAACATACGTTAACGTGTCTAATCTGCTTGTTGCTTTGCATGTTTATCGATGGAATTCATCGAACAACGAAATGAAGAACTTTATTTCCGAAGGATAATAAGGAATTAGAAACTTTACAAAAGTAAAGTGGATTCAAGACAATATTCAAAGGAATAAATAGATTTTAAATAACAGAAGTAAAAGAGTTTAGCCGTTTAGTGAAAATGACAATTGCGGACACATCTCTACTCTCTCACTCTCTTTGAGTGTATTTACTGAAAATCTAAGTACTGTAAAAACGAAAAACGAAGGAAAAACCGTTAGCACTCTACTGCTGACTAAGCTATCTGTGAGCTTGCTACTTGAACTGCGCACACGGTGCACCTGTGATCTAAATGAGTTCATTCTCTGCTATTTTTAACACCTGCACTCACAATTAGATCGTCGAACTCACCACGAGATATTCTTATTTTCTTAGAAAATAGCTTATACTTGTAAAATTCGTAAAAATATGATACAATAGCTGTACAAAATGTCAAAATCTTTAACAGGGATGATAATGACATTTTTTCAATTCCCTTAAATTCTTGTGTCAATGAGTCTGTCGAATCTTGCATATGAGCGCATCCTCACCACTTCTCAAATTGGTTAGACTCACCATCACACAAGGCAATTTCTGCGAGAATGTAACTTAACGTCTTAATTTCCAGTGGGAATTCTAGGCAATAAGGGAGTCTGAATGTGAATCCCTCGAATCAACTCCTTTATTTTACAGCAATTGAATCTAGATCTTAAAGCGACGCTTATTCGTAGTCGATAGGTAATGCTGTTGTTCATCCCCCCCCCTCCAAAAAAAAAATTCGAACAGATGGGAAAGCATATCATGTGTCCGGTTTTTTCAACACCTTTTATCAGAACGTGAAACCATATTGGAGAAAAAATTATATAAATATACAGGGAATATACATAGAAAACTAATCTGGATGAAGTAAAAAGTCGGCAAGTCTTGTTCTCAATTAAACCGTTAAATTATCAAGATGCTGTCCAGCAGGTTTTTGGTAAGTCTAGATTTTTATAAATATCGGATTACATATTTAATAATTATATACATACGTTACAGTTTTTTGTTGGCTTGATAATACTGATAACCGTATTTTATGCTGCAATTGCTGTCCCGTCCACTGATTCCAAACATTTGGAGCTGATGGTGCCAGAGCAACTGCATGATATAGAAAGAGTTCGCGGGGGCATGCCGGATGGTCGATTGAAAAGACTAAGTAAACAACAATAACAATATTTTTATAACATCATTTCTTTAAGAGCTAGTCAAACAATAAATATTGATTTTATACTCTTTATTATTTGAATTAATAATGACATTTTTTGAAGGGAACTAGTATTATTTTTAATTCTTATAATCGATATAACTTTTTGTGATATAGGTATTTGTAAATCCAACCATCAGTGTTTGTCAAACAGATGCAGCGATAAAATTTGCGTTCGTCAGATCTGCCATCGTCTGTGTCTCTGAAATTGTTGATCATCACATCAGAAATATAGTTTTTTTATTTCTTTGATCTGAAATAAAAGAACAAAAAATCGACGAATAGATGCTTATAATATATTTTTTAAATATATATTGATTGAAGTCGTAATATAGCATGGCTTATATTGGATTCAAATACACTTGTAATCTATATTCTCAATAAATGTATTATAGCCTACGTATATATAGATCAAATGCTTTGTAAAGGAGGAACGGCTCTATAATTTTTGACAAACTTTGCATCACATTAAAGGTAATTATGTCCTCTAATAATGGTGTTAATCACAACTATGTGGGTTTTTATAATAAGTCAGTTATAAATGAACGATTTTATGACGAATTTAGGTCATGTATGTCCGATGGTACAATAGCGCAGCAATAAATATAGTAATACGCAAGATTTAAGTCCATTGCATTGACTCTGTTTTGGTTCTGGTTTTATCCTGGCAGTGATCATGATGACTCTTTTATTTGCATTATTTCATGAAGAACGACATACATATTCAATATTTTTTGCATTTTTTTAGTTGCTCATTGATAGAATTCAAACTAGGAAGCGAAGAACTTTTCGAAAGGTAATAGAGACTTTTTAAAGACAAAAATCAATACATTGAGCTTTTGACCCGGGTAGCAAAAATGACAATGGCGGACACATCACTCTCTCTCTCTCTTAGAGTGTTTTTACTGAAAATCTAAGTACTGTAAAAACAAAAACGAAGGAAAAACGGGCTATCAGCCTCTCCTGCTGACTAAGCTGCGTTTGTCAGCTTGCTACTTGAACTGCACACACGTTGCACCTGTGATCTAAATGTATTCATTCTCTGCTATTTCTTGCACCTGTACCCACAATTAGATCGTCGAACTCACCTCAAGATTTTCTTATTTCTTGGGAAAATAGGTTATGCTTAATATAAAATTCGTGCAAGTATGATACAATAGCTTTATACAATCTCTAACCCAAGGGATGATAATTAAAAAATCTGGTTCAATAACTGAATTATTGTCTTGCTGTACGCTGACGCATCAATATGAAAAAGCCAGAAGAAACCCGAAATCGAACATATTTTTTACTACAAGTGTTTTTTACTACGAGATATATAAGATTTATTTTAAATATGCAAGATATATAAGATATGAGAAGAAAAAATCCGAAGTCTCTTGATTTTAAAAATGCTGCCCAACTAATTTTTGGCAAGTATAAATATGATTTTAACGGAAAATATGTTTATTTCTAACTCAAAAACGAATTTTTAAGTCATTCCTGGATAAATGAAAGTTTTCTGGAGAAATAAATTTTTTATAAATTTGAAAGGTTGATAGCCTATTCGGCCGCCGAAAAGTAAGCCGGCTTAGGAATGGGTTCCCAGGGCAAGGCGCTCGACTAACTCTGGTAAACTTTTTTGTATGATTTTCACGTTTTCTATCGCTCAAATTAAGTTAAATATTGAAATATAGGTACCGTTAAGAGTAAAGACCGGTTCGACGAGCTGAGTAAGAAAGTCGAATATTATTATTTTTGAAATTACCTTTTTCCACTGCGGAATTCGGTTCCACCTAAGAATTTCCACTTCCACCAAACAGTTAGGGTACGCTTACATCAGTCGCCGCTAAACAGCTGTTTGTGAGTTTGTCTACTTGCCAATAATTAAAAAAATCATGGCTTTCATAAATTCTAAGGTAAATTATTTTAATAAATCTATTATCATTAAGAACACTAATTAAAATTATTTTAACCAGGTTCTACATGTTGGTAAGAGGTTCTACGCCTCTTCTTCCAAGCTAAATGAGGTTGTCATCCTCGGTGCTGCTCGCACCCCAATGGGTGGCTTCAGAGGAGGCCTCAAGAGCCTACCTGCCCCTCGTCTAGGTGCCATTGTCATCGATGAAGCCGTCAAAAGGGCTGGAATTGCTAAAGAAGATGTCCAGGAGGTCTACATGGGAAATGTCTGCCAAGCGGGAGAAGGGTAATCATCATAATTGAATTTAATTTCAACATTTATTGACATTCTGCACGCAGGCAAGCTCCTTCGAGACAGGCCACCCTCTTCGCTGGCCTCTCCAAGACCACTCCAACCACCACGATCAACAAAGTCTGCGCTTCTGGCATGAAGGCCATCATGCTGGCTGCGCAGAACTTGCAGACTGGCCAGCAGGAGGTCATGGTGGCGGGTGGAATGGAATCTCTGTCAAATGTACCTTTCTACCTCCCCCGAGGTGAAACAACTTATGGAGGAATGCAGCTCATTGTAATTCTATTATTGAAATTTAAATTCTAAATTTTTAAATTAAGTTTTCTGAATTTATTTTCAGGATGGAGTTGCATTTGATGGCCTCACAGATGTTTACAATAAAATTCACATGGGCCTCTGTGGTGAAAATACAGCTAAAAAGATGTCCATCACTAGGCAGGATCAGGATGAATATGCCCTGCGTAGTTATCGTCTCAGTGCTGAGGCTTACAAAAATAATATTCTGCAGCAAGAAATTGTTCCAGTGCGAATTCCCCAGAAAAAAGGTTTCAATTTATTCGAATAAAGTTTTTTTAAAAATTTGAAAACTAAATTAATTTTATTTAGTAATTTTGAAAATTATTGAAAATTATTAAAACATTTTAAAACTTTTTAAAAAACATGAAAATATGCTTTATTAATTAAATATTTGGTATTTTTAAAAAGTATTATTTATTATTATTCATTTCTTTTTAAATATTTTTTTTCCTAAATAGGAAAACCTGACATTGTCATCTCTGAAGATGAGGAATATAAAAGAGTGGATGTTGAACGATTCTCCAAATTACCCACAGCTTTCATGGTAAATTTATTTCATATTTTTAACTCAATTAAATTAAATCAATTATTATTTTAGAAAGAAAATGGTACTGTGACTGCGGGAAATGCTTCCGTTTTGAGTGACGGTGCGGCTGCCTGCGTGCTCTCTACCAGTCAAGCAGCTGATAGATTGAAAGCGACACCTCTTGCTCGAATTGTAAGCTTTTCAGATGCAGCCACTGATCCCATTGATTTCCCGATTGCGCCCGGATTTGCGGTGCCAATCGCGCTCAAAAGAGCCGGGGTAAATATTTCTTACTAAATTTTATTATATAATTTGATTATAATTTCAAATTTTCAAATAGCTCCGAAAAGAGGATATTGCTCTGTGGGAAATCAACGAAGCATTCAGTGTCGTCGTATTAGCTAATATTAAAATGCTGGATATCGATCCTGAGAGAGTGAATGTTCACGGAGGAGCTGTTAGTCTCGGTCATCCTATTGGGTAAATAAAATATTTATTTATTATTTATTGTATTCTTGAAATTTAAAATAAAAAAATTAAATTGAGCATAGTTTTATACTCACCAAATTCCAAAAAATATGACAGTAATTTGCAAAAGATTTCCCCCTATAATTTGTAAATAAATAAAAAATTCATTTTAATATATTTTTAGGATTTTAAAAATCGTATTTAAGTTTTCACCGAACAATTTTGAATTGATAAATTTCTAATGGAATAACATGTTATATAAAATCTAGAATGTCTGGCTGCCGAATTGTGAATCACTTGGTTCACGCTCTTAAACCTGGAGAGTACGGCGTTGCCAGTATCTGCAACGGTGGTGGCGGCGCATCTACTTTGATCTTGCAGAAATTGTAAGCACTTAAAAATTCGTCGTCGGTGAATTGTGATTGAACAAAGATAACTTAAATAAACACTGCTTCATAGCATTCTGTATATTGCCAGGTGTACTGTCCATAATAAACGTATTCCACATTACGTAAAACTGTGTTTTCATTCATTTAATTTTTTAAGTGTAAATTTGAAGAATTAATATATAATCCAATTAAATTAGATTCACCACAATTTTATTTTTATTTTTACAATTTTAATTCTGATAATTTTTTCAGATTTCTTATTAGATAATTTAATTTTTTTAATTTAATTAGTAATTTATTATTCTTTAATTTTCATAATTAAGTTTTATTTATTTATTTTTAATGTATTCATATGATCAATTGAATTTTATTTTATTTTTTCATTATTTTTCAGGGCTGATTTTGATAAATCATCATTTCCAGTCTTAACTTTGTATACGAAATATCCTTGCCCATTGTGCGACGAAGCGAAAGAGATCCTCGTGAAATCCCACTTGTGGAATCGCTTCATCTGGCAAGAAGTGGACATCAAATTACCCGAAAACCGGAAATGGTTCGGTTCCTACCGATACGAGATCCCAGTTTTCCACTTGAACGGCCAATTCATTATGAAACATCGAGTGGATTTGAAGCTCTTAGAAGAGAGATTAAATCAATTATCTAATGAATGATTTATTGTGTAACTATAAATGTTATTTCAACTGTCATCCTATTATAATACCGAAATTTCCATTTGGTAGTTTTCATCTCAATAATCGCCATGTTATATAACTGGTAACTAATATGGCTACGCTTCTTCCATTCGACTGCTTCTATTATTCGTAGTTTTTTTTTATATATTAAAGGAATATGAAAAGTTACACGTTGTCATGCTCGTATTGATGTCGACTCTGGGAGCTGACTAATCATGCGTGATATATTGCTTCTCTTCTTATTGATATCAGATTCAGAAAGCAATATCTCGCTTCATTTATTCGGAATGTTTCCAAGTCATATGTGAAGGCAAATGGTGTCAATAATAATAAACAATGTAAAGGCAATAAGATTCATCTTGAAACTCGGTTGTATAACATTAATTTGCGTTGATTTAATTGTTGAGACTAATAAATGTTAAAAAGGAAACTTGGTTTTTAGAGAGATTTTAATGTATAGGGTATTATGAATGAGTTCTTTGATTGAAAATTTCAAACAAAATGGACTGTATTCATATAGTAATCGATGCTAGTCTGTTTATTGGCTGGTCTAAAGCTCTTTCTACCAATATAAAGTATGATATTATCGCCCATGTTAGAGTTATATATTATATTAGAGCTCATTTTAGAACTCAAAAAGCATTAAGAGATTGTAATAAAGCTACTTAGAACGACATAGAAAAAAGTATAAGAATTGGAATTAATGAATCCAATATATATAACCCATGGAAACCTCTAACATATTTATAAAATATGTTAGAAACTTTCGCAGTTGCAGGAAATAAGCGAATTCATGTCAAAGACATGTCAATAACCTTTGAATTAAAATATTATATCGGCAAAAATGTGTATAATGGAGCTATATATTTATAGGATAGATTATAGAAATAGCGTTTCCAAATGATGGTAAAAAAAAAGTTCTCAACTTGGATGGAGATTCGTGATTTACACTACCAACGCTTGGGGAATCTCACTATGATCATAGTTCTGGTTGGTCAAATTTTGGCTTTGATTGAAATTGGAGCAATTTGATTTGATTTTGCACATTTTAATATAAAAGTAAATTTCAGCACTTTTTAAAAATATGGTTTGAATAAAAATTTCCATTCAGTGTAATTCATTTTTTTGGGGAAATTTAATTCATCTTCTAACTTGATTATATCAAATTGGATTTTTAAAAAATTAACTTTGATTAAATCGTCTGAAATTAATGATTTAATTTTCTTTTAAAATTGAATTGTTGAAATTATGTCTGGTTTTCTCTAAATAGAGTTGAACAATTAAAGTAATATTGGAATTAAATTTGATGATGTTGCTTCGTGCACTAAAACCTGGAGAATACAGCGTTTCCAGTATCTGCAATGCTGGTAGAATAGTTGTAATCACTTAATTTGTCGTTGGTACCATAATTGAACAAAAATAAACTAAAAACTTCTGCCGCATTCCGTTCATTTCCAGATGTAGGTACTGGTCATAAAAAACGAATTCCACATCACCTTATAATTCGAATAAATAAAACTTTTTAAAAATTAAAATTTTTATTATTTACGAAAATTCATTTTTAAAATAGTAAATTAAACAAATTTTGAAACATCGAATGGATTTGGAGCTCTGAGAAGATAAATTAATTTAGTTGGATGCTGCCCGATGTATTGTATAGTAATGCGATTATGTTGGTAATTTAAAATGGTTATTAAAATACTGATATACCAAATTTTAGTCAGTAAAGCAATTATGCTATTTAATTAGTAGAGGCTTGGATGCAGTATCATCGTTGATTAATTATAAAGGAAGCTCTGAAATCTTAATAATGATCAAGAACGAGATTTTATCCCACCGCACTCTAAGTAGCTTGAACGGAGTTCTTTGGATATACTGTTGGCTAATACTTCTTTTAGAATAGGATTACAAAAATACAGTGTTTTTCCCAATCACTTTTAAAGGTGATAAATTTGTTTTATCAATTATCAATATCACGGGAAAAAGTGATAAATGATAATTATCATTTATCACGTCATTTTCGCAAAGTGATAAATTTATCACCCATCACCATCATTTATCACCTTTTTATCACCTGTGTCTTCATGAAAATGTTTCGACAACTTTGTAAGTTAATAATTAAATTAAGTTAAATATTAATTACATGCCATATGCTGTAAGTAGGATGCAATCCTGCAACATGTTACTATAAGTCATCCGATTGTACTTATTTTTAAAATGATAAAAGAAACTACCAAGCGCTTCAAGAGTTAAAATCGTAATTTGTTGTACAAAAAGTTTCAAATTACAAATTTTTAATAATAATAATGCTACATCTATTAATATTATATGTAACTATTCCATTTTTAAATGACAATCTACTCTCGCAATTTATCTTCAATAAAATGTTAGTGGCTTCTTATAGTACTTTTGGTTATAATTTGATTTTTTTAAAGCGAGTAACCTAAATAAGCGTTTTGACATCGATCAAGTGTAGGCCTAACTAAATATTCTCTAAGGTACTTGCTTAACCGTATTCTACGGGGTTTCCTTGCAATATTCAAAGCTTTGAGCGATTGTAATCCTTTCCCATGGTCAAGGTTTTTGCAACATTCAAGGATTCCAAGGCTTTCGTTAATCTTAAAAGTCTTCAGACACTGTTGCCATATTTTGGTGTGATAATTGATAAATTCGAGTTTTTGAGAATTTTATTATCACCCATCACCATCAATTATCACGAAATAAAAAAGTGATATTTATCACTACCCATCAATTATCAATTTTGATAATTATCACGATAAATATCACTTTTGATAGACATCACTTTTGATAGGAAACAACACTGCAAAAATATATGTAGACTGTAGAGGGGAAGGTGTGTTTGATCATAATATTGCTATTAAAGCAGATGTAATTAAATCTATACGTAAAATGTGGTTCTATTTTCCAAGCTATGATAATAATAGTGGTTCTCTTTCAATTTATTGGCTATATTATGGCGAGGGGTTGACCACTCTACGTTTGGGTGTATACGTACTTATATACGACTTTTTTGTAAATTATTCCGGATTTTTCTCTTTTCCGTGGATTTTGGACTTTTTTCGTCCAAATTTTTTGGATTTTTTGGATTTTTGGCATAGATTTTTGGGGGTGTACGAAAACTTTTTTTAGTGAACAACCCCTCGTATTATGGATAAATATTCTCCTGAAAGATATGCAATTTACTTATATTAGAGTTTAGAAAGCACAGAGAGTAGATTGCAGATGAAAACGACTTAACAGGATAAAGTAATGTATACTATTTAGAATTGAGAACGATACATGGCCTATAGGATTCTATTTATGTACATAAAAAAGTATATGAAAAGCCTAAGTATATAAAGACTCTAATATTATGGGGGTCCGTTATATTACCATATAATCAATGATTTCTTTAAATTATTGTGAATAATGTTATCACCTAGATCAATTGATGCTGGCAATGAAACAACGGAAAGTATAACTAGCAAAAATAATTCTTCGATTGCATGCTATTTTATGAGGTTGATTCAAAAGTAATGAATAGACAAGAATAATGATTGGAAATGATTGGAAGTGATTTCCACCTTTAAATCATATCTGAATCGAAATTCGTCGCAGGATGATTTTTTGTTTTAATTTATAGTTTCCGCATTAATCCGTTGCAAACATCAATTGATTTCAGTAGTTGCATTGTTGCATTACATTCGTTTTCCCAAATCCCAGAGCTGATTTAATAATAAAAAAAAGTTGACTCGATAGTGATATATTGCTAGATTTTACATTCAGCAAAAGCGACTTCAGCGGTACCCGTAGTCTCTGTAGACTATGTCGAATGAGACAAGATCCGCTCCTCGTATCGATCAGATTATTATTGAATTTGGGTGTCAGAACGGGCGTGCATCTGGTATTGATGCTAAGAGAGAGATGCCAGATGCAGATCAGGATGTAAATTGCTTGCCAAAATTACCATCCTCAAATAAACTTTTAGAATAATGCAGCGAATAAAATAAAATAACAATAATAAAATGGAAAATGATTACATAATTACTGTACCCGGCATGCGCATGCCCATGTTGCATGAATTAGTACTGCACGTGTATGATATCAAGTTATAATCGATCAACTTGTTCAAAAGAAAATCAGAGATTCAATAGAAAAGAAAAGACTACGAAAGTTTCTCCATGGTAAAAGTCGTTCGTCTATCGTTCAAATTCAATATCCAAATAAAATAAAACAAATCCAAAGAGAAACTAATGCCTGACACTGCACTCGACACTGATGCTGTTTGTAAACATTAAACAATCATATCAAGATGGTTTTGAAAATACATGTGTCAAGCAACATCGATTGAAATACTACATATTTATATTGAGTTCATCGTGCAAAAATGTTGTTATAGTGACCAGGTAATATATTACATAAGTATAAATTACACGGGAGCATGACCAAATAAATGCCCACGGACTTTCTCTAGCTGTGACAAATTTTACGCAACATTAAAAAAAGTCAAGAAATAATAAATGCAAAAGAAGTATACCGAAACCTGCTTATATAAAAATCCGAGCGAGAGAGAATAACATAACACGTAATTGGAAAACATGCAAATAGGTGACTTGCAGAATAGGATCGTAGTAATAAAGTAATTTGCTCCAAAAAGGCGACTTATTTAAAATGCATCTATCGTGATAACCATAGCATGAACTGTATAATAATAATAAGATATAAGTAAAATAATACCCTCGACATGGGACGGTACAAGGCGAATACAATCCGCCATCTCACTACTTGAGACGGCTCAAGCCGACCCTTTACTTTCTCTAACGTAACAGATATGTGTCGCAACTTCTATATATACAGTTAAGCGGCACTCTGTAGTAGTTCGCAATTTAAAGGCATCACATATCTTAATAAACATCGCGTCTGTTTGAATGTTCAATAACAGGATTTGTCAACAGGCTTCTTTGAGATCATATACACATGCGTAGCAGCTCCTTCACTAATATGCATGTGTCTTGTACAGTGTTTGTAAACTCGAAAAATCCAAGCTGAAAATCCGGAAATAAGTTTTTCCCATTGCCTCCACCATTATTGCTCTGCCTGAAAAATTCTATTATGATTGACAAATCAAAATTTGAAAAAAAAACGAAATAAATATGAGATTTGAAAAGATGAAAAAAAAGTTTTGAAATACTGTTTTCACCTTGCCCACTCTAATAGCTGCATACTTGTTTATATATATAGACGAGATCATACCCATCTTAGATTACTACTGAAATGTTCCATTATAGACAGCAAGTGCTGATGAAAGCAAGTATTTGTAAGGGCGGTGCTTCGCTCTACTATCTAAATGGTGAACAGCATAAGGCTGCTGCGCATGCACGCAACAAGTTTACATTGGTTTACAGCAATACCGATCGCAGTAAAAGATGGAAAGGCGTCGCATGTGAAGTGTTAAGAAATGATCAGTCTGGGAAGGATATAGTGTCGATAAGTCGCACCTTATAAGTATATTAAATGTATTCCATTGTATTAGTCTTATTCCGCGTCACCTACGTATAACGTAAAATAAGGTACAATTAAGTTAAAATATATTTTGTATTTTGGTATATTCAATTCGTTAATAAAGTTTAACAATAAAATTGAGAAATGCTTGGTTAATCACATGTTGGTCTACGCTTTATATTTAAAATTTTTTTTTTTAGATACAAAAATGAAAATGACGGTTCTGCTATTGATAATTGCCATTCTCTCTTCGTCAGCAACAGCACCGCCACTTTCGTCAAATAGTTCTATACCTAGTCTCTTTCAGGAAAGCGACAAAACTTATTCCATCAGGCGAGGCATTAATTTAGCGAAATGCTGCCCACCCAATCATCTGTACAAGACGGGCCTAAACTACTGCAGGCCGTCAGGAAAGATCGATTCAAGTTGGAACCGAACACTTCTACCAGTTCACTCTACAACGACTAATAAAACTTTATTCCACACGGATCTGACTTTATCAAACATCGAATTTCACTTGAAAATCAATTCTATTTCATGCCCAGAAGGTTTCTTAGGAAAGACTTCCACTCGATTTCAATTTTACGAGGATGGAACTTTAAAATTTGATCTAGATGAGACGCGCTACAATTTCCTTCCAGAAGAATTTTGTATCGATCAGACGAGTTTATCATTCGATGATCCGTTAATCGCCCGTTTCTGCATTCCAAGCAAATGTTATGGATCATCTGGAATCCATTGCATCCGAAAGTGTTGTCCATTAGGATCAGCTGTCAACAGAACAACGAGAAACTGTCAGAAGCATTCATCATCTTCATCATCTTTCACCTATGATGTAAATCATCAAGTCAGAGAGTATCATACCGGCCGGTTTATTCAATTCGATGGTTTTACGATTGCCGATGGTGTTGCGCCCCATTGCAACAACGATGGTCGACAAGGTTTTGAAGTTTCACAGTTTTATCTACTCAAAGATGGACGAATGTACGTATTTTGATCAATTTTCATACTCCAATTACTACCAATCAACAAAATGTCGAAATGTTCAATAGGTACAATCCGGATTTCCCTTGCCAAAGAGAGCGAGCTACCGAAGAGTACTGTATCGATCATTTCATCTACGACGAACAAGTAGGGATTACATAAGTTGCAATTTCTCCCCTTATTTTCTTTATGATTGGATGGTATACATCTTTTCTCCAAAGCGGATCATCCAGTTGGAGGGAATCCGATGTTTCACAAATGTTTTCACATCGACGGATGATGGCTCGAAGAGATCTTTACAAATATATCCATATTTCCTGCTCGTTTCTGCATTTTTCCTGGTGGCAACCATCGCAGTTTACATCGTCATCCCAGAGATTCGTGACAACATCCATGGAGTGTCAACCATGTGCTATTTCACTTGCACTGCTCTCTTCTACGTCTCACTGGCGATGATCAAATTGGGTTTTGGAATCGATCTAGATAAATACGAAACCAATTCTTTGTGCAAACCCTTGGGTAAATAGTAGATATGAAATTACCAGAGGAAATCATAATGTTATATCTATATAACTAAATCTTTGATCATTTTTGGAATAGCAATCTGTGCCCATTTCTACTTTCTGAGCACTTTCACTTGGTTGAATGTGGTCGGTTTTGATCTCTGGTGGACTTTCAAGTATACGTTACAATTTTATTGGATGAAACAATGGTTATATGATTGCTTTTTCATGATCAGAACGCAGGAACCAAACATAAATGGTAAAAATCGACCTCAATTTGGATGGAGATTCGTTATCTATTCGATCTACGCCTGCGGAATCCCAGTGATCATAGTCTCAGTCGGTCAAATGTTGGATTGGATTGAAATTGAGGCAGATAATGAAATGATTCGACCCAAATTTGGTTTTTTAAAGTGCTGGTTCATGTGTAAGCAGGGCTATATTATTTTAAAAGATAAAAATTAAACCGTAAAACCGGCATTAAACTGTCTTGAATATCACCAGGCAAAGAATCATTTCTAGTCTACCTATACGTTCCAGTGGCAGTGCTGATCCTGTTCAACGTCATCTTTTTCTTCTTAACCGCCATTCTCTTTCACCAGACGAGCGGTGAAGCTGAATTCGCTGTCGGATCTCGAAACGCGAAGCAAAGGTATCAATACTACTCTCAATCATAATGTGTACAGCTTAACCTGACCTAAAATTAAATATAACATAATATATTAATTTAATAAATATATGTACTTAATTCTATTTTGAAATAAAGTCAATGGGATATACTACTATTATTGGTATTACAGATACAGAGTGATCTTTAACCTCTTCATTTTGATGGGCATCTCTTGGAGCACCGAAGTGATTTCCTTCATTCTAGATGGCTCTTTCTACTCCTGGTTCCTCACTGATTTAATCAACTCTTTAATGGGTTTCTTCATCTTCGTCATCTTCGTTTGCAAAGCTAGAATAGGAAGGCTCCTCTTGCAGAACTGTCCTTTGTTGAAGAAGTTGTTTCATCATTTGAATTAGAGGACGAGCTGCTCATCGTTCTACAACGGCGACCAGCTTTTCGGTTCTCCATACACTAATAAGGATCAATAGTGATGAATCCAGTAGTAGTAATAACAGTCACCATTGTAATGATACTGAGCAGCTTTAAAATAATCCGGAGTAGTAGTCGCGCTTTATCTCCACCAATTGGGACTGAAGCCACTAGCCATATAATGTTATCTGTGTTCTGTGTAAGCCCGGAGAGCAGTGCTACTCGTCAAAGTAATGAAATTAAGTGTTCTTCACTTGTATTTATTGTTAAATTAAATGTTCTATAATAAGCTATGTAATTGGCGATACCACCCAAAAAAGTGTCATATTATTCAATTAAATTAAATTTCGTGTTGTTTTACCTTCTTAAATAGTGTATTTTAAACCATAGATATAGCTTTTACGTTTGAAATGACAGTGATAACGTTTGAATTTTTATTAATACTATATGTCAAGAACGATAACGATCTTTAATATAATTTCAATGTATCCAAATGCGCCGTAACATAATTCGTACAATTCACTTACCAATATTCTAGAATAGCGTGGCATTTGTTAGTTATGGACCTAAATAGTCCCGAAAAATCGTGATTTAACTATTCCCAACTACTAAAAGCCTATTTATATACTTTTAAATTATTTAGCAGAAATGCTAAAACTAGAATGTTGAAGCTTAAAACTTTTGGTACTGTTTTGAAAAAAAAACCACTTACTAAAAATTAAAATACTTTAAAAAACGTCTCAAGATACTTAAACATCCCAAAATACTTAAATTGTAATGTTTGCTTTTTCACTTCCGTATACTTAAATACCCTGACATTCTTATTTTCAGCGGATAAAAAATTCACTCAAGTTTTTTTTAACTACTTGAATAAAAATAAACTTAATATTCAATCAAGGTACTGAATTTTTTATACACTCTTATATTTTTAGTAGTTTTAAGCGTGATTAGTAGTAAAATTGGGCACTTATTATAAAAAAAGTGGTCAAAACTACTTTAAAAACACTGAAAATTAAGTACTCTTCCGCTGCAGGTAACAATATACTTGTGACTATGAATAATTTTATTTATCGTAAAATCTACCTGCTTTTTTAGTTTAATTTTCTTTGTTCAAGTTTGGCACTTCTTTTTCAACTTTTTCATTATTACCAGAGGATCTATTCCCATATTGTTAAATTATGATCGTGAGATACAAATAGACAAGTTCCTTCATATTGTTTCAATGCTTGCGTGGCCTACCTAATTCAGGTATTTCTACTTTGCTTTCAGTTGTATCTGCTGCTAAACCTCGTATCATCGATAACTAGAAATAAATAAAAAATTACCCGGAAATACCCAGAGCAGGGGGTAATTGTATATTATCTAAAACAGCAGCATGTTCCATGATGATTTTATAAATATCTTTAGCAATTAGTGAAGCATTTTTCTTTGTTATGGGATTGGAAAGAAAAATGCAATCCCTAAAGCAACTTCAGAACTCAAGTTAAACTATTTTAAATATTATTTAAAATGTGTCGAAACACAACTGATAAGCTACATTTTTTAGTTAAAAAGTATGTAGAATACTTTAAATTAAACCAAAATCATACTAATTTTTAAAAATATAGGTTACCTCTGTTTTTTTTTTTGCATAATGCTGTGCAAATAAGAGTCTCATCCCTATTTTTTTAATGATTATAAAGGTTGAGGGTACCAGCCGGAACGTATTAGGAACCTGCTGCACGCGTATTCGTAATTTGTTTACCTTTGAGCACATTTACTACTAAATCATTATCGTCGTTTTGGCAAATATTAAAATGCTGGTTATCGATCCTGAGAGAGTGAATGTTCATGGAGGAGCTGTTAGTCTCGGTCATCCCATTGGGTAAATTAAATCATTAAATATTTTTGCTTCGGATTATGATTTTCTATGAATTTAAATAATGAGAGTTTTAAACATTTTAAAATTAAACTAAATCAATTCAATTTCTAGAAATAATATTAAAAATTGTTTTGGTATTTAATTCATTTAAATTTAAAAGTAATAAACTAATTTTATTAATTAAATTCTTCGTTGAATTTTTAAAAACCATTTTTTTGTCGAATAAATTTAACTGGTGGAAAAAAAATTTAAAAATATTTAACTGGACTTAAAAAAAAGATTCACTTTGATTGAATCTTCTATAATTATAAATATTGAATTTTTGTTTTTCAAGTTGTACAAATTAACTCTAATTGAAATTAAATTAAATTTTTTAATTTAGAATGTCTGGCTGCTGAATCGTGAATCACTTAGTTCACGCTCTTAAACCCTGGAGAGTACGGCGTTGCCAGTATCTGCAACGGCGGTGGCGGTGCGCCTACTCTGAAATTGTAAGCACTTAATTCGTCGTCGGTGATGAATTAAAAATACTGCTTTGTAGCATTCTGTATATTGCCAGGTGTACTGTCCATAATGAACGTATTCCACATTACGTAAAACTATGTTTTTCATTCATTTAATTATCTAAATTTAAATTTAATAAAAATTATAATAATCCAAATAAATTAGTATTTAGTTTTATAATTTATTTCCATTTTTTTTTTGCAGATTTCTCATTTTAACTTTTTTTGTTATTTGATTATATATATTTTTTTATTCTTTGATTTTATTAGTTCAATTAAATCAAATTTATAAGAAATTTATTTACAGGTAATTAATTGAATAGAATTTTTTTTCAGGGCTGATTTAAATAGATCATCATTACCATTTTTATACGAAATATCCTTGCCCATGGGGCGACGAAGCGAAAGAGATGCTCATGAAATCCCACTTGTGGAATCGCTTCATCTGGCAAGAAGTGGTTATCAAATTACCCGAAAACCAAACATGGTTCGGTTCCTACCGATACGAGATCCCAGTTTTCCACTTGAACGGCCAATTCATTATGAAACATCGAGTGGATTTAAAGCTCTTAGAAGGGAAATTAAATCAATTATAGCTAATGAATCATTTATTGTGTAACTATTTATATGTGATTCAATTGCCATCCTATTAAACATTTAAAAAATACCAAAATTTCCATTTGGTAATTTCATCAAAATAATCGCTTTGTTATATAACTGGCAGCTGCTGCTGGACGCAATTGATACTTTTTCTATTCAACTACTTTTTTTATTGGCACTTTCACTGGAAGCGTAGATTATATTAAAAAGAGTTATGAAAAGTTACATGTTGCCATGCTCGTATTGATGTCGGTCGTCGGCAAACGGAGCTATGAATAACCATGCATGATACTTCTTCTCTTTTTATTGATATGAGAATCAGAAAGAAATATATAAAGAATTCAGAAGAAAATCTGAGACTAATATTCACCGAAAATGTCGAAGACATTTTTAGACAGCTTCAAACTCAGTGCTAAATTAATTGGTGAGACTAAATGTTGACTTATAAGCATATAAAGTGATTATAAAGTGACTATTATATTAGCAGGCATTATCACTCCCTTTAAAATATGGTTTTTAAAAATTTATTTTAAACAAAAATTAAAATTGTAGGGTTTTAAGGAATGCCACTTACTTCGAGTGCCACTCCTTGACCCTCCCTAGACAACTATTGGAGGAGCATAAAGTAGGAAACGGTTCCTTGGAATACAACAAAATTGGTCGCCGAGGGGTCCGCAACTTAAAAGAAAAAGTTATCTGGAGAAAATCTCCATATACTCCCTATACCTTTACACAGCGGAGGTGTGAAGGTCCACTGTCTTTCCCTCTCTCTCTCTTTATCCAAGGCCGAGAAATGGTTACTTTTCCGCCGGTTTCGCTATCCTGTTTTAGGGTAACATTTAGAGTTGCGGACCCCTAGTTAGTCGCGGTACACGATTTCAAGGTAATTGTTTTTACTGTGGTCGAATGGGGGATAAGAAAATGGAATGTCGGGATAGTATTGTCACCTTGGCTATTATTTAAATTCAGTTAAATAAAATACAGTTATTTAGTTATTTGAAAAACTAGGTGAAATTTGGAATTTGGAAAAATCGAGTAAATTTCAATTAAGTTACTGAGTTTTCAATTTAATTAAATTAAAAACTCAGTAATAAGTAATTCAGTTTTAAAAGATACTCATCGGTAAAACTCAGTAACTCGATTAAACCCAGTTTTAGGTCTGCTAAACCAAGTTTAAACGATCAATAATTGAAATTTTGATACTTTTTGGCGTACGAATTCCCAACTTACTTAATAATTACGTAAGTTTTCAGCCCAGTAAATTAACTGAATTGAAAATTAAACGAAGTAAATCTAAGTAAGTTAACTGGATTTTTTTAACGAATAAAAGTCAGTAAAGTAAAGCTATCTCAATAATTCCATATTCACACTGAAGCCTTATTCTGGTATAAACCTTATTCTGGAATAAAATCTCCATTTGGGCCCATGCAAAAATAAATCTAGAATATGGTTTATGCCAGAATAAGGCTCCAGTGTGAACATTGTATAACATAGTTAAAACCAAGTTTAAAACCAGTAACCCAGTACTAAGTTGACAACACCATGTCGGAACTCATATGGAGAGAATTAAAGCTTTTTTTTTTATTCTTACCGTTCATTGGACTTATATCTCCAATGTCGACACATGCGCATGAATTTGGATATCGGAAAAAAATGTTTACTTGCACCTGACTTTTGACCGAATTAACACGGATGTTTTATATCAAACGAGAGGGTAGTGAATGTTATCGGATCTTTACTTCCTGGACCTGCCGCCCTACGACGAACTACTCGTTAATCTAACTGTGTTACCAGCAGCAACTACAGCCGATTTTAACGCATGAGCAGAGGATGAAGAAAGTGAAAAAAACCAATATCGTTTGTGAACAAATTCCCATACACCAGGGATGATTTAAGGAATGTAACTTACCTTGAGTGCCACTACTTCTTGCCTCTCCCTTGACAACTATTGCATCAGACGCTATCTCGGTACGCGGGTATAAAAATCCATTGAAATCTTCACAACATCGGAGTCCTTCTCTATTTTATTATACTGTAAAGTAGTAGTAGTAGTAGTATAGTCACGTATTCTGTAGTATGTTTGTCAATATATACGCATAAACTCAGAAGCATATCTCTATATGTCGTTTTTATATATTCTCATAAAGAACCCCTCGTATATAAGGACAATTTCAATATTCCTTTCAGGGAATCCTTGACAGCAATTCTTTCAACATAAATATACTAGGAAAATCGATGAAGAAACTTGCATTTCGATGTTTTGTGTATTTTATTATAAAAAGTGTATAGATCCGTATATATAATATTAGAATAAGAGCCGAAGAACACTCACTCTGTAAGCATATGCCCAACACAGTTTCAGTAGTTTTTTGAACCCATTTTATATAGAATAGAGCAAAACAAATTTATGAATACATAGTTGTATATTGTACTGCTTCGAATTGTGATTCGATATCTAGTCTAATGTGACATACACTGTCAGAAATGCATGAGATGTGAAGCTGTCTGGTTAAATTTGATAATATTCTAACATGCACAATTCAAATTAATTGCTGCTGCTGCGCTGATGAAATGGGCATACAATATTTGTAAAAGATGCACGCTCTGTGGCCTCTCTAAATGGAAAGCAGAAAAAAGGCTACTACGCACGCGCTGCATACATAGATTCGCAAAAAAGAATTTTTCGGGGGGGGCGTCACATAATAAGTACTGAGGTCCGATCAGTCTGGGAAAGAAAACAGAATCGACAAGTGCAATGTTATTACGTTGCACAACATCATACTTTTCACTGGGTGATGGGTGATGTGATCAGTATTACACTTATTCACCTGCAATTACTTATAAGGTAACACATAAATCTATAAATTAAGATTTAATTATCATAAAAAGTGTTAACTAAAGAATTTGAATTTGTCATTTAAAACTACTTTATTAGATACAGTAATTTAGATTCATTTTCACATAAATGATATGAAAATGTTTTTTTATAAGAAATTATAGCTGGTCCGCATTTCGGCTTCGCCTGAAATAACTTTTTAATTTGTTGAGTTTCAGTTGAGTTCATATACAGTAATGAATTTTCCCAAATAGTGGTTGTAGCACACCTAAAAGTTTAAACAACTAAACTTGGTTCGTTATTCCTTTATAACCCGTTTTCAGTTTAAGAGAAACTATTGTACTTCTTTATTGTGCCAATCATGTATTTTTCTTAGTTGGAAATCCTTCATTCCTTATTTCCGCTTATTTCTGGGGAATATACATTTTTCCGGTTTACCCGTAATTAGTTATTACCTGTAATAGCAACTATTTTACACTTTTTGACCAACTACAAACAGTGCCGTCTTTAGGGGAAAAAGGCCCATGGGCAAAAATTTTAATTTGGTCCAAATGGGCCCCTATTGGCTTAATAACGGGTCATTTCACTCAATTGTTATTGATTGCTGGAAAATTGCATGATTACCATTTACGTTTAGGTCACAAATGACATTCAAGCACTTCCACTGCTTTTCGCTTTTCCCTTCCAATGTAAGAAAAAAACCTTGATATCAGAGCCTTATTCCAGTAAGCAGTTTTGCGAAAGGTAAATTAATTTAGTGCCCTAAAGACTAGTAAGCTGTACGCCATAATTGGACTTTACATTTCAATTTTGTATTTGCTTAAAGTATGCAATAATGCAATACAAATAACTACATTATAATTTTTGTAAAGTGTTTGAATAAACGTATGAATTAACTAAGCCAATTTTTTTCCCTATCACGCTAGATAGGAAATTTTGAAACACATTATTTTATTTCATACTGGACCGTCAGCAAAGTTGATTATAAAAAATCGAAAATAGCATCACAATAAATAAAATAAAAACTACTATGCCGCACGCGCGTATTCCTATAAGCGCACGGGCAAAAGCGGAGTTCGAATTTCGACTTAGATTTTTTAACCTTGATAAAACAAACTGTTTGCTGTGATTGTAAAAAATTAATAGATTTTCTCAGTTCCTTTGAAATAAGCACATAAAAGTCATTTAGTTATGTGTTAGATCATACGTTAGTATACGCTGTTTTATATATATCCAAACCGTTCCTCATAAGAAAAATCAAGCATATATTTTTGAATAGAGAATATGGATTTACATGGTCATCGCTAACTAGTATGTTGAAATGTTGGGTTATAAAGATCCCTATTTGGAGGGAAGATAAAAATTTTGAAAAGAGATCATAATAACTTCATTTCTATAGAAAAAAATGAAATGCAAACGACCAACATCATTACTCACATAGTCTACTTCATCGAAAAATACTAGCGTCATAGGGCATGTTAACGTTTTTACAGAAATATGTAAAATTTATCGACACGTTTTCAATTAACTTTAGCCAGCCTGTTTTGAATACTTTTTCTAACCATAATCAAATAATAGTCAAATTCCGTGAATTGTTGGCCTTTCAATTCAAGTGAACCTCTAATAACAACAACATTATTTTTAAATGATGGGCGCTTGGCTATTAATTCCAGCAATTTTTTAAAACCTAGATTCGAGGGTCGCTTTAAGGCCCGTTCACACTAGAAAGCCGAAAACTGAATTTACTAGTATTTTCGGCTTTCGATGGGACCACGCCAGGGACCAAACCGTACAGTTCGGTGTGTACATAGTGTGTATGTAGTACGGACCGTACTACATACTACATGGACCTCTGACAAAAGCAACTTAATAATTTCGTGAATGCTGAATACAAATAGATGGCCCGTAGGGCCTAGAAATTTTCGATTTCATAGCCCATTCGTCGCCAAAATTTTGAATTTTTGGTTGCTTTTTTTATATGAGGCCCGAGAAAAAAAAACTATTTAGGTCCGTCGGCTCGGGCCCCAATTCGCTCGGGCCCCTGGACATTTGCCCAGTTTGCCCAATGGGAAAGACGGCACTGACTACAAATTCCTCAGGCGGCCTATGGCCACCTTCGTTCTGGGGCTTTAAAATAAAGTTTCTTCGCATCGTATTAAAGTGGCTGAAAGTTAGGTTTCATTTTGATATTCCTATATATGCAAGTTAATTAACAGGTTAAAAACGTGTTGTAGGTTCTATAAGTACTAAAACAACATTTACAAGTTAAAAGTTCAACTGCATCCTCTAAGCCCCTCCCCAAAGAAAATTTGGACCAATCAGGGAATTTCTTGAAATAATCAGAACCTGCTCTTTCTGCTTTATACATTAAGATTTACAAAATTATTTCTTTCATTTTTGAGTTGATTCATTTTTCTATTTGATAGAAATAAATATGAAACCGAAGATTCTGCTGGTCTTTGCTGCCCTTCTTTCCTCTTCAGTAAAATCAGGACCAATTTCGCCAACTAATAACCTAAGCCAAGAAGTCACAAATAACAAAACTTATTATAGAAGCAGCATAATTAACTTGGCAAAATGCTGCCCGCCTAATCATCTGTACAAGACGGGTCTTAACTACTGCAGGCCGTCAGGGAGGAACGGTTCAAATTTTGAACAAGCATCACTTCTACTACCAGTCCAATCTATCACGAATAATAAAATTAAATTCTACACGGATTTGAATTTGACAAACGGTCAGTTTCAGTTGAATATCAATTTAGTGTCATGTCCAGAAGGTTTCTTGGGAAAAATATCTACAAAATTTCATTTTTACGAGGACGGAACTTTGAAACTGGATTTAGATGGAATGCGCTACAATTTCGCTCCAGAAGAGTTCTGTATCGATCAAACGAGCCTCTCATTCCATGATCCACTGATCGCTCGCTTCTGCATTCCAAGCCAGTGCGGTGATTATGAATCATCTGGAAGCCGTTGTATCCGAAAATGTTGTCCATTAGGATCGGTTGTAAACAGAACGACGAGAAACTGTCAGAAGCATTCATCATCTTCATCTTTCAACGATGATGTGAATCATCAGCTCCGAAAGTATCGAACCGACCGGTTTTCTCAAATCGATGATTATACGATTGCCGATGGTGTTGCGCCTCATTGCAACAACAATGGTCGACAAGGTTTTAAAGTGTCGCAGTTTTATCTACTCAAAGATGGACGAATGTATGTAGTTCGATCATTTATCATGCATCATATATAATCAATTATCCCGCTGATTGAATCTTCAACAGGTACAACCCGAATTTCCCTTGCCAAAGTGAGAGGGCTACCAAAGAGTACTGCATTGATCACTTCATCTACGACGAACAAGTAGAGATCACATATATTGCCATTTTTCTCTTTTCTCTTTGATCTCATATGATTGGGTGGTATGTTCTCAAAAGGGGATCATCCAGTTGGAGGGGATCCGGTGTTTCACCAATATTTTCAGATCGACGGATGATGATTCAAGAAGATCTCTACAAATATATCCATATTTCCTGCTCGTTTCTGTATTTTTCCTGGTGGTTACCATCGCAGTTTACATCGTCATCCCAGAGATTCGAGACAATATCCACGGAGTGTCGACCATGTTCTCTTTCGCCTGCACTGCTCTCTTCTACGTCTCACTGGCCATGATCAAATTAGGTGTTGGGATCGATCTCGATAAATATGAAACTAATTCTTTGTGCAGACCATTGGGTATGTTTGGTATAAATGATGATTACCAATAAAATTATATCTTTTTGATCATTTTCGTTGCAGCAATCTGTGCCCATTTCTACTTTCTGAGCACATTCACTTGGCTGAATGTGGTCAGCTTTGATCTCTGGCGGACCTTCAATAAGTATAAAATTTGATTTGTGATGGGCTCTGGATGGATCAGTGCCATAAATAGCTACTGCTTTTATGATCGCAGAATGCAGAAACCTATCATAAATGGTGAAAACCGACCCCGATTCCGATGGAGATTCGTGATCTACTCGATCTACGCTTGGGGAATCCCATTAACCATAGTTCTGGTTGGACAAATTTTGGATTTGATTAAAATTGGAGCAGATGACGAAACGGTTCGACCCAATTTTGGTTTTTTCAAGTGCTGGTTCATGTGTAAGGTCAAAATTGTTTTATAGAGAATATAGATTTTATCGGCAATATATGTCATATTTATAGGCAAGGAGTCTTTTCTAGTTTACCTATACGTTCCAGTAGCTGTTCTGATCCTGTTCAACGTCATATTTTTCTTCTTGACGGCCGCTTCCTTTCACCGGACGCGCACTAAAGCTGAATTTGCTGTCGGATCTCGGAACACGAAGCAAAGGTATCAATACTACTCTCAATAAAAAAAAGTCACAATCATCAGAGAAAATGTATAATTTATATTCTATTCATTTAAAACACTATACCTACCAAATAAACAAATATATAATAATATAATGAAACAGTATTCTATTTTAGATTCTCATTAGATATTATTCATATTACAGTTACAGAGTGATCTTTAACCTCTTCATTTTGATGGGCATCTCGTGGAGCACCGAAGTGATTTCCTTCATCTTAGATGGCTCTTTTTACTCTTGGTTCCTCACTGATCTAATCAACTCCCTAATGGGCTTCATCATCTTCGTTATCTTCGTCTGCAAAGCTAGAATTGGGAGGCTTCTCTTACAGAACTGTCCTTGGTTGAAGAACTTGTTTTCATCATTTGAATGTTTAGTCAGAGAACGGGATGCTCATGATCCTCCAACGGCGACCAACATCTCTGTTCTTCGGACACTAATGAGGATCAATAGCAATGAATCCAGTAGCAGAAAAAACACCGTAGTAATGGTACTGAGCAGCTTTAAAAAAGTTCGTAATAGGAGTCGTAATGAACCTCCGCCAGTTGGGGCTGAACCTGATATCCACAAAGTCGTCTGTTCGACTAGGGATAGCAGTATTGAGAGTACTCCCCTTTAAGATAGTGTAACACATTTTTTTTAAATATGAATTTAAATCATATAGTAGTGTTTACCTATCATACATACTGCCGAGCTTGTAAGGTAAAAGGCGATACCTCCCTTAAGAAAATTACGCATCATATTGGGACACTCTAGTAGCTGTGGAGATGTAGATGGTAGAGTTGTGTAGAATATAGAGTGTAGTTGATGCAAGAGAGACGTACAGCTTACATACGTTTGCATAGTAATCAAATATACACATAAAGCAAGGGTGCACTTGGCATTACAGATTAGAGAAAGTAGGACAAGAAGAGAATTCTAAGGTGAAGGTACAAAGAAGAAATGAGTGCCGTAAAACCATTTAAAAAAGTCACTGCAAATTTCCCTCTACTATACTGTCTACTCCTGTTAATCTACTTTTTTCCTGTCAAATTCTCATTAAATTCAAGATAAAGTTATTGTATTTCATTAATTTGAAACGTCACAATGAGAGTGGGACAATATTCAATTCGATTCATTGTTGTGTCTTAACTTCTCACGGAGGAACTGTTAGCCTCAGTCATCCCATCGGGTAATAATTCATTATTTTTTCGAATTATGATTTTCTATAATTTAATTAATTTCATTCATTTTTTAAATTGAATTCAATGGAATTGTGTAATTTAAATATTAAAACAGTTTGATGCTGGTATTGAAAATAATTTAATCGTCTAAAAATAAATAATTTTACTTTATTTATTGTATTTTATAAATTATATTAAGTTTTTTCTACATATGGTTGGATTGTTTAAGTTGATTGAAATGAAATTTTTCTTTTATAGAATGTCTGGCTGACGGATTGTTTATCATTTGGACCACGCACTTGAACTGGATCGAGAGTACGGCGTTGCCAGTATCTGCAATGGTGGTGGCGGTGTAGCCACTTTGATTTTTTAGAAATTATAAGCACTTAAACGTGTGCGATGAATAAACAATAAAATTTAGAAAAAACCTGGAAAAAAAATCATTTGCTTTCGCATTGAGTATTTTCATCTTCATCCTCAAAATCAATTAGTAAAGTATCGCTATCTTCAAAGATAGTCATATTTTCAAAGATGTTTTACACTGATTTGTTATTGTTAATAAAGTTATTTTGTTAGTTAAATGGCAAAAGGAAGCAGTATACACTGCGAATAAAAAGAAGCTTTAAAGTTGAAATCTATTAAATCATCCAAAAAAGATATTTTGTCTCGTCTGCCACTCTGAGCTTGATCGGAGTTAACTAGAGAGTTCCTTGGGTATACTCTTGGCTAATACTCCTTTTAGAAAAAGGAGTTCAATATTATATGTAGAAAGGAAGGTGCTGTGCTGTGATGTTTGGTATTAAAACATATTTAGTGATGGTCGTCGTTGACACTTTCTAAGCAATTTATAAGCAGGTTTATTTTCTTTACTTTTGAACGATGTTGCTTAATAGTATAGGCTCTAATACTCGGGTCACTCTTTAACAACCACTTTAGTATATTGAGCTTGGCTAAAGCTCTTAAGGCGCGTATAAAGTGTATGTACCATGTTAGTATCACCTATAGCAACACCTCAAAATCGGTGCTCAGAAAAGCTAGTTCCACACTGGAGCGTATCGGGCTATGACCGCCAAATGTGCCTAAAAGGCGCGTTTTGAAAATACGTATATATATATAGGTTATTCTCGTGTGGGCCATGTGAGAATAGCGTTCTAAAATAGTAAATATCCTTAAAGTTTAGGCCTACTTCCATTACAATTCATGTCGAAAGTCTCCACAGGTTCTCTCTTTTCTTTTTCCACCAGTCTCGGGGAACATTTCACAAATCGATTTTGTTTTCCCAACAGTCTCGGGGGATAGTTCACAACTTTCTATGTCTGGTATTTCCTCCCTTTAGCCCTGTTTCAAGATTCCTCTCCGGGTGGAAGAGCAGCACACGTTTCATAACTCCGAAAAGTGTAAGGAATGCCACTTATGCTGAGTGCCACTCCTTCTAGTTTCCTCCCTAGACAACTATTGCATTAGACGCCGTCTCGGTACGGGCATAAAAACCCATCGAAATCATCGCAAGATCGGAGTCCTTCTCTATTCTATTATTATACTGTAAAGTAGTATGAAGTAGTATAGTCATATATTCTGTAGTATGTTTGTCAATATATACGCATACACTCAGAACACTATCTTATACTCCGTTATTATTATATTCTAAATATGAAGAAGCCCACATAAGGACATCTTATTTATTCCTTAAAAGAGACAGCATCTATCGTATTTATCTCTTTATTTTGTAAGTGTTTAATTAATACTCAACGCAAGGAGCCCATGAGCTATTTATGAAAATTTGTGTGACTTATAAAATCTTGTAATTATCGCCCCATGTAAAAAAAAAACTTATTTCGTGTCAAAATACTTATAGTAGTAAGTTATAAAGGAGTAACTCACTATATAGCTCAAAAAAGGGCTTACTTTAATCTTACAACTAAAAGAGCATACCCTAAATGATAGTAAATTTTGATGAAACTTGGTATCCATATAGAAAATATGTTTTCTACCCATACTAGACTGGCAGATTTTTTCCCACTAAAATTTTATTAGATAAATAATAATTATTGGTTTGAATGACGGTGCTCCATTGGTGGGTTTTCAATACTATGTGGGTGGTGATTTATGGGTAGCATGGGCATGTTGAAAAATAAAATAATAGAATTTGTAATATAATCCCAAAAACTCGGCAATAATCTTTGTTGATTTATTTTCTTTGTTGTTATTACTCTATAACATCAAACACAGCAATATCATGTTTTTAGATTGAATATCGAAATAAAAATAAACATCAAATAGCTGAGACCCAGATTAAAAATAGAAAGTCCCTCCGAGAGCTGCGTTCAATGTGATATTCAATTAATCGAGCGTGCTTCAACATTTCGGTTTTCATGAGCTGCTACTTGGGGATCCTTGATGTGGTGATCTCATAGACAGGTTTAAAAGGATGAGCTCCTTCATCTGGTCTAAAATGGGTTTTGCTTCATGTGATGATAGTTGGTTTAGCTTTTGAACCAACCCTAAGCCCCGTTCCTCTGTCTTGCTTTATTTGGTTTGAATTTCCTTTTTAGTGCTTTAAGAAAGATAATATAATTACATAATATTTTTAAAAATGGGATTGTTAGCAATTCGATGTTATCTCACTATTAGTTATTATCTAAATCTTTTCCATGATAGGGATAACTAAAACCAAATGAATAGATATTAGTGCACGGTGCAATGCTGTTATTATTAGGTCAATCCACTTACTCAAGCGCCATCTAGCGGTGATTATTTCAGCCTCATGCTACTATATAAAGTGTTATTTAAAAAAAACACGGGATCCAGCTACTGTTTGACGGCATCGAATCACGCCAAGTCATTTAGTCGTGAAAATTTAAAAAAGGACATCGAAATCAACTCTGCTCAGATTTCAAATCTGTCATCACGATAATCCTGCCAAATTGATACACTGTTTGAATAGTGCATTTATGTTACATAGTAGCATAGGCGAGAACATAGGTAGTAATTATAGTATTCCTGCCACTTCAACGTTAAAAAATTTTACATTTTTTTTTTAGCAATTAATCAACATGTCTGCCAAATCTACTCGATAACAAGGTCAATCCCTCACCCAAAGCATATAACACTAAAACAAAATTCCGCCCCATCCGGTCGATACGAGGAGCGGATCTTGTAACACAACAGATATGACCCAAAATGCAAATCCCCGAAGAGTAACAAGTGTTTCTTATTCACACAAAGTTTCAATGAGATATGAATCGAACAAAATTTTACATTTGTCAAAAATTACCTTACTTGGTTTTAAATCCAATTCGAGCAGATAACATTTCCTTTTTTGTTTGTAAAAAAATTGTCTGTGTAAAAACTAATTTTAAAAAATAGTATTAGGAACAAGTGTCAAAACTAGAGTGGTCAAGAAGATGGTCAATAAACCGGTAAAAATTTACGATAATTTTATTATCGCCCTCAAATTAAATTGAACTGCTGCTGCTGCGCTGATGAAATGAGCATACAATATTTGTAAAAAGGTGAACGCTCTGGTCTTTCTATGGATTTTAAGCAGGAATAAGGCTGCTGCGCACATGCTGCATGCATAGATCATATGTAAAATGCATAGCTCCGACCAGTCTGGGAAATTAGACAGAATCGACAAGTACAACGAGATTACGTTGCAAACAATTCAGTATTAAACTTATTCCCCTGCAATTACTATTTAAGTAATAGGGCCTACATACATTTCAAACAATTATTCTCTTTTCTCAATTAATTTTTTCTCTTTACTAGAAGTGCAAATATGAAACCAAAGATTCTTCTGATCTTTGCCCTTCTTTCCTCGTCAATAAAATCAGGATCAATTTCGCCATTTAATAGCACAACGCCTAATAACCTAATGCAAGAAGTCTTAACTGACAAAACTTATTCTAGAGGCGGCATAATTAATTTGGCAAAATGCTGCCCAACCAATCATCTGTACAAGACGGGTCTTAACTACTGCAGACCGTCAGGGAGGAACGATTCAAATTTTGAACAAACACCATCACTTCTACTACCAGTCCACTCTATCACGACTAATAGAACTCTAATCTACCCGGATTTGCCTTTGTCAAACGTTCAATTTAAGTTGAATATCAATTTAGTTTCATGTCCAGAAGGCTTCTTGGGAAAAATTTCTACAAAATTTCATTTTTACGAGGACGGAACTTTGAAACTGGATTTAGATGGAATGCGCTACAATTTCACCCCGGGAGAGTTTGGTACCGATCAGAAGAGTCTTTGATTCGATGATCCACTGATCGCTCGCTTCTGCATTCCAAGCCAATGCGGTGATAATGAATCATTGGAATCCATTGCATCCGAAAGTGTTGTCCACTAGGATCGGTTGTCAAGAGAACAACGAGAAACTGTCAGAATCATTCGTCACCTTTATCCTTCAACGACGATGTAAACCATCAGCTCATATAAATAAAAAAGTCACAGAGATCACAATCATCAGAGATAATGCATAATTTATATTCTATTCATTTAAAACACTATACCCACCAAATAAACAAATATATCATAATATAATGAGTAACAGTATTCTATTTTAGATTCTCATTAGATATTATTCATATTACAGTTACAGAGTGATCTTTAACCTCTTCATTTTGATGGGCATCTTGTGGAGCACCGAAATGATTTCCTTCATCTTAGATGGCTCTTTTTACTCTTGGTCCCTCACTGATCTAATCAACTCCCTATTGGGCTTCTTCATCTTCGTTATCTTCGTCTGCAAAGCTATAATTGGGAGGCTTCTCTTATAGAACTGTCCTTGGTTGAAGAACTTGTTTTCATCATTTGAATGTTTAGTCAGAGAACGGGATGCTCATGATCCTCCATCGGTGACCAACATCTCTTTTCTTCAGACACTAATGAGGAACAATAGCGATGAATCCAGTAGTAGAAATAACACCGTAGTAATGAGTCGTAATGAACCACCGCCAGTTGGGGCTGAACCTGATAGTCATAATGTCAACTGTTCGACTAGGAATAGCAGTATTGAGAGTACTTATTACCTTTAAGTTATTGTAAAATAATTATTTTTGAATGTGAATATAAATCATGATATTTATCTAATATATTACACACCGCCGAGCTTATAAATGGTAAAACAAGGCGATGCCCCGTTTTGCGCGTTTCTAACTATATCCAATTCACTTTGTGAAAATATGAAAAAAAATTCACGAATCATTTTTATGCGATTAAGTATAAGTAATCAACAAAGTTTATTACTTTATTTACTTTTATGGAATCTTCTTGAATTATTAATTAATTATTTCTTATTGTTGTTATCATATTCACGTTTCTCTTTTCTTACAAAGTTGGATGAATTAACTCTTATTGAAATTAAATTTGGTTTTTAAATAAAGAACGTCTGACAAAGATAAATTAAAAAACTGCTTCATAGCATTCTGTATATTACCAGGAGATAAACTTATTCCACATTATGTAAAAGGTAAAATTGTGTTTTCATTCAATTAATTGTAATCGAGTGGATTTGTAGCTTTTAGAAGATAAATTAAAAATCAATTAGCTAATGAATAAGTTATTGTGTAAATATATAAAATGTGATCCAATTGTCGTCATATTAAACCTAAAAAATACCAAAGTTTGCATTTGGTAATTGGTATACTATAGAGCTGATATTTCATCCAAATAGTCGCTTTGTTATATTTAACTTGTCAGCTACGATGGACGTAATTTATACTTTTTTCCATTTTGACTTATTCTTTACTGCGCAGTTTCACTGGAAGCGTAGATTATATTAAAAGGCTATGAAATCATGCGTAATATTTCTCCTCTTTTTGTTGGTGTGAGAAAGAAATATTGCTCCTCTTATTTGGAATGTTTTTTTCAAGTGATATGTGGAGACGAATGGCATCAACAATATATAGAATAAAGAAAATCGAAGACCAATATTCCGTGACAATATAGAATAACAAATGTTAAGCGTCTTTTTGCGGGGCTATTTTGGATAGCACTTTTTCCCGTGGAAAACAGCTGCTTTTTTGGGGGGGGGGGACTTTTAGGCAACTCTTATTAGTTTTCTTAAGTTATTAAATTTTCTTGAGGCTTATATTGTAAGAAAATCATACAATCGGAAAGGATTAAAATTCCGGTTCGATTCGTATGTTTATTTATGCTTAACAACAGTTCTAACCTTATGAAATAATTGGTCTTGACTGACCTCAACTGTCCAAAATAGCCCCCAGTGTGGGACTATTTTGGACAAAAAAGACCTTCAGGGAAAACAATTATATTTAAGCAATTAATCTACGTAAAAACATTTGAAAGTAAGATTTACAAAGAAGAACGAATAGGCTACAACATGGCACCAAATCGTATAAAATGTATATCCTTCTTCTAAGAGAAAATTCGAGTCAAAACAATTGTCCAAAATAGCCCCGCTCTCCCCTACACTATTTTTAAAAGGTGCACGCTCTAATCTGGGAAAGTAGACAAAATCGACAAGTACAACGTTATTACGTTGCACAACATCATACTTTTCACTGTATGATTCAGTATTACACTTATTCGCTTGCAATTTATTATAAGGTAATGCATATATCTATAATCAAAGAATTATTCATTTTTTTCAATTCATTTTTCTATTTAACAGCTGTTAAGATGAATCTAAAGGTTCTTCTGATCTTTGCCATCAAATAATCAATTCAATTTCACGTCCATAAGGTTCCTTGGGAAAGACTTATACAAAACTCCATTTTTACGAGGATGGAACTTTGAAATTGGATTTTGATGGAATGAACTTTAATTCCATTTCAGAAGAGTTCTGAATGGATCAGATGAGCCTCTCATTCGATGATTCGTTGATCGCTCGCCTCTGCCTTCCAAGCCAATGTGATGGTTCTGGATCATCTGGGATCCGTTGCATCCGAAAGTGTTGCGTCCGTTAGAATCAGTTGTTAACAAAACAACGAGAAACTGCCAGAATCTTCATCTTTCAACGATGATCATTATCAGCTCATCAGAGAGTATCGAACCGGCCGTTTTACTCAAATCGGTGATTTTACTATCGCCGATGGTGTTGCGCCTCAGTGCAACAGTGATGGTCGACAAGGGTTTAAAGTTTCACAGTTTTATCTACTCAAAGATGGACGAATGTATGTATTTCGAACATTTTCATATACTCTCATTAAAATCAATCATCATAATGTCTATAAATGATCAACAGGTACAACTCGAATTTCCCTTGCCAAAGTGAGCTAGCCACCAAAGAGTACTGTATCGATCACTTCATCTACAATGAACAAGTAGGGATTACATAAGTTGCCCTTTCCCTTTTCGTTGATCTCTTATGATTGAATAGAGTTGTTTTTTCAGAAGCGTATCACCCAATTGAAGGGGATCCAATGTTTCGCCAGTATTTTTACATCAACGGATTATCGAAGAGATCTCTACAATTCATCCTGCTCTTTTCGGCGTTTTTCCTGGTGGCAACCATCGTAGTTTAGGTGTTGGGATCGATCAGGATAAATACGAAAGCAATTCTACCTATACGTTCAAGTATAGCTGTACTGATCCTGTTCAACGTCATCTTTTTCTTCTTGACGGCCGCTCTCTTTCACAGCTGAATTCGCTGTAGGATCTCGAAACGCGAAGCAGAGGTATCAATACTACTCTCAAAAATAAAGTCACAGTTGACTTGGGCCCAGACTAAGCCTTCGGTAGATACGATATTCCTTAGGGATAATGTATATTGTATCATTTTTAATCTCTTCATTAAAAAATTGATATATGCCTAAATTAAAACATGATTATTTCGATTTTAGAGTCTCATTAGATATTATTATTATTATTACGGATACATAATGATCTTTAACCCCTTCATTTTGATGGGCATCTTTTGGAGCACCGAAGTGATTTCCTTCATCCTAGATGGCTCTTTCTACTCCATAATCTTCGTCATCTTCGTTTGCAAAGTTTGAATAGGAAGGCTTTTATTGCAGAACTGTCCTTGGTTGAAGAAGTTGTTGGCATCATTTGAATTAATGGCGACCAAGATATCTGTTCTTCAGACACTAATAAGGATCAATAGCGATAAATCCAGTAGCAGAAATAAAATCAGATGTCAATCCATAGTAATGATACTGAGCAGCTTTAAAATAATTCGTAATAGGAGTCTTCCACCCATTGGGGCTGAAGCTGATAGCCAAAATGTTATCTGTTTAACTCGGAATGGCAGTATTGAGAGTGCTTCCCTTTAAGTTATTGTGAAATGTAAACATAAAAAAAATACGAATATAAATCCGGCGTTTTTCTTATGTACACACCGCCGAGCTTATATAAGGTAAAAGGCGATGCTATCCTACAGAAAATTACGCATTATATTCAATTCAATTCAATGTTGTGTCTTAAAAACTTCTCACGGAGAAGCTGTTATAGTCTCAGTCATGCATCCCCTTGGGTAAATTAATATTTTTAAAATGATGATTTTCTATAATAAATGAAAATAACAATTCAATTGTATTTCAAATAAATATTCAATCATCTGAAAATTTATGAATTAACTTTATTTATTTATTGCATTTTAAAAATCATTTCTATCATCTATATAGTCTTGCTATTTTTAAAGAGTTTATTCTATTTCATCCTCAACATTAATTAAGTATCTTTATCTCCAAAGATAATAATCATATTTTCAGAGATGCGTTACACTGATTTGTTATTATTAGCAAAGTAATTACGTTACTTAAATGGCATAAAAGGAAGCAGCATCCTCGGTGAATAAAAAGAAGCCCTAAAATTCTAAAATCTAATAAATCATCAACAAATATATTTTGTCTCGTCTGTCACTCTGAGCTTAAACGGAGTTAACTAGAAAGTTCTCTGGGTATATTACTGGCTAATACTTCTTTTAGAAAAGGATTTCAATATTACATATAGAAAGGAAGGTGTTATGTGATGATTGGTACACTCTAATGCTTTTTGGGTCCTTAATCATAAAGGTTGTCAACTTAGAACCCCAATATAGGATACATAAAGGACCAAAAAAATTAGAGGACTATAAAGGACTTCCCATTTCCGGTGGGTCATTTATGCTCGAGTCTCCTTTATGCTCCTTTATTGGTCTCCTATCATTAGAGGCTTATGGGGATGAGAAAATCACATATATAGACTTCCAAATCAACAATTTCAGCAGACCACCCATAGTCCAGTAGTTAGAGTACTCGCCCACAAGTCTCAAGGGCGGTTGTTCAAAACCTGTCGGAAATTACCCTTTCCCCCCATGTTTTAGTTGGTCCTTTATGGCCTTAGAGGACCAGGGGTCGTACTCTGAACTCATACTTTAGTAAAGCTTTTTTTTTAAACTTTAGCTGTCAACTTTAGTAAATTCGACGCAATCTTTCGTGATTTTGCGCTAAAGTTGGAAAAATTCTTAGGTTGTTTCTGAACAGCACATACCTTAGCCTCACTTTATACTAAATTGAGAAACCTACTTTACTAAGTTTTTTACTTTTACTGAAGTACCAATTCTTCAAAACTTATATAACGTATAAAAGAGTATCAACGCAGCCTATACCTATACCGGTGTTGTGTTATTGCATTATGTGGTATTATATTACATCCGTTTTCACCAGAGTTGATTTTATTTTTAAAAGATTTGATATAGGGATGTGTGTCGCAGCAACTCATGCTAAATAGCATTCTGATGTATATTGTCAGGTGTACGGTCCATAATAAACGTATTCCACATTACGTTAAAATGTGTTTTCATCTATTTCATTTCAATGTAACCAGGGCCGGATTATCCACTAGGCACACTAGGCACGTGCCTAGGGCCCGGACGGATAGGGGGCCCCGCGGAGGCCTCTGAAACCCATTTTTTTCAAAATTTTAGTCATAAAATTAATAAAATAAATAAGTTGGTAAATGTCATGAAAGAGTCGTTAAAACTGCTTACAGTATATCGAATTGGGTTTTAAAAAATAGGCGTGCGGCCACCAACCATTTTTCCTGTGCGCTAAAACTTTATTTATTTTTTATATGGTGATGAGGCTCCATTCTTAAAATCATGAAATAGCATACACAGCATTTGATCTCAGTGGCGTCAGATAGGAATACATAGTTGTATAAGTAAAGAGGTGAACTAGTTAGTTAAATTAATGAGTGAGCGTTCAAGTGCAAATTCGTATGTGTATTCATACAGCGCAGTATCTAAAAACAGTACCCGATTGATTCTTCTCGTTAGCTTATAGAGAGAATTATAAGAATAAAAGGGTTTGAAGAAATCGGTATTTTAAAGTCATATCTGAATCAAATTAATGGTCTCAAAATGGACGTTAAATTGAATAAAATGCAAACTTGAATTATAAAAAAATATATAAGGTGGAATTATTTTTAAAAAATCCAGTTGAAGCACCCAATCGTCTGTTGACATATGGCACAGTGCTGCCTCGCATATACCACAATGGTTCGATAGTCTTATAGCTTAAATAGGATGGCTCTGTAAGTAGCCGGGTGCCAAACCATGCAGCATGATGCCTAATGCAGTGTGAACTGACTGTGCCTCTTAAAGAAACTATTGGTGACTGCATTGTAAGACTTCTTTTAAAGAAATGTCGATAAAAAATATTCACAACTACCTACTGTATTTTAAAATATTGAGAAAACTAAATTGGTCAAGCAAAAAAATGTCCAACCTATAACTGATGGCCTAATTTTCACGAATATTTGTTATTATTATTTAGCATTTGTGGTATATAACTAGGCGCACTTTAATCAAATAATAAACGTAAAACACCTTTTTAATGGTTATCTTTCCAGAATAAATGTATTTCTCTATTGCATGGTTTTCAGTTTTCTACTTTGAAAAAAAAATACGCTGTACGATAAATCATCCTATTGAAATTTATTTTTAAAATCAGTACATTAATAATAAATATTAGGGAATCTTGGTATTTCACACTTATAGAAAATTTTAGTCCATAGTTGGATGCTTTTAACTTACTGAATAGCTTAGCTTAAATTTCCGTTTAGAATGATGAACTTTGAACTCTTTGCTCATACTAATCGCTATACAAATCGAAATGTATTATACGGTGTTATATTATATTATTAAACTTTCATCATAATGTTTTTTTTTGCGGTATATTCCTAAGTCGGAAACATAAGATCAATATTTTTTCTACTACGTACTTATTATTACGAGACTAAAGATAAGAGATTCGATCCGGTTGACCAAAAAGCGAAAAACTTATATTTTCCCTAAGATGAGAAACCATAAGGATTAAGGAGTGAGCACAGAGCGCTGATCGGTTGATTTTGGTTTGGTTAATGGGTATATACTATTTAGTTATACTTTCGTCGCTTTTGAATAGTGATAATTTTTACGGATGCACTGAACATTGAATCTGCTTTAGTAAAAACTATTATTCTACCTGCAGACCACCTTATGTAATGTGTCATCTCCTTTCAATTGATTTTATTAATTTGATGGATTTTATGGCGAATAACCGGAGTTATTGATCGAATAGCCAAGTAATGAATTATTTTCACTGTTGTATATGCAGCATACAACTTACGATAATACAATGGGGGCCCCAAAAGTAGTCTGTGCCTAGGGCCTCCAAATGTCTTAATCCGGCCCTGAATGTAACATTTTATAAATTAATTATTATTTTTTCTTAAAACTCTGAATTAATTATAGATTCCATTTAAACTGAGCGTAAATTTTTAAAATCTAATTTAATCTGCTGGGAATTTCTTATTAGAATATTATGGAAATCTCTAAAATAGTAAAATATTAAACATAAAAGACTTCGTAGTAGCAGGGAATCGGCGAATGTGTATGTCAATGACACGTCAACAACCTTTGAATAATGATATAGCGGCACGTGATTTTTATAATATACTCTGAAAAAAGTGAGTTCACAAAAAAAAACACATGTTCTCCCATGGTCATCAAACCATGAATCTAAGCCATTGTGTTTTGATGACCATGGGAGAAACATGTCTTTATACTTCTAGTGAACTCTCTTTTTTTCTGAGTAGAGCCTATATATTTATAGGGTGAAGAAACAACTGTTATATGCGTGACACTGCAAGGTATATTGGGCAATTGAGGCGTGTGATTCTAAGCAACTGATTGATTAAAAATGTATGGAGTCCGCTTTTGTTTGCCGTAACAAGTTACCAAATTAATCACAATTTAATCAACTTCCACGCTAAAAAAAAATAATCTTTTTTCAAAGGGTTCCAGAAATCAGTGTCAAATAGTAAGCAAAAATTTAAATTAGTTTTACTATCGCCCTCAAATAAAATTAAACTGTTGCTGCTGCACTGATGAAATGAGCATACACTATTTGTAAAAGGTATGCACGTTCTGGTCTCTCTAAATGGTAAGCAACAATAAGGTTGCTGCGCACGTGCAGCATGCATGGATTCGAAAAAAAGGATCGGGGGGGGGGGGGTAAGATGTAAAAGTGCTGAGAGCTTCGATCGATCAGTCTGGGAAATTAGAAAGAATCGACAAGTACTATGTTATTACGCTGCACGCAACACCATGCTTTGCGCAGTATGTTTCAGTATTATACTTATTCACCTGCAACTACTTAAAAGGTAATACATACATCTGTAATTAAATAATTATTCACTTTTTTCAATTTTATTTTTCTGTTTAACAGAAATGTAAATATGAAACATAAGGTTCTTCTGATCTTTGCCCTTCTTTCCTCGTCAGTAAAATCAAGATCAATTTTGCCAATTAATAGCCCCATACCTAATAACCTATTCAAACAAGTCATAAATAACAAAACATATTCTAAAGGCAGCTTAATTAACTTGGCAAAATGCTGCCCACCCAATCATCTGTACAAGACGGGCCTTAACTACTGCAGGCCGTCAGGGAGGAACGGTTCAAGTTTTGAACAAGCATCATCACTTCTACTACCAGTCCACTCTATCACGACTAATAAAACTCTATTCTACACGGATTTGACTTTATCAAACACCAACTTTCAGTTGAATATAAACTCAATTTCATGTCAAGAGGGCTTCTTGGGAAAGACGTCTACGAAATTTAATTTTTACGAGGATGGAACTTTGAAATTGGATGTAGATGGAATGAGCTTCAATTTTCTTTCAGAAGAGTTCTGTATCGATCAGACGAGCATCTCATTCGATGGTCCGTTGATCGCTCGCTTCTGCATTCCAAGCCAATGTGATGGTTATGGATCATCTGAGATCCGTTGCATCCGAAAGTGTTGTCCATTAGGATCAGCTGTTAACAAAACAACAAGAAACTGCCAGAAACACTCATCATCTTCATCTTTCAACAATGATATAAATCACCAGCTCAGAGAGTATCAAACCGGCCGATTTGCTCAAATCGATGATTTTACAATTGCCGATGGTGTTGCGCCTCAGTGCAAAAGTGATGGTCGACAAGGGTTTAAAGTGTCACAGTTTTACCTACTCAAAGATGGGCGAATGTATGTATTTCGAACGTTTTCATATACTTTGATTAAAATCAGTCGTCAAATTGTCTATAAATTATTAACAGGTACAACCCGAGTTTCCCTTGCCAAACTGAGCGAGCTACCAAAGAATACTGTATCGATCACTTCATCTACGACGAACAAGTAGGGATTACATATATATTCATTTTTTTTCTTTTTCTCTTTGATCTCTTGTGGTTATGTTTGGACATATTTTCTCAAAAGCGGGTCATCCAGTTGAAAGGGATCCGATGTTTCACCAATGTATTTACATCGACGGATGTGGACTCGATGAGGTCTCTACAAATATATCCATATTTCCTGCTCGTTTCGGCGTTTTTCCTGTTGGCAACCATTTTAGTTTACATCGTCATCCCAGAGATTCGTGACAACATTCACGGAGTTTCAACAATGTGCTATTTCGCTTGCACTGCTCTTTTCTACGTCTCACTGGCGATGATCAAATTAGGTGCTGGGATCGATCACGATAAATACGATACCAATTCTTTGTGCAGACCATTAGGTATATTTTGTTTAAATGATGCATGATTTTATAACCAAACATACTACATCTCTTTGATCATTTGTGGTGTAGCAATATGTGCCCATTTCTACTTTCTAAGCACATTCACTTGGTTGAATGTGGTCGGTTTTGATCTCTGGTGGACTTTCAAGTATACCTCTAGAATTTGATGACAGATTGCTTGTGTATTAATAAACGATTGTTTTTTTTTATCAGAACGTTGGGGCCGATCATTAATGGTAAAAACCGATCCAAATTTGGATGGAGATTCTCGATCTACTCCATATACGCCTGGGGAATCCCATTGACCATAGTTCTGGTTGGACAAGTATTGGATTTGATTGAAATTGGAGCAGATGACGAAACGGTTCGACCCAATTTTGGCTTTTTAAAGTGCTGGTTCATGTGTAAGCTCAATATTATTTTATAGAGAATATATTTATCGGCAATAAGTATCATATTTATAGGCAAGGAGTCGTTTCTAGTCTACCTATACGTTCCAGTAGCTGTTCTGATCCTGTTCAACGTCATCTTTTTCTTCTTGGCGGCCTTTCTCTATCACCAGACGCGCACTGAAGTTGAATTCGTTGTCGGATCTCGAAACGCGAAACAAAGGTATCAGTACTACTCTCGACGGTGCTAACGTATAGCCTAAATAAAAATCTAAATTAAAACATTAGACATAATTATTATTTTATTTACAGATATAGGGTGATTTTCAACCTTTTCATTATGATGGGCATCTCGTGGAGCACCGAAGTGGTTTCCTTCATTCTAGATGGCTCTTTCTACTCTTGGTTTATCACAGATTTATTCAACTCCCTAATGGGCTTCATCATCTTCGTTATCTTCGTCTGCAAAGCTAGAATTGGGAGGCTTCTCTTACAGAACTGTCCTTGGTTGAAGAACTTGTTTTCATCATTTGAATTATTAGTAAGAGAATAGGCTGCTCATGTTCCTCCAACGACGAATAACCTTTCTGTCCTTCAGACACTAATAAGGATGAATAGTGATGAATCCAGTAATAGCAGAAATAACATCAGAGGTTAATCCATAGTAATGGTACTGAGCAGCTTTAAAATGATTCGAAATAGGAGTCGTAATGAACCTCCGCCAGTTGGGGCTGATGGCTGAAGCTAATAGCCATAATGTTGTCTGTTTGACTCGGAATGACAGTATTTAGAGTACTTCCCGATTACTTTCCTATAAGTTACTATAGCATTTTTAAAATGTGTTTATAAATAAGATGTTTATCTAATTTACACACCGTCGAGCTTATAAGGTAAAAGACGATGCCATCCTAATGAAAATTACCTATCATATCCAATTCAATGTCATCCCATTGGGTAAATATTTTTTACATGACATTTTCTATAAATTCAAGTACTTTTCCAAGAGTTTTGGAATTGGATTTGAAAACTAAATATATTCATTTTTATTATATTTTATTATTCTTATTAGCCTAACGATATGGTTTCATTAAAAAACTGCACCTTGATCGATTTATTTTTATGGTTAGATTGAAAAAAGTAATGATTTTTAATAAAACTTCTGAAATTATTGATTCAATTTTCTTTTATTGATTTTTTGAAATCATATTTTGTTTTCTCTAAAGAGAGTTGAACAATTCAATTTATACTGGAATTAAATTTGATGATTTTTAAAAATAGAATGTCTGGCTGCCCTTTTAAAAAAAATCTCATTTGATTTCATATGATTTGTCGGCTAAATTATAGAATGCGACTACGCTTTTTCGTCAATTAGTTTAATTAAATCACCTAAAGCTTGTAATGCTTCACGTGGAAAGGTCCATAATCGGGACCACTCGCGAAGCAAAAATTGGGGTCATTGGTGGGTTTGATTGATAATTAATGAAATAGAAGAATTTCTAACTACTACTAATTAACACTACTAACTAATTTTTTTAAAGAAGTACATTCTAGCAATCTTATAACACATAAAATTAAGTAAATGTCGTCTCGGTAACTCGAAAGTGCCTGGCTACGAACTCTACCGAGACCACATTTACTTTATAATTAATAATATGTAATACTGTTAATAATTATTAATGTGTATAGATATTGCTAGAATAGACTGCTTTCTCAAAGTCGCAGAGTATTTCAGTATATTCATTTAATTCAAAACAATTTAACGAATTCAGTAGGCAGTGCTCAGTTCCCTCCGCTCTATGCCGGCTTAATAATTCTCTCATTCCCTTCGGATTCTATTATTATTTATTCACTTAATTTACTTAATCCACTTAATTTATTTAAATTCTCCCACCCAAAATCTCCCCACCCAAAACCCCAACTTTGGCTTCGCGACTGGTCCCGATTACAGACCTTTTGAAGCTAATAACTAAATCATTTAAGAGATTGAAGTGATTTAACTAAACTAATTGACAAAATCGTAGTCGCATACTATAGTTTTACCTGCGGATACGATGCTGACACATTTTTGTGATAAGTGGATTTAAAGTTAAGTACTTGAAAAAAAAAATCAAGATCGCAGCATACATTTTAAGTCTCAATACTCAGATTTAAAATATTAAATGCTTAAGAACTTGTGAATTCCTTATGGTCAAGTCCTTTTTGTAGGGTAGGGGAGGGCAGTATAGTTCCTATATTCCTTGGGGCTTGAATGTTTAAACACTTCATGTATCGTACAGCAGGCAATTTTTTTAATACATACAAGTCCGGAATTCTCATATCCTATCTGATGAAGTGATGTCAACCTAGTTTTTTTCGAAACTTAGTAATACTAGGTTATTTTTAATAATTTAACCTAATTTCTGTAAAAATTAGGTTAAATAAATAAAAAGTTGGGGCGAAAAAACTAGGTAAAAACTAGGTAACTAGGTAAAACTAGGTTACCTAGTTTTTTTTCAAGTTTAGTTACCAAATAAAAAGGCTAATTTAGGCTGAATACTGGCAAGTCCGCTAACAGAATGAAAGAAATACAATTTTAATCAAGATTCTACATGCGGCTTGTCAAAAATATATGAAAATTGGTACCCGAAATTGAAAAAAAACCATAAAATTATCTAGTTATTTAACTGGGAAATAACTAGGTAATTTTACTAAAAGGGGAAATATAGGTTAAAACAACCTAGGTTAAATTATGATAAAAGAACTAGGTAATACTAGGTACGTAGGTTAAACTAATGCACCGTTTTCGGTGCGGGGTTCCCGAAGGGATTTTACCCGGCATTAAAAAAATAGCACATTCGCGTGATTTATATATTGCAATAAGCGTTTTTCACTTTACTCTTTTTGAAATTATGCATTACTGCATGCTTGTAAAAAAATGTTAAACTAATTATTAGTACGGTATGCTTGCATATTTACTTGCGGATGAGCGGATCGATTCATTTTTAATACAGCCAAATATTCCAGAATTTCTTAAACCCTCACTCAACCGTTTGCGGTATTAAAAAAAACAGCACTCAAACGGTAAAACAGAAACTATTTGTACCTATCCTATCGTGTATATCATGAAAAGAAAACAGGAAAAAACTGTTTCAAATTTGTACTAAGAAATTAATGATTTAGTAATCAGCGTTCAGAACTGAACGCATCATACAAGACATAAATCATATGCGATGTTTACATCAACGCGAACATAAAATAATATCCCGTATTGTTTTAACTTTTATATTCAATTTTTGATGACACCTTTTCCACATTGATATAATAAGGGGGAAATACGTCAATTTAAATCAATTGAAATAGTAATACTATTTTAATAATTTATTAAACGAGAAAAGTATTATGAAATAAGGTTGTATATCTTCGCTGAAAATTTTTGGTGAAAAATTGTATATATATTTTCACTAAAAAATTCTATACATTGCGGAAAAATATGTAATAGTTTTCATTCGTGTGTGTTATCTTGGATTTCCGTCACTTTTTTAAAAGAAAAGAGCAAAGTCTGACTAATCCAACCGTTGCAGAAAAAAGATATTTTGTCGCTGGACACTCAATCAAATATATAGAGCTAGTAACTGTGAATATCTGCATTTAATTGTGACACGTTTACATTTTACTCCTAGTCTCCATATTGTTGCAATTTGAACAACTTATACCTTAACTTAAAACATTGATGCTAAACATGATGGGGAAATTAAATTTGAGATCACAAAGTTAGCCCGATCAGCGATCGCCAAAACTTGTGAGAGAAGTTGCGAATGTAAAATGTCGGTATGTCAGTAAAGCAGCCGAGGAGCAACCGACTCTTTTTTTACTGATTTTCTTGGGTTTAGAAAACCAAGAAAACGCGAAATAAAGCAAGAAAAGTTGGGAAATTTCAGGAAAAATGAGAAATTTATCGAATTTTTTCTAGAAAAAGCAAGAAATTTACTCACTTTTACCACCTTTTCTTGCTTTTCTTAGCATTTTCTTCGTTTTCTACTCTTTTCTACGTCCAAGAAAACTAGTAAAAAAAGAGTCGGTTGCCCCTCGAAAGCAGCAAACGTATCAATCTTCAGACCACGTTTCTCCATAACCATCAGTATATATTGTATAAACATTTGCACTGTATTGTGTAGGCCTACAAGACTGCAAATCAAATGTGGCACGTATTTCATAATACAAATTTGTCTGCGCGAAAGTACCTGCAGGCGTAGCACACATTTACCATAGTTCCACCTGGATAGTTTCGAGGTACTAGCGGCTAAACTTTCGCCTAGAATTCCTTTGGGAAATACACACTTTTACCGTGGTGCCACCTAGATAGTCTCCAGGTACTAGCGGCTTCGTCTCCACATTCGACTAGAATCCCTTCGGGAAATTCGTGTGGCGCTGGCAAAATATGAAAGGAGAAATGGCGATGGCTCGAAACATAATCAAATACAAAAAAGGGAAATGTTCATGGATAGATATGACTTGGATGTGGATTCAATTAGCTTGAATTCAAAGCGTTTATCAAGGTATTTAGACAATAATCAGAAAAGGAATTTTGTTTACGTTGCATTGCCAAGTTCTCTAGATCTTTCAGTGATTCACTGCACGTAATGTGGTTTCTTGATTTTCTTGAATCGGATGTATATGATTCTTATGGTCAGAATAGTATTATTCCGGTTTCCCCCCCAAAAATATAGAAAGGATGGTTACTACCGGCCAATCCAAATCCATCAAATTTGTGTTCGTAAAAGATGTGACCCCTGCAAATTTTTTACACATGGACGTTCAACAGTTACTAGGGGAAATATTGATTGTAATTTTTTTTGGTTAATTTTTTTTGTGTGAATAAGCTACAAACATGGTGGATAATATTATTCAACATGTTTCTTATAAATATAAAAAAAAGTTATTTTAGCACTTGTGCTAGTTATTAGGGACATTGAAGATCTTTGGTCCCAATGTCACTGCACTTGTGAACGGTCAACGGTGAACAGATTTACCATTATGGAAAAAATGAAATTTGATAGGGCGGAAAGGGCGTACAATTTTACCGATGATTGGATGGTAAACGGACTTTGATTGGCGCTTTTGGCCTGATAGCCCGTATAGCCGGTAAGAATGGAGGTAAAATACCCAGCCGGCACAGATATTCCCAATTCACGACCATGTCGTGACTTGGGAGCAAAGTCGTTCCCTTGCTTTTTTTGACAATGGGTTCTCAACTGGTCACTTTTTGGTCACTTAGTCAAAAATATTTGCAATTATTTATAAATGTGAAGAGCAATTAGGTTTTTAGATCTTGGGTCGATAATTGTTGAAAAATTGATGGTTTTTGTTTGGTAGCCAATTGATCATTTCTATCATCATCTTAATTTTTTGGCTGATTTTCGGCTTTTTAAAATAATATAAGGCTGAAAATAGCAATGTTAATTTAATTAAAATAGCACCATTCCCTTGACTTATCATTTATAATTAAGTGAATCTTCATTTATTTTTACGGTGAAAATATCTTTTGGATTCAACGTAACAGTTATGTATTACATATTTTCTTGATTGTTTAAAAATCAAAATAAAACTAGAGTTGAACAAGCATCACTGCTTTTAAATTATATTGTGTTAATATGCTAAGAATTAATTCATTGTAAAAAGATATAAAGGATTCCGTCATAGAAAAAGTACTTGAAGTATAAATAGCCGAAATAGTATATTGTTAACATACTCCACTTAGCCGAGTGGTTAGCGTCTCCGCATCGCAATCGAAAGATCGTAGGATCGATCCCCACCAAAGGTAATAATCAATTATGTCTTAGGTTGTATGAATAGTATATTATGAATAACAAACTGCTAATAACTATGATATGAAGCATGGGAATTATGCAGGTAAGTTTTCTATTTGCTGCACAAAATTATAGTGGTAGTTACCTGGCCGCGATCTTAGGTATCTGAAACAACACAACCTGGTCGTGACCATGGGTTGTGACCCGGTCACCATAGGAAATGCCCGGGGAACTACCTGGGAGTTAAGCGTGCCCGCTGGGTAGGTTTTTAAGAACGCTAGAATAAGGAACGATCTTTGAATAACTAAATTAGTGGTCCAAAGATTGTTGATTCCTTGGAAAGTAGTAGTAGAAATGCAAATTTCTAATTATAATAGACTTGATAGTTACACATTTCATTACGTGGATGGGACATAAAATTTTGATGTTACCTCAAATTTGAAGTTACCTCTGCGAGAATGTGATTTTTATGTGAGCTAATAAAAAAAGTGATGTTGGTTGTAACGATTCGTGATAATGCAATACTTGAGTACACTGTAAACCGTCAGTGTAAGGGAAAAAATATTGACAAATAAAACTTCAAAGTTATACGGTACCTTATAGATCAGTCAGATATATCTCGTTTAAGCTGTTTAAAGATGGATTAGGCTTGGTTACAGCATTATGGTTACAGTCTTCTCAAAATGGCGATTCTTTCAATAATCTCATTTTAAAAAATTATGTAAACATGAGTTTAAGTATGAGAATTGATGGTAATAAGTTTACGTGGTGTTTATGTTTTATTTAGTTGATGGAAACTGTTAATGTTACTTTTGACATATTTTCAAACACCACGAAAATTGCCGCGATATTCCATTCATTGCTATTAATTACGGTACAATAGAGGTATAATGAGTTTGTCAGCTAGTTTTTTTCTGCATTGGCCAACAATTTGGTCAGAATGGCATCGAAAATTGAGTTGACTTAAACCGTTTGTTTAAAAAACTTATCTGTATTGTTACTGAATTGTATAGTAAGTTTTATTTGGGCCATATGAGTTTTTTGCCAGAATTATTATTTACACGTACTTGATCCTATTTGTTTCATTCGACAATCAGCTTAGCACAGAATTCACTTTATTTACAAGTAAGTTGGAAATTTAAATGATCATTCTAATACAATAAAAAAGGGCAGAATATGAGTCCGCTCAGTTTGAATTGCGATGTAAGGCGCGAAAAGAGCACTCGCCGAGCAGTTTCATTTTTTAGGTCGAAGTCATGTGATAGATTTTGCATGGACTGTTCTAAAATTTTAAAATGTTCCATTCCTTCGGGAATCTCGTAGCGCTGAAAGCGATAGGTGCGTTTAGAAAGGGTTATCTAGCGGTGAGGGTGGAAAGGGGTATCTAGCGGTGAGGATAAGAGATATGGGGTCAATTCACAACACTCGGCCATATCTGACCGATTTCAAAACATACAGCATTCAGCACTTGTACATCAAGAGAAATCGCATGAAACACAACACAAAAAAGAAAAGAATTGACCATGAAAATACAAAAAAAAAAAACAAAAAAAAACCCCAAAAACAGTCAAAGTAAAAAAAACAAACAAAAAAACAGACCTGGCACATAGGATAGGTTAAAAAGGAAGAAGACAGTAAAGCACACATATACGACCAATACGCAAGTAGCTTTCAGGGGATTCGCGACCGAAGCCAGTAATTACTGCTAAAGCCGCGTCTTATTATACCACACAATGAGGAATACAACAACAAACTAGGTAGGGGAATGCGCGATGAAGCCAGGTCTCGAGAACCGAAGCAGCGGCTAGACTAATACAGGATAGAGCTCTCCTCACGGGTCAGGCGCACACAAGCACACAAGAAACAAGACAAAATAAAAGTACTTTTAAAATCTCTGGCTTGGGCCATCTCCTTCTCTCCCTCTTCCTCGTTACGGCTGCAGGGAAGAGGGGTCGTGACGTCACGGTGGACGGCTATGCCACAGCTGATCCTCCCAACACGCGGAAAGAGGGTGGTGGTGGGCTGAATGTGGGCTAATGACCTGATGGGCTGAATGACCGAAACTATGCTGCTGGACCAGACCGACTCGATTCCTGACGTGGCAGTAACTTTAGGCAACGGATGGCCTCGACCCGGATGGATGAAACCGGCGCCATTGAGTTTGCCCGCACAAGAGCCGTAGAGGTAGCCAGCACATAATGCAGACAGGTGGGAAGCTAAACGGATGGGTTCAGCAACATCAGGTACGCACCAGGGCTCAGGGACACCAAACAGCTGGGCAGACAGGAAAGGCTGTAACATGCAGCAGAGAAGAAGAAGAAAATTCTTACACCATCGATCCCGCTCAAACGTTGACCAAGAGCGGCAGGAAAGGTGGAAAGGGGCATCTAGCGGCGAGGATAAGAGATAGGGGGTCAATTCACAACACTAGGTATTACTACCTTGTAATGACATCAATACACTGACATGTTATCCAAGTGTGATCAGAAGTGTGTTTTTTTTAAATTTATGATCAATTCCCAATGTGCGACGAAGCAAAAGAGATCCTCATGAAATCCCACTTGCGGAATCGCTTCATCTGGCAAGAAGTGGACATCAAATCACCCGAAAACCAGAAATGGTTTGGCTTCTAATATCCTAAGATAAATTAAATGAATTATCTAATGAATGATTGTGTAATTGGGTATTGTGTAGCTGTATAAATGTGATTCAATTGCCATCCTATTAAACATGAAAAATACAAACATTTCCATTTTGTAATTTCAGCTAAATAAGTAAATAATAGCTTTGTTATCGTAACTCGTAACTACGCTGGACGCAATCGACGTTTTTTTTTCATTCGACTGCTCCCTTTGTGTGCGCAGTTTCACTGGAAGCGTATACATTATTAAAGGATCATGAAAAGTTGCATGTTGTCGTGCTCTTATTGATGTCGACTCTCGGAGCTGACTAATCATGCGTAATATTTCTCCTCTTTTTGTTGATATGGGAAAGAAATATCGTATTATGTTTTAGTTATTGACATGAATTATAAACTGTCATAAATTATAGCGATTTCAACCCCTACTCTACAGATTCTACTGTGAAAGTGGGGGAGGTCCTCTTTCAAGAGGGAGAATGATGGAGCCAACTATGTCTAGACTCCGTCCCCTTTCCGTTAGAGGATGTATGGCTCGCGAGTGTTGACTCGTGAACTATACATAATTATTATTTTACTTTTACTACTGTTTCACTTCTTTATGCGCGACAATATTACAGGTGTTACTAAAGTTTTAAATGAGGCCAATTGATTTTAAGAAGGAATATACAGTATGGTAGATAAAATGAATTGATGCTTTGATACGATTGATGGTAATTTCAAATAGAGTGAAACATATCTATAGTATAATCGCTTCTTGCATATATTAATTCGAACGAGCTTCGCCACTTTAGTTTGTTGGCTGGTGTAAATCTCTTCTTAGCCATACTATTTAGTATGATATTATCGCCTATATCATATCAACGTACATCCAAATTTTAAGAGTTTAAAAAGCATAGGTAGATTTTCAAGCGACTTAGAACGATACAGAATAAGTATAAGAATAGTATAAAATTAAATATTATGGCAATCTCTAAAACATTTAACATAAAAGACTTCGTGGTTGCAGCGAATCGGCGAATTTATGTCAATGACACGTCAACAACCTTTGAATAATGATATAGCGGCACGTGATGTATATAATATAATCTGAAAGAAGTGAGTTCACTAACAATAAACACATGTTCTCCCATGGCCATCAAAACACAATGGCTTAGATACATGCGGTTTGATGACCACGAGAGAACATGTGTTTAATTTTAGTGAACTTTTTTTCAGAGTATAGAGCCCATATATTTATAGGAATAACTTTTTATATGCGTGGCCTTACAGGGTATATTGGGCTATTTGCACGTGTGATTCTAAGCAAATGATTTATTAAAAAAGTATGGAGCGCGATTGGACTCTTATGTTATATTAGTAAAGCAGAACTCAAGAAGTTTTATTGAAAACTCGATGCCAGCCATTATCAAGCTTTTTAAAAGTAATAATAGGCATTGTGTGCGTGCTTCTTTGACAGCAAATCTTTCAATATAAGCAGAATTGCATGTGTGAAACTTTCGTTGATTAGAATTTCCAATATTCTAATGTGTCAAATTGGAATAAGTAAAACTTAAATTTTTAAAAAATATTGTGTAACACATATAAATTCCGTGCATAAATGGGACATAAAAGTACGGAAGAATTTAAAGTTTATCTGTGGTGTAGTGTGGTGTAGTAGTGTAGCATATTTTGGTTTTATTATACCCCTCAAAAAAAAAGCTGTTGCTGCTGCACTGATGAGATGAGCATACACTATTTGTAAAAGGTGCATGCTAGAAAAATCGCTCGAAATGGTAAGCGACAATAAGTCTGCTGCGCACGTGCTGCATACATGGAATTCGAAAAAAAGGATTGGGGGGGGGGGGTCACATGTAAAGTGCTGAGAGCTCTGATCGATCAGTCTGGGAAAGTAGACAAAATCGACAAGTACAATGTTATTGCGTTGCACAACACCATGCTTTTCACAGTATGGTTCAGTATTATACTTTTTCATCCGCAATTACTTAAAAGGTAATACCTAAATCTGTAATTAAAGCATTATATTCACTTTTCTCAATTCATTTTTCTCTTTAACAGAAGTGTAAAGATGAAACAAAAGATTCTTCTGATATTTGCCATTCTTTCCTCGTCAGTAAAATCAAGCTCAGTCTCGCCAATTAATAGCCCCACACCTACTAACAAATTCAAAGAAGTCATAAATAACAAAACTTATTCTAGAGGCAGCTTAATTAACTTGGCAAAATGCTGCCCACCCAATCATATGTACAAGACGGGACTTAACTACTGCAGGCCATCAGGGAAGAACGATTCAAATTTTGAACAAACATCACCACTTCTACTGCCAGTCCACTCTATCACGACTAATACAACTTTATTCTACACGGATTTGACTTTTTCAAACACCAACTTTCAGTTGAATATAGACTCAATTTCATGCCCAGAAGGCTTCTTGGGAAAGACTTCTACGAAATTTAATTTTTACGAGGACGGAACTTTGAAATTGGATGTAGATGGAATGAGCTTCAATTTCCTTTCATATGAGTTCTGCATCGATCAGGCGAGCCTCTCACTCGATGATCCGTTGATCGCTCGCTTCTGCATTCCAAGCCAATGTGATGGTTATGGATCATCTGGGATCCGTTGCATCCGAAAGTGTTGTCCATTAGGATCAGTAGTTAACAGAACAACAAGAAACTGCCAGAAACACTCATCATCTTCATCTTTCAACGATGATATCAATCATCAGCTCAGAGAGTATCACACCGGCCGATTTGCTCAAATCGATGATTTTACAATTGCCGATGGTGTTGCGCCTCAGTGCAAAAGTGATGGTCGACAAGGGTTTAAAGTGTCACAGTTTTACCTACTCAAAGATGGGCGAATGTATGTATTTCGATCGTTTTTATATACTCTGACAAAAAAACCAATCATCAAAATGTATATAAATGATCAACAGGTACAACCCGGATTTCCCTTGCCAAAGTGAGCGAGCTACCGAAGAGTACTGTATCGATCACTTCATCTACGAAGAACAAGTAGGGATTACATACATATTGCTATTTTTCTCTTTGATCTCTTGTGGATGGTTATGTTTGGACATCTTTTCTCAAAAGCGGATCATCCAGTTGAAGGGGATCCGATGTTTCACCAATGTTTTCACATCGACGGACGATGACTCGAAGAGATCTCTACAAATATATCCATATTTCCTGCTCGTTTCGGCGTTTTTTCTGTTGGCAACCATCTTAGTTTACATCGTCATCCCAGAGATTCGTGACAACATCCATGGAGTGTCAACCATGTGCTATTTCGCTTGCACTGCTCTCTTTTACGTCTCACTAGCCATGATCAAATTAGGTGTTGGGATCGATCACGATAAATACGATACCAATTATTTGTGCAGACCATTGGGTATATTTGGTATAAATGATGCATGATGTTAGTACCAATCAAACTATATCTTTTTGATCATTTTCGTTGCAGCAATCTGTGCCCATTTCTACTTTCTGAGCACATTCACTTGGTTGAATGTGGTCAGTTTTGATCTCTGGCGAACTTTCAAGTATACCTCTAGAATTTGATGACAGATTGCTTGTGTATTAATAAACGATTGTTTTTTTTTATCAGAACGTTGGGGCCGATCATTAATGGTAAAAACCGATCCAAATTTGGATGGAGATTCGCTATCTACTCGATCTACGCCTGGGGAATCCCAATGATAATCGTTCTGGTTGGGCAAGTTTTGGATCTGATTGAAATTGGAGCAGATGACGAAACGGTTCGACCCAATTTTGGTTTTTTAAAGTGCTGGTTCATGTGTAAGCTCAATATTATTTTATAGATAATACATTTTATCGGTCTAATTTACGTGTCATATTTAGGCAAGGAATCGTTTCTAGTCTACCTATACGTTCCAGTAGCTGTTCTGATCCTGTTCAACGTCATATTTTTCTTCTTGGCGGCCTCTCTCTTTCACCAGACGCGCACTGAAGCTGAATTCGCTGTCGGATCTCGAAACGCGGAACAAAGGTATCAGTACTACTCTCGACGGCGTTAACGTATAGCCTAAATTAAAACATGATTATTCTATTTGAGATTTTCATTTAAATTATTCATATAATTATTATTATTACAGATATAGAGTCATCTTCAACCTCTTCATTATGATGGGCATCTTGTGGAGCACCGAAGTTGTCTCCTTCATTCTAGATGGCTCTTTCTATTCTTGGTTCCTCACTGATCTAATCAACTCCCTAATGGGCTTCATCATCTTCGTTATCTTCGTCTGCAAAGCTAGAATTGGGAGGCTTCTCTTACAGAACTGTCCTTGGTTGAAAAACTTGTTTTCATCATTTGAATTATTAGTAAGAGAATGGGCTGCTCATGCTCCTCCAACGGCGAATAATCTTTCTGTCCTTCAGACAATAATAAGGCTGAATATTGATGAATCCAGTAGTAGAAATAACATCAGACGTTATCCGTAGTAACGGCACTGAGAAGCTTTAATAAATAATCCAAAATAGGAATCGTAAATTCATAATGAACCTCCGCCAATTGGGGCTGAAGCTAATAGCCATAATGTCATCTGTTTGACTCGGAATGGCAGTATTGAGAGTACGTCTCTATAAATTATAATAGCATTTTTTAAATGTGAATATTAATAAGATGTTTACCTAATTTACACCGAGCTTATAAGGTAAAATATGGTATTATCCTAAGGAAAATTACGTATATAATATCCGATTCAATGTTATCCCATTGGGTACACATTTTTTTTAAAATTACAATTTTCTATCAATTCAAGTTTGTTTTTTTAAGATTTGAAAACTAAATGTACTCATTTTTATTATATATTATTATTATACTTCTATCGATATGGTTTCAATAAAAAACTGCCCCTTGATCGATTTATATTTATGGTAATAAGTTTAAAATTTATTTTCTAACTTGATTACATCAAATTTGATTTAAAAAAAATATATTTTATATGAATCGTCTGAAATTATTGATTCAATTTTCTTTTATTGGATTTTTGAAATCATGTCTTATTTTCTCTAAAGAGAGTTGAACAATTCAAATTATACTGGAATTAAATTTGATGATTTTTATAATAGAATGTCTAGCTGCCGAATTGTGAATCATTGGTTCACGCACTGAAACCTGAAGAATATGGCGTAGCCAGTACCTGAAATGGTGGTGGAGGTGCATCAATTATTTTATTTCGATCTTATTATTTTTTAACTATAACTCGAATAAACGAGTTACTTTTAAATTTCAATAATTAACCGAAATTTAATTTTTTAAATATTCAATTAAAAAATTATGAAACGCCGAAGAGATTTAAAGGTCTGAGAAGAGAAACTAATTTAGTTGGATGCTGCCCGATGATCACCCCGATGTAATGCGATTATGTTGGTAATTGAAAATGGTTATTAATACACAGCATTTTTGTCACTTAAGTAATTATGTTATTTAATTAGCAGAGGCTGGATACTCAGCAGCATCGATGCTTAATTAAAAGAAGCTCTAAAATGTAAATAATGGTTAATGACGAGATGTCGACCCGTTACTCCATGAAGCAGCCTGAACTGAGTTTGCTGCAGAGTTCCCTGGTCATAATGTTGGCTAATACTCCTTTTAGAATAGGATGATAATCATATTTGTAGTAGGGCACGTGTGCTTTGATTAAAACAGATTTAGTGGCCATCGTTGAAACGTTCCTAAGCTATTTAGCAGGTTCTTCTTCTTTACTTTTTGTATAAGCTTTACCCGGGCTACTCGTTAATATCCACTTTAGTTTATTGGATAGACTATATAAAGCGCTTAAGACGTATAAAGTGTAATGTGTGCCATCTTATTATCACCTATGGCAACACGCTGAAACTGGTGCTCAGAAGAGAACTTATTCGCATAGTATAATATAAATAAACTTTAAGAGTCAAAATAGATCAGACTATTTTATATACAGACCAAATATAGGAGCGGAATTAAGAGCAGATGGTACTGTTACTTTAAGCATAACTTTTGGATATTCTTATGTGATTAAATCTTTGGATAAGCACAGCAAACATTGTTTTGTAGTTAGTCAAAAAGTCTGTATGTGGCCACCAGTTTGCTGGCTGCTTTGCCGACAAATTTACAAGCACCAAGAACATTTTTTTGCCGGCCCATTTGCTGACTAGTTTGGTGGTTGCTTTACAGTTAAATTTACCTACCGCTTTGGTGACTAGTTTAGGCTACCTTAGTTTGGGGCGAGGTTTGGGGTCGTTTTAAGGTGATTCAGCCGACACCATCCAACACTTTGCAAGTCTATATATGGCAACCCGTTTGCAGGCTGCTTTACCGACTAATTTACCACTAGCAGGCACAATGGTATGCTGGCCCATTGACCGACTAGATTGCCGGTTGCTGTACAGACTATCTTGACGGCCGCTTTGCCAACAAATTTACATTAGTTCGAGTAAGCTGATCCGGCCAACATATGCATGACCTATGAGAATACCTATTATTTATGTAAAAGAGTGTCAAAAGCCTAAGTATACTCTGCTGAGTGATGACGAGTCAACAACCTGTTGAATAAGTTATAATATCGGCACATGCTGTGTTATTGCAAATATATATACTGTATATATATATATGTGTGCGTTTGTGTGTATGTATGGACTAAATAGTCTTATTTATTTATTTTTATTAGCTCCTTTAATATGCAAGTGTGTTATCCATTAAACTTGAAAAAGTAAAAAAAAACTACGACGAAAATCTGAAAATAAGTGTTTCCCATTGTGTTCGCTGTTCTTTCTATACCTAAAAAATATTATTATAATTAACAAATCAACATTAGAAAAGAATTATTAGACATTATATTAATTTTACATGTAAAATTATAGAATGCGACTACGGTTTTTCGTTAATATACTTAGTATCTATATGTATAAAGTAGAAAATTGTCGTCCTGTATCAAGAAATTCCCTGATTGGTCCACATTATATAGGGGGAGGGGCTTAGAGAATGCAGTTGAACTTTCCACTTGCAAATGTAGTTTTAGTGCTTATAGAACACACGCCACGATTTCAACCCATTAATTAACTTGCATATATAAGTAATAGAAAACGAAACCTAACTTCCAACCGTTTTTAAGTAATACAAAGAAACCTTATTTAAACCTAGAACGGAGGTGGCCATGGGCCGCCAGAGAAATTGGTAATGGGTCCAATAAAAGCAAAATAGTTGTTATTACAGGTAATAACTTAATACGGGTAAACTGGGAAAATGCATTTACCTCAGAACTAATAATTTTGTTGAACTTATGGACGATTATGTAAAATACGTGATTACCAAAATAAAAGCAGTAAAATATTTACAGATAAACGGAAAATGTGATGTGATTATGGCAGATATCAAATAATATGAACCAAATGCAGTTGTTTAAATAATCAAGGTGCTAGAATCAGTATGTGGTTAAATTTCATTATTTTAAAATACAAGCACAACAAATTAACAATTCATTTTGGGCGAAGCCAAAACACGGACCAGCTAGTACTTAATATAATATAATAGGTCTGCATATTTCACTAGCTAATAAATTAGTGTGTTTTTTATCGTACAGCTGGCTCATTAGTATAGTATTAGCCTGGTAGTAACAACAATAGGGTCAAGTAATACTGTAATGTGTTCAAGCCTTGGTGTCAGCTATGATTCATATAGTTTAATTCCTTAATCTACTGAAAATACTTAATTGGTTTTTTTTATTAATTTTTGGGGCCATTCTTAACGACAAATGATTCCATTTATTTTACTCAACTAGACTAGTTTCACTATTTCTGAACAAAGTTAAGTGATTTAAATGAATTAAAGTTAATTAAGTACCTCCCATGCAAAACCCCACGTTTTCCCACTCCAATAATTAAGATTTCAGCAATTTTATTGGCGGAAAAAGTGTAATCGCAGTCTATATAGTTTAGCGTGTTATTTTTATATTGCCAACCCTATAATAGCTGAGCTATTCTTTATAGACGAGAACATACCCATCTCTGAAAACTACTGCAATCTTCATCAATTATAGACAGCAAGTGTTGATGAAAATAACCATAAGCTTTAAATAAATATAATCTGTTAAGTTGCTTCCTCTACTCTGTAAATGGTAAACAACATAAGGCTGCGCTGCGCATGCACGCATCATGTGTACAAGTATCCAGGAATTCCAATACCGATAGCAGTAAAATAAGGAAAGACAGCGTATGTGAATTGCTGAGCAGCGATCAGTCTGGGAAGAAGACGCAGTGTCAAAAAGTCGCACCCTATAAGAAAAATAAATATATGCAGAAAGTATTCCTTTGAATTCCGTGTCACCTACGTAACGTAAAAGAAGGTAAAATTCAAATTCAAATTCAAATTCAAAATCTATTATACATTAGTAAATACTGCATATATTGATTTATTATATTTATTCCGTTTTCTGCATCATTGGTTTTTTAATTTGAAAATTGAGAAATGATTAATTGATCACATTTTGAATTTTACTTACTATTTTTTTTTAAATTTTTTTTTTAGATATAAATACGAAAATGATAATACTGCTAGTTTTCATTATCCTTCTCTCTTCGTCAGCAACTGGATCGTTACTTTCATCAACTAGTTCTATACCCAGTCTATTTCAGGAAAGTGAAAAAACTTATTCCATGAGAAGAGGCATTAATTTGGTGAAGTGCTGCCCGCCCAATAATCTGTACAAGACGGGCCTTAATTACTGCAGGCCGTCAGGGAAGATCGATACAAGTTGGGATCGAGCACTTCTTATTCCCGTTCACTCTATCACGACTAATGAAACGCTAGTCTACACGGATCTGACTTCGTCACATATTCAATTTCAGTTGAACATCAATTTAGTTTCATGTCCAAAAGGCTTCTTGGGAAAGACTTCTACAAAATTCCGTTTTTATGAAGATGGAACTTTAAAATTCGATCTAGACGGAATGCGCTACAATTTTCTTCCAGGAGAGTTCTGTATCGATCAGACGAGTCTATCATCTGACGATCGATTGATCGCACGCTTCTGCATTCCAAGCCAATGTGATGATTACGAATCACTTGGTGGATTCCGTTGCATCCGAAAGTGTTGTCCATTAGGATCAGTAGTTAACAGAACAACAAAAAACTGTCAGAGTCATTCAGCATCTTCATCTTTCAACAATGATGTAAATCATCAGGTTAGAGAGTATCGAAACGGTCGATTTGTTCAAATCGATAATTTTACGATTGTTGATGGTGTTGCGCCTCATTGTCTCAATGATGGTCGACAAAGGATTAAAGTTTCACAGTTTTATCTACTCAAAGATGGACGAATGTATGTAGTTCGATCATATTATTTTCTCTCAAAATTTACGAGTCATTAAACTATCGAAACATTCAACAGGTACAATCCGAATTTCCCTTGCCAAAATGAGAGGGCTACCGAAGAGTACTGCATTGATCACGTTATCTACGACGAACAAGTAGGATGAACTACATAAGTCGCTGCTTATACTTGCTTATTACTCCCCTTTTCTTTAATCTCTTATGATTGGATCGATGGTATACATCTTTTCTCAAAAGGGGACAATTCGGCTGGAAGGGATCCGATGTTTCACCAATGTTTTCACATCGACGAATGATGACTCGAAGAGATCTCTACAAATATACCCATATTTCCTGCTCATTTCTTCGTTTTTCCTGGTGGCAACCATCGCAGTTTACATCGTCATTCCAGAGATTCGTGACAACATCCACGGAGTGTCAACCATATGCTATTTCGCTTGCACTGCTCTTTTCTACGTCTCACTGGCCATGGTCAAATTAGGTGCTGGAATCGATCAAGATAAACACGAAACGAATTCTTTGTGCAAACCTTTGGGTAATAATATGAAATCACCCGAGGGAATCGGGTTGCTATCTATAAAACTAACTCTTTGATCATTTTTTGCATAGCAATCTGTGCTCATTTCTACTTTCTGAGCACATTCACTTGGTTAAATGTGGTCGGTTTTGACCTATGGTGGACTTTCAAGTATGTATAAATATTTTCTGAATCAATGGTAATATGATTGCTTTTTTATGATCAGGACGTTCCAGCCTATCACAGATGGTAAAAATAGGCACCAGTTGGGTTGGAGATTCGTGATCTACTCGATCTACGCTTGGGGAATCCCATTAATCATAGTCTTAGTCGGTCAAATATTAGACTGGGTCGAAATTGATGAAACAGTTGATGAAACAGTCCGACCTAAATTTGGTTTTTTGAAGTGCTGGTTCATGTGTAAGCAGGGATATATTAAAGATAATAATTCGAATTGGCAATAAACTGTTTCAAATATCACCAGGCAAAGAATCATTTCTAGTCTACTTATACCTTCCAGTGGCAGTTTTGATCCTTTTCAACGTCATCTTTTTCTGCTTAACGGCAATTGTTATTCACAAGACGAGCAGTGAGGCTGAATCCGCTCTCAGATCATGGACCGCGAAGCAAAGGTATCAATACTACTCTCAATAGTAAAGCCACTGTGGACTTCCTCCCGTTTGATTTCGGTTAAAAGCTTAGCACTAAAATTGACAATTTCAGGCTCAAAACATAGGAATAATTGGTTTTCTTGTCTATGTCTGGCAAATTTTATTGAAAAATATTAAGTTGCCAGCAAACTTGGCGTCGATAGACAACAAATATTTTGACTTCTACTCATGTAGTTCTCCCCACAAAACTAGATTTACTGCACCGCATCAGTTATTTCAATTAGTTTTTTATGGCTTTAAATAAGTTTAACTTAATATTTTTCAATAAAATTGCCAACCTTAGACAGGGGGGAAAGACTTAAAACCCTAAATCAAGTCAACTTTAGTGTTAGACCTCTATTTTAATTAATTTGTTTAATCACATTTTAAATGATTTAATTAGGTATAACTAAAAATTTTCACCAAAAATCAAACAAGATCATCTGTAGAATATTTTTTTTTTCTTTAAAGACCAAGATCATTGAACTCGGTTTGGTTTTTGCTTGAGGTTTCGCTTATCATAAACAACCCGACACACAGAGCTAGAGAAGCGCGTTTTTACTGCTCTCCAGTATAGATACTGATCAATTTTGGGTCGCTAAATATTCTTTTGTTACTTTTTTCATCCTCTCGGGCTCGTAAAAATGAGTAAAGAAATATACTTTAGTCTGTTTTAGAGTCTCACCGAATAATATTATATTTTTGATTTACAGATACAAAGTGATCTTCAACCTCTTCATTATGATGGGCATCTCTTGGAGCACCGAAGTGGTTTCCTTCATCCTAGACGGCTCTTTCTACTCTTGGTTTCTCACTGATTTGATCAACTCCCTGATGGGCTTCATCATCTTCGTCATCTTCGTCTGCAAAGCTAGAATCTGGAGGCTTCTCTTAAAGAACTGTCCTTGGTTGAAGAACTTGTTTTCATCATTTGAATTAGACAGAGGACGAGCTACTCGTCGTCCTCAAACGGCGACCAGCGCTTCGGCTCTTCCAACACTAATGAGGATAAATCGCGATGAATCCATTCGTAGTAATGACAGCAATCAATCTATCGTAATGATACTGAACAGCTTAAAAATAATACGGAGTAGGAGTCGACCTGTATCCCCGCAAAATGAGGCTGAAGCCACTAGCCCTAATGTTATCTATGCGAGTCCAGAGAGCAGGGTTGTTCATCAAACTAATCAAATTGAGAGTACATCCCTTTAAGTTATAGTTACATTGAATGTTTCTAGAGCTCTGACTCGAATCTCGAATGAATTTGAATATTCAATTCGATTCAAATCTACTTCTAAGTATTTTATTTATTCATATTCATATTCAATTCAAATGAGGATTTTAAGTGGATTCATTTATTTTTAAGGAATGTCTATGGTGTAAAAATTAAGTTATATCGTCACATTAAATGTTTAAAAAATGATATATTTCGTGTACAAACTGCCGGGCTTATAAGCTATAGGATGTGAATCCCAAAGAAAACTACGTGTCATATTCGATAAAATTAGATGTTGTGCTTTAACTTTTTAATCGTGTATTATTATGTTAGTTATCAAGTTATTGATGTATATCTCTTACGTGAAGCATTTTATTTTGATTGGTTTGTAATAAAGTCAATTTATCTGGGACGAATAAGTAAATCTTTCTTAATTGTAGCTATCATTAAGATTCCTGGTAGAATCTCAAAGAAAAAAAAAGTGACGCACGTCTTCAATTTTTGTGTCAGGAAGAGCGGGGGCTATTTGGGCGGTCTCAGTTTTGGCTAAACTATAGAATGCAACTACGCTTATTCGTCAATTAGTTTAATAAAATCACTTAAATCTTTTAATTATTATGTTGAAAAAAAAACATGGGGTTTTGTGTAGAAGATACTTAATTAACTTTTATCATTAAAATTACTCAATTTCTTTAAATTTGTTAAATTACTTGAGTTCCGTCAATTAATAAAATTGAATGTCATCCCGAATGAACTTAGAAAAAAAAAACTTCCAAGAACTAAAATTTTTAACAATTTAGTTTATTATATTTTTAGTAAATTAAGGGATTCAACTAAATTAACCCTAGCATACACCGAGAATCGAACCTATTATGTTGCTCACAGGAGCCTAATACTATACCAATGAACTAGCTGGACGACGAAAGCCCCACAATTTTTTTGCTAGTAAATTATGTATCTTACAAACACATATATATAGCATCATATAGCATCCGTATAAAGTTTGTTGTTTTATACTGATGCTCTTTGCTAACCTCCTTTGTTATTTTTTAATATATAAACTTGTTTAGATAAATATTCCTGTAATTCATATTGAACATTTATAAAATTAAAACAAAGCAGCCATGATAACCAACCAATTAAGCACGCTATGAGGAATGCCATCATCAATTGCATTAACAATTGTGAATTTGCGACATCTAAACAGAGGTCAAAGGATAATAATACTTATTACAATTTTAATCGATTTAAGCGGCAAACAGGAGTAATAAGCATCGTGATCTTTTCAGTATTTTACATGCATAACTTTTTAAAAATATGAATGTAAATCAGATGTTTACATAATGTATTCACCGCCGAGCTTATAAGGTAAAAGGCGATGCCATCCTAAAGAAAAGTAATCATTATATACAATTCAATGTTATTCCATTGGGTAAATACATTTATTTTCGAATTAAAATTTTCTATAAAGTTAAGTTTTTTTAAAGAGTTTTTGATATTTGAAAACTAAATATATTCATTTTGTATGGTTTCAATAAAAACTATCCCTTGGTCGATTTGTTTTTATGGCAAGTTTGATTTATCTTTCCTTTACTATTTTTAGTTAAAGCGCCGCTTCGGGAAAATTAATTTTGAAAAAGTTGTGATGACGCAATCATAAAAATTCAATTTTCAAGAAACTTTGAGTTCGTTGCGCCTTATCAAAATTTCATTTTTAAAATCTAATTTTTGGTCCAAATTTGTTTCTTACCATTTGGAACAACATACTAGAGCGCCGCTACATATATAAATATTTATAAATAAAAATATTTATTTATTTTGAATCACCCTAGAGATCCCAGTTTTCCACTTAAACGGCAAATTCATTATGAAACATCGAGTAGATTTAAAGCTTCTAGAAGAGAAAGTAAATCATTTATACCTAATGAATAATTTATTGCGTAACTATATAAATATGATTCAACTGTCATCCTATTAAACATTAAAAATACCGAAATTTCCATTCGGTAATTTAATATAAATAAAAGCTATGTTATATAACTGATTTTTTTCATTCGACTTTTCCCTTTGTGCGCAGTTTCACTGAAGCGTCATGAAAAGTTGCATGTTGTCGTGCTCTTATTGATGTCGACTCTCGGAGCTGACTAATCATGCGTAATATGTCTCCTCTTTTTTTTATATGAGAAAGAAACTTCAAAAATCGTTTCCCTTATTCGAAATGTTTTTCAAGTGACATGTGAAGACAAATGGCATCAACAATATAAAGAATAACGATAATCAGAGACTATAATACTCCCTAAAATCTAGAACACATTTGTAGACTTCTTCAAACTCTATTGGTATATATTACAGGTGTTACTAAAGTTTTAAATGAGGCCACTTGATTTTAAGAAGGAAATATATAGTATAATAGATAAAATTAATATATGCTTTGATACGATTGATGCTTAGTTCAAATAGAGTGAAACATATATATAGTATAATCGCTTCTTGCATATAGTAATTCGAACGAGCTACGCCACTTTAGTCTATTGGCTGGTCTAAAGCTCCTCCTAGCCATATTTAGTATTTAGTATGATATTATCGCCTATAGCAACGTACATCCAAATATTAAGAGTTTAAGAAGCATAAATAGATTTTCAAGCGACTTAGAACGATACAGAATAAGTATAAGAATAGTAAAGAATGAAATATTATGGCAATCTATAAAATATTTAACATAAAAACTCCGTAGTGGCGGAGAATCGGCGACTTTTATGTCAATCACACGTCAACAACCTTTGAATAATGATATAGCGGCACGTGATGTATATAATATACTCTGAAAGAAGTGAGTTCACTAACAATAAACACATGTTCTCCCATGGTCATCAAAACACAATGCCTTAGATACATGTTTTGATGCCCATGAGAGAACTTGTTTACTTTTAGTGAACTAAATATTTCAGAGCAGAGCCTATAAATTTATAAGGTTTAGAAATTGCTTTTGATATGCGTGGCATTGCAGGGTATATTGGCGAGTACATTGGGTTATTGGCGCGCGTGACTCTAAGCAACTGATAGATTAAAAACGTATGGAGTACGCTTTTGTTTGTCGTAACAAGTAACCAAATTAATCACAATGAACTTCCACGCTAAAAAAATCATCTTTTTTTTTAAGGGTTCCAGAAATCATTGTCAAATAGTGGGTTAAAAAGTGCTGAGAGCTCCGATCGATCAGTCTGGGAAAGTAGACAGAATCGAAAAGTACAGTGTTATTACGTTGCACAACACCATATTTTTTACTGTATGATTCAGTATTATACTTATTCACCCGCAATTACTTAAAAGGTAATACCTAAATCTGTAATTAAAGAATTATTCACTTTTCTCAATTCATTTTTCTCTTTTTAAACAGAAGTGTAAAGATGAAACAAAAGATTCTTCTGATATTTGCCCTTCTTTCCTCGCCAGTAAAATCTAGATCAGTTTCGCCAATTAATAGCCCTACGCCTAATAGCCTTTTCAAAGAAGTCATAAATACCAACACTTATTCTAGAGGCAACATAATTAACTTGGCGAAATGCTGCCCACCCAATCATCTGTACAAGACGGGCCTTAACTACTGCAGGCCATTAGGGAGGAACGATTCAAGTTTTGAACAAACATCACCACTTCTAATACCAGTCCACTCTATCACGACTAATACAAGATCCGCTCCTCGTATCGACCGGATGGGACGGATTTTTTTTTTTTGTTATTGGATTTTGGCCAATATATGATTATGAAGGTGCGGTAATGAGGTGATTTGTAATGGAATAACAGAAAAATAAAAAGGGAAAAAATGCAGTTATGAACTGATGAAGGACACTTTAGAAAAATAGAAAAAAACAGATAGAAAGGTATACGTAGGGTCGTCTCATTTCGCTACGTTAGCGAAGTAACCGATGTTACACCTTGCTCATTGGTTAGCTGACTACTCTATATAGGGTTCTTGGTTAGCGAACGCACAGGCTAACCAACGCTCATTAGCCAACGCACTGGCTAATCAACGACATTAGCCAAGACACAGGCTAACAAATTCTTACATTAGCCAATGCACAGGCTAACCAACCCTTTAGTGCAGCCGACCGGCAAAAATTCATTAGCCAACGCACTGGCTAACCAACGACATTAGCGAATGCACAGGCTAACCAAAATCCTGTATTAGCGAATGCACAGGCTAACCAAAATCCTGTATTAGCGAATGCACAGGCTAACCAACTCTCTAGTACCGCCACGCGCGCAAAAAAAAACATTAGCCAACGCACTGGCTAACCAACGACATTAGCCAAGACACAAGCTAACCAAATTTCTTTGTAGCGAATGCACAGGCTAATCATTTTTTTAACTAAAAAAATATTTAAAATCATAATATCTGTTAATGAATTTATTTTTTTTTATCCCAAAATTTGGAATAGAAAAATCTCAAAATTCATGAAAAGGAAAACAAATTTAAAATAAATAAATCTTGAAAATCCTTTAATCTTTAGAAATCTGGAAAAATTAAACAAAATTTCAAAGATTCATATAAATAAAATAAAAAAATTTGAAAGAGAAGGAAAAGAAAAAATCCAGACAAATTTAATAAAAAAAAATTTGCAAAATCCTTAAATCTAAAAAAAAAATCAGGAAAAATCTACCAAATATTCAAAGATTTATATTTTCCAAATTTTAACATTTAATTATTCGTTTGTTATAATTGTAATTATGAAAGTATGGTATATAGGTTTTTTAATATGATTTTTATTTTTAATCGTATTTTTGCGGTCCCAATTATTTACTTTTGCACTATAATTAACGAAAATGCGTTAATTTAATCCCGGAAATATTAATCGATTTTAAAAATCTTACATCACATGCTTACATTGAGCGTGGATTCTTAAAAATAAATGTAACATTTTTATCGATTGGGATGATGACAAATTAAAATTAATTGGCGCAGAACAGCATATAAGGATTATATTAATATAATTTATTTTGTATATTTCTAAACAAAGAATATTAGACCAAACTATTTTTTTTTTTCAGGGGAGCGTTCAAAAGGGCCACCAATGCATTTGAATGACAGAATTCGCATTATACATTTTTGGGGCATTAAGATATATTGGGTCGTACAAACTTTAAGTATGTTGACATACAAAAAGTAGATTTGATATTTTAGTACAACAAAATATAAATCCGAAATTGAAAAAAAATTAACCTTGGAAAGTTTTCTTGATTTTTCCAGATTACTAAAAAGATTTAGGATTTTCAAGATTTTTTTATTGAATTTTCAGGGTCTTTCCCTTTTTCTTTAAAGTTGAAAAAAAAATCGAATTCTTTAAAAGATTTTTGGATTTTAAATTTTTTGGCACTTTTTGTATTATAGTTTACTTAATTTTTTCCTTTTCATAAAATTTGAGATTTTTCTCTTCCAAATTCTGGGATTTAAAAAATTAAATAATAAACTTATTAAAAGATATTATTACTTTAAGTATTTATTTAGTTAAAAAAAGTTGGTTAGCCTGTGCATTCGCTATAGTGAAGGATTTTTGGTTAGCTTGTGTCTTGGCTAATGTCGTTGGTTAGCCAGTGCGTTGGCTAATGAGTTATTTTTGCTCGCGGCGGTACTAAAGAGTTGGTTAGCCTGTGCATTCGCTAATGTACTTGGTTAGCCAGTGCGTTGGCTAATGTTTTTTTTTGCGCGCGTGGCGGTACTAGAGAGTTGGTTAGCCTGTGCATTCGCTAATACAGGATTTTGGTTAGCCTGTGCATTCGCTAATGTCGTTGGTTAGCCAGTGCGTTGGCTAATGAATTTTTGCCGGTCGGCTGCACTAAAGGGTTGGTTAGCCTGTGCATTGGCTAATGTAAGAATTTGGTTAGCCTGTGTCTTGGCTAATGTCGTTGATTAGCCAGTGCGTTGGCTAATGAGCGTTGGTTAGCCTGTGCGTTCGCTAACCAAGAACCCTATATAGAGTAGTCAGCTAACCAATGAGCAAGGTGTAACATCGGTTACTTCGCTAACGTAGCGAAATGAGGAACCCCGTATACGTATATGATAAAAAAGAAAAACGGGGGTTACACGAAACCGCCATCGATGTTCTCTTAATTGTTTTTTTAATTTTTTAAAAAGAAAGATTTAAAAAAAAGTATGCCGACGTCCTGACGGCAGCCTTACGCCTTTACGGAGAAAAAAGAGAAAAAAGAAATACGTAATTGAGAAAATAAAACTAGATGGTGCGCAGAACAGCGATCGAGGCAGCCTACGCCTCAGGCCATGTAGCGGCCTAGGCGATGTAGGCGACGTAGGCGATGCAGGCGACGAAGGCGATGCAGGCAACGTAGGCGATGCAGGCGACGTAGGCGATCGACCAATCAGAAAAGGGGAAAAGAGTGAAATAAAGGTTTTGAGACTCGCTCCAGAGGGGGAAATAAGACGGCATAGAACCTCCGGTATCGAATAAATTCGATCCCATCCGGGATAACTTTATTCTACACGGATTTGACTTTATCAAACGCCAACTTTCAGTTGAATATAGACTCAATTTCATGCCCAGAAGGCTTCTTGGGAAAGACTTCTACGAAATTTAATTTTTACGAGGATGGAACTTTGAAATTGAATGTAGATGGAATGAACTTCAATTTTCTTTCAGAAGAGTTCTGTATCGATCAGGCGAGCCTCTCATTCGATGATCCGTTGATCGCTCGCTTCTGCATTCCAAGCCAATGTGATGGTTCTGGATCATCTGGGATCCGTTGCATCCGAAAGTGTTGTCCATTAGGATCAGTTGTTAACAAAACAACAAGAAACTGCCAGAAACACTCATCATCTTCATCTTTCAACGATGATATCAATCATCAGCTCAGAGAGTATCACACCGGCCGATTTGCTCAAATCGATGATTTTACAATTGCCGATGGTGTTGCGCCTCAGTGCAGCAGTGATGGTTGACAAGGGTTTAAAGTGTCACAGTTTTACCTACTCAAAGTTGGACGAATGTATGTATTTTTAGCATTTTTTCATGCTATATTTAGTACCAATATTCAAAATGTCAGACAGTGTCTTTCTTTTTTTTTTCTTTTGTTGTCCGATTATTTCACAATCAAAACAAATGTCAAGTGACTTTTTGTGGGGCTAGTTGGGCCAGTACCTTTTTGCGTGATAAACAGCTGTTTTGGGCGGAACCTACTAGGGAAACAAACTTTTGGCCGACTACACGAAAAATGCGTAAATATTCTTATATTAAAAGATTTAGCGGGTTTAAACAATTTTTTGCAATTGTGACCCAAATAGCCCCTCTCTCCCCTACTTCAAATTGTATTTTTGAAAAATTCATTTTGAATAAATCGTCTGAAAAATTATTGATTCAATTTTCTTTTATTGAATTTTTGAAATGATCGTGTTTTGTTTTCTCTAAAGAGAGTTGAACAATCTAAGTAATACTGGAATTAAATTTGATGATTTTAAAAATAGAATGTCGTCGAATGGACGAGTTTTGTACTTTTCGAAAGTAGTACTTACTAGTTTTAAAGTTAAAAGTTATGACCGTAAAACGATTAGTTATTTTTCTATTAATTATTTTCTGATTCCCCTAATGCTTTTCTTATAAAGAAACGCGCAGGGCAAGCCAAAAGTGTTAAAACGTAAACAAAAATGTAATAAAAATACCATTAAATCGGGTAAAAGATTATCTTGAATTCAAAAAAAAATTTATGAGCGTACGATAAGCCGTTATTTTTATAAAAAATGTTTTTCGATTCCCCCAATGCTTTTCTTATGGAGAAACCCGCAGGGCGAGCCAAAAGTGTAAGACCGCCTCCTCACAGAGCTCCTCCTACTTTCTCCGGTTTTTCGTCAATAGCTCCAAAAATACGTGTTTTAGGTATAGGAACATGTTAGTAAGAAAAAATCGAGATTTTTTACTTTATTTTTTGGTACCGGTTTCAAAAAGTACAAAACTCGTCCATTGTGAATCACTTGGTTCACGTGCTGAAGAATACGGCTTCACCTGAAATGGTGGTGGAGGTGCATCAATGATTTCATTTCAATCTTATTTTTCAATTTTTTTAAATATAACTCGAATAAATTAGATTTTTTTTATTTAAAAGTTTACACAATTACCCGAAATTTAATTTTATAAACAGTCAATTAAAAAATTATGAAACATTGAAAGGACTTGAAGCTCTGAGAAGAGAAACTAATTTAATTGGATGCTGCCCGATCACCTCGATGGATTGTGGTAATGCGCTTATGTTGGTAATAGAAAATGGTTATTAATACACAGCATTTTTGTCACTTAAGTGATTATGTTATTTAATTAGCAGAAGCTGGGATGCAGTATTAATGATAATTAATAAAAGAAGCTCTAAAATCTAAATAATGATCAAGGACGAGATATCGACTCGCCACTCCGCATTAGGCAGCCTGAACGGAGTTTTCTAGCGAGTTACCTGGGTATACTTTCGGCTAATACTCCTTTTAGAATAGGATTTAAAAATAAATGTAGTAGGACACGTGTGTTGTGATTATGATTGGTATTAAAACAGGTTTAGTGGTCGTCGTTGAGACGTTCCTAAGCTATTTATCAGATTTTTACTTTTTACTTTTTGTATAGACTGTACCCAGGCTACTTGTTAATAACCACTTTAGTTTATTGGATAGACTATTAAGCTCTTAAGACGTATAAAGTATAATGTGCGCCATCTTATTATCATCTCTAGCAACACACCGAAACCAGTGCTCAGAAGAGAACTTATTCGCATAGTATAATATAAATAAACTTTAAGAGTCAAAATAGATCAGACTATTTTATATACAGACCAAATATAGGAGTGGAATTAAGAGCAGATGCTACTGTTACTTTAAGCATGACTGTTGGATATTCTTATCTAATTAAACCTTTGGATAAGCACAGCAAACATTGTATTGTAGTAAGCCGAAAAGCCGAAAGGCCTAAAGTGCCCTTTAGGATATAGACCCTTTGGTTTAATTCCGTGTCAACATTACTTGAATAAATGTTTTTAAAAAATTAAATGTTTGCTGTTTGTTTCAAATGTCCCCGGTATTTCGGATGTTTGGTTTATTACTTAAGTTTTTTTGCTTGGAATCTAAAAATAAAAAAGGAAAAAAACTTTTCACTTGCACCCCAAAGTCACTAAAGCACTAATATGCATAAGCATTCGGTAGTTTTATTTTCTACAAATCTATACATTAAATTTTGTATTATTATGCAGGGTATAATTAATAGGTAAGAGGTTTTTTTCATTTTATTGACTATATGGATAAGTAGGCTCCTGAAAGATGCAATTTACTTATACATTAGAATCTATAAAGCACAGAAAACGAAAAAAAATTTATCGTTGTATAGTAATGTACTATTTAGAATTGAGAATGAAACATGACCTATGGGAATACCTAAGATAGAAAAGCTCGCTTTTTGGCTCGCCCTTATTAGAATAATTCAGTCGGAGACTGAATTAACCCCCCCCCCCCCCCGTTTTAGTTATGTAATATTTGATGAATCTGTTTTGGATTTCTTCAGTATTTTATTATTGATTTGAATGTACCTCTATTTTTTAGAAAGCCACGCCCAGCGTTGCCAAGCAGTCTTAAATTCAAAAAGAAAAATATCAGAAAATTTTTTGTAAAAACAAATCGTTTTGATTTTTTTTTCTGCATCTCGCCCCTATTCTGATCAAAATGACGTATTACAAACCAGAATCGGTTCAGGGGTTTGTTTTATATCTCGAGTCAACCAGGCACAAAATTATAAGATTGAAACCTCAAATTGAGTCCCTGTAGGGGTTCACCAGAGCCATCTAGCGGTTGAATTTCCAACGACTGGATTAAAAGCTCGCCCTTCGGGCTCGCAATTATATTCCGATGGCATTCGTTCCGAATGCTAGGTTCCCGAAGGGATTTTTTACAAAGCTATAATACAGTGTTGGAAAAATTCAAATTTTTCTTGAATCGATTCAGATTCCGATGCAATTTAGATTCAATGATGCTGAATTAATTTTTAAAATAAAATATACATTCAGATTCAACTGTAATTTTCTTACCTAATTGTGTCGTAAGTACTGAACACTTCGTTAATTTTTATCCCTGAGGGTTTTGCTTTAGCAAATAACCCGACAGGTAACTAATAAATGTAAAAGCCCCAAGGGTCTGGACAGGGACTCTGAGCTGTTTAAAGCTAAAAAATTATTACTGCTGGGGAGTGCTTTTTCTCTGAAAATAATTTATAGAAATGCTTCATATTACACCAAAATGACGATAAAATTATGGTACATCCGGTGACGGAGTCCAAAATTTAATTTTATTATGCTAAAAATTTGCATAAAAGTTAATAATGGCGCCCAAAGGTGGCGTTCTCGACTTACATGTGATAAATGAAATAGATAGAATTAGCAATTGATTTTTTCTTAATGATAAAATAAATTCAATATGTTGGTTTTCAGTAGGGCAATGGAAGTATGAAAAACTGCTCAATGAATTTAATGTTATCAATTGAAATCATAATTAAATTAGTGCTATGGAACTCGGGATCGCTCCCACGATTAGCGTGATTTTTTTTCCGCGGCTGCATGTTAATATTTTTTTGAGCTATCATTATCATACATAGATCAATGCCCAAAAGCGATGAATTACTTTTTTTTAATGTTCAGAACTTCAGATATTAATCAAGAATATGTTACACCAAAACAATACGGTAAAAATATGCACGGTAAAAATATCCCCCAACAAAACGACGTCTACAGTCTAGTGGATTAAGACGTCAGGTACGTGACCAGATAACACGGGTTCAAATCTCTCAACGTGCATCACGTGGTTCTTTTCTTAATAAGTTTTCGTAAGCTTTTTTAAACCTAAATTTTCAATTGGCTTTACCTACTGATGAGCTAATGGCTAATAAAAAATTGTAAAATTTTGTCTATCGATTTTGTGACGTATTTTCGTGTACGCATTAAAAATTATGAAAATGCTTACTTAAACAAATTTAATGAAGATGTTTTGGACAACACACATAAAAAAGACTATTTTCTTGCTCTTCATTGAAATAGTCAAAATTTGCTATCCCGGCAAGCGGAGCAGGAGTTTGCCGGGGACACCTTCATTCACTACTTAGGCCTATATACTGCTCACAGTGCTCACAGTGCTCATAATGAAATAATCATGATGACCTTGTTAAGTGACAGATTTTATGCATTACTCTATTATTATTTATAATTCGTAATAAAGAATTTGATCCTTTGTGGTAGTTATGTAAAAACGGTGGTAGACCTAATGATAGGGCTATCGATTAATTAAAGAATATATTGTTTAAAAAAAAGGTCATGAAATTCATAATATACTCTTAATGATGAATAAACAATTAGTATTTTAAAAAATTGCTTTAGAGCATTATGATAAAGACTTATGAAGTTATGATTTAAAAATAAATTATGTATGCTGTAAAAGTAGTTAATCTTAACCAAATACCCGAAGGCCGATAATTCATGATCTTGTTATGAAAACTAATTGGAATTTAAATAATGTATAATACTTTTTTTCGTTTCGATTTTATTGGGTCTAAAAATGAATAAACAGGTCCTATATAATTGAACTATGGGTACCGTCTTTTGTATATAAAATGTTCGATAAAATGTTTTCTCATTATTACCAAAAAATTCTGAATCGATTCAAATGACCATTTTTCAATCGATTAAAAATTTAGATTCGCTAATTTTTAAAGTGAATTACTAATTCAGATTCACTGAACTCACTTGCTTGAATTGACACCGAACTCAAGGTGCGTTTACACGAGCTCTTATTTTCTTATTTTTTCCCGTAACGCCTTATTTTTCCGTAAATGTGCGTTTTGATTGGCTGATTGAAAAAATAAGGCGTTATGTGAAAAAAACAAGAAAATAACGGCTCGTGTAAACACACCTTCAGATGTAGGGACAGGCCTTAAAATCAGCTGGGTTTCCGGTCCCTTCAAAGAGTCGGCTTTGCCCCCCTACGGGGGCAAACCCGACCTTTGAACGTCCCGCCACCCGTCTGAAGTCTTGTGCCATATTTCGGCCATTGTTATTTTATCTAATTAATATTCATTTTCACTCATGAAATTATGACTATGCCATCGTTTCGTTTAGAATTTGTTAAGGTCGTCCATATATAAGCTCGATGAAATGATTGACCCTCGAAATGGAACCGCACCTGGAACTGAACTCAACGGACGACAGTTTTCATAGTTCTGATATCTTGTACAGTTTAATATTCTCAGTAATTGATAACTGATTATTGAACTAAAAGTTTGTGTTTCCATTGGGTGTTGGCAGTGTTTGGAACGTCATTTAAATTACGTGACGTGCGACGTTCTCAAAATCGTCAACGTCGCGGAAAAAACCCACGTCGCCCGTCGCGAAAAAAACGTCACGTCGACGTCAAAAAATGCGCACGTCACGTATGACGTAAACGTCACAATGCCGTCACAAATTTGATTTAAATATTGTCAATCCATTTGCGAAAAAGCTGTCTACTAAAAATTTGTCGGAGTTGACAATTCGAAAAAGAGACGTTGACGATTTGCCTGTTTTTAAAAAATGCACGTCGTTCGTCATCGTCAATCGTCACTTAATTTTTTTCTCAACGTTGTCGTCACGTCAAACGTCACGGGTGACGTACCGTCATGTATGACGGAACGTCGCACCTTGACGTTCCAAACACTGGGTGTTGGTGGATGTTGACATTAGTACTATTCATCACGGTTATCATTTCAATCATTATAATTTCAATCATAACGCGTTATCTATAGGCCTACCGTGGAACTGCTTCCAATTCGAGTTGTCCTCCTTGAGATATTTTTGAAGAGGATCGATTTTCTTTCAGCAAATTTTTTTGAGATAATGGACCATCTTAAACAACGAAATATAACGAAGAATGTGTTTCTAATCTTCTAAATAACACACCAATAAAATGCGGATAGTATAATCGTCCGGTCTACATAGTTTTAGATATCATATTGATGAGAGAATCGTTAGTCATTATAAATTCTTCGCAGTTTACATATTTAAAGTATGGGTCATTCAAAGGAATATCAATGAGTAGAATTTAAAGTTTACCGTACCAACTGTTATGGTTCATTGTAAACTTTAAATCAATTGTCTACTTTATAGCTGTATTAGTTCATTGAAACTTGATAAATCGCATCGATGAAGCGTCTCATCGGCAGGGATTTTTAAAAACGGTTTTTTTTTCTTATGCACCACTGAAATAATAATAGTAAGACTATGAGTATACTTGTGACCATATCTCCCGATTTCTTATTTTCATTTTTTTTATTATGACCGTTTGTCTTACTTACGCTTACATTCTATCACCCTCAAAAAGTTTATTATTTGAATCAAAGAGTGTATTTTAATTATATATAATAGAAACACGCCAATAAAGAAAATGGACAGATTGAATTTTAATCAGAATTACCAGTTCCCATTAGAAATCCTATTATTGCCTATTACTATGCAATAGTCATCTTTTATCCCTCTTATTGCATTCGATCAAATAAGATTATTCAAAATTAATTGAACATAATTTAAATTGTGGCAAATAGTCGTTTAATATATGCATTCACCTCTGACATTCTTGTTTAGTATCTCGGTTCAAATCTGCCGCCCAAATTCTACTACGTGGTGGCGCCACCGTTCACCCATGCGCCCGATCGCGTTACGTCATGATCCCGGGGAAAAATTATGCAATAAAATCTAAGCAGCCTATCCTGGAGAACACTTTCTCCTCTTTCGAATGATGCCACTCCCGCGTTCATCGGAAGTACACAGCGGTCAGGCATAAAGAAATGCGAATAGCTCAAAGCCATCTAGTGGGACCCAGCGTCAACTTTAGCCATACACCAAAAATTTTTTACAGATGGTCATCAAACTGCCGGTTAGAATCCCTTCGGGAAATATGTAAAAGAGTGGCAAAAGCCTAAGTATACCCTGCTGAGTGATGACGAGTCAACAACCTGTTGAATAAGTTATTATACCGGCACGTCCATATATATATATAAAGTGTAATCACATTCTATAGTTTAGCCTATTATTTTTATATTGCCAGCCCTATAATAGCTGCGCTCTTCCTTATAGACGATGAGAAGATATCCATCTCTGATAACTACCGAATTCTTCAATTACAGACAGCAAGTGCTGATAAAAATAACTATCTGTAAAGGTGCTCCACTCTACTCTGTAAATGGTAAACAACATAAGGCTGCGCTGCGCATGCACGAATCATGTGTACAGGTATCCAGCAATTCCAATACCGATAGCAGTAAAATAAAGGAAGACGTCGTATGTGACTTGCTGAGCAGCGATCAGTCTGGGAAGAAGACAGTGTCGATAAGTCGACGAATATAAGAATATATTTCATTGAATTAGTCTTATTCCGCGTCACCTACGTAACGTAAAAAAAGGTACAATTCAAATTCAAAATCTATTATATATAATATATATTTTGATTTATTATATTTTTTTCGATTTCGACATGATTGGTTTGAATTAGAAAATCAAGGAATGATTAATTTATCACATTTTGGACTTTGCTTATTATTTTTCATTTTTTTAGATATAAATACGAGAATGATGATACTGGTAGTTTGAATTATCCTTCTCTCTTCGTCAGCAACTGGATCGTTACTTTCATCAACTAGTTCTATACCCAGTCTATTTCAGGAAAGTGACAGGACTTATTCACTTAGACGAGGCATTAATTTGGTGAAATGCTGCTCACCCAATCATCTGTACAAGACGGGCCTTAATTACTGCAGGCCGTCAGGGAAGATCGATTCAAGTTGGGACCGAGCACTTCTACCAGTTCACTCCAACAAGACTGATGAAACTTTATTCTACACGGATCTGACTTTGTCACAGATTCAATTTCAGTTGAATATCAATTTAGTTTCATGTCCAAAAGGCTTCTTGGGAAAGACTTCTACAAAATTTCGTTTTTATGAGGATGGAACTTTGAAACTCGATCTAGATGGAATGCGCTACAATTTTCTTTCAGGAGAGTTCTGTATCGATCAGACGAGTCTATCATTTGACGATCGATTGATCGCTCGCTTCTGCATTCCAAGCAAATGCGATTATTACGAATCACTTGGTGGAATCCATTGCATCCGAAAGTGTTGTCCACTGGGATCAGTAGTCAACAAAACAACGAAAAACTGTCAGAACCATTCAGCATCTTCATCTTTCAACAATGTTGTAGCGGCGAGCACCGAGAGCGACCCGGCAACGTTGGAGGAGCGCGACGAGCTCCCGCCAGAGGGAGAACGCTAGTGGAGCTACTACATTATACATGTGTGTCTCTTTGATTTGATTGATCAAGTGTCAAAGTGTTTATTCTATTTCATTGCATTCTATCCTTCTTAGTGGGCATCGAGAGGTATTATATTGTAATCTTTGTATGCAGTGCTGAGTGTAACCTTTGCCTTTTCATTATTATTCAGATTTTCTATATATGTATGAGCTGTATTAGATAGAGCAGGCACTCACAGCTGCATCTATCCCTATCTCTCTTTGCTCAAACCTGTTTAGTTGCCACCACAAGGTATGCATATTGGTTGGCTCTTCCTATTATATATGTGATGCTGATCTTTCCCTTGTGCATTGTGTAGGAAGTCCTTGTGTTATGGTCTCCCCGAGCTGAGTCGGAGAGCCTCTGCTTCTCTCATGCACCTAAGATGTAGGTTTCCCTCTTATGAGCTGTTCACTTCTTATATAACCCTCATTATTATATTCACAGTGTGTGTGTGAGCGTTACATTGGCAAGAGCCATCATTAGAGTCCGTGGCCTGTGGGATTAGCACCAATTCCAGTCCACACAGGTACTTCACATATGTCGTGTACACAGAGTTCATGTATTAACACACTATTATTATTGTTCAGGAACGACTCGTAAATACAACTGTGTTCTAGAATTATCTTGAGCTTATCCAAATGTTGTAAATCATCATGGTGTTGCGCCTCATTGCCTCAACAATGGTCGGCAAGGTTTTAAAGTGTTACAGTTTTATCTACTCAAAGATTGACGAATGTATGCATTTCGATCATATTATTTTCTACTCTATAAAAAATCAACGAGTCATTGAACTATCGAAACATTCAACAAGGTACAATCCGAATTTCCCTTGCCAAAATGAGAGGGCTACCGAAGAGTACTGCATTGATCACGTTATCTACGACGAACAAGTAGGATGAATTACATAAGTCGCTGCTTACTTGCTTATTACTCCCCTTTTCTTTGATCTCTTATGATTGGATCGATGGTATACATCTTTTCTCAAAAGGGGACAATTCGGCTGGAAGGGATCCGATGTTTCACCAATGTTTTCACATCGACGAATGATGACTCGAAGAGATCTCTACAAATATACCCATATTTCCTGCTCATTTCTTCGTTTTTCCTGGTGGCAACCATCGCAGTTTACATCGTCATTCCAGAGATTCGTGACACTATTCACGGAGTGTCAACCATATGCTATTTCGCTTGCACTGCTCTTTTCTACGTCTCACTGGCTATGATCAAATTAGGAGTTGGGATCGATTACGACAAATACGAAACGAAACCAATTATTTGTGCAGACCATTGGGTATATTTAGTATAAAAAATGATGCATGGTATTATTATCAATCAAACTAATACTCTTTGATCATTGTCGGTGTAGCGATCTGAGTCCATTACTACTTTCTGAGCACATTTACTTGGTTAAATGTGGTAGATTTAGATCTATGGTGCTCTTTCAAGTATATCTCTACAATTTGATTACCCATTATTTGTGTATTGATTAACGATTGTTTCTTTATGATCAAAACGTTGGGCCGATGAATGGTAAAAACCGATCCAAATTTGGATGGAGATTTGTGAACTACTCAATCTACGCCTGGGGAATCCCATTAACCATAGTTCTAGTTGGGCAAGTTTTGGATGTGATTGAAATTGGAGCAGATAACGGAACAATCCAAATCTGATTTTTTAAAGTGCTGGTTCATGGTCAATATTATTTTATACATAATACATTTTTATTGACTCTAAGTAGCATATTTATCAGGCAAGGAATCGTTTCTAGTCTACCTATACGTTCCAGTAGCTGTTCGGATTCTGTTCAACGTCATATTTTTCTTCTTAGCGGCCTCTCTCTTTCACCAGACGCGCACTGAAGCTGAATTCGCTGTCGGATCTCAAAACGCGAAGCAAAGGTATCAATACTACTCTCAATTTTAGTGTACAGTTTATATTCATTTTTAAAACATTATCTCATCGGATGATATTATTATGGTTATTACAGATAGAGAGTGATCTTTAACCTCTTCATTTTGATGAGCATCTCTTGGAGCACCGAAGTGGTTTCCTTTATCCTAGACGGCTCTTTCTATTCCTGATTTCCTACTGATTTAATTAACTCCCTAATGGGCTTCATTGTATTCGTCATCTCCATTTGCAAAGCTAGAATTTGGAGGCTTCTCTTACAGAACTGTCCTTGGTTGAAGAAGTTGTTTAATTCCTTGTTTGAATTATTAGTCAGAGGAAAATTTGCCCATGGTCCTCCAACGGCGACCAACATTTCTGTTCTTCAGCCACTATAATAAGGACCAATAGCGACGAAATCCAGTCGCAGTAATATCAGACGCCAATCCATTGTAAAGATAATGAGCAGCTCTTAAATAATTCGTAATAGGAGTCGTGCTGCGTAGCTCCGCCAATTGGGACTGAAGCTAATAGCCATACTGTTATCTGTGTAACTCGGACTGGGAGAATTGAGAGTATTACTTCCCTTTAAGTTATTGTAACATACATCGTGTCGTCAACATACAACGTGTGTGTGTGTGTGTGAATATAAATAAAATGTTTACCTTCTATGTTTTTCTCTGAACTTGAAAATATCTTAGTAGCTTTAGGATAATGACAACTCATTTCTAAAATAAATAAATATAAAAAATAGACATCTCAAGTCGGGTATAGCGACCAATATAAGTTGGCACTTTTTTTTAAAGAATAAATTTTTTTTTAAACTATTTTTAGTTTATCTTGCTCAAATATCAAATTTAAAAACTATATTCTTCTACTCTGGCACTGATGAAATGAACATACTTTTATTTGTAAAAAGTGTGCGCTCGCTGCTCTCTCTAAATGGAAAGCAATAATTCTGCTACGCAATTTCTGCTATAAAGGTTCTAAAAAAAGGAAAGACGTATATTTGGGAAAGAAGACTGGTGGAAGAAAAATGGATATTAATACACTACTGTCGCAGTCAGTAATTAATAAAAAGGCTGGGATGCAGTATCATCGATGATTATTAATTAAAAGAAACTCTAAAATCTAAATTAATGACCAAGAACGAGAATTTATCCCGACACTCTATATATAAGTAACTAGAACGGAGTTTGCTAGAGAGATCCCTGTTGGCTAATACTCCTTTTAGAAAAGGATTACAATAATATATGTAGAAGGACCCGTGTGCTTTGATCATGATTGGTGTTAAAACATATTTAGTGGTCGTCGTTGAGACGTTCCAATAGGCTATTTATCAGGCTTTTCTTCTTTACTTTTTGTTTAGGCTACTCTTTAATAACCACTTTAGTTTATTGGCTTGAGCCGCTTGACTATATGAAGCTCTTAAGATGTACAAAGTATAATATGCAGCACCATCTTATCATCACTCATAACAACACGCCAAAAACCGGTGCTCATCATAGAGAGAAATAGTCTAAGTAGATCAAACTATTTTATTTGAAACCCAAATTTAGGAGCAGAATTAAGAGCTGGTGTAAATGCTGTCATTAATATGCGTAAGCATTGGCTATATTTTTATGATCTATTGAATCTATACATAAACTGTCGTACTATTACCTATTATAGACTATGATAATAATAGAGATTATCTTTCATTTTATTGGCTATTATTATGGATAAATAGGCTCGGCCTGAAAGATTCAATTTACCTACATCAGAATCTAGAAAGTACGGAGAGCAGAAAAAACGAATTTACATAATAAAGTAATATTTATAGAATTGAGAACGATACATATATGCTCTATGGAAATTATATACATAAAAAAGTATGAAAAGCCCTAGGTATACTCTGTTGACGAGTCAACAACCTTTTATAGAATAAAGTAATATCGGCACGTACTGCGCGTATTATTACCAATATATTAGGGCTGAATAACCTTATTTATACATGCGGGTGAATGCGGTATATTATATCCGTTTCCACAATTCCCAGAGCTTATTTGATTATATAAAAGATAGACTCGATAGTGATATGTGTCGAAGCAATTTCAATATACATACAGCGAGAAGCGGCACTCTGGCAGTTTTGAAAGGCATCACATCTAATTATCGCGCCTGTTTGAATATTCAATAACAGGATTTGCCAACACGCTTCTCTTAGAGCACAAATATGTGTAGTAGCGGTTCCTTCACTATAATATGCACGTGATGTCTTATCCAGGGTTTGTAAACTCGAAAAATCTATACAGTAGCCACCAAATTATTAAGTACGCCGCGTGTTTTCCCGTAAGCGCACGGGTAAAAGCGGACTCCACATTTCGGCTCGGAAAAATCGAATTTTCGAGCTGGATTTTTTAATGATTTTTTCCCACGTAACAGAAAGCTAATCTACATGCTAATTTAATTTGAGACTCCGGCGTGCAAAACCTATGAACACATGCTTGACGCCAAGTCTCTTTCACCAGACGAGCACTGAAGCCGAATTCGTTGTTGGATCACGAAACTTAAACCAAAGGTATCAATACTACTCTCAATCATAGTGTACAGTTTCTTCATTAAAACTTGATACCGTAAAACCGGATAACTTGAGACAACGCGGGTAACTTGAGACAAAAAAAGTGAGTTTTCTTTTGGGGTTGTTCTTCTCTTTTCCAGACAAGTTATCACTTATCGGACTAGGAATGGTTGTGTCGTGATCTAAAGACGTTAAGTAATTGACAATAGAAGTACAAGTCTCGTTAGAGTAATTTGTGGTGTGTCGGCAAATAATACCGAAGAAAAGTCGAAAAAAGTCGAAAAAGTTATCATGCCTATTACTAGCCAAATTCTGTCAGTAGCCCTCTAATTCTAGTTTTATCTTAATGGCAGAATGTTTAAATTTATTTAAACATTTCCATAAAAAAAATTTGACTTGACAAGGCGGTTTTTGCTTGTCTTTAGGTACTACCAGCCATTTTACGCTATTTTGTTTTTTGCAGTTTTAAATGGAGTCGATGCTACAGACGTAAACTTGTAGTATATTCTGATAGACCTCAGCGAGCTGATTCCGAATCATATCTCGATTTTGTGTGAAAACGTACAGGAACAAAATAACAATGTAATTAAGTTTTTGGTGGGGTATCTTCGAGGCTAGCGAGTCCATTCGACGTAGAAAATTATTAAAGCAACATTTCTTTGAAGGTTTTACACTGAATGACAAGAAAAGTTGTCCATGTAGTAAAAATATAAATAATGAAATTACAAGTAGTGTTGATTTCGCATAAGAAATGCAATTTGTCTTAAGCTACCCGCCAAGGAGGTTAACTTAGGACAGCACTTTTTTGAATTTTCAAAAAATGTGGTTCAACAAAAACGAAAACTATCGTGTATAGCTTGAAAAACTCTACCATAGATGTTTCTTTTTTAATTTTTTTTAAAATCGGTTACTGGGAAATACACTATTAGGAAAAACATAAAAAAGTCGACATTTTTGTCTCAAGTTACCCGGTTTAACGGTAGCAACAAATAATATGATATACTTGATATAACAAATAATAATAGACTTTTTACTATTTTAGAGTCTCATCGGATGGTATTATTATGATTTTTACAGATACAGAGTGATCTTCAACCTCTTCATTTTGATGGGCATCTCTTGGAGAGCACCGAAGTGATTTCCTATTCATCCTAGCAGGCTCTTTCTACTCCTGGTTCCTCACTGATTTAATCAACTCTCTAATGGGCTTCATAATATTCATAATCTTTGTCTGCAAAGCTAGAATAGGAAGGCTTCTCTTACAGAACTGTCCTCGGTTGAAGAAGTTGTTTTCATTGTTTGAATTATTTGTCAGAGGACGAACTTCCCATGGTACTCCACCAGCGGTCAGCGCTTCGGTTCTTCAGCCACTAATAAGGATCAATAGCGATGAATCTAGTAGCAGTAATAACCGTCATCAATCCCTTGTAATGATACTGGCCAGCTTTAAAATAATCCGGAAAAAGAGTCGTGCTGTATATCCGCAAAATGGGGCTGAAGCGTCTAGCCATAATCTTATCTGTGTGAGCCCGGAGAGCATCATGGCTATACCAATAATAAAAGCCAATATATGCTAGAAGAAAAATGTATTCAAAATATAACATTATGTTTGATGTATTATTGACTTTAAAAATCTCTCTTGCTGGAGAAGATAAATTATACACAATAGCCATTACATTAATATTATTTTCATTATTGTGCGATGGATATCTAATTATCCAGCAATAATTTATATTAAACTGTATATAGTTTACATCATTCATAACTTTTTTTAACAAACTAAAAGTAAATTCTTTAAAATAACAAATCAATCGAATAAAAATTTTTGCATTAAAGGATTTTGCGATGTGTCAGCAGGAAATGCATATATATTATTTTAGCCAAGGAATTAAATATGAAGCAAAATCAAGATTGTAAAAGCGATGTTGCTAATAAGTGAAATCAAAGTCGTTTCTCTGCTAGATTTCCTTACATTTTCCCAGCAATCCGGGCTATCACCTCCACTACTGGATCCAATATTGGAAGAATGCTGTAAAGAACTTCAATAAATAAAAAAATGGGACATTGAAGAGTCATTTTAGTAATTTTTCATGTATATTTTTTAAAGAAACATATAAAAATTAAACGGTTACAATAATGCATCGACCATTTATTAGTATACTAATATATATGATATCATTAAGAAAAATTAATACAATTCGTAAATTTGACTCACCGAAAAAGCTGTATACTAAGAACAGCGAAAAAATAGAAAAGCGTAATCAAAAGAGGTGTTGTTCGGATCATTCATTTTTGGTACGCTGATGTAACGTAATGAATGAATTAAGAAAATAGCATAAGAGATGAGAGAAAGATCATTTTTAATTGTTTTTCAATTATATGTTTATCACAATAATTTAATTAATAATAGTAAATAGAAGATACTACACTTATTGCGAGCGACGCGAGCCTATTAAGTCATTTCCCTGCCATACATTTCCCTTGAGGGCATATGAATTCTTTACTCCAGTATATAGTCTCCAAACTTTTTTGGACCCCTCCGGCAGTTTGTTGTGTACGCTGTTTCTGACGATCTTGGATTTTTCACATCGATATGTTATAGGTCATTCGATAGGGAATCCCGGGCATCTAATTATAATATTTTTACTTTTTATCGTAATTATTGCGAGCCGCAGGCGAGCTGATAGGTCGTACGTTAGTGTTGCAGACTGATTGTTTTGGCGTGCGCTCTCTGTCTGTGTATGGAGGCCAATATCTCCGTAATCAGCGAACACATTTAAAATTAAAAGACACCATTCGATTGCAAATCACCGGGAGACGCAATCAAGCCCAATTTTGTGATTTATAGAGAAAACATTTAAAATTCAATAAATAGTAGGTTGCAATGTCTCATCAAATGAAAACAAAGAATGGGTTGTTTCCATAGTAACAATCAGTATCGTCTGCTTTCTGCGACTCTGCGTGACCGACAGCGCACTGAAATTTCGATGCTAACTGCAATCAAAGGCTGAAATTCCGATTTTAGACAAACTTTTAAGGTTTGTTGTCTAATTTTTGTGAATGTATTAAGCTGTAGGGCTGTTTTATTTTCACGAGTTATTGTTCTACAACTTAATTTTTTTTAAATATTTTGTACGGATGTACGATTATTACGTCTAGGCGGAATGGCGGATGAGTATCTCGGTTCAGCACAAGAGAAGTTAGGTTTTAAACTTTATTATATTACATTCCTTTTCGTCAGAAAGCCTGGCACCATCACCACCATGAGGCTTATCATTTGACTTGAATCGCTCCTACTCTTTAAGATATGTAGTCTTCAAAACCTGATTGTGCAGCACTACTTATACATCTGTAACGGTATTCATGCAGACACTTCGATTCCAATTACTCATTCAAGTGTATCTCTATGATTACCATCACTTAATAAATTGAGTATTTGCACCGACTAGGAAATTATCATTTCTCCAGTGAAAGCTGGTGGCAGTGACATTGTTTCAGAGAGGTGATTAAATATTCTCATTACCCTTCTATACCATCGAAACGTTCAAAAGGCTGGAGGTATTTTAGTAGTTCCTATTCCTTTCTATAATTTCAAAGTGATCTCTGAGTTGTAAATAAATTATGAAGTATAATTGTTACGTCCTTTATAATTTAAAGTCAGTAATATATTTATTTAAGACACAAAGATTCTCTCTAATAATCTTATGGCAGGGTTACACGGATATAAGTTACCAAGCGCCTTCAGCCCTTCATCAACAACACTTTTCTTTCTTCTCGAATGGAATTCATTTCATGTCCATCATCGCATCTTTTTTATTAATTCAGGCGAAGTCTGAATTATTTTATTAACCGCGAGCATAAAAGCTCGCTTTACTATCTTAAATAATGCAGAATACAACTTGTACAACTACTATTTGAGTACATGAAACCACAAACCAAAAATCTAAATAATGATCAAAAACGAGATTTCGTCTCGCCTCTCCAAGTAGCTTTATATTAGCACATTTCTCATGGGGGAAAATATGTTGGAACCAATTTAAGAGATGGGAGTTCTTAAGAAAAATTTTCTTTTCCTAATGCCCTAAGAGCTTAAGAACGCTAAAAAAAGTGCCCGTCTAGACGAATCTTAAACGGAGTTTGCTAGAGAGTTCCCTAAGTATACTGTTGGCTAATACTCCTTTTAGATTAGGATTACAATAATATATGAAGAAGGGAAGGTGTGCTGTGATCATGATTGGTATTAAAAACAGATTTAGCGGTCGTCGTTGAGACGTTCCTAAGCTATTTAGTAGATTTTTCTTCTTTACTTTTTGAATAGGCTACATACCCGGGATACTCGTTAATATCCACTTTAGTTTATTGGCTTGACTATATAAATCTCTTAAGACGTATAAAGTATAATATGCGCCATCTTATTATCACCTATGGCAACACGCCGAAAGTGGTGCTCACAGAGAGAACTTATTTCGTGTAGTGTAATTGCGAGCCCGAAGGGCGAGCTTTCTAATTCAGTCGACGAGTGTTTTTCCCTGAGGGGGTCGGTGGTAGAACTCGAATCGAGATGTCTGTCCTCTTTCATTTTTCAGAGTGATAGCATTTTACTGGATTAATCGATTTTCACGGGAAATAGCTCATTCGACGCAGAATTTAATTTAGATGCGAACCAACTTTTAAAAATTAATTTTAGAGATGCTTTTTTTTCTACAACGGCATCGACGGAATGACTATTAATGAGGGCTAATCTATCGATCATTTACGATACCATAGACAAAGCTTGATTGTTTATTTCTATTCAAAGTCGATAACTTAATAGTTTATTATTGGATAATTGGATTCCTAAAAAAATGTAACTTCCAATTTATTGTATTTCTAATTTCTTCCTTACTATATTTAATACTTGAATACCAAGATTCTTATATAAACATGAATTAAATTTGCCACGGAATGCTAAGATGCATCTTCCGTTGGAATAGGTCCTTTTCAAATAATCAGCTTATTTTAAAATTCTTTTAAAATCACGCGAATATTGCACGTAGAGAATATAGAAGGAATTTTTAAATGTTAATGTGATATTCTTGAATATTAAATACTAGCCTACCTACTTCATAGCCATTTTAAAATAATGCCTAATTAACTTGCTTAATTCAAAACTAAAGAATGTTTGCATGATTAAAAATGTGCCTCTTATTTAAATAACCATTCAGGGAAATTATAGAAATATTTCCGACCGCAATATAAATTTTTTATATATACAAGTTATAATGGTTTTTAACCACAAAATCGATTCCTTCTTCTATTTATTTTGTAATAATTATGTAAATAGCAAGATCAATTGATGTTGTGGTAATTTAATAAAGAGAACAATGAAATAAAATAAATTAGTCTTGCGAATTTTGTTCGAGAATTACCGTCAAATCGGGTAATTTGAGACAAACGACGATTTTTCAACGGTTTATTAAAGAACGGCAGGAATAATGATTGCGTATTATTAGGTTTAAAATGCGCTGGGGTCTAATTCAGTCGGATACTGAATTAAATTACCAAGGGCGAGCCTAAAAGCGAGCTTTTTTATCTTATATAAATAAGCTTTAAGAGTCAAAGTAGATCAGACTATTTATTTATATAAAAAACCATATTTTTGGGAATAAGAGCTGGTGCTACTGTCAATATATTCATAAGTAATGGCTATTCTTATGACCTATATTAAATCAATATGCAGAAAATATGGTATTATCATCCAGGTTATAATAATAAAGAGGCTCTCCTTTTTATTATTGGCTATAAAGATATAGGCTCCTGAAAGATACCATTCACATACATTAGAATCTAAGATTTTTGAAAACATATAGAAAGAAGATATGGCGACTTAGTCTAGGATACCGTCTGCTATGTCGCGCCTGAATTGTAAGTGTATTTAAAGTGTATTATTTATCTTGCTTCTTCTTATCTCAGTGATCTTGTTTCCTTCTACCAGCCTAGTCGTTCTCTGCGTAGTACTAGTACCAGTATGTTTTGATTCCCTAGGATTCGTCTCCAGCGCTGCTGCGGCCCTACTGTGTGGAATTCTCTTCCTCTCTCTCTACGTAAAGAGTCATGTCTGAGCTCATTTTCTAGTAATCTGAAGTCCCACCTAGTTAGACTTGCTTTCTCTGTTTAGTTTCTCAAATTTTTGTTGTTTGATGATTCAATGTTTGCAGCGCTTTCGATCAGTCTTCTAAAGATTGTGAAGGGCGCTTTATAAATCAAAATATATTATTATTATTTAAAATGAAATAAACCATTCGATTTGAGAATGATATACATCAATACATGGCCTATGGGAATTTCTGTTATATACATAAAAGAGTATTGAAAAAAAGTATAATATCGGCACGTGCTGCTCTGTCATTGCTAATATATATATTAGGACTGTATAACCTTATTTGTGCATACGGGTGAATGCGTGATGCGGTGTATTACATCCGTTTTCACATTTCCAGGCAGAGCTGATTTGATTAAAAAAAAATAGGCTGGATAGGTGATATGTGTCGAAGCAAATTTTATACATACATGCAGTGAAGCGGCACTTTAGCAGTTTCACAAGCCATCACATCTAATTATCGCGCCTGTTTAAATATTCAATAACAGTAGGATTTGTCAATAGGCTTCCTTGAGATCATGTATATGCGTAGCAGCTCCTTCACTATGCGCGTATCTTATCCAGGGTTTTTAAACTCGAAAAATCTATGCTGAAAATCCGGAAATAAGTGTTTCCCATTGCCACTCCACCACAACTATTGCTATAGCTGAAAAATTCTATTACGAAATAACAAATAAACATTTGAAAAGGACTATTAATTATATTTGTTGTAGTTATATGTTGCCATCACCATAGAGTTTGCTTTAGAAATATTATTTTTATATTTTCAACCCTATAATAGCTGTCAACTTCCTTATAGAAGAGAGTATATCTGTCTCAGATAATTACTGATACGTTCAATTATAGAGACAGCAAGTCCTGATGAAAATAAGTATTTGGAAAGGTGCTCCACTCTACTCTCTAAATGGTAAACAACATATTTAGGCTGCGCTGCGCATGCACGCGCAACATATGTGTATAGGTTTACAGCGACCGATCGCCGTAAAAATAAGGAAAGACGTCCCATGCGAAGTGCTAAAAAACGATCAGTCTGGGAAGAAGACACTGTCGACAAGTCGCACATATTTACAAAATATAGTACAATCTATTACGCTGTATACGCAACACCATATTGTCAATAGTTCTTATTCCACGTCACCTAGTTACTACGTACTGTGTCGGTACATGAGGTAATATACATGGTAAAACCTATACTATTATTGTTAATCATCTTTTTGAAATTCATCATTACTTATTTTTATTTGTGTTGATCAGTTTTATTAGAAAATTCGGAAAGGATTTATTAATTTACGTTTTTTCCTATTATTTTAGATATAATAAATATGAAAATGAAGATTCGGCTAGCGTTCATAATTGGCTTTCTGAGCCTTCTCTTCTCGCCAGCAACAGGAACAATTTCGTCAACTAGTCTATTTCAGGAAAGGGACAAAACTTATTCAATCAGACGAAGCATTAATTTAGCGAAATGCTGCCCACCCAATCATCTGTACAAGACGGGCCTAAACTACTGCAGGCCTTCGGGGAAGATCGATTCAAGTTGGGACCGAACACTTCTACCAGTTCACTCTATGACGACTAATAAAACTCTGTTCTACACGGATTTGACTTTATCAAACATCGAATTTCAGCTGAATATCAACTTAGTTTCCTGTCCAGAAGGCTTCTTGGGAAAGACATCCACTCGATTTCAATTTTACGAGGATGGAACTTTAAAATTTGATCTAGATGGAATGCGCTACAATTTCCCTCCAGAAGAGTTCTGTATCGATCAGACGAGCTTATCATTCGATGATCCGTTAATCGCCCGTTTCTGCATTCCAAGCAAATGTTATGGATCATCTGGAATCCATTGCATCCGAAAATGTTGTCCTTTAGGATCAGCTGTTAACAGAACGACGAGAAACTGTCAAAACCATTTGTCATCATTATCTTTCAACGATGATGTAAATCATCAGCTCAGAGAATATCGCACCGGCCGATTTGCTCAAATCGATGATTTTACGATTGCCGATGGTGTTGCGCCCCATTGCGACAGTGATGGTCGACAAGGGTTTAAGGTGTCACAGTTTTATCTACTCAAAGATGGGCGAATGTATGTATTTCGATCATTTTTCATGCTTTTTTATTACTACCAATCATAAAAAATGGAAATGTTCAACAGGTACAATCCAAATTTCCCTTGCCAAAGTGAGAGGGCAACCGAAGAGTACTGTATCGATCACTTCATCTACAACGAACAAGTAGGGATTACATATGTCACTTTTTTTCTCTCCTTTCTTTGATCTCTCATGATTGGATGGTATATGTCTTTTCTCAAAAGCTGATCATCCAGTTGGAGGGAATCCGATGTTTCACCAATGTTTTCACATCGACGGACGATGATTCGAAGAGATCTCTACTAATATATCCATATTTCCTGCTCGTTTCGGCGTTTTTCCTGGTGGCAACCATCGCAGTTTACATAATTATCCCAGAGATCCGTAACACTATTCACGGAGTGTCGACCATGTGCTATTTCACTTGCACTGCTGTCTTCTACGTCTCACTGTCGATGATCAAATTGGGAGTAGGAATCGATCAAGATAAATACGAAACCAATTATTTGTGCAAACCCTTAGGTAATAATATTAAGTAACCAGATCAAATGATGTTAGTATATCTTCAATAACTCTTTGATCATTTTACGATAGCAATCTGTGCCCATTTCTACTTTCTGAGTACATTCACTTGGTTGAATGTGGTCGGTTTTGATCTCTGGTGGACTTTCAAGTATGTATACAATTTTATTATTAGATGAATAAGTGGTTATATATGATTGTTTTTCATGATCAGAACGTTGGAACCCATCATTGATGGTAAAAACCGACATAAATTCGGTTGGAGATTCGTGATCTACTCGATCTACGCCTGGGGAATCCCACTGACCATAGTTCTAGTTGGCCAAATTTTAGATTGGATCGAAGTTCGAGCAGATGATGAAACAGTCCGACCCAAATTTGGTTTTCTAAAGTGCTGGTTTATGTGTAAGCAGGGCTATATTAAAGATAATAATTGAATCGGCATCAAACTGTTTTGAATATTACCAGGCAAAGAATCGTTTCTAGTCTACCTATACGTTCCAGTGGCAGTTCTGATCTTGTTCAACGTCATTTTTTTCTGCTTGACGGCCATTCTCTTTCACCAGACGAGCACGGAAGCAGAACTCGCCGTCGGATCTCGAAACGCTAAGCAGAGGTATCAATACTACTCTCAATCATAGTGATATTTGATATAACAACAAATGTAACATAATGCAAATGGGAGCTGTGATCGGATGTTTAAATATCTTTTTTTTTTAATCTGACTAGACTCAATAAGATTCACTTTTGAAAACAATTGAGTAGTTGATTCATGTGACAGACTTAGATTCAGTTTGAATCTTGCTTAATTAAGTATGTGTTCTGTTATTGCACTGTTAATCAGAAATGATAGTGAGAAAAGTTGAGTTTACGTTAATGCGAGATTCGACAGACTCGATTCAGATCAATTTATATGCAGAAGACTCACTTGAATCGATTCTTTATTCTTGAATCTGTCGAATCGATTCGACATTCAGTCGTCCGATCACTGAATGGGAGTAACCAAATATACTTAAGTCTACTTTAAAGTCTAATTCGATATTCCTATTATTATTATTACAGATACAGAGTGATCTTCAACCTCTTCATTTTGATGGGCATCTCTTGGAGCACCGAAGTGGTTTCCTTCATCTTAGATGGCTCTTTCTATTCTTGGTTCCTCACTGATTTGATCAACTCTTTAATGGGCTTCATCATCTTCGTCATCTTCGTCTGCAAAGCTAGAATTGGGAGACTTATCTTACAAAACTGTCCTTGGTTAAAGAAGTTGTTTTCATCATTTGAATTAGTCAGAGGACGAGCTATTCGTCGTCCTCGAACGGCGACCAGCGTTTCGGTTCTTCAGACACTAATAAGGATCAATAGTGATGAATCCAGTAGCAGTAATAACAGCCATCAATCCATCGTAATGTTACTGAGCAGCTTTAAGATAATCCGGAGTAGGAGTCGCGCTGTATCCCCGCAAAATGGGACTGAAGTCACTAGTAATAATGTGATCTCTGCAAGTCCAGAGAGCAGTGCTGCTCATCAAAGTAGTCAAATTGAGAGTACTTCTCTTTGATTTTTTGTTACATTAAATGTTTCCAAAAAAAAAAATTAAATTAAGATATTATAGACGATGCCATTCCAAAGAAAATTACGTGGTCATGTTCAATCAAATTAAATGTTATGTAGTAAATTTTCAAATTATGTATGAGTGTGATGGTTGTTGTATATCTTTAATATGAAGTATTGTATGTTTATTCGTTTGTATAATAAAGAAAACTATCTGGGACGACGAAGTAAATATTTTTAAAGTGTAATTATAGGATTATTCATTATAGGATCTTGAAAATAAAACGTGACGCATATGTCCGCATTGGTAATATTTCGGTAAAAAGACTTTTATAAAACTAAACTAATACGATGTAAAATCATGATTGTAAGGGCTGATTTGCTTTGCATTTTGCATGAAAAGGTTAATTCCCTCAAGTGTTATCTTACAGTGAGACCTTAACTCCTCAGTTTAGTCTCGGGAGAGCTGGTAAGAAACAATACGCAGCAATAGAATGTTTTTGAAAATAAGGGTATTAGGGGAGTAATTGTTGTTCTTATGACGCTTTTTAAATGGCGCTGTTACCAAAAAGAAAGCATATTCCTTATCGATACGTTATACAGTAGATGACCATCAGTCAGTTTTGAATAGTCAACTGTTATACAACCATTGCACAATCCTCCAATTTCTTTAATAAAAACCTCCAATTATGTAATACAAATATGTATTTTAGTAATAAAGTAAAGAAGAATACTGATGCACCAGCTCCTGAAAACTTCAAGATTTGGATGAGTTCTCTCCGTGCGTATATTTTCCTGATCTTATAGTTTTCTTGGATAACATATTTAAGTCCATGTCAAATTTGAAATAATAATCCGAGTAAATACTGATCCACTTTTTAATACAGTTTGTTGGGCCATTGGTTCCTTTATTGCTACCATAATTCAATTGTTACAATTCAGAGTTTTACACGAAAAAAATGATCCGAACGACATCTCTTTTCATGCCGCAATTTTTTTAGTCGCCATGCTCAGTCTAGCTATTTCTGTAAGTCAAATTTTTATCAGATTATATTATTAATATGCTAATAAATGATGCATTACAATAGTAAAACTGTAATATTTCCATATTATACCATAGATTTTGACGATTACTAATTTTTTTTTTTTTATTTTGAAGTTCGTTACGGGATTCTTAGCAAATATTGGATCCAGTTGTGGAGGAGAAAGCCCGCAGTGCTGGGAAAATTTAATAAAATCTAGCACAGAAATTACTTTGATTTCACTTATAAGCAACATTGCTCTTACAATCCTGATTTTGCTTTACGTTTCAATCCTTGGATAAAATATTTTTATGAATAAATTTATCCTACTATAACTCCTTCAAGAATATCGTAAATCTAGCTAAATCCTTTAATGATGGAAATGTGTTTACTTCTGAATGTTGAAAAAATAATAAAAGATGTAAATACTATTAAACGATTAAACCTAACGAATACAATTTTTCTTTACTGGCGCAAAACTGCAAACCAATCTTTCGAAGTTTTCTGTTCTTATTGATGCTCTTCCTATATGCAAATCCTTCTCATTTTTTTATTAAATCAACTTGGTCAGAGAAATATGTGCTTGTGATTTATATTGGCCATTCTTAATTAAATTAAAAGAGCAATTAAGCACGCTATATATATCATCAACTGCTTCATATAATTGTATTTGCATCATTCAAACAAAAAGATAACCTCAGTTACAGTTTTAATCAACAGAAATGATCACATCATGCCCTTTAACAGTATTTAGTAACAATTGCATATCAAGACATAACTATAGGTTGACTCAACATATTCCAACTCTTCATAACAGGTACAGTTACGGGGTTTCACATAGAATATCATAAATAGGACAACTGTAAGAATGCCGTACAAGAAGGCTCGTATAAACAGGAATTCTTCTTGTGGATTCAGATTTTCAAAAGCCAGTTTTTGCCCTTTTTCATCAGTGGTACGTCGTGTTACGCGAGTAATGTATTTGTACGCTTCCCAAATCTATAAAAGAAATCAAGTAAAAATTAATATCAATTTTAAAATATATGATTTTAAAAAAGAAGAATAAAAAGGAGGTTTACCTGCAAAAAAATTCCCAAAAGGGAGTTACCAAAGAGTGCTCCATCCGCAATCTGTTCGTTCACTTCACTTGCTATGTCCAGATTGTAGTTGGCAATGAAGAATAACTTCCTTGATGTTAAGGTGCATATTACAATGCTCAACATCAAAAAGATGAAGTTGGAAAACGCCACGACTTCTCTAACTAAGCATACAAAAGAGGAACAAAATTAAATTATTTGTATGTCCACAATAAATTCTTACTAAATCGCAGTTTTTATATAATAATTTATTTAACAATAAAGCAATTTGGTTTTTTAATGACTATTTTCGTGATCAAAGAATGAACTATCTATGGGGGGTAAAAATGAAATCAGACAGCTCAATAAGGATATACAGTACCGTTCATTCTTGGTGAAGAGTAGATAACTGCTGCTATTCGCAAATATGACAAAATGCAATTTGTAAATGATGCCGAGTCTTGATTATTAAAAGAGTAAAAGCTAAGTTAATACACTCAGTTTGAATAAACTGTGTCAAATCAGCACGAAATAATGATAGAAATTTGACAGGTACGAGTTCACGAAATATTTAAGCCTCAGGATATTTTCTTTCTAAAAAATAACTTTTCAGTGTTGCTAGGTCACGATAATTCGCCAAAAAAAACTTTTTATTTTGTGAAAATTTTGAATTGGCGCTCAAAGAGAACGCTGTTGCCATTCTAGATAAAAACGGATTGCTACTGTTTACTGTATGCAAAATTGCGATTTGCAAATGCGCAACCCATTTTCTGCTTTTAAAACATTTAAATGAATTAAATGGCATTTTGACTTACATCTCCATTATAAATGCTATTGACATTAAAGGTGAAAAATTGCTTATTCTTCACCAAGTGCCCTCTCGAGAGTATAATGATGCACACTAGTAACAGGATTTCATATTATTCATGTATTTCAAGTATATAAAAATAATTATCAGGAATATTATATAGAGTGACCCGGCCTACTCTTTTCATTTACCCTAACGATAAGCTGTTCTGTTGACTTCTTTATTGTCTAGTAAATATTATTTGTTGTGCATATAATAAAAGATTCGAACATAAAAAAGGAACAAAAGATGGTATTAAGCCTATAGAAACACGGTAATAGTTATTTCCTTTTTTTAAAATAAAGTATTCTAAGTGAAGTTTATTATTACTTGAATAATCTTACATCTTGAATTAACTATGCTATTTTTCTGGAATAGGAAGTTTTTAAACTTCATTTTCTATTCTTTTTATGATAAAATACGATGTCATAAAACAACGTTGTATAAAAAAATACTTTTACTACTACACATTTTCTTACAGAAATCATTTGCGCATATCTTTGTTTCACATTATGTTATCAAACTAAAATTTGATAAGAAATTAGCATTGTAACTGTGATGTCAGAAGCCATTGCAAACCAAGAAAAGCATATCGGAAAACATATATCATTTTCCGGATGATAGATCAGATCTTCTTTATCATCTATACGACCCTGATGGAAGAACGGTGATGTAGGTGGCGTATTTCGTCGATCCAACCACGTCTGCCTCATAAATATTAGTGTAAATATCTATTTATAATGTAAAAATAATAATAAATACAATCAATATTTATTTCAAAGCTCTTATTTTTTTTTATCTTAAAATAAAAAAAAATGATGAAGACATATGAATGGATAATTAAATTCTAAAAAATAAAATCACTTACCAAAGCAACCCAATTGAAGCTCATCAAAAAGACGAGGCTTGTCAACAAAGGTACTTTGTTCTTAGATGGATCTTCTAAATGACGGGCGTGCTGTAAAGATACGTAGAGTACAAACTGATTGAAAACTGTCACAGAGGAGGATATACCCCAGCACACTATATGCATAAGAATAAATTTATGTTATAATTTTAAGTTGTTTTTAACACATATTTTTAAAAATGAATGGTTATACAAAAATATGCATAGCAAGAAATTTAGATAAATGCTTAAATTCATATTTGGGTAGTTTTTATTTATTTTACTTAGAGACTTTATATAATATATATATATTACTAGCTGGCCCTTGCTTCGGCTTTGCCCGAAATGTCTTTTTAAAATTTGTATTGATTCGTTTTTCTTTTTATTTGTAAATCCAACACTCAAATAAAAATGACCAGATTTAAGCAACTAAATCACATATTCGCAGTTGGCCCATATTGATCGTATAATAGTGCTATAACCAGTAACAGCAACTATTTTACTTTTTTATTCTTACAATTTGGTATTTCTTACGGCCACCTTCGTTCCATGGCTAAAAAAGGTTTCTCCATTACTTATGAAAATAGTTGCAAGTGAAGTTTTGTTCTCTAAAAGATTTATATGTAAGTTAATCACCGTGTTAGCGTTAATAGCGTTAACGTTAATAAGCTGTCTCATTTATTCCTCAAAAAGTAAAACTACATTTGCAAGTGAAAAGTTCAACTGCATTCTCTAAGCCCCTCCCCCTCCGAAATTTGGACCAATCAGGAATTTCTTGCCACAAACAGACAATTTTCTGCTTTATATAATAGATATATTGGAATATATACGTACCAAGAGACCTCGTCCATGTTCCGTGATGTTGAAGAACTTCTTTCAGTCCTTCGTCAGTCAACTTATTCACGTTCATTGTCAAATAATTAACTGCCTTTAATTTTAAATTAGCGAATCTTATATAGGCCTACCTATATATGATTTATTATTGCTGCTGGTGTACTCCACTATTGACTGCCGAGAACTAACTTGTTATTCTGGTGGGTCATTCCTCTTTAACCAACAACTACTCATTTCCGCAATAACAAACAAATTAACCTCTCCAGCTCTCGACAGACACCAAATATACAATCTAAAAAATGAAATATGATTGATTCACTAAGGAACCTTGAATCGTTTCTGTGTAAAAAGTGAAAATTAAGTGTGTATAGAACAACAATATCCCATCCAAAATACGTTGAACGTATAATAATAAACCCATTCTACGTAGGACAGATTATCTGCTCTCTGGAGGCAAAATGAGCTTATATATACTGTACATTGACCAGCATAACTAATTCAAGTAATATTTTTTCTCGGAACGTCTCGGAATCAAACTTCGCATACAGCTGATAGAATATATGTTCATAAATTGGCAATATGGTTGGTAAAATAGTGTAATAAATGTGTATTAAACGATGATAACTATATAGTATTGTTGAATTAAATACGACGCAAATAAATACATACGCCTTTTACTCTGGTCATTTAATGACCAGAGGAAATCATTCTGCCATATCTCTATAATCTATATATAACTCTTTTATTATTTTTTGGGGATACATATTTTTTTGGCGCACACTTCTACTTTCTGAGCACATCCCCTTGGTTGAATGTGGTTGGTTTTGATCTCTGGTGGACTTTCAAGTATACAGTACGTAACAGTTTTATTGGATAAAACAATGATCATACGATTACTTTTTCACGATCCCCTTATAAATGTTAAAAATCGACACAACTATGCATGGAGATTCGTGATCTATTCGATCTACGCCTGTGGAACCGCACTGATCATAGTCTTAGTCAGTCAAATTTCGGATTGGATTGAAATTGAACCAGGTGATGAAATGATTTGACCCAAGTTGTTTTTTAAGTGATGCTGGTTAATGTGTAAGGTTCATATTAGATTATAATTGAATCGAAATTAAACTGTTTTGAGTGTATCAATAGGCAAAGAATCGTTTTTAGTCTGCCTATGCGCTCCAGTAGCAGTTTTGATCCTATTCAACGTCGTATTTTTCTGCTTGACGGCCATTCTCTTTCACCAGCCGAGCAGTGAAACAGAATTCGCTGTCGGAACTCGAAATGCGAAGCAGAGGTATCAATACTACTCTCAGCTCTTAAACAATATAAAATATGAAAACAAATATAATACAATGAGTAATAAAATACAGTTAACTCTATTTTAGGGTTTAATTGGATATTGTTATAATTTTTACTATTACAGATACAGAGTGATCTTTAACCTCTTCATTTTGATGGGCATCTCATGGAGCACCGAAGTTATGTCCTTCATCTTAGACGGCTCTTTCTACTCCTGGTTCTTCACTGATTTAATCAACCCCCTAATAGGCTTCATCGTCTTCGTCATCTCCCTTTAAAAAACTAGAATAGGAAACTGGGAAACCTTAACTTACAGAACTGTCCTTGGTTAAAGAAGTTAATATGTTCAGCATTTGAATTAGTTAGAGGAAGGGCTGCTCACTGTCCTCGCACATTTTTCTCGGAAGAAAAACTGCACACATAAAATAATACTGCCACTAGAACTCACATAATAAACGTTTCTCTTAGTGTTTACTTGTACCTAAGAGACACAATAAATTTGTGTTTTCTATTTATTGGTACGGTAAGAAAGTCTTACAAGGAAATGGTTAATCCCCTTAAGTGTTATCTTGCAGTGAGCCCTTATTAATTCCTCAATTTAGTCTCGGGAGAGGTAATAAGAATCTAGGATATTATGAGAATTGCTATTCCATGTAAGTAGAAACGGCTATTATAGCGCTTTTTGAATATGGCGCTGTTACCATAATAAGAGAAATATTCTTTATCGCTACGTTATACAGTAAATATATGCAACTACCATCAGTCAGTTCTGGATAGTCAACTGTTATGCAACAGTTGCGCAATCCTCCAATTTCTTCAAAAACTCAAATTGTGCAATCCAAATATGCAAGATTCTGTTGCACCTGCTCCTGTAAATTTCAAGAAATGGATGAGTTCTCTCCGTGTGTATATTTTGCTGATCTTATAGTTTTCTTATATAATTTTTAAGGCCGTGTCAAATTTGAAATAATAATCCGAGTAAATGCTGATCCTCTTTTTCATACAGTTTGCTGGCCCATTGGTTCCTTTATTTCTACCATAATTCAATTGTTACAATTCAGAGTGCTACACGAGAAAAATGATTCGAACGACATCTCTTTTTTTGCCGCAATTTTTTTAGTCGCCATGCTCAGTCTAGCTATTTCTGTAAGTCAAATTTTTATCACATTATATCATTAATATTATACGAAAAAATTATGCATTACAATAGAATAACTTTAATATTTCCATATTATATACTATAGATTTCGACAATTACTAATGACCTAATCAACTTGAAATTAAGTATCACATTTTTTTATTCATTTATTAAAGTTCGTTACGGGATTCTTAGCAAATATTGGATCCAGTTGTGGAGGAGAAAGCCCGCAGTGCTGGGAAAATTTAATGAAATCTATCAGAGAAATGACTTTGATTTCACTTATTAGCAACATTGCTCTTACAATCATGATTTTGCTTTATGTTTCATTCCTGGGATAAAGTATTTTTATGAATAAATTTTATCCTCCTGCAAGTATATCGAAAAATCTCATCTGTCCTTTAATGGAAATGTGTTTACTTTTTTTTATTGATTTTTGATTGAAATTATTTTACCTTTGGATGTTGAAAAAGTAATAAAAGATGGAAATACTTTACAGTGGAATATAAAAATTCTACTTTTAAATAAAATACTTTATTTCGGCATCATAATCAAATCGAACTTTTTAATTAAAAATATATAAATATAATATACTGTATATATTTTTAAATTATTGCTCGTTAACAGATAACAGAAAAATATTTACCATGTAAGTGTTTTATTTATATTTTTAGTTTTATATACCACCAATTTTGAATATGTCCCTAACTGTTAAAAGCATGTCTACTTCTGTTATCCTTATAAACAGACTTGAAGATACGTGGTAGTCGCATTTAGATGATACAAAATTACAAATGGTATATGGAAATGGATTATATCGGGATGGAACTCGCTTTTCTTTAATATTGTCATAAAGAACTAGAGATGAGCTATATTCAGCAATATATTAGGCAAACACAGTATTTCTAGTTCTCTGAATAAATGAACTGATCTAATTAAAAACGAGAAAATTTATTTAAAAACAGAAATAAATTATTATACAACCCAAGAAAACTATGATATAGAAAAAAAAAATCTTACGCGCTGAATTTTGTATTGGCGCTCAAAGCATGCTTTGTTGTCGTTCTCTAAAAGACGGGTCTCGGACGGGTTAGTATTGCTGGTTCTTATATTATTTTAATTTTAATTCGTTTAAATATATTTGAATATTTGAAAGCCACAAATTCAAGTTTACAATTTCGAAAAGTGCAATTGCTATTATTAAAGTTTTCATTAGAAAGAAATATAAAGACCACCCTGAACTTTAAAAAAAAATTAAATGGTTCAAATAAGATGGATTGTTTTAGTTTAGAGAATTGTCTTGAATATGAAGACAAGTGTCTTAGAAATGCACTCAAGACATACGCTATGTCTTAAATTTATAAGTAAACACTTTATAGCGAGTTTTGAAGAAATTGGATGTGGATTGCCCAATTAATGTATAAGAGTAGACTATCCACTACTTTCTATAATATAGTGGCCGAATATGTTTACTGTACTACATATGGTAACGAAGAAAGTTCCTGGAGAACACACAACAATCGCATCAGCTTATGTATACTAAGACGAAACACTCGAGAATATTTATCAAAATAATTTTATTACAAAACATTCTTTACTGCGTAAAGATTCGTCATACAGTTCTCCCGAGACTGATTTATAGAGAGTAAAGGTTAAAAAAAAAATTATGCAAATGATTGCAGTGTTAAATTAGAATTAAAATATTCAAATTCCTAGTATAATGACACTTACATATAAAATTGTCTTCAGATCTTGTTCAAATTTTGTTTCAAAAATATTTCTAAAGTCTCCGATTCAATCCCAAAGAAAACTACGTGTCATATTCGATAAAATTAGATGTGTTTTAACTTTTTAATCGTGTATTATTGTGTTATCTAGTTGTTGACGTATATTTCTTATATGAAGCATATTATTTTGATTGGGTGTAAATTGTAATAAAATCAATTATCTGGGACGAATAAGTAAATTTCATATAAATGATAGTCCTTAAATAATTGTGATTATTCAACCACTATGCCACTATTTGTTGGCAAACTATAAGCAACCCACAAACTATCTTTTCAATTTCATATGCTTGCGATAACTTATGAGTATAAATTCCAATCAAAGAGAGAAAATATTATCTTTACTGTCGTTTATTTTTTTCTCTCTACATTTTAAAAATAATAGAATTATCTTACAGTAAATAAGAAGATCCTACATTAGTATAATGGAACATGACACTTTTTAGTACTATAATGCAAGTTTTATTTGTTTTTCTGTTAAGATTAATTAGGTTTAAAAAATCGTTTATTGTTTTATGTTTTAAAAAATTCAATTGATTATCCATTTATCAGGACGAGTGAATTTTTTTTAATTATTTAATTTAAACGCAATACCATACTATATCAATATCAACAACAAGTAAGTACCGTATGCATCTTTTATTATTACCAAATTTTTCCCAATAAATTTGAAAAGTATGATTGTAAAGCTAGAGAAATTTAATCTAACTGAAATTCAAAAATAAGACATCACGACTGTAAATGCAATGCTAATAACAAGTGAAAACCAAGATAGGCATGTGATTACACATAAGTAATGTTCCGACAAGTCTATGGGGCCATCACCATCAGTTATAGGACCACAATACATTGATGGCATGTCTCGACGATCACAAACAAGTCCTCCATGACAGTACACCGCTAGGCTAAAAATTACCACCATAAACTAATATAAATAGAAAAAAAGGAAAACAAAATTATTTTTTTACTTCAAAATTTGTTGTCGTAAATAAATTACTTAATTACCGTATGTGAACAATCTATGAGACTTCACTTTAAATTTTAAAAAATGTCACTCACGAAGATAGCCACATCACTGAAGGCCAAAAGAAATGAAACAGAAATGCCAATTGAAGATATGCTAATGCTGTTTGCTGGTGGGCTTTGTTCATGACCGTTCCGCATTAAACACATGTACAACGTAAACTGAATGGCGATTTCCATAAATGAACCTGTGATCCAGCAAACTGTAAGTATATCAAAATAAACTGTAATTCAGCTGAAGGGATTTTTTACATGTTACACATGTTATAAATATACTGAAATAATTAAATTTAACAGACATTTTAATGTAACAATGAAAACAAAAAAGTTTTTGAACTGAAAAATATCCTTATCATCGGTTAACATTATGTAATGATGAAAATGTTAGCTTTTGCTTTTGAGGCTGTAATTGTTATAAAAAATTGATTACACCTACTAAGAGAACCCATCCATATTTTGTAATGTTCAGGAACTGGTTTCAAACGTTCGTCATTCAACCCCACGCTATTTATCACCGAATAATTCGATTTATTCATTTTAGATTCGAAAATTTTGAATGGTGTTCTGTACTGTTGCTGCTGTAGTCCACCATTAACTGTTAAGAACTGACTTCTTTTGATGATTATATGCCTCTCACATAAATCATTATTCGTTAAAAGAAGAAAAACTAATAACAAAAGTAATCAATAACATTGTCATTATTATGATTAGCTAGTACCAAAATATTATTATCAATGTGTAATAGATCCATGGTCCCTTTGGCAAATTAAGTTAGTAAGGTTACAATGAACTTAGTAAATATTTTCAAATATATCCATACTGCCTATTACTTTGACAAATACGTTTTACATTTAGATTTAAAACAGCAGCAACAAAATAATTGAAACAGAAAAGATGCGTGTATATTATAGAGCATTTGAATGATTATTAATTAGCATTATATATAATCCAGCTAGATTTCATCAAACTAAAATAGTACTAAATAATGCTTATTAAGAGTGTAAGAAAGAAAAAAGAAAAAAAAAGATAAAATAAAATATATGGGTTCTAAATATATGTGATACTTTCACTTGGGAACGAAGGGATTTCGAGGTATTATCATAACAACATTATTATCCCCAAAAGGGATTTAGAGAACAAACAGCATAATAAGCGCTTTTTGGATGATGATATAATTCGTCGAAGAAGGTAGCCTAGGAACATTCTAAGAAATATAATCACGGTATTATACAAAAACAAAATACATAGAACAAATAACTAATTTAGATATTTGTTGGAACTAAAACAGGACTGTTAGTAGGCATATGAGTAGGTGATAGATATAAAGAATATATAGCACGATATACCCGTATTATTACCTATCATTATGCCTTTTTATCGTTAGCCGAGATTTATAATAACTAGCAATGAATCCCCGAATTACACGCTGAATATTTACTGAGACCAGTCCGTAAAACAGCTGTCACATTTACTTTTAATAATACACAATTAGTGATAATTATTTCTAAAAGTAATAATAGTAAGACAAAGGAAAAGTCCTAGTCTTATTTATGAATAACATTAGTTGGATGGGTTTATTCAAAATAGCTAAACTATATAACCTGCTTACACAAATTCTTCTCAATGCTAGTCAGCATAGGGTGTTTCGAAAAACACGACTTTTGTCTAATTACGTGGGCGTTTGGACATATCATGTGAAATGTGTGAAAAATAACTGAGGTAAAATATTTCGAAGAAAAAATAATATTTGACCACCCCACGACCAAAAAACCCTAAAAATGACAATTTTTACGTAATTAAAAATTATTGCATAACGATATGTTCACGTAATCACAGTGGCGGTTTCACAACATATAGATGTACCTTATACCCAGCTACAGTAAAAAATTGGACCGAAAAATGATCATTCAGCCTACCCACCGAGCGTTTATAAATACTGGTATATACCCAATGACCTTAACATTATATAACTTTACTTTAGGTTTAAGAATCAAAATAAATTTTATACAGTCATTTTTATTATTGTATTGGAAGGAGGAGTATTAAATGTGTATTCTCCCTGATTTTGTATTTTCAAAAAATTATAAATATTAAACCATATACGGTTTATAAAAGTTGTGGGTTGGAGAGTAGTATTGATTTATTTCTAGCTTATATAATTGGCTGTATGCATACATTTTTCCAAATATTTTGAAAGAAGTATATTTGTTCTGATTCTACTTGGCCTCTTAAAGAATTCACTGGCTTTGGTCATCATCAAAACTCGTGAAGTAGCGTTTCGAAAAAAAATCCATCTACAGGTTATAGCAACTCCTACATGCAGCATTTAAGTGATACACTGCCTGATTTGTCCAGATGTCCAAATTATTGTATTTTTAAGTTCTTATTTCGATTTAAAGAAAAAGATATTTGAAAACTTATGCGTAGAACCAATTATTTCGGCTAGAAATAAATCAGTACTACTCTCCAACCCACCACTTTTATAAGTCGTATATGGTTTAATATTTATTATTTTTTTGAAAAAAACAAAATCAGGCAAAATTCACATTTAATACTCCTCCTTTTAATACAATAATTAAAATGGCTTTATAAAATTTATTTTGATTCTTAAACCTAAAGTAAAGTTACATAATGTTAAGAGCATTGGGTATATACCAGTATTTATAAACGCTCGGTGGGTAGGCTAAATGATGATTTTTCGGTCCAATTTTCTTACTGTAGCTGGGTATAAGGTACATCTATATGTTGTGAAACCGCCGCTGTGATTACGTGAACATATCGTTACGCAATAATTTTTAATTACGTAAAAATGGTCATTTTTAGGGGTTTTTTGGTCGTGGGGTGGTCAAATATTATTTTTTTCTTCAAAATATTTTACCTCAGTTATTTTTCACACATTTCACATGATATATCCAAACGCCCACGTAATTAGACAAAAGTCGTGTTTTTTTAAACACCCTAAGTCAGCAGACCCAACGAATTGATTCCGTTTTTTGTTATTACAGAAAGTTTGCTGTTTTATACTGATGCTCTTTGCAAACCTCCTTTATTATTTTTTTAACATATGAACTTGTTCAAATAAATATTCTTGTAATTCATATTGGCCATTTGAAGCTCTGAGAATAGAAATTAACTTATTTGGATGCTGTCCGATGTATTGTAGTAATGCGATTATGTTGGTCATTAAAAGTGGCTATTAATACACAGCTTTTTTTGTCAGTAAAGTAATTAATATGTTATTTAATTAGAAAAGGCTAGGATGCAGCATCATCAATGATTAATTAAAAGAAGCTCTGAAATCTGAATACCGACTCACCATGCACTCTCTCTCTCTCTCTCTCAAAGCAGCTTGAACAGAGTTTTCTGGGCATATTGTTGGCTAATGCTTCTGTTAGAATAGGATTACAAAAATATATTAGAAGGACACGTGTGCTGTGATCCTGATTGGTATTAAAATAGATTTAGTGGTCGTCGCTGAGACCTTCCTGAGCTATATTTAGCAGATTTTTCTTCTCTACTTTTTGTTTTTAAAAGCTATACCCGGGCTAATACTCTTTAATAACCACTTAAATTTATTGGATGGACTATTATATAAAGCTCTTAAGACGTATAAAGTATAATGTACGCCATCTTATTATAACCTATAGCAACACAGCACCGAAACCGGTGCTCAGAGAGAGAGAACTTATTCGCGTAGTGTAATATAATTAAGTTTTATAAGAGTCAAAGTAGATCAGACTCTTTTATATACAAACCAAATATATTAGTAGTGGGATTAAGAGCTGGTGCTACTATTATTTTCAGCATAACTATTGGATATTCTTATCCATCATGATCTATTATAAATATATACATAAAATATGGCATATATTATTATGCATGCTATGATAGCAATAGAGGTTTTCTTTCATTTTATTGCCTATATTATGGATAAATAGGCTCCTGAAAGATGTCATTTACTTATATTCGAATCTAGAAAGCGCACAGAGAGCAGATATCATGCCAAGTGGCTTGGCATGATATAGTAATATTCTAGTTAGAAAAGAGAACGATAAATGACCATTCCGAATCTCTATTATATTCGTCAAAGACCATCAAAAGCTAGGTAAATATGCTCTGCTTACGAGTCGACAACCTTTTTGAATAAAGTTTAAAATCGGCACGTGCTGTGCTATTGCAAAAAATATATATATTAGGACTGTATAACCTTATTTATGAATGCGGGTGAATGTGTGATACGGTATATTACACCCGTTTTCACAATTCCAAGCAGAGCTGATTTGATTAAAAAATAGACTCGATAGGTGATAGGCCTATGTGTCGCAGCCAATTCTATACATACGCGCAGTGAAGCGGCACTTTAGCAGTTTCGCAAGCCACCACATCTAATTATCGCGCCTGTGTGAATATTCAACAAAAGGATTTGTCAATATTATAGGCTTCCTTGAGATCATATATATATGCATAGCAGCTCCTTCAATAATATGCGCGTGTGTCTTATCCAGGGTAACAGGGTTTGTAAAATATATGCCGAAAATCCGAAAATAAGTATTCCCTATTGCAGCCTTCATCATTATTTCCGATCAACAAATCAAATTTTGGAAAAGAATTATGAATTATATTTATTGGTTGATACATGTGCGGCTGTGCCATAAACATAGTTTTTCGTTTAGAAGCTTAATTAACCGTAGCTGTGTTATAACATTTGTTAAATATATATTTTATATATTATTGCCAACCCTATTATAATAGCTGCCCACTTCCTAATAGACGAGATCTTACCCATCTCAGACAACGATGAAATGTTCAATTATAGACAGCAAGTGCTGATGAAAATAAGTATTTGTAAAGGGGCTCCACTCTCCTCTCTAAATGGTAAACAACATAAGGGTGTGCTGCGCATGCACGCAACATATGTGTAAAGGTTTACAGCAACCGATCGCAGTAAAATAAGGAAAGACGTCACATGTGAGGTGCTAAGAAATGATCAGTCTAGGAAGAAAACCCTGTCGGTAAGTCGCACCCTATATTTCTACAAAATATAATACAATGTATTACGCTGTATACGCAACACCATATTGTTAATAGTCTCATTCCACGTCACCTATATACAACGTACAGTCATACAGCAGTACTGGTATATAAGATAATGCGTGTTAAAATCTAGATTACATTGATATTTTTAAAGGCTATTTTTACTTATTTTCATTTATGTTTATCAGTCTAATTATAAATTTAGGAAAATATGAATTAATCAACATTTTTCTATTATTTTAGATAAAATAAATACGAAAATGAAGATTGGGCTAGCGTTTATAATTGGCCTTCTGAGCCTTCTCCATTCGTCAGCAATAGGATCAATTTCGTCAAATAGTCTATTTCAGGAAAGTGACAAAACTTATTCAATTAGACGAGGCATTAATTTAATGAAATGCTGCCCACCCAATCATCTGTACAAGACGGGCCTAAACTACTGCAGGCCGTCACGAAAGATCGATTCAAGTTGGGACCGAACACTTCTACCAGTCCACTCTATGACGACTAATAAAACTCTATTCTACACGAATCTGACTTTATCAAACATCGAATTTCAGTTGAAAATCAATTCCATTTCATGCCCAGAAGGTTTCTTGGGAAAGGCTTCCACTCGATTTCAATTTTACGAGGATGGAACTTTAAAATTTGATCTAGATGGAATGCGCTACAATTTCCAACCAGAAGAGTTCTGTATCGATCAGACGAGCTTATCATTCGATGATCCGTTAATCGCCCGTTTCTGCATTCCGAGCAAATGTAATGGTTATGGATCATCTGGGATAAATTGCATCCGGAAGTGTTGTCCATTTGGATCAGTAGTCAACAGAGCGACGAGAAACTGTCAGAACCATTCATCATCATTATCTTTCAACGATGATGTAAATCATCAGCTCAGAGAGTATCGAACTGGTCGGTTTGCTCGAATCGAGGATTTTACGATTGCCGATGGTGTTGCGCCTCACTGCAACAGTGATGGTCGACAAGGTTTTAAAGTGTCCCAGTTTTATCTACTCAAAGATGGACGAATGTATATATTTCGATCATTTTTTATGCTATATTTTCTACCAATCATAAAAATATTCAACAGGTACAATCCGAATTTCCCATGCCAGAGCGAGCGAGCTACCGAAGAGTACTGTATCGATCACTTCATCTACGACGAACAAGTAGAGATAGCATATGTTTCTATGTTTCCCCCTTTCTCTTTGATCTCTTATTATTGGATGGTATGTACATCTTTTCTCAAAAGCAAACCATCCAATTAGAGGGAATCCGATGTTTCACCAATGTTTTCACATCGACGGATGATTCCAAAAGATCTCTCAAAGTTTATCCCTATCTTCTGCTCGTCTCTGCGTTTTTCCTGGTTGTTACCATCGCAGTTTACATGGTCATCCCAGAGATTCGTGACAACATCCACGGAGTTTCAACAATGTGCTATTTCGCCAGCACTGTTATCTTCTACGTCTCACTGGCGATGATTAAATTAGGTGTTGGAATCGATCAAGATAAATACGAAACCAATTCTTTGTGCAAACCCTTAGGTAATAATATGAAATCATCAGAGGGAATCATGTTGTTATATCAATATAACTAACTCTTTGATCATTCTTGGAATAGCAATCTGTGCTCATTTCTACTTTCTGAGCACATTCTCATGGTTGAATGTGGTCGGGTTTGATCTATGGTGGACTTTTAAGTACTATTTGATTTATCATTGTTTTTATATGGATAAATGTCATAAATGATGGTCTATTTATGATCAGAACGTTGGAGCCTATCATCGATGGTAAAAATCGACACAAATTTGGCTGGAAATTCGTGATCTACTCGATCTACGCCTGGGGAATTCCATTGATCATAGTCTTAGTCGGTCAAATTTTAGATTGGATCGAAGTTGGAGCAGATGATGAAACAGTCCGACCTAAATTTGGTTTTCTAAAGTGCTGGTTTATGTGTAAGGTCTTAATATTTAGATAATAGTTGAGCCAACAAAAAACTGTTTTGAATATCAACAGGCAAAGAATCGTTTCTTGTCTACCTATACGTTCCAGTGGCAGTTCTGATCCTGTTCAATGTCATATTTTTCTGCTTGACGGCCATTCTCTTTCACCGAGCAAGCACCGAAGCAGAACTCGCTGTCGGATCTCGAAACGCGAAACAGAGGTATCAATACTACTCTCAATCATAGTGAACTCGTTCATTTAGTTAAGACTTGATATCTAACATTTAAAAAAAAATCATTTAATATAATGGCTTACAAAATATACTTCATTCTATTTCAGAGTCTCATTGGAAATTGTAATTTTTACTATTACAGATACAGAGTGATTTTCAACCTTTTCATTTTGATGGGCATCTCGTGGAGCACCGAAGTTGTCTCCTTCATTCTAGATGGCTCTTTCTATTCTTGGTTCCTCACAGATTTAATCAACTCTTTAATGGGCTTCATCATCTTCGTTATCTTCGTCTGCAAAGCTAGAATTGGAAGGCTTCTCTTACAGAACTGTCCTTGGTTGAAGAAGTTATTTTCATCATTTGAATTCGTTAGAGGACGAGCTATTCGTCGTCCTCGAACGACGACTAGCGTTTCTGTTCTTCAGACACTACTAAGGATAAACAGCGATGAATCCAGTAGCAGTAATAACAGCAACCAATCCATCGTAATGATACTGAGCAGCTTTAAGATAATCCGGAGTAGGAGTCGCGCTGTATCCCCGCAAAATGGGACTGAAGTCACTAGTAATAATGTGATCTCTGCAAGTCCAGAGAGCAGTGCTGCTCATCAAAGTAATCAAATTGAAAGTACTTCTCTTTGATTTTTTGTTACATTAAATGTTTAAAAAAAATTAAATTAAGGTAGTACAGACGATGCCATTCCAAAGAAAATTACGTTATGTTTTATTCAATTCAATTAAATGTTTCGAAGTGTAACGTTTCAGATTGTGTATGATTGTATATCTTATGAAGTATAATATGTTGATTTTTTGTAATAAAGTAAACTATATGTGACGAAGTAAATCTTTGTTTAGTGTAACTACAGGTGTAATCGATCGATGTGGTTGAGCGAACAGATTCGATATGAAATAATGACCATCTGACGATTTAAAGGGATACGATTCAGCGTGTTTATCGACTCAAGTGCGAGTCCAGACTCGGGTGACACTTTGTCTTGAAACAAGCTCTATTACACACCATTAAACGCAAAGAAAAAGGAGTGTCTCTGGCTCGAGTAAGAACCGAGTTAACGAGAGAGAGTGTAATGTTATATTTTACGAATAGACTACAAATGAATTCGCTCCCTCTTCCTTCTGCTTTTAACTTAACTCCCAGATCAAGAAGAAGGAGAAGAAGGTGAGCAAGATTGCCCAAATTGTAGATTTCCAGTAAGAGACAGTATAGGTATTTCAATGTCGAGATCAATGTAATAGGATTTATTTGAAGATCCTACAAAAAATGTGGCTTACTTTTGACACTAGAAGATTCATTCCCTCAAGTTCCTCTGTTTCTCCTCAATTTATTCCCGGGAGGGATAGTAAGACGCTATACGCAGAGAATACACACGAGAATTGCTGTTCCATCTCAGTAGAAACGGCTTATGACGCTCTTTAATTGATGCTGTTATCGCAATAAGATACATTCTTCATCACTTTGTTATATACGACCACCATCAGTCCGTTCTGGATAGTCAACTGTTACACAGCAATCACGCAATCCTCAAATTTCTTCAAAGCGAATTATTCTATAGAAATATGTACAATTCTATTGCACCAGCCCCTAAAAATTTCAAGAAAAAGTTGAGTTCTCTCCGTATGTAATATATTTTTGTTGGTTTTATAATTTTATTTTAATATTAAATTCCACGTCAAATTTGAAATAATAATCAGAGTAAATTCTAAACAAGTTTTCCATATACAGTTTGCTGGGCCATTGGTTCTTAAAAATTTTTTTTGTCGCCATGCTCAGTATAGCTTTTTTCTGTAAGTCGATTTTTATCACATTATGTTAAAATATGCTCTTAAATTATAAATTAAAACAGTTAAACTTTCATATTTCCATAAATAGCACGAAATCTGATTAAAAATCACTCCTCACGCCCGATTCTGCCTTTACCCAACGAATAAAACCGTTTACTATTTCTTCTTTAGTGGTAAAAAATTGCAAACCAAGCTATCAAAGTTTTATGTTTTTACTGATGCTCTTCTTATGCAAATCCCTCTATTTTTTCACAAGCCCAACTTGGTCAGAGAAATGTGTGGTCTTGATTCATACTGGTCATTCTTAATTTAAAAATTTAAAAGAACCATAATTAGCAATAAAGCACGTGATGAGGTATATCATCAATACTGCCACAAAACAATAATCATTTATTTGCAAACACCTTTGTTATTACAGTTTTAATCGGTCCAATAAGTGGCTAACAGGAGTTTACACATCATGCATTCATGCCCTCTAACAGTAATTAGTAACAAGTGCATTTCAAGAAATAACTAGGCGACATGACATTATCAATCTCTTCATACAGTTCATAACAGGTACAGTTACGAGGTTTCTCATAGAATATCATAAATAGGATAACTGTAAGAATGCCGTACAAAAAGGCTCGTATGAACAGGAATTCTTCTCGTGGATTCAGATTTTCTAAAGCAATTTTTTGCTGTCCTTTTTCGTCAGTGGTTCGTGTTAGGCGAGAGATGTATTTGAACGCTTCACAAATCTATAAAGAAATCAAGTCAAAATTTATTTATTCAAAAATATGTGATTTAAATGTAAAAAAAAAGAATTTTACCTGCAGAATAATTCCCAAAAGGGAGTTACCGAAGAGTGCTCCATCAGCAATCTGCTCATTCACTTCACTTGCTATGTCCAGATTATAGTTGGCAATCCAGAATAACTTCCTTGATGTTAACGTGCAGATAACGATGCTCAACAGCAACAAGATGAAGTTGGAAAATGCCACGATTTCTCTTACTAAATACACATAAAAGGAACACAATTTAAAGATAATAACGGCGATATAAACTTTAGTTATTAGATCGCAATTCCAATCATTTAATAAACTTATTTGTATTTTAATGACTATTTTAATGCTCTTAATAAAGATGGTGGTATGAGCTATCTATGGGAACATTGGTAAACATAAAATCCGATACCTCTATGATATGAAAGGATTTACGTTACCGTTCATTCTTGGTGAAGAGTAGATAACTGCTGCTACTCGCCAAAGTAACAAAATGTAATTTGTAAATGATGCCGAGTCTCGATTAGAAGAGTAGAAGGTCAATAAACTGTGTCAAATCAGCACGAAATAATAGTGGAAATGTGACAGGTACAGTTCACGAAATATTTAAGCCTCGGGATATTTTCTTTCTCAAAAGTAATTTTACAGTGTTGCTAAGTCACTATAATTCGCAACGATTTATAGGCTGGTAATATTTTCCTTTTTTATATTGCATTTTTAAAAAGAAAACTTCGTCTAATAAGTCATATTGTGATCCCTGACATTTTTTATTAGCATCAAAGATAAAAAAAATTTTTAACTAGTATAGCAAAATGATTTTAATTTTTTGTGAGAATTTTGAATTGGCGCTCAAAGTGTACGCTGTTGCCGTTCTATATAAAAGTGTTTCATTATTATTGCACGGATTTTGGTATACATTTATATATTATGCGATAAAATACCTGGCCTACTCTTTTAATTTACCTTAAAGATAAGTTGTTGCGTTGACTTTGTTGTCGATCATTAAAAAGGAACAAAAAATGGTATTACGCCTGTAATTACTATAATATTTTTTCCTTTCTTTTCATGAAATACTAAATGAAGTTAAAAAATAGTAGTCATGTATAATTAAATAAGATCTTATTTGTTATGTTATATATTTGTTTGTTATGAATCATTATTACTTGAATAACTTTATAGCTCGAATTAACTATATTACTATTCTGGTTCATAAAGTTTTAAAACATCGAAATGAATTCCACTTTCATGCAATTTGTCTTCTATTTATCTTAAAAGATGATATAATCAACCAACGCTGTATTTAAAAAAATACACTTTTTCTCATAGAAATCATATGCATTACACATCTATGTTTCATGTTATGTCAACAAAATAAAATCTGATAAGAAATTAACATTGTCATTGTGATGTCAAAAGCTATTGAAAACCAAGAAGAGAATATCGGAATACGTATATCATTTTCCGGGTGGTGCATCAGATCTTCTTTATCATCTATACGACCCTGATGGAGCAACGGTGCAGGTGGCGTATGTCGTCGATCGCAACATATTTGCAAGTTGAATATTACCGTACATAGCTATATGTATATAGTGTTAAAAAAATGAAAATCAATATTTATTTTTAAAGCGCTTATTATGTTTTCTTCAAACAAACAAACGACGAAGACTACATGCTATAAGCCTTGCCGTATGATGCGAGACAAGTTATAAAAGTTTGAATAGTTTGCATGTATAGTTACTTCAAATTCAAAAATATTCAGCACTTACCAAAGTAATCCAATTAAGGCACATCAAAATGACAAGGCTTTCAAAGAAATGCATTTTGTTCTTAGATTTATCTTCTAAATGACGGGCGTGCTGTAAAGACATGATGTAGAGTCCCAACTGATTGTAAACTGTCATACAGGAGCCTATGCCCCAGCACACTATGCATAAAAATTAATTCATGTTATTCACTTAAATAAATGATTATACAAAAATGTATAAAGCAAGAAATTTAGATCAGTGCGCATAAATTAATATTTTAAGTTTTTAATTTACTTTGAAATTATATAATTATTATTTATATTGGATAGTATACGTACTAAGAGACCCCGTCCATGATCCGTGATGTTGAAGAACTTCTTTCAGTCCTTCGTCAGCCAATTTATTATTCACGTTTATTGTCGAATAATTCACTGCCTTCATTTTAAATTTTAATTTTAATTGCTTTCGATACTGTTATTTGTTATGGTCTATCGTTGCTGCTTGTGGACTGTATTGACTGTCGAGAACTGACTTCTTATTCTGGCGGTCATCCCTCTCCCATCAATAACTACTCGTTTCCACAATAACAAGCAAAAATATAATCAACATCTCCAGTTATTACATTTGTCTAGACTCTAGAGACTGTGTAATCGGTGATAATATAGACTTTTGGTCCCCTTGGCTTACTAGAAGCCATGTTGTTGTTCCAATTTAGTAATATTACAATAATTGTTATTGTATCTGCTGCCTTTATTCTCTTTGCGACAAAGATAGATTTTTAGGAAATAGGTATATATTTTAAATCGAAAACCACAAAAAATACATTATAAAAATAGTATATTTACGCATATTACATATTACTAGTCATTTATGTATAATTGTCAAAGGAACCATAAAATATCCTCGAGGAATTGATTTATACGATGCGTTTCGTGAGATTATGCTGATAAAAAATTCGGTTTACTGACAAATGATACGAATCTTATCTAATACTAAAAAAGTGTTAATTAAGTGTATATACAACAACAGCATCCTTCCCAAAATACGTTGAACGTAGAATAATAAATCCAAATGCTACTTATGACATATTATCTGCTCTTTGGAGACAAAATAAGCCTAGCTATACAGTGACCAGCATAATAACTCATTAAAGTAATATTTTTTTCTGGGAATCAAACTTCGCATACAGCAGCTAGAATATATTTATAAATTGGCAAAAAGTTGTCTGGTAATATAATGAGACAAATAGTGTAATAAATGTGTATTTAATAACGATAGTAACTATATGGTGTTGTTGAATTACAAAGAAAAGTAGGCTAAGCCGCTAAGGTTTAGTGCTCCATGTTGCCAGAGCATGGGCTATCATGCTTCCAAGAACCACATTAAGAACCAGAGAAGCTCGAGACAGGTAAGCACTCGATGACACTATCAACTCCCATCGGTTCAGAGCAGATTTAAAAAACATTCCAAGACTTGTAAAAACCATCGTACTTGCCTTTTGAATAATAATAATAAAATTAAATGTCTTTTAAATTAATTAATATATCAATAAATTACCGAAACAGAGCAACTGAGGACTGCAACAAAGATGAGGACGCACCAATACGGTGAAGTAGGAAGAGAATTTGTTCCATAGAGAAGTTTGTATTGCTTCAACTGAACTACATTCGCCATAAAAGAAACGATAGCCCAGCAAACTGTAATACGAATTAAAATTATTACAATATATTTAAGTAATATTTTTTATTGAATGAACAGTACTTACATAGTGATGCCAACCATCTCTTGAAATGTTGAGGAACTGGTTTAACATTCAAAGTTGGTTTGGTATTGTTATTTTCCTTGATCAATAACTGAGTCTCGTCTGATGAAGAAACCATCACGATCTTTTGGATATGCTGATGATGATTTTAGATTGACTGACTAACACTGACTGTTTTACTGTGACTATATACGTAGTGCTGTGCATAACAATTGTCTCTTGTTTTGGTGAGCAACAGTTACTCATCACCATTTCTTGGGAAAGAAAATAAATGGTTTCTATAAAGTACTTTCACTTGAGAAGGAAGTAATTCCAAGATGTATTCAGCACATTGGCTCAAAAGGGATTTAGGGAACAATTTCTATAATAAGTGCTTTCTGATAACATTTCCTGGAAATTAACAGGTATCTTGATACCAATCAAAGAAAAATATGGTGCGGTATAATATAAACTGTATCTATAATATAACGCTTTGGAATTATAGTATTTATAGCTTCCTGTTCAATACTTATTCATATAACCAATATAGTATATATGTTTTGACTTTTCCTCTTGACTTAACTATCACGTGTTTTGATTTCTATAATATTCTCACATGTTGCAGAAATAACAATCCATTACAATTACAATAGAAAAAGTGAGTCGGGGGGGGGGGGGGGGGGGGAATTAATTTAGAATTGCTTCGTATTTTAAAAAATCACACGTAAGGTACTGTATTTATTTACTTTTGTAAAAAAATTTGGTAAAAAATTTTTATATATGAATTAAGTACTATTATTTATTACAGATGTTGTATATTTTTCTGTTTACGCAGAAATAAATAATAATTGAAGCTACAAAATGAAGAGTTTGTTGTTTTAAGCTACCAAGAAGATGACAGAATAGTAAAAACAATTTTCATTGGAAATATTATTATTTATTTGTATAGTTACCAAGATTCAAATTGAAGAAACTTGAAAAGCAAAAATTCTGTAATTTTTTAAATATTTGTTTAAATATACGAATTATTTGGATACATCTGTTTCTCTACACGTAGATTTTTTGTTCTCAACTCAAATGTAACTTATTTTGAACTGACAAGTTACAAATAAATGAAAAAACAGGAATTGGATAGTTAAACTATTAAGTTTTCAAAACATAAGTTATACATTTTATTTTGCACAATAAAACGGCACAAACAAAACCTTGATAAATTCTTATGAAGTCGCGCTCATCTGGTCCGTTAGAATCTTTATTTTTTATTCTGAAGAAACATCAGCTTCATCACGCAGCGTTATGTGAAAAGCTACTAAAATACGTTTTGTAAAAGCTACTAATACTAAACACTACACAATATACAATTACTAACACACATATATATAATTTATCAACACACACAAGTGATATACAGATTATTATTTACACGATAAAATAAATAAAGGATAAGCAACACTCGATGTATTAATACTACTTACGAAGCCACGCTCGTCTTGACGATATACGATGTGCAACAATTTCATCACACGACTTTCTCCATCTTTTCGTGAGCAACAGAATGTGTATTCTTCATCGTCGCTATACAAGATCCCGTTCCGGTATATACCTTCGGGGTTGGTCTTTTTTTTTTAGATTTTCAATTTCGATTCTTTTAAAAGCTAAATTCGCAATTGCGATCGAATTCCTTGTCTTAAAAGAAAAAAATCCTCATTGTCTTAAAAGTATCTCTTAATATAGTGTTACTTTAAGAAAAGAAAAAAAAATTTCATCTCATATGAGATGCACTTTTTAAAGGCTGCTCGGTTAATATTTATTATTTAGCTATCCTAGTAGAAATATCTGACTATAGTGACGCCGCATTGGCTACCAGGCTCCCCGATATCAGATAACATTTTTATTCGATCGAGGTAGATGATGAATCATCCCAACCTGAAAAATCCACCCATTTTTCCGGATCTAACATTTTTTTAAAATCTAGTAATCTACCCGTCGACTGGTTTGAGAATGGTTATCGTTTGGGTCCAATGCTCAAATAAAAGTTTTAGATGCTTTACTAACCATTAATAGGGGAAAAAAGGTTCAAGATACATTTAACTTGTGTTTTGATCTTATTACATGATTTCGAGTGTAGGTAGGCTAAGTTTTCCGGTTAAAAAAACTTTTAGCGCACACCTCACCTATCTCTCTAGTGCAAAAAAAAAAAACAAGTTATTTCTGGCAGAAATACAGTATTACTGGGATAGGAAGAGAATGATGCTCTAATCATTCAGGAAGAAAAATTAATTGATTTGGACTGTAATAAAGACAGATAATCCAAAAACCGCTAAAACCGCTAAAATCCGCCGAAATCCGCCAAAAACCGAAAAAAATCCAAAAAAAAGACCAGACGACGCTACTTTTTTAAACACGTACGATACAAATGAGACTTTCTACTTTTCTTCCCCCTGAAATATTTCTTGGTGAAAAAGAGGGGGGATAATCGGGGTATAGACCTTCTGGGATTAATTTAATCCCCTCAGGGATAATCTTACTCTACTTGTACTGAATCCACCTTCCATTTCTGTAGGCCCATTTCCATATTTTTGGCTGCTCTGCTTTCGATGATAAACTCCGGCGTTCTTTCTCGGTCGCCGTTTTCTGTTCTATTGATTGACGAGCTTTTCTTGGTCGGGCTTTTCTTTTGGTAACGTTCCTATCGACTTGGATCTCTTTCTTCTCGATTTCTTTTACTGGTTGCATCTCATCGTAGACAATGTCATCATCCCTGATCGCATCTGTCTTAATGTCATTATGGAAACTGCCATTTTCTTTGGAGGGATTGAAATCCTTCTGGAACACTTCCTCTACTTCGACTATTTTAGTTGACTTCGTGGTTTCAAGCTTCTTTTTGGGTGGACGAGCTTGTTTGGTATTCTCCCTATTTTTAAGCTCAACAACTTTGGTTCTGTTCACGTCGTCATCGTTTAAGTTGGATTCTTCCTTGATTGAGGCTGCTGTCTTGATGAGAGGTGGCCTTTGGGAGATGCTAGTTATTTCCTCTTTGATGGGTTTGAAATCGTGGTCTTCTTTTCCTAATACGACTGTTTTGAATAGTTTCTTAAATCGGTTGAAGATACTCTTTTTCTCCTTCGGTTCTTTCATTTTTGGCTGGACTTCTTCGCCTACGAACTGAGTTGGTTTCTTTTTGAGTAACCTGTCAAAGAAGTCCCTTTTCTTTTCATTAACGGCCTGAATTTCAGATTCGATTATGACTTTCTCTTCAGGTTTATCCTCTTCCGGAGATTCTTCATCGAGAGCAGGGAAGATATCAGGGAACATTCTTTTAATCAGGCTAATATCTTTCTCTAAAGCTTCATTGGATTCTTTCAAAGCACAGTTTTCTCGATAAAGTTGTAGGATTGCCGTATTGTGAGTCTTAACTGCTTTGTAAATCCATTCGGGACGGATTGGTCGGACAATATTGATAACGTCCTTTCTTAATAATTGGTATAATCCATTTTTGGTACGAGGGAGATTCGTGGGAATATCAGGTTGGATGTTCTTCCCTATAACCATTTCTTTCTGATTGGCAACGTGTTTCTGGGATAAATTTTATGTCGATAATTCTGTGGTCCTAACTCTGCATTATATGGTTTCAACCTGGAGAAACCTAATCGGCAACCGCACTTCATTCTTTTACATTTATTTTTATGATCAAACATATTTCTCTAATTTTACTAACTAAGTGATATTATGAAATGATTCCAAGATTCAAATTAGATTAAAAGAGAATTTGAAATTTAACATTGTGAGATACCAGACTTCGATGTATATATATATATATATATCATTGATAAAAAAATATATAAATACATATATATTCTAACAGATCGATACAATAGAAACTGCTATTTTTATTAATGATAACCAATTTAATGGTTCATTTTTATCAATTTATATGCTGTATTTCACTGCTGGTTTTCTTTTTATCTGCATTCTATTCGTGTAGCAATTAGACCTATTATTGTGTTGTGATGAGCGCAACAACAATCGAAAAACGATTCTTCTTACACAGTGTTTATCTCTTGAGACATAATTATTTTAAGCACACATTTTTGTATCAAGAAATCTCCAATGTGTCGACTTTATTATTATATCATTCTTCAATATCTATATTCTATAATAAAACATAGCATAGTTTATTAAACAAAACTAGAACATGATATGAGGATTGTAAGCGTGATGTTGCTAGCAAGGGCAAACCAAGGTAGACCTCTGGTTAAACGTATCGAATGTGCAAACAAGTCTTTGCTATTTCTTCCACAACACCAAGCAGTTAATGTGACAGTCAAAACCTTAAAAAAAATAGAAAAATCTTCAATTCCTCGCGCCTTCGATAAAAAAAATATATAAAAATAATATGGAATTATACATATTCGAATTGAATCGATTAAAATTAATCCACTAACTGAAGCAGAAGAACTTATGCTTGTCACAAAGAGAACACACAAAAAGTGCAATCCGCCAATGTTATTTGTACTTTGCTGGCTGAAAAGATGAACGTATTGCGCAAATTGAAGTAAGGTGGCCATAAGTGAACCCACAGCCCAACAAACTGCATTTATAAGGAAACAGTTAATGATACGTTATAAATATTTGTTTTTATAATACATCTTACTATATTCTTAAGGTATACATACCAAGAGAGCTTATCATAATCCATGTTTTGTCAGGCAGCACTGAATCTCTAGATTCTACATCATCGGTAGAATAAGATATTATTTCGCTTATTGCTATTTCGCTATTATGAAACTCCACATAGTTTGGTCGATTATTCATCACTCCTATATTTAAAAAAAAGTAATAATTTGTGTATATTTTATTGCTAGAAGCCCTATATACTCTACACTATCAGAGGACTGAAGATTAGAACTAACTGGCTATGTATTTCTTCTGCGCATCACCATTCTCTTATTCGACCAGCCAGTAAACTATTTTGCTTATATTACTGTTATTTCTGGGAAAGAGACACAGTTAGTTTCTATAGTAGCAGATATCATTTGTATCACCCAACCGGTAATAATTATTATATAGTAGTTTAATATATTTTAATCAAAATCTCTATTATATAAAGACAATTACTTAAATAGCTTCTCTTTTGTTAGTTTATAGTGGTAGATATTGTTTGTATAATGCAACATTCGCTAAATTGGTAATTATTATATTAGGAAATAGTAGCCTATTATATTAATCAAAATCTTAATGCATATGCATGAATGTTTGCTAAAATGCATGACGTATATTTATCTATGTTTATGCACAAGAGAACAAATAAAAAGTAGTAAATAATATGTACCTGTTTATTATAGGACGAAGAAAATTAATATTGCATAGTAGCTAATGAAATCTAGTTTATTTCGGTTTTACTGTATAATATATGCAATTAATTAAAAATATCAGTCAAACAAAACTAGAACAGGATATGAGAGTTGTAAGTGCGATGCTGCTGGCGAGTGAAAACCAAGACATAGCCCTAGAAACACATATCACATCTCCAAAGCTGCTTTCGCTAACCCTTCCACAGCACTCAGTTGTTATAAACATGATCGTCATCATCTATAAAGACAAATGTTAACTTTACATTTCGTTTCCGAATGAATCATTTGATAAAATAAAGGGAGGTTCATCAACCCCCTGCTGAAATCAATATTACCAGCAGGTTATTGGAATTAATGTAAATGGAGTTAACAGCCCTATAACTTAGAACTATATAACAAGTTTGATCTGTTTGAATCATATTACTTAGTAATCGAACTCTTAATTTCCACTTACTGAAGCAGCACAACTGCAGGCGGCAAAACACAGAACGCCAATCAAAGATAACGCGCCGAAGTCATGTGGCTGTTGGCTGAAAATATAAATGTATTGTGCCATCTGGATTGGATTAGCCATCAATGAACCCACAGCCCAGCAAACTAAAGAAAATACATCGAACAAGGGTTACAAAGTCATTGAAAAATATACAGGAATATACTTACGAAGGGAGTTAAGCTGAACCCATGAGCTATCAGGTACAGCTTCTCGAAATTCTACAGCAACTGAAGGTTGTATGTTTGTCATTTCCTTATTATCCAACTCGACATTTGTTACTGAATTTTTAGTCATTTGTATTTTTTTAAATATATTATTGTTATGCTGTATTTCACTGTTGCGACCAACAACTGACTGGCTTTAGTCTTCTGTTCATCTACATTCTCTTTGTATATAGCAATTACTGTAGTAGCGCAATAACAATAGAAAACAACGATTCTGCTAACGCAGTGTTAATCCCTTGAGCCACAATTATTTCAGGCCCACATTTTTGTATTGAGAAATTGCCAATATGTAAATAATATTATAGCATTTTATAAAAGCTAATATAATAAAACATAATTATTTAAACATGTTTGCGTTCTTAGTTAACATTTCAGCATCAAATAAAATTCGAACAAGATTAGTGTAGGAAGGAAGATAATTAGAAAAATCTAAATTTTTATTGTGCCCCCGAAAAAAATAAACTAATAAGATTATCTTAAAGTAATAAAAGAAAGAAACTTAATCTTGATATTAATTACCAAACGGGCAGTAAAAACAATATTATTTTTTGGAATATTGAGTGTGCCCTATTTTTAATTATAAGCAGCGGCAGATCAAAACAACAACAAAAAACTAAGAACTCAAGAAAGAATATCTGAAGAATATAATTTTTAAATACATATTTTCCGTTACATTTTATTTAAACGTTAACACAAAAAAGATTTTAAAAGACATCAAAGAGTTTTAAAATGATCAACGATGGAATTGGCTTTCATCAACCCAAATATCGATCAAGTGCCCTCAGTGAGGATCGAACTCATGACCTCGAGATTATGAGACTCGCGCGCTGCCAACTGCGCTACCAAGGCCTGATAAAATGCATTTGCGGTTAAATAGAAATATAAATTCAAAAACAAAGAAGTAATTGTATTTCTTACTTTAGAGAATCAGATTTTGGTTTTTAAATACCTGATTTTTAGATTTTAAACAGCTAGGCTTGATAAGTGTATCATCAATGCTATATATCAATGAACATAACGACCCTATTACATTTGAACGCCGCCAAAGTGGTAAGTTTATTATCAGGGCAGTCAAACCAAGGTAGACCTCTGGTTAAACGTATCGAATGTGCAAACAAGTCTTTGTTATTTCTTCCAAAACACCAAACAGTTAATGTGACATCAGTCAAAACCTAGTTTGCTTATATTACTGTTATTTCTGGGAAAGAGACACAGTTATACTTTCTAGTAGTAGATATCGTTTGTATATCATCCAACCGGTAATTATTATACTATAGTAGCCTATTATATTAATCAAAATCTTTATAATATAAAAAACATTCTTTGCTAATATAATTTATAAGTGAAATGCGGTAAAATCAAAAATAATATATTTGTTTTTCCAATTACCAACCGGACAGTATAATATAAACAAAAGTAATTATAGAGGTTTCCGAATTGTATTGGGCCATTTTAAACTTCTTATTGTTTAGTCATCTAATCAGTTATCAGAAATCTATTAACATTACACCACGAGAGAAACAATTTCGTCATCACTCTTATTGCTATAGTGATAAGATGCATGATGTACATTTTTCTGTATATGCACACTAAAAATTAGCAAATAAGTTGCACCTGTTTATTATAGGACGAAGGAGACTAATATTGCATCATTGCTGATGAAATCTAGTTTATTTCTATTTTACTTTGTGTCAATATCAATGTTATTAGTTTAAAATGTCTGTATCAAACATTACTAGAACAGGATATGAGAATCGTAAGTGCGATGCTGCTGGCGAGAGAAAACCAAGATAGGCCCCTAGTTATAATGATCACATCTCTAAAGCAGCTATCTATTCCACAGCACTGAGTAGTTATTAACACGATCGTCATCATCTATAAAGACAAATGTTAACTTTACATTTCGTTTCCGAATGAATCATTTGATAAAATATTAAAGGGCGGTTCATCACCCCCTACTGAAATCAATACTACCAGCTGGTTATTGGGTGGTGAACAGCCCTTTAACTTAAAACTTAATACAAGAAGTTTTAGCTGATGTTTGAATCGTATTACGCAGTAATTGAACTCTTAATTTCAACTTACTGAAGCCGCAACACTGAAGGCTACCAAAACCAGAACGCCAAGGAAAGCGAACGCGTTAATATGTGGCTGTTGATGGCTAATAATATGAGCGTACTGTGCTGCCTGAATTGGAGTGGCCATCAATGAACCCACAGCCCAGCAAACTAAAGAAAATATACATCGAACAAACAGGGTTATACAAAGTCATTGAACAAATATAAATGAATAATTACGGAGAGAGTTAAGCTGGATCCATGAGCTATCAGGTACTGCTTCTCGAAATAATTCTGTAACTGAAGGCAGTACGTTTGTCATTTCCTCATTATTTAACTCGATATTTATTACAGAACTATTGTTCATTTCTATTATTGGTTATGTGTATTTTTGAATGTGTAGTTTACTGTTGCAGCCCAGACAACTGACTGGCTATCTAGTTTTCTGTTCATCTGAACACTCTCTTCGAAGCAAATACTGCGGTAGCGCAATAACAATCGAGAAACAGTTCTTCTTACGCTGTGTTCTCTTGAGACACAATCATATCAGACGCACACATTTTTCCATGTATAGCAATCGCCAATATATATTTTTTGTTATAATGATAGGCAGCCTATTATATTAATACGTATATATATCACACAGTATATATATTTCGTTTATTGCTATTTCACTATTATGAAACTAATAATTGTTTTCTAGATTATTCATTTCTTTTATATTTAAAAAGTAATTTTTTGAATAATGTATTTCTAGAAGACCTATACTCTACACTATTAGAGGCCTGAAGATTAGAACTACCTGGATATGTATTCTTCTACTCTTCGCCATTCTATTATTCGATCTGCCAGTAAGCTATAATATTTTGATTATGCCGGTATTTTGAGAAAGAGACACAGTTAGTTTCTAGTAGTAGATATCGTTTGAATTACCCAACCGGTAATTATTATAATATAGCAGCCTATTATATTAATCAAAATGTTTATTATACAAACCAAATTACTTAAATAACTTCTCTTTTGTTAGTTTATAGTTGTAGATATCGTTTGTAAAATACAACTGTCGTCAAACTGATAATTATTATAATAATAGTAGTGGTACAATAAGAAACTAATATTGCATAATAGCTAATGAAATCTAGTTTATTTCGATTTTACTGTGTTTTAGTATCAGTGTTATCAATAATTTAAAATATCAAACAAAACTAGAACAAGATATGAGAATTGTAAGTGCGATGCTGCTGGCGAGTGAAAACCAAGACATAGCCCTAGAAATACAAATCACATCTCCAAAGCTGCTTTCGCTAACCCTTCCACAGCACTCAGTTGTTATTGACATGATCGTCGTCAACTATAAAGAAAAATGTTAACTCTTAATCTCGTCTCCGAATGAATCATTTGATAAGACGAAGGGCTGTTCATCATCCCCTACTGAAATCAATATTACCACTTGATTATTGGAATTATAGGGAGTGTTGAACAGCCCTATAACTTAAAACTTATCTGTTTGAATCATATTACGTAGTAATCGAACTCTTAATTTCCACTTACTGAAGCAGCACAACTGCAGGATCCCAAAATCAGAACGCAAATAAAAGAGAACGAATTATTATGTGGCTGTTGATGGCTGAAAATATAAATGTTTTGTGCCATCTGGATTGGATTGACCATCAATGAACCCAGAGCCCAGCAAACTAAAGAAAATACATCGAACATGGGTTATATAAAGCAATTGAAAAATACACAGGAATTCTTACGAAGAGAACTAAGCTGAATCCATGAGCTATCAGGTACAGCTTCTCGAAATTCTACAGCAACTGAAGGTTGTACGTTTGTCATTTCCTTATTATCCAACTCGACTTTTATTACACAATTTTTGATAATTTCTATTTTTTGTTATGTGTATTATTGAATATGTAGTTCACTGTTGCAGCCCAGACAACTGACTGGCTATATTTTTCTGTTCATCTGCACTCTCTTCGTAGCAATTACTGCAGTAGTGCAATAACATCCGAGAAACGATTCTTCTTACGCGTTATTCTCTTGAGACATATTCGTTTTAGGCATGCATTTTTCTATATAGCAATCGCCATCTATTTTTTAACAATAATGATAGATTGGTGGGTAGCCTATTACCCAAGTAGCACGGAATATTGCCCATAAATTGGGCGCCTGTTGTTGCGCTATATTCGCGGAATTTATGAATCGCCCACCGAATCCTTCCTAATCCAACCCCAGAAAATGTATATTTTGCCAATGTTGTTAATCAATCGTGGTCAAGGAGATCCATAAAAAAGTAATAAAGAAAATTGGACATTTATTGTTATCTCCTAAAAGCCCCGTTTGAGACGAAGATTTAAAAATATTATTGTTTTTTTTAGATTGGGCAACGGTCAAGTCTACGTTAATTTAACGAGCTTTAGCCTGGATGTCCGAAAAGAAAGACCGAAGAAAAAGATAGTGGAGAGAAAGCACAGAACATGGGTACTCCGGCAGTTAATTTTTTTTCAATAGTAGGGCTTCTGTTTAAATCGGAATTATCCCATCCTTGAAAGCTAAAATAGAGGGAAGTAAATGAAGCGTAATATAATTAGATCAAAAGGTATAAATATCCCCTATAAGCAAACTAGATTAAGAACGATTTGGTATAGTGGCTAGGGTGCATAACTTTAAATTTGAGTACCTGTGTTCGAATCTATTTGAAGTCGTATAATTGTGCACAAAAAATTGTGCAAGAAAAATATGAAATAATGAAATTACTTATTTAAAACCGTCACTTGAAAATAATGTTCATTTTACGAATTAATTTTAAATGTTTTATATTGGTCGATATAATACGGTAATAAAATGTAAAAAAAAAATTCTTGCTACTTTTTTTCTATTCTTTCTCCATTTCTCAAATAGAAAGAAAACGTTCAATGATTCCATCAAGCGGAATTTCATGCTGAAACCAAAGTCAATGCTAAAACAAAGGATTAATTAAAGATGATTGCGTTATGGGAAAAAGTTTTTATGAAGGGGAAGAATCTTCTCAAAATTTATGAATTTAAATATGAGCTATAACAAATCCAATTTGGTTCAGTAAATAACAAGTTACAGGCTTACAGTCTCGTACACCAGGAATTGGGGGGGGGGGGGGGGGGGAAATACATTAATTTTTTTAGACGTCGTTTCAAAGTCAAACTACGGAACTATTTGCTTTCCTTCCAGGCTCGCAAAGTGATTCATTATTTTCAGACCTAGAATACCGACGTATATTTTTCAACAAATAAAGCAGTATTGAGTGCCAAATGTTAATAGATTTTAAGAAAACAAGAACAATAATCTTCATCAGAAACAAATTAACTTTTTTTTATTTATTTTCTTGAAAAAAACGAAACACGGAAACAGTCTCTAATTTCTAAACAGACCAGGAATGGCAGTGGAAGTGGAGTGGATGGAAGTGGAGTTGATGGAAGTTGCCATATAATGATTTTTGCATCCGGTCGAATAACAAAAGAAAAAAAGGAAACAAAATGTAAGGCAGTTCCAGCACATGAAGACTACGAACCACCACAAAAATTTCTTTTCTTGTTCATCAGTCAGTTCTCCAGTCAAAACATTATTGGTAACATTAGTCGTCTTGCGGTAGATGAAGAGAACCGCATACACAACCTAATAGTAGGCTAGAAAAAAGGAGATTATTTATTTAAAAGGGATTTTATGAGCTATTAAAATTTAATAGATAAAAAAAATATAATTAAAAAGGACTACGTTAAGGGATATAATTATCACCTGTGCAATAGCACCAACGAGTGAAAAGACAAGAAGCGTTATTTCTCCGCCATTTCTCAAAAGAGTACTGGGATCGCCGATGTTTGGATAGCCAGGATCGTTGGTGAAGTGTTCATGAACGTTTCTAGCGGACATTCCAAAGACCGCAAAATTAAAGGAGATGAAGACCAATTTCAGGACGGCCAAGCCTCCTACAAGAGAAATAAATAAAAATTTGTCGTTATTCATTAATGAATTTGTTTTTAAAAAAGCAGATTGAAAGGGTTGAAAGGGGTAGAAAACAAAACAAAACAAAAATATGATAAAAGAATCAAAACAATATTGTAAATAATAACCTGTTACAATTTCAAAGAGCACGATAGAGCTGGTTACTATAAAAATGCAATTTTAATGAGCCTGCATTAAGTAGCGAGTTTACAAATAATAATACGCAAACAAAGACTGGAATCAACTCAAATCTGGGATAATGACCCTCTTGGGACAAAAACAATAATGGCCGCGCAATGTCATTCCATGCTGTGATCTGTGGCGGCCTGGCGGGCAGCGTACTCGATTACCTCAAGAAAACAATCACGGGAGAAGTTCAAAGAGGAGTCAACTAGTTATTTATTACCTTTCATTTTTTGCATGATGACTTTAGATGAAGGCAAAATGTTTCTTCTAAAAGGTGGATGTAGTGCTGCCTCGCCTGAGTGAAGAAGACGGAGTAATGATTTTTTTTTTTAAATTATCGAATAATTTTTTTTTCTCACTTCGCGATCCCTCGGGATATTTTCTTTTTGCTATTCGCACTGGTGCCATATCTAAAAAACGGAGATCATTTTTGCTATTTATTTTTATTTTTATTTTTTTGCACGATAGTAAGCAGGATCTTGATTCTCATGTGGGTACATGGCTATTCAAACTTGTGAATAATAATTAAAAATTAACTTAAGAGTAATAATGTTTAAATAAATTTCAGGAAATAAGCTGCGAGAAACGTGAACGTGAAAAATTAAATTTTATGAGTAAATAAAACCATTAAATTCGCCTCGACGATAGACAAATCGAATTATGTATTTCAAATAAGTATATATACGTTTTAAATTTGAGTGGGATTAAGGTCGTTCGGGAGTAAAAAAACAGTTCGTCTATTTTTTCGCGCGAAAATGGAAGGGTCATGTGACTTTTGCAGCATTTTTAAACCCGTAAATCTTCGGATCCTCTCTTATTACTGGGAAATTGTAGGAATTCAGACGATCTTACGTGCATGCAACAGTGTCTATGAGTCTATCAAATATATGAGGCAATTTTGTCTCTCCCTTTTCTCTCTCTTCAATTAAAAACGTTTCTCTCTCGTGTGTGTCTCTCCACCAACTTAGATTCAAGCGTGTGTTCTTCCAATATTACAGAAAATGTTGACTCCGCTTATATCGATTAAAGTGACTATATGCTGTAGATTTCAACAGAAATAACATAACACTATACCTTAAGCAGCCTACAATATTAATCAAAACCTCCTCCAATATATGGCCTTAATTACTAAAACCTCATTTACTAACACAAATATTGATTACAAAAAGTATTAGAGCTTTAATATTTATACTTTAAAGTAATAATGTCAAATCTTAATTCAAAGAAAGATATTTTTATACATATACCCTAGTTTAGTATAGATTACAAGTCGAATGAGCTGTAAGATTCAAAATAACAACTTCTTAAAAGAAATTATACCAATCGGGCAATAATAAATCATAGCTATTATAGAAAATGTCGAATTTTATTGGCCAATTTAAAAAATCCCTTTTATAAATTACATCTTTTCTCTCTGTATAGTGCAATATTATTTAATAAGTTATTTTCAACTACAATATTTCACCACGATATCATAATATTTCAGCTGTATTCTTTCTATTTGCAAACTGTTTGCATCATCACTATATTAAACTAGTCGTGATAAGAGGGTCCTTATAAAACAGCCTCGCCCTAACAAAATTAAACACATAACACTCATATTAATCATTTTCGCAACAAGCTGTTCATAAGGATTAAGGTCTTTCAACTTCTCAATTGGCATCTTTTATATTAAAGGTTATACGGTACCCAAACAAGCCTCGTTCAAATAGCTATAACTTCATAACTATTATAAGGATTAAATTGGACGACAAATGCAACAGTTGCTATGCAACATATGCCATTTTCTACCGGTCCCCAACTTCACCTAGAGCTGTTTTCTGCCCACCCTGTCGAAAATTAAGGAATTCCGACCCCATCGAAATCATTACATCGTTCGATTCGGTTCTTTCCTGCAATAATAAGAACGTCTCTGAAGTTGAAGCTCTACTTCGATCTCTACCATCGACTGATCTTCGTCTAGATCTTCACAACACTTAAGATACCATCGAACCTAATCTGAAATTAATCGCAAATGCCTGCTGCATCAGTTACGTCGGAGCTACGACGTTTACGAGAATCAAAGCTCGAAAAGATATTCAAAATAGGATAAAAACCGGACAGATTAAATTCGGAGCTCTGGTGTTTAAGAGGGGAAGTCGAAGTAGAAATACAGAAAATACGTTTAGTGAACCTGGTAGTAAAGCCTGGTTTAATCTGATTGTGCCTTCTGAGACTGTAGCTGGTAATAAGGTACTTTTTGTGGATGATTCAGAAGATCACGTTAAGTCGTGTGAATCTGTTGGGGTTCGATCTGTTTTGATTAGAGCTGGCAGGATCTTACCAAACTTTTAGAGAATAATTATATGTGATGCTGTAATACCATGCAATACTAAAATGTTTTGACTGTGTTAATAAAAGAGCTTTTAAAAATAAGCTTATATAATCAAAGTTGATGTATGATATTATCGAATATAATTTCCTATTAATGAGATTATTGAGCAAGACTAAGTTTTATGTTTAATTATATAATTATAATTATTGTAAAAACCTGTTGCAAACTAAGGCTATTGAAAATTAACTTACTATTTTTCCCCCTCAAAATTTTCTCATTAAAATATTACATTCCATATTACATTAATTAAATAATAACATTTTTAAACACTTATTAACATGATTTATATATTTTTTTCTTTTTGAGGAATTTTTCTTTTTATTTTCTTTTCCATCCTTTTCAAAATAGTTATAATTATGCTTTATTCAACAATGGAACGGGAATTGCCTAGACATTTAAAATTTTAAAATGTAATAATTAGAAAAAAAATTAAATATAAAGGTTTTTTTCAATAATTTCAATAATATTCATTATATATTCAAACTAGTAAAATAATTGCTTATTATTTCTTTACAAATTCCCTCAAATTTTATTATCAACTAATGCCCGCTATTCATCGCTTTTTTTATCGATTCACATAATAAATTAGCAAATAAATGTTAAGACAAGTTATAGAAAAGACAATTGTATATTAAATTAAGTGGGTTTCGATTTATAATATCAATAAGATAAAAAGATATGAGTGATAAAGTTGAAGGCACATTTTATATACAAAAAAAAAGTTCACGGCTATTCAGCCGACCTTAATATCTCCCATTTTTTTAATTAATTTTTTTTCTACAAAAATTTGAATATCCAAATTAAACTATACACGATTAGAATCATCATTAAATGCTGAATCTGACTGTATTTTCAATTTTTCTGTAATTTGACTAGAAAGAAAGATATGGCCATTAAAGTGCCCCACGGTGTTTTTGCTCCGCATTTTCGCTATTTATTTGTCTTAACTTTTTTCTCGCTCTTAAAATATAAAATTTAGAGAAAAATGAAAACCACTTTGAATGTTTACTTTTTTTGCTGATTCTAATGATATGTGATTTAATAGATCATTATTGATCCTTCATGGAAAACGAGAAAAAGTTTTACTACGGGCGTTCGACGAGCCGTAGAAGCCGGAAGTTGCTTTGTTTTGATTTTCCGTTTTTCTCTTAACTATCAAATGGTACCAGTTAGAGGAAATCAACAGATACGGTTAGATTCAATTTTTTACGCTGATTCTAATGGTGCCCAATTTGATTACAAATACTAAATTAATAGGAGCGAAAAACAAAAAGTCGGATTAAAATATTATGCCCGTCAACAGAAGCCATTTGTTTTTCTCATGAATATTTTATTACCTGATTATTATTATTTAATATAATTTACATAATTGGACGTGAAATTGTCTCATTTGTCGTTTTGTGTAACAATTATTAATTAATTTACTCACTCAGAAGTGTTTTCTGTATTTATTTACCTACTCTCTGTCAATTATAGAATATTTACAAATAAAGCGCTCTGATTGGTTCATATTACCCCAACTCTTTCCCTCCTGGCTCTCCGTTTACTACCTAGCTGGCTCTCCGTTTACTGTCTAGCTGGCTCTCCGCTTCAAGTTGGCTCTCCAATTCCTTTCTAGAAGCTTATAAATAAGACGTCCCCTACACGCTAACCTTCAGAAGCAAGTGAGTTCTCTCGCGGGAAGGTGGGGTCGCTCCGGTGTATCCTCCCTTCCGCTTCTCGCGTGGCCTATTGGGCGGGAATTCGGGGTCGCTTCGGTGAATCCCTTTTCTCTCACGCTCTGCTAACTTGGTTACAGAATGGGGTCGCTTCGGTGAATCCTATTTGAATGTGTGGCCTATTTAGGCGGGAATTCGGGGTCGCTTCGGTGTATCCCTTTTCTTTCACGCAGTACCATTTTAGCGGGTGATCGGGGTCGCTTCGGTGTATCCCTTTCACGCGTGGCCTTTTGGGCGGGAATTCGGGGTCGCTTCGGTGAATCCCGTTTTTCTCACGCAATGCTAACTTTGGTTTTTAAATGGGGTCGCTTCGGTGCATCCTATTTGAATGTGTGGCCTTTCAGGCGGGAAGAAGGGGTCGCTTCGGTGTATCCAATCTTTTTTCACGCACTTCGAATTTGGTTACTGAATGGGGTCGCTTCGGTGTATCCTATTTGAATGCGTGGCCTTTTTGGCGGGAAGAAGGGGTCGCTTCGGTGTATCCCGTTTTTCTCACGCTAGTACCAAGTTTTGACGATTGAACTGGGGTCGCTTCGGTGTATCCTAATCCTTACTCGTGGCCTTTTCAGGCGGGAATTCGGGGTCGCTTCGGTGAATCCCGTTTTTCTTCACGAATCGTCTAATGGGTTTTTATCGGCTGGGTTTACACTCAGCTGGTTTTTTTCCCATGGCCCTTTTCAGGGCCGAAAAGCTTTCTAGAGAAAAGGAAATCGTCTTACAGTTAACGTGTTGAGGTCTGCTGATGAAAGTTAAAAAAATGAGAGAATAAAACTTACTAATTTTTTTTTAATTCTAGCTTGATCATTAAAATAATTATCAGCTATTTTTGAACTTTTTTTTTTAATTAAAAAAATGCGATTTATGAAAGTATTTGAAACTCAATTTTTTTATGTCATTTTAATGGCCGACAGCGGGTACTGTACAAATTTTAAAATACATTTTTTTCGAAAGCGGTAAATTTGAAATCCATTCTCGTGTAAATATGACCAAGAGATACATAGTTTCTAGAAGGAACTAGTAACGAATTATTTTTGGAAACACATGTTTCGCTGATGGATTAGATTTTTTAAAATTTATCGTGATATTTCTTTTGTAAAATAATAATTATTATTTTAAAAAAATCTTATATAATTTTTTTAAATTATTATTTAATATATATTTACACATTCTGTTTCATCTGAATTTTTCTTTATTAATTTTTTTCCTGAATATTAATTGGTAATTTAATTACTTTTAAAATGAATTAGCCCAAAATATTATTGAGTAATTTTCATTATAAAAATAATGATATTTTTTTTTAATTTATTCATTTAGCAATAATAACTTTCCTATTCATTTATTTATTTTTTTACTGTCGGAAAATTTCCGATTTGAAATGCGACTAGTAATTATTTGGGCCGAATCAGTTTCTTCCTTAAAAAAAAAAAAGATTTGCATTTTAATTAATTAAAATGGCACAAATGGATAAGATTTTTTTTTATTTGTCTTAATTTTTCTAAAATTAAAAAAAATAATAATATGAGTTAATATTTTCTTGTAAATTATTTATTCACCATTAAATACTAAATCTGACCGTGTTTTTAATTTTTCTATAATTCAAAGAGAAAGAAAGTTATGATCATCAAAAGAAAGGTGCCCTGCGCGATGTTTTGCTCCACGCATTTTCACCTTTTTTTTTTCTTCTCTTCAATTTTTTTTTCTCTCTCTCTTTAACTAAAAAAATCCGAGTAAAACAAAAACCACTTTGTATGTCCAGTTTTTAACGCTGATTCTAATGGTGTGTGATTTGATTTGGAATTCTTCATCTATCATGGAAACGAGAAAAATATTTAATTTTGTTATTTGTTGTTGGTTTTTGGCTTTTTAGCCGCATCGAACTTATCAGGGGTCAATCACGATTTTTGTAAAAAAATATTTAATTAATATTTATTAAGCAGTAATCAGGGTTTTGTTTTATTTTATCAAATGGGTAAAAAGTTGAATAAAAATTGGTATCAAAATTAAATTCCATATCATCGAGCTTTCCCAGAAGATAATAGCAAAGCGCCACATTTAAATACAATATAATCACGTGACTGGATAATGATGAAATTAACTTGACGTCATCGCGTAATTTTGTAATTTTTCTAATAATTTTCTACTTAACGCGCATATTAAAATGATCGAATCACAGCTGAATTTTAGCTATTTTAAAAATCATTTATTTACAATTTTATTTTGGATCTGAAATTCTAAATTGTAGCAGTTAATAGTAACCGAACTTTGGTTTAGTTATATAACAATATAGCACCTTTTAGATAATAACACCGCCCTAAATATTTAAATCACATGACAAGATAACTAAATTTAAGGCACCCAATAAGATGCGTTAAAAGTGACAATTATTTATAGGATTTAACTAACTTCGCATTAGTAATCATTTTCGCTCAAATCTTGTCATTATTTAGCGCGCCAAATTCAAAATCTCCTTTTTATACAGTTTTAATATGATTAACTTTAGATGATATGGATTTAACTGTTTTCTAATTTCTTACTTCAAAAGATAAAATGACCGTATCACGGCTGAATTTTAGTGATTCAAAATCATTTATTTTAAGGATCATATTTCATTAAGATTTTTTTTTAAAAAGGTTATCACAGGAATGGGTATCAGTTACGCTGCTGACGTGGCCATGAGATGCACTACTGATACTATTCCTAAAATAATAAAACATGTGCCTTCCAGACCTTTTTTGCTATTTAGTTTTTCTTCAAAATATTTATAAACTTTTTTTCTTTTTTAAATTAGGACCCAAACTTTTGTTTAGTTATGTTACAATAGCACCTTTTAGATGATAACAGCATAGAGCTCTAACTATTTAAAATCACATGACAAGATAACTAAATTCTAATAAAATATATTTCTTAAACTCAACAAACAATGGAATGAACTCTCTTCTTCAGCATTCTATAATAAAGCAATTAATCTATAATTACTGCCTAAAAGCGCGGATGCAATTCTTAATTTACCTATCAAGATAAAATGTATATTTGTCTATTTATATTAAGGGGTGGCAGGATATAAAAGACAAACATAATCATCTCATCTACAACAACAAAAACCACATTTTTTCTCTCTCACAGACAAACAAATGAAAAGGGAACTTTTTAAGTGTTATTATTAGGATGATAATGTCACACTTTTTCTAAAGGAATTAACTCTTTTGTGCAGCTAATTACAACAATTTTAGCTATTGATAGAGATTCATCTAGATTTTTCACTCTTCCTTTTTGGCATATTTGTGCTTGAGGAACCTGGTGCCCTGAGTTATCTGAGCTCCGGTATTGGTGAAGTGGCAGGCGAAGAGCAGCATGTTCCTCGGCTGCACCTTCCAGGCAAACCTCATGAATATCATCGAGTACATGGTCAGGGCTATATATGAAAATAAATTCAATTAAAATGTTTTGTGCAAGATTTTGAGGATTTGGTACCGAAGGTCATCTTCCCGCTGATCATCTCAACATCCTTCTGGGTGTCAGCGATGGCTGCCAGTGGGATGCCCCAGTTGGCCACGGGCCCCCAGAAATGGGTACTATAAATGTAAAATTAGAATTATTGAATTAGAAATGTAATTCAGAGCAGCTGTTTTGTTACCTCATGAGGTAGTCACGCATTTCTTTACCAGTCAGGTAATTAATAGCTCTTTTAGCCGCCATTTTTGTGTGTAAATATAATTATTCTAATTATAGTTGAGATAATTGGAGCAAATCTCTGGGAGAAAAATGCGTGAAATCGTGATTTCATGTAACACTAAACCAGAGAATCGTGAAGTGGGAGATGATGTAGTAGACGACGAAAAACTTGTTTTTCTAGCACGCAGCGTTGCCGCTATTCGAGAAATTCTCGATCTAATTATGGATTCTTCCTGAATTATGTCATTCAAATTTAGATTTCTTCGTCATCCAGATGACATGAATTTTTAAAAATAAATAAATATGAGGAAAATAAAATGTAGAAACAACGGCACTACGCTCTACTAAGTTTAACTACAAAGAGAAAATCTTTTGAAAATTAAATTTAAATTCTAAAAACAAATAAAGTAACTCGATATTATTTTTAAAATGTAAACAATTCAATTGTCTATCGAAATATTATATTACAATCGAAAAAATGTGTTTGATCGTGCTCTAGAATTTAATTAGAAAATATAGCTTTGGAATTTCACATAATTGCTATACCATAATTCAGAGAAAATCTCTAAAAATCCATTACATAACTCAATATAATTTTTAAAATGTAGTCAATTCAATTGTCTATCGAAATCTCAGATTAAAATTTAAAAATGTGTTTAGATCTTGCGCTAGAATTTAATTTAGAAATAGAACTTTTTGGAATTTCACGAGAAAATCCTTTATAAATCGAATTTAAATTCTAAGAACAAATTTCATAACTTCATATCATTTTTAAAAAATAAAGAATTCAATTTTCTATCAAAATATCATATTACAATAGAAATTATTTGTCTAGATCGTGCTGTAGAATTTAATTTATAAATAGAACTTTTTCTCTTTTTTTTGGAATTTCACATAACTGCTGTTTAGCCTGACCTGCCAACGAGTGGAATAACATTTCTCAAGGTTGGCTCCTCCCACTTTTGACTATCTTCCGTTATTGTCATATCCTAGCGGCCTTTTTCCCATCAGGAAACGTCAAAAATATATAGCTAGAAGAAAAGAAAAGAGGAAATACATAATCAATATGTATTTGCGGTGGTGCTGCTATGGTCATGAATAATTCCATCAGCGTACCTCAAAGTTTTACTTAAGAAAATCGTCATGGAGACGATTGAGAAGAACGTAATTCTCCTACTAGATGGAAAAGATGCAGAAGAAGCACAAGATTTCTGTGATTTCACACTTGAAGATCAGAATGAAGCAGCTGGTAATTAGTTTTTTTAATTATTTTAAATTAAATTTTATTCATTTTGTTTGAAATTTCAGTTTCCAAGGGGCAGGCGCCCTCGGCCCCGCCAGACTTTGTACCGATCCTGAAGCAGTCGGTGTGCTATGTCGTGATGGCGGTCATCATCAACGAGAAGAATGAGATCCTCATGATGCAGGAGGCCAAGAGCTCGTGTGCCGGGCAGTGGTACCTCCCCGCAGGCAGGGTGGAACCCAACGAGAGCCTCACGGTAGCCACAAGTGTATTCAAACCACAATCAGACTTGATTCATTCACACTTAAATACACAGGATGCATTCAGGCGGGAAGTTTTGGAGGAGACGGGGCTGACTGCAGAGCCCTCGACACTGCTGATGGTGGAATCGGCAGCTGGCTCGTGGTACAGATTTGTGCTGGCGGGGAGTGTGACGGGTGGGATCCTGAAGACCCCGTCACAGGCTGACTCTGAATCTCTGCAGGCCAAGTGGGTTCAGAACCTGACGGATCTGAGTCTGAGGGCGGGTGACATCATCTCTGTCGTGGAGCATGCCAGGTCTTTCAAGGCGCAGCTGGAGAGCCAGCAGGCTCTGCACCCCCCACTGCTGCCAACTCCCCGATCTTACTCCAAACTCTATTTGAGGCTGGTGATCTGCGCCAGGAGGAAGACAAAGTATAATTGAAATGTAAATTCATTTTCTTTTTAATTCAATATTTAATTTGAAAATTTGAAGCAATCGAGTTCACGTGCTCGTTTCGGAGAAAACAGCTGCTCATCTACCTGTCTGTGAAATTCATCCTGGAAGGAGTTTACATGCCGTTCTTAAAAAATTTATGACGGTAAATTATTTATTTTTATTTAATTAATAAAATTAGAAAATTTTGGTCTCGACATCTAGCGGTAGAAATAAGAGTAAGCCAAACTGACATCTAGCGGTAGGAATAAGAAACTATATAAAATAAATTTCACCGGTCGTGGCCGTCGATGGACGCCCGGCTTGATCATCCAAATGCCGGTCCATTATTGGCCACGACCGGTGAACAAATTTATTTAAAAATATTTTTTAAATAGGAAATATTTGGAGCTGATTTGCCTTCCCATCGGCCGCATGGAATACTGGCTATGGGGCACTCTCATTTAGCACGTCCTAAGAGCGGGGACGGACTGGGTTTGACCCTGTTGGTGTCGGTCCGCTTGCCGCTGGAAGAAGTGGGGCTGATTGACAAGTATTCCTGGTTCCAAGTGAGCACCGAAGTGGCCGGCGTCATTCTAGGGAGGCTCGGCAAACTTAAGACTGTACCCCTCAACGTCGTTCGGTAAGCATCGGTAAGACTTACACAAAAAAATAATAATAATAAATTACATTTTTAATATCATTTAATTTATTTATTTTTAAAAAATTATTGAGTAAGAATGAAATTCAAAAAATAAAAAAGTGGTAAAAGTCAATTATTTAAATTCATAAAAATATAATACTAAATTAATATAATTACAAATCTTATATTAATTAATTTTTTAAAAAACTTTTGTTGTTTTTAATGTTTACTAATTTAATTTTAAATATAATTTAATATAAATGAGTCAAAATTTAATGTAAATAGTTAACTGAAAAACTGTCAAAAAAAATTATAATTACCTTTAAATTATTTAAATTAAAAATAAATAATAAATTACTAAAATTAAATTAAAATTCTAATTTTTGATTTTTTTAATTTTTTTATTCAGGACTTCTGAGTCAACTGCCTGATTTCCATGACTTCCGGATTTATAATACGATTACGCAATCTGAGAGAATTGTAAACTAACAGAACAAAAAAATCTCGTAAAAAATTGATAAATATTTAAACCTCGATCTTCCGTCCATCTTCCATATAATTTTAGCAATTTTTTTTTATTATTAATTAATTATTAATTGACGTGTACACTTAATGATGATGACAATACAATTTTTTTTATCTTCCTTCCAACTGTTTATCTCTGGCAATCACGGATTCCTCGAATTTAATCATGTACGTTGTGCCCTTGTGCCAATGGCAAGTCACTTTGGCGGGCTGTAAAAAAATTTAATTTTAATTAAATTATCTTTTTTGAAATTAATAAAAGCAGGTAAATACTTACAAAGTTGCTAGTGTTGAGAATTCCTTCAATAATTCTGAAATAAAAAAATAAAAAAAAAGGATATAAATTAAAATTAATTGAACTTCTTTTTCTAATTCTCTAATTTTCTACAGTATAGGGGAGAGCGGGGCTAAACGGACCACCTTTCTTTCGAGAATGATAACTTACGATTGGAATGGAATATAAAAATGCGGTTTGCACTATTAAATGCGTTTTTCTTTTATCTATTCCCCGATTTTTTTGTAGAATTTTTATATTTGTTTTGACCGAGCTACGAATTAAAAACATGTCTGACTAAAAGGGGGCAACTCGGACCAGGCGTGGGTAAAACGGACCGGCGCAGTGGGTAACTCGGACCATCCTTTCTTTAGCTCAAATAGCCCAAATTAAAAATAAAATAAACTCAGAAATTTCAAGGGTCGATGCATTGCTTTAATTTATTTCTTAAAAGTTTAATAAAAAGAAGAATTAAATTTCATTCCTTCTCGGGGCCCGAACCATCATCAGCCGCTTTTTGTCTTCTACTCTTGCATCACACGGTCACACCCCCCAAAACATATAGGGCGACTGGTCGGCGCTACCCCACTCTTACTGACCCGTTTTGCCCCAAACGGGGTCTGTCTAGAAAAAGCAAAATAACTTTATAACTAATCACGCTAGACAAGTTTTGAAACAACTATCATGAAGACAACACATTTTTCTATAGATCATAATAATTTTTTGAGTAAAAAATAAGCGATGCGGAAGTTATAAAAAAAAACTGCACGGAGGAAAATGTAAAATCTGAACGCGTAAATCTTTTTCCAATTACAGCTCGCTTAATTTTCAGTCTAGGCTTTTGAAATTTCGTCCTAAGGTTATTAATGTAGAGTTAAATCTACTGTAATTTTTGTAAATTTTTTGAACCAATCAAAGTATTTTATATTCAAGTGGTCCGCGCTACCCCGCGGTCCGGTTAGCCCCGCTCTCCCCTATTATTAATTAATTTAAATAATTCTGAAATAAATAAATTGAATTTTTTTCCAATTACTCAATTTTCTAGAATATATATTTTTATTTATTTCAAGAATTACAGAGATAAATTTAAAGGAATAAAAAAATTTAAAATTAGTAATTAGTTATAAATTTATTTTTCAAATGATTCATTATTATCATAATTATTTTTAGTTTCAATAATTTTTTATTTTTATTTTGTCAAACATTTAAAATTATAATGAAACACTTAATTAATGTGTGTGGTTATAAGACAAGGATTTTACCCAGCATTGAAGGCAGCGCAGTTGAGATTTCCCTTATCCTTCGGGACAGAGATGAACTTGTTGACCAGCGATTCCTTCTCAATGAGGTAGTATGTCCTCTCGTCATCATTGGCGTGCTCCAGCTTGTCAGCCTCCTTCCCATAGAGAGACTGAAAATGATAAATTCAATTTTAATAAAGTGTAACTTGACAGTAAGATTATCGTGACTCACTTTCCAAACGGTAGATTTGATGAAGATGAGAATCTGGAGTAATTTGATCTCTCGCTTTCCACCTTTCTCCCTCACAACAAGTAAATCAAGCATCCGGATGCCCACTTGCTGCCCCAAATCTGACAATCTAATTTTTTTTTTAATTTTGAATAAAAAATTTTATTGGATAAATTTAAAGTGAGAAATAAATACTTTGCTTGAAGTTCGGGCACAGTTGAGACACGATTTTGGCAGTATTGAATTATTTCAGAGAAAAGAAGGGCGAATGCGTTGAAATTAACTTCATTTTTGCCTTTACTTATGGATCTGTCAAGAATGGTTGTTTTCAATCGGAGGGCCGACATGTTTTTTTTTTATTCTTCTATAGTGAAAGCATCAACTAAAAGTAAGAGGTGGATCCAAACTGGTGGAAAACGACGAGATTCATGATATACACTAAAGTGCGGAAATGGAATCAGTCAAACACGAAATTTAAAAATGCTCATCGTTTCGAACGTTAGTTTATAAGCAGTTTTGACGACATATTCAAATATCTAGCATCGAATTTCACAAATAGGGTTATAGATTTTTTTTTCATTTTAATTGAAAGATCGGAAAGAGCCTGATTAGTACTTTATTTGATTCCCTCTGATCAGAGCTCTAGAGCGGATATTGGTATAATGAAATAGTTACATCCATTTCTTAAAATTGGTCAATCTACAACTGATTACCAGGTCTACAGACGTTCGGGGAAACCCCAAACGTCACAGACGTTTGGGCAAACGCGAAACTTTCGGGGAAGGGTTTTGGGGAAATTTTCAGCCGTTTGGGTAAACTCGTACTTTTGGGGAAATTATTTTCCTTTCGGGGAAATTGATTAGCTTTTCAGGGAAGGATTTGTTGCGTTTGCTGCTGTCATGGTTCATGTGTGAAGTGTGTTCATGGAAAATGTATTTAAGCATGACAAAACAGGGGTATTAAAACTTAACAATACCTTTATTACAATCACATTTCATTAGAAAAGATATATCATATCTTCTCCGCTTCTAATAAAGCCACGAATGGAAAATAGTTGGAGGAAGGGCTTTCTCGTAAGCCGGAAAGTACCGTCAAGATACAACCGCTTACAATGCTGGGCGATTTCAAGTTGCTGACTGGTAGCGAAAATTAGATGACGATGTTTTTTACCTACCGGAACATCTCTTTGGAGAAACGTCTCTTCTTTTGGTAGATGATCAGGATCGGGCTTGAAGAACGGGTCAGTGGGATGCGCGGCACGCAGTTTCGCTCGATTAGAGTATTTATTAGAAGGTGAGCTGAAAAGCTCTGCTTTACCATCTCATACATAAAGAAAAAAAGAATTGGTACACTCTTCATGTAATGTCACACTTACATTTGCCGGTAGCTAATGGCAAACAATGTCGATGAATGCCTTGTCCACAGATGTCACAGGGAATGATTTGATCAAAGCGTGTAGCACCAAATAGTCAAGGTCGCAAACATCACACTTGGAGTCGTCTGATTCAGATTCCATTTCTAAACTAATCTAGATTAAAACACTCGGACTCGGAGAGATTGGAACGTGATGCACCACCAACATTTACTTCCCTAAACGTGTTTCCCTGAAAAACTAATCCATTTCCCAGAAAGGAAAATAATTTCCCCAAAAGTACGAGTTTACCCAAACGGCTGAAAATTTCCACAAAACCCTTCCCCGAAAGTTTCGCGTTTGCCCAAACGTCTGTGACGTTTGGGGTTTCCCCGAACGTCTGTAGACCGATTACCATAGCATAATAATATACGAATAAATGTTGCTAATATGTGCCCCATCTACCGATCGATTCACACTCTACCCAGACTACTAAGATAGTAAAGCGAGCTTTTCTGCTCGCGGTTAATAGGATAATTCAGACTTCGCCTGAATTAATCAATAAGATTTGATGCATTTCGATTATGGTAATGTGATCATGAAAGAGAAAAAGAAATTCTATGAAGAATGGAAGTAGATTATCTGAAATATTTTATGTCGGTGACTAGATAATTATGGGTAATAGAAGGTGAATGGTTTGACCAAATGTAATGGATACATGCATTTAGTCAATTGTATAGGAATGCACTCTTCATCATTGGTTTTTCCCAGAGAGAAAGAGAGAGGCGAAAGGAAAGGGGGGGGGGGGGAGACCCGGCAGAATCAACACGAGCGCCATCTGTTGAGCGGAGACCCTACCTCTATCAGAACAGGCGGGAAATTCAAAATTCCTAACAATTTCGCGAGAACTTAGAAGTAGGGAAACAAAAATTTTACGCGTTTATTAATTCATTCATAGTTTTTATGTTTAATATTCAGGTAAAGACTTACAATTACTTTAGAATAATAAAAATGATAAAAAAAAAAACTAAAAGAAAAGAGCACTCAGGAAGACCCGATACCGGAACGTCAAGATCTGTAGGCGGACGCTCTTCCATTTAAGCTATGTGGGTTTACAAGATTGCCTTCTATCTGAAACGTATATTCTGTGAACCGCGCATACAAGCTAGCTATACTCTCAGGCGGGGTCTCCGGCCGCGAGTGGCGCTGAACGCAGTTTTCTCAAGAGAAGTTTGGCAGACCGTTTTCCCCCCGTTTCCTTTCGCCTCTCTCTTTCTCTCTGGTTTTTCCACTGATAGGAATTATGTGTAATGTACGCATGATTTTGAATATAATCTATCGAATCGCAATCTAACGTAACCAATAAAACTCTCCGCTATGCCAGTTTCTTTCGTCACCACTCACCAGCACCACCTTTTTTCATTGGAGTTTTAAAATGATATGATATTATTGTCACTTATATATGTTTTAATTGGTTAATAGGCTATAATTTATTTATGAAATCTTAAAAGTGATTTTAAAAATGAAATCTGAAAAGTGATGGTAGTCATAGAGTGAGATACTCTTGAAAGACAGATGAACTTGTCTGCATGAATGCTGTCATATATGTACTAGCTGTGCTGCACAATCAGCTTATAAAATAAAGGGTTAAAGAGCGCTTCAAGTAAAAAAAAACCTCCTGTCATTCAAATCTACAGAAAAAATTAAGTTCTCTAATAGGCGACAGAAATGAATGAAACCTAAACAATTTTCTCATTCAGACTCCAGGGCTAAGAAAAAAAAAACACATTTTCGCTTAAATCACCTCACTGAAGCAACTGACGGAAATACAAACTAAAAGAGATGAAATTAAGAAGTGTGGATTCTTTTATTGTTATTTACGTTGATTCTACTTGTCACCACTACCTTTTGAATACAGAAGCAGACGAATTCAAGAAAAAAACAAGAACATATGGTTGCTAGGTAACGAATTGGTGCTAACTTGCCGGTAATTAATAAAAACAATATCTTTAACTATAGTTACGATGAAAAGTAAAAGTACGATAATTAGATGCACGGAATTCCCTATCGAATGAGCTATAACATATTATTAGGGAAAATCCCAATTAGACAAAAACAGCCTGGACAGGAAACTGCCGGAGGGGTCCGAAAAAGATTGGAAAGACTATATACTGCAGAACAGGATTCATATGGCCCCCAAGGGAAATGTATAGCAGGGAAATTACATATTAGGCTCGCTTCGCTCGCAATTAACCATCTCAGGCAGCATTGTATAATAACACAGTATTATTACGGTACGTGTTATCGTTCGAGGTGACCGATGTTGGCGATGCAACGAAATAAAGGAAACAAGATCCGCTCCTCGAATCGACCGGATGGAACGGGATTTTTTTTAGTAATGTGGGAGCAAAAAAAGCACAAATAGGGACTCGATACAAAAAGATAAAAGGAAGCAAGAATCCTCAGACTGTGTGATATATTTGAAATCATATGTTTGTGTGATATTAAATATATCACACAAACATATGATGAATAATACATTCTAAAATAATTTTAACTTAAAAGGTTTTAAGTCGGTAATTTTAGGATGATATTGACCCGAAATTTTAGAGGATAATAATGACTGAATCACCTATTAGTGAGAAAAGATTTTATTCACTTCATCCATCCACTAATATAACCATTGAAGCATTAAAAGGTTTGAAAAATAAAATAGACATTTAGGCCCGACATGCCAACACAACCTGCCAACACAGACCTACCAAACACCTTTTCCTCTCAAAACAAAATATTCTACGAAAACTATTTCCTAAAAAGAGAAAAGAAATGAGAAATAAAAAAAAAATTGTTGTCAAATGATTAAACTAGATAAATTCAACATGAGCAGACTATGTTTCCAATAGGAACGACAGCCGTTAGCCGTAGGCTTAACGATCTATAGAAACGTCAGAGTCTATAGAATCACTACAGTCTATAGAATCACTAGAGTCTATAGGATCGCCAGAGTCTACAGAATCGATAGAGCCAACCAAAGAATAGAGAGAAGGGCTCACTCCTTGACGGACTTAACACCCAGCGCCCCTGCCGTCCACAGCTTGAAATCCAACAGGCTGCATACGACCCAAGAATGATTTCAGACGTCGAACACAAGGTGGCGCTGCGATAGATCAGCTGCCTCTCTACGGGCTTGTAGGTGTCGACCAGTCAGAAAAGAGGGGAATAAAGGTTTTAAGACTCGCTCCAGAAAGGGGAGAGAAAAGAGGGGGAATAAGACGGTAAAGAACCTCCGCTATCGAATAAATTCGATTCCATCCGGGAAATTCATCATATTATTGCGATAGTGACCGAGCAGGTAGCTCACTGATGACATTGGCTGATAATGAGAAACTGATAAATCCGATGGCGCAGTTGTCTGCAATAGTAAACAGCAGTATAGGGTTATGCTATACGGCAGTGATTTATAAAGTTTCTAAAAGTTGGCGACAGTAAATTGCTGGCAAACCCTAGTTAAACACCTTGCTGGCAAACCTTAGTGTTTAGTTAATCTTAGGTTATTTCTCAGACTTTCTCAAATCTACTCCTAACCAGCTTCTGCAATTATTACATGATATTCATACAATAATACGGAAACGAATATATCACGATCAAAGGCGCTTGAAACAGGAATGGTTACAGAGGGTTCGATGGTTCCGATTAAAGAAATCGCGACACCATTTAAATCTTGATAATAGGAAAATCCATAAAAATTATCCATCACGTATAAGATCAACTCATCTTCTTCCTTCACTTTAGAATTTTGAACGATTTATGTTTAGAATGATAAAGCTATGCTGCATTACTTCTATGAATAACAGAAGAAGGCGGCCTGATAAAAAAAAAAACTCTGCATTCCAGCAGCGCAGTAGTCGGAAAGTGCTGTTTTTAATTTCTAATAATCCGAGGGGTTGTCGACTAAAAAAAATCTCGTACACCTCAGAATTCTATGCAAAAATTCCTACAGGAATCTCCATAAGAGCCCGAAAAACTCCTGAAAAATTCGAAAAAATTCGAGAATTCCTTGAAAATGCCAGAATTCTCGTAGGCTACACCCTTTGGAAGGAGTATCGACAACTCCAATATATATACTCAACAATATATCTATAAATCTGTGCATATAAATATATTTTTCTAGACAAATTATTCTGATTCCGCAATATGACAGGAAAAAAGCATGATCATCACCCCAGGTAGCATAATATGTACCTAATATATACCTAAGATATATAAAAGACGTATAACGCATATATCTCCAGTCACTTTGGTATATATGCCATATATATGAAAACCGTTTTTTAAGGATATCCCGGGCGAAACGGTGAAAGTATATATGATATATATATTTAAATTGAAAAAAAAATTAGAATATTCCATGTATTCAAGGAAATGTGTTTTTTGTGGGGCGAATTATTCAAGGAAAATTGGCGAAACAATTTGAGTGTATGTATGCTGTATACATCGACTAATGTATAGGACAACTAATATTAAGCGAATTAATTTGAAAATCTGTACCGGTATTACACATAGGTATTACACATATACCCACGTAGCGTTAGTGTATAATCTCCGTCAGGTATTGTTTTATATCGACTGAAACCCTAACATCTGAAGTCTTCATCGCTGATAGATATCCTTAAACTGATTGCTGACGAGGAATGTTTTTAGGGCATCCGCGGGATACCCCGGATTCGATGTTGATTACACATACCGGATTTTTTTTCATAACAGATTATTTGTTTTTTCGTATAAAAATTATGCATGATAGCATAATTATTTTTAAGTAGTTTTGAAGATTTTTTTTATACGCAACTAAGTTTTTTTAACAGATATGGCAGCGCCATGACTGATTCTCCCGAATTTCGTGAACATCACGAAAATCGTTCCCTACTGACTTTTTAAAAATAATTAAAATATTGAACTTAAAAGCTCGTCCGACGGCGCACGTGATGATGTATAATATAATGCTAATGTGCGAAACCCTATTTTTTTAAAAATGAGTTGGAACTTAAATAAAAACACTAACGCTGTTCGAAGCATAAACCACCTGGTATATAAAGCAAAGGGACAACTCACATCAGTAAGTATTAGGAGCAGACGGGCAGGCTGGTAAGAAGTTAAAGACTGAACTAAATTGAAATTCTGTGTTCTATGATTCTATGACAACGTAAGTAGCTAGTGAACCTAGAAGAGCAAATCAAGATGAAAGTAAGTGAGTTCTGCAGAAAATTAAATAGAGAAATTTTATTATTGATATATAACGAAATACATATCAGATATATCAATAATTAAGGACATTTCAGATGTATCTTATACGTGTCTACATATATATATAGGGTACTTAAAAAATATATATCCCGTATGTATTGATGTTACCTGGGACTCAGCTGGGAAAAGTCTTTAAAATATGAAAAATATCAACTTCTTCATATCAACATTTTTGTAATTTTGTCTCCTTTTTTTATCATATTCTCGAAATCCAAATATAATATCTACCGACTCAAAAAGATTGCCGGTTGAGCGTGTAACCGTTCTTTTAAACAATTTATTAGCCTACAATACAAAGTTAACAGATAACTTGTCCTCGTGGATTCTGTAGATTTCAATCTGATGTGGTCAATACGAGCTGGATGAATCAACGGTCATTATAACCATCGATGGACTAAAAATCTCCATGAACCCATCGATTTCCGCAGGGCCGCCGCTAGCCTATGTGGCGCCCGGGGACAGCCACCCAAAAGTTCAAAAGTTGCGCCCGACTCTTGCGCCCCTTGCCACCGAGCGCCCGCGTACAAAGTACCCAGTGACCCTCCCCTCGCGGCGGCCCTGGATTTCCGTAATTCTTTTCTTAAGTGCCCGAGAGCACGCTACATAAAACAACAAGGCTATATTCAGTAGAAGATTTATATACCAAATTGGAAGAGACATTTTAATTAACAAATTGGAAAACCCAGTTTTAAGAACAAGACCGAGGGCGTCGGTTTGGGAGTACAGTACACTCAAGAAAACTCTCAACATCTCACGAACAATGAAATAAAAATAAGTGAATCAACTAAATATCTTTCAAATTATCAAATATATGTGCAAGGTACTGAAATATGGCTCGAGAACGAAACATTACATTTCCACTGCTGTTGGTAATTTGAATGAATAATTCCTTCTCTTTTTATCGAAAGACATTCACTGTTTAGCAGTAACACGTATTCTGATCAGTATTCACGGTTATAATCACTTTTGATTATAATCAAGATTAATTACTGAACACTGGGCGTAGTCAACCGAAACGTGATGATCATTTTCATATAGCCCAGCATCTAATTTGTCACAATGATGTATGGATACAATTTTGGAATCGAATGTATACTCGCAAATGGTTCTACGAAACAAAACTTATTGCGAGCCCGAAGGGCGAAGCTGTTAAGTCGTGCATAAGCGTGAATAAAAATTTCTGCCTAGGGACTATATTGTTTCACTTTCCTGTTGTCTGTTCGCATCATTCTGACACTCCAATGAAAGGAATTTTTATTCGCGCTAACACACGACTTGACTTATCAGCTTTGCCCTGAGGTCGCGTTGGCGTGACAAACATTTCTGCCTAGGGACTTTTTTTTTTCCTGGCGTCTGTTCGCATCAGTTTGTCACTACCATGCCTCATCAGTTTGTCATTACCATGCCTAGGGACTTGTTCTTTTTTACTTTCCTGGTGTCTGTTCGCATCAGTTTGTCACTACCATAACTCATCAGTTTGTCAGTATCATTCCTTATCTTGTTTGTCACTAGAACAACTATGAACTTTTATACTTTCCTGGCGTCTGTTCGCATCAGTTTGTCAGTAGCACAGCTAGGGACTTTTTCAATTTTACCTTCCTGGCATCTGTTGCATCAGTTTGTCACTAGCACAACTAGAGACTTTTTCTTTTTTACTTTCCTGGTGTCAGGTATCGTTTCGCTTCAGTTTGTCACGAGCAAAACTAGGGACTATTTCTTTCACTTATATAAATTCGCAAATTTTGTTTTAAGAGCAGATTTTCTTGGTAGATGAAGCGGACAAATACGATAGAGAAGAAAGGTTTTATGTAAACTTTTAGGAACTAACAACTGTACTAAGTTTTTTTTAATCAATTTTTTTGGTTGTAATAAAAAAAATCATAATCAAAATAATCATCAAAAAATATTATTACTACTTTTTGGAAATCATCTTAAAACCATCGAAATTTGAATTGAATCATCAGAAAATGGCAAAATAACATAGACAGTTATGATAGACAGTTATGATTATGATTGCAAATCAATAATCAAATGTGATTATAGTCATGATTCCAATCAAAAGGCGAGTTGAAAAGCTCTGCTTTAATATCTTATTTCATAGTAAATGTTTGGTATACATATGAGTGGATCCCATATTATCCTTGTTTAAAAAACAAACTTTGTTCGTGTAAGCGCAGTATTTCTCCTGGGGTTTCGTCAGCAAAAACGATTCCTTATTAGCGAAATCAGGACGACCAGTGTTTGCAAATATGAAACTTTTCCTCTACCCTCCCCTCGCAGAAAGGGGGACGATGAGGGAACAACGAGTTGCCTGCGAATGGAGAATGAAGGAAAAGGAGTTCGTCCTAATTGCAGCTGATAGTGATTGATTGCAGCTGATAGTGATGATTGCAGCTGTTCGTTCTAATTGCTCCAATACAGCTGTACTGCATTATTTGTAGGATAAGGCGAGGTGAAAAAACTCTGCTTTCCTATCTGATAAATATGCTTCATCAATAACAGGTGATGTTGGAAAAACCTGTTTGTTGTCATCGGCGCCAAGGCCAAGCGCAGGTTTACGCACTGAAATCTTAATTAACTTTCTTCGACCAATTCAACGTCGGAAAGGATGCAGCATAAAAAGAGGAACCGATGAACGTTCCTTTTATTATTGTTAGTTAAATAACTCTTATGTGGAAATCAATAAATCATCATTACTATCATCATCATTACTACCACCTCCATGTAGAAGGTAACGGAACGTAGGCTACAAAAACATCGTGCATACAGAATGGCCACGCACCTAAAAACAACAGGTTTTTCACGCGATTGGGCGTCACTCGCGACATGCTTCTGTTAAGATTAGAATCACTTAAATATAAACGTATATTTTGGAATTAGCATATATATATAGCCACTATAGTTCGTTAGGTTTAAAAAAAATATTCAAGATGATTATTATTCGAGTGTAAAATACTAATATGTTGATTCAGTAAAATCTTCCATCCTTAGGTTGGTCGTTGCAGTATATATATATATATAAATATATACATATATACATTTTTCTGTCCAGTTTTTATACTTAAATGGGGCATTTGAAACAGTTACTGCAGGTTCTCGCTAGTGTTATTCCATAACAAGAATACCATGCAACCATAGCAAGTTTTTGCACGCATTTTATTATTGTAATGCAGTAGTAAATGGGTACATGTAAAAACAGCAACAAAAATAGTCACATAAATACAAATGATGTAATACAGCGCTTTGGACAATCCTAAATAATACTAGACTTTTTAATGCGGGTCAAGAAGAACTGCGTTTTTGTAATCATTTATGAATCGTATGGAGGAACTAAAAAGTTTGCCTGAAATTTATACTACATTTATCAGTAGAATGGAGTCATTTCCATGAGGTTACTGACTTCTCGTGCGGTCGTGCCCCAATGATCTTTTTGGTAATCAATGTCGCCTCCGTCTTGACAATTTCAGGTTTCGTCCGAGTAGACTACCTTATTTATATCTCTCTTTCCATCAAATAAAATATATCTAGGGCAATTTTACTGCAATGACAAAACAAGTCGACACTTCCTGCTTAACCAGCATTGAATTCATCTCTTTGCGAATGTATATAAGGCACCAAAAATCGCCCAGAACCATCTGTCTGAATTCCAGCAGCACTTAGGGCCGAGAGCAAACCTCTTAAAACTCCCAGAAAAAAAAATGAATTACACAAGATTTTCCGTTAATTTGCTTATTAGTATTGCTTTAGCTTTTCTTATTAACCTGGAAAGTTTTGCGGTTACAGCTAAAATGGAAATAGATTTTCCGACTGGAACTTTGATTAGTGGAAGCACTCCGCCGGAGTATAAAGTGGAACTCAGGATGCAGGGAGCCACACCAACAACGGTAAATATATTTTAATATTGTTTCATATGATATTAGTTATTATATCTAAAAGTTTTAATGTTGTGCAATGTCTTTTTTTTAATAGTCGAGGCTCAGGCAGTGTACTGGGTTCAAACTTACCGACCAGCTTACTACCCCTATTTATGCTGTCCAATTTACGGGTCACGCTCCGTCTACCATCGTTCACCATCTCGTGTTATATGGCTGTGCATTTATCATTGAGCCAAGCGCTGATCCATGGTATCAAAATACTTTACTAATACCATGGTAATACTAATGATTAATTATGGAAAGTTATTAAATTGTGAACATGAAGGATGAGTAGGCTGTAGGCCTAAGTAAAGGATGAATAGGATGAAAAAAAACAAGAATTCTCTTACATCCTAGAAAAGAATCGATAAGTACTTGATATTTTCTTTGTAACGTGATTTTTTAACTTAGTTCTAGTATACAGTCAAACTCAGTTTATAAAATACAGTAACTCGGCGAGTTTTGAATTTAATTTAAATGTAGGTCTATTTAGCTACTACGGGACCGTACTAGGTTGTCCCATTTTTACCTTACTTTTGAATTTTTCGCAGGAGCTCTAGCACGTCGTGTCAAATGCTCTAAAAATATGTGATTTTTAATTTGGATGAAATTATACTTTTAGGGGTCCCCAGCGTAAAAAACGCTTGAAAACACGTGAATCCGCATATCCATTTCACTTATATATTTTTTTGCATTTTGATAATACCAATTACACCCTCGTAATCGGTGTTGTTTACTCTACAAAAACCACAATTATAATACTTATGATCTTGCATAGCTATTACTAACTTTTGATTTTAGAAACAGTATATTTTTGGGGGACATTGAATTCCATATATTTTAAAAATTAATTTTTTAAAATGTTTTTGGTTGGTTCTATTCGCAGGCGCGTAGAATGAAATTTTCTATTGGGGTTGAGCCAAAAGCTCGCATTTCTATATTAATATATTTGTTCATATATTTGCATCTATATATGAAGCTCGTGTCCGGTTGGCCAAAGATATTCCCTGTTTGCCTCAACTTTAAACACCCCTGCTATTCGCTTTATAAAACCATTGGTGGCTCCTCAGCAGGTATGGTCATAGGAGGGACGACTTCAGGTGTCAAATATGTTTTCATTGAAGTTCATTACGTCTCGGCTTCAACTACACCGGACTTCAGCACTGGTGTAGACGTGCAGTACATTCTTACCACGTAACAAACCATTTTTGTAAAAAAAGAGACTTTTGATTTTCAATCATATGATTTTTTTTTATGTTATATTTATTCAGGCCTACTTTATATGTTGGGATCTACTCAATAATGGCGGCGGGGAGCATCGCACCCGGACAAACTCGTAATTATTATTATTATTTGATGAAGAATCTAAACTTAACTCTTCCACTCCCATTTTAGAGGCTTCGGTAGACGCTTGCATCTCTTTTCTTAGTGCCATGAATGTTGTTGGCTATCAAATACATGCACACTCTCTAGGTACACACGTCAGTACCTATATTCGAAAAGTAAGTATCAAAATACGAGTAAGATAAAGGGCGCTAGTAAATATCTTTAAATGATTTTTAAAACATTTGCAATGGAAATAGCTAAGATCTAGATCGATTTATTATCAACTCCTAAAAATTACATTTTATTTTAATATATTTTTTTTTTCATACAGAGCAGCCAAATAAGGCCGATGGGAAGATGGAATCCCCAGTTCCCACAAGTCTACTTAAAAATAAATTACTTAATGGCTCCTGGAGATATGTTAGTGCTTCGCTGTGTTTACAACTCTGTTGGGAAAACACAAACCGTCTATACAAGTAATATTATATTAAATACTGGAAAATTCAGGTTCATTTTGATGAAACTAAATAATTATAATAATCCAACAAAAAAAAAGTTGGAGTACCGGGACGAGAGGGCACAGAAATGTGCTTTGTCAATCTACTTTACTGGAGCACAGTACCGCCATCGCCTATAACAGTTTTCCAAAGGGGGTCGACGTGCCCAACTAATTTCATAATACCATCAGGTTCTCTTATTCCTTTGTCTGCAAGTACAAAACTATCAAATCACGCATTGTATGGCAATCAAACGGGCACAGCGATCGTAGATTCACAAACAGTTAATCTGGTAATTTTATTTTATATTATTATTCTAAGAATAATTGAAATAGACATTTAAATTGCATTTTTGATTTGGTTTAAAAATAGGATCTAGTAACCTTTACTTGAGGAATTATAGGACTACTTGAATTTTATTTATTACAAATTCCATCTGTTTGGCTAGGTTTTTTCATATTGATATATTATGAACAGCAGTTTTATTTTCTTTGATGTGGTCGAATTTATTGATACCAAAGATTCTACAATGTTATTAACTCTCTCTTTTTCCTCCTCCTGATGATATTTTCTTTTACATTTTCTATTTTTTTTTTCAATTTTTTGTTTAAGAAAACAATTATGGCGGTTTCTAGGTAAAGTGTACCTATGCTTTTTATCTACACCTGGATATTCTGCAACATCCCTCAGAATTACGCCATACATATATATAAGTCACATCAATAGTCATTTGAGTAATCAATACAAAAACTATGGAAAACATGGCAAATTTACTCTATTCCCATTTTTTCAAAACTTTGAGCTACAGTATTGCGACAGAGTAGAATACAGTAGGTAGCAGAAATATTAAGCCTTTTTTTTACTCCCATAAGCCGCCGTGTTAAGGGCCTCTCGGGGGGGGGGGGATATAAAAAATAGAAGGAGTTGAGCTAGATTTTTTTCTCTATCTTTTCCTGAAAGCCAATAATAAGCTAATATTCTTTTTAAAGTGACACGAATACGATTGAGGTACTATCAAGAGCCATGGTGTGGTAGGACGAGGCGTATTTATTAAACCCTGTTGTTTCCGCCGCGTTTTAGCTAACAAAAAAACAGGTCTCAGTAAAGTCTAATAAAAGGGGTGAAATACTCCTTTTTATTGGCTAAAGTTCAGGTCATAGGACAATGATAAGATGCGTTTTCCACCAATCCACCACTTTCACCACCCAAATCTGACGAGGAAATCAATAACAGTTGTCCATCATAATTAATCCACCTTCTTCCTCTATTTTAGGAGGTGCAATCAAGCTGTAGTCATCGAAAATAGGCCTAATAAAGTATACACCATTTTGGATATTTAAAAAAAGAAACATGGACAGAAGGTCTGTCATTTTCCAACTAATATGTACGTCTTCTTGTTACTGCTGAGCACTTATACTTGTGGCTTGACATCAAGGAATTTTATATTCTTGTTTCATAATGCATTAAGAAAACATTAATTAATGAAAAATTCATGGTGTAGGTTCTCATAGGCTCACGGCAACTGCGCGTACTTTGAATGCCGATTCAGAATTTTTCCCTATTTATAAAATATACATAAATTTTTATTGAATCCCATTTCTATTCTTGTTAGTTAATAACAAAAATTATGCTGTTTTTTAAGCAAAAAACGACCAGTTTTTTTTCTTAAAAAACAACAAGATTATTTTGAAAAGTGAATATTACTATTTACCGGTTTGCTAATAAACCCGTGCGAATTATTGTGACTTCGAAACACTGTAAAGATCATGTTCAGAAAGAAAATATCCCGAGGCTCAAATATTTCTTTATATTTGCGAGATAAATGATTAAAATTGTGGTTATTATTTTAAATGGATTTTTTCGAGCATTTAAATTTATTCCTTTTTGTCTTTAGATACAGAAGCTCTGGCATGTTGCAACTACCTCTCAACCACCTAGGATTATATTTATTTTAAATGAATTAATTATCATTAATAAATGTTATATTATATTTAAAAACCAATAAATTATTTTTTTAATAATAGTTAGTTTTAAAAACACAATTTCGACTGTTGATTGACGGGACAAATAATTAAATTCCTTTAAAAATAGTAGATTTATATATATATATATATATCTACGCAGAAAATCACAGCATTGTCGGATGAACAGGAATGCAAAAATATTCTTTCTTTTATCAAACAGGTTCTTCTATTGAATTAATGCTTAAAAAATCATTCGTTGAATAATTTAGAAAAATTAGAGTTTCGTATAGCAACATTCAACTTTAAAACGTGCTCATTATTCGTCATAACGATGACAAATTCATCTAATATTGACTGATCATCATTAGCGAACAAGGAAAATAACGCTTCCTTTGATTACATGAACTAATAATCATGTATTTTTAATTACTGATGTACACATACACACACACAATTCTTGATGATCCATCAGCTGAAGATGATCGTCTACAAAAGATTAGAAACTGAACTGAATGGATTTTGCGAATGACGTCATTGCTGATGATGAATCAATAATAATTCAACCTTTTTTGGAGATATACATATCATATATGCCTGTACACCATCTTATTTTTATATATACAAAAGTGTTACATTATATAAGGTCATCAAATATGACCCAAAAATATGCTGCGTGAAAGACACGCCGATAGCTGTAGCCTACAGTTATTCCCGGCGACCGATTGATACACCCAGCACAGCAGACTAGCGACCATGCCAAAGACACACACGAAAGACACACAGAGACACATGATAATATCTAGCCTTCAATTGTGAAGTTTCCGCAGTTTTATATTCTCATTGTCAAATGGTGGGTGTTATTATATAACTTAAACTTTTGATATATATGTATAGAAAAACCTCATAAGTTTTGATGTTCTAAAAGTTTCTTTTATACAGCTTTTTATACAGCTTTGTCCAACAATATTAAATCCTGGTGATGCTGGATGAAACGTTTAAAATAATGGCAAACCTATATTATTACAAACATTTATACATTTTATTACTCAGTGTATTCCATGATGGAATACACAGGCATTTTGTGATCGGGTGTATCGTAGTATCTAAATTGAAGAACCAACTATTATTTTTTTTTTATAATTTTAAAAACAAAGAATGAGTTACTCTTGGAATTCTCTAAATTTTTCTGGACGTTCCGTACTGGTACCGGCTGGAACCGTACAAATATTCCGAATAGCACTCTCCAATTTGTCTGGAAGCTGTAAGCAAGCTTTTGATGAAAACAGATGCACCATGTGGCAAGAGCATTTGATGGTTACTATTTTGGGCATTTCTTTCCTCAAAATAGAATTAACAGAAGGATGTTGACCGAACATTGCATTAGTTGTATCAGAGGAGTATTCCGGAAATCTGTTCAGTGGGATGTTGTTTGATCTCAAGATTTCCAGGAATAGCCCAGCGGTCAGGGAGAAGCTATAGCTCCGATCGCACCCCCTTGGCTACGCCACTGATCGGACCCATCACTACTTGAAATGTTGTTTGCATTCTTTTCTGTTGTTTTGGTGGCATTTTAAATAAATAAAAAAGTCAGCCCGATTGGTACTGCCACGGGCTGGTCATCAGCTGATCAGCGGCTACCGACCAACATGTGATTTTGTTCGTTTTATCGTCTGCAGTCTGCTGAGAGAGTTAAAGGGCTTTGTGATAAGCAACTTGAAACAAAGCGCGAATCAGTCTGAAAGAAAAATGTTTCGGCTATAGACGACGTCTCGGCAACGAACAAACATTGCCAGCAGTTTTGCCATGTTATAAGTTTACCCGATTTATTTAGAGATTAAATCAATGTTGGATGTATTTAAATCAAAATCATTGAAAAAGTCGAAAAGATTTAAAATCAATAAATCAACATCATGATTTAAATCACGATTTAAATCAGAGATGATTTTTACCCAGCACTGATTCTATGTGTATTGGACGATTCAAACATAGTTAAACATAATCTTTGCTGTATTATATATTTACTTTGGGGGGGGGGGGGGAATAGAATGCCGTGCACGACATTCATTATTACATAATACAAAAGAACATATTAACATATAACAAAAAAAACAATATAAAAAACAATAAATCCCATCATCAGCACCATATCCGTGTATTATAATAATGCACCATATATAATGCACCATATCCGTGTATTATAATAATACACGGATATGGTGCTGATGATAGTGAAAAACACATAGCATAATATTTTTTCTATTCCCTCTTTTTCTCAATGGAACAATGAACAAGAATATGCATGAAATATTATCTCATTCATTACATAATTATATTATGAGTACAATATCACAATAATCACGACACTTATAAACACTTAAATGCATATGTAGATTTCATGTGATGGTATTAAAAATAATGGCACATCTACTATTACAAACATTTATACATATTATTACTCTGTGTAAACCATGAATATTTATTAGATGATTTACATATAGTTAAACATGTCCTTTGTTGTATTATATTATACTGTGGAAAAAATAGTATGCCGTGCACGACATTCATTACATAATACAAAATGAACATATTAACATATAATGTATTTTTAATAATACACTGACAATCTCTCATATATTATAATTATAAAATGAGTACAATATCACAATACGCACGACACTTATATAAACACTTAAATGTATAAGTAGATTTCATGTAATGGTATTAGAACACTTTTAAAGAGAATTAGTCTCGATTATCTGATTGCTTTGAGCACTATCAGGGCTGATACAGATTACACGTTGTTGGGTGCTGCTGGAGGCAGTAGCTCCACTCAGTGAAGATGCTGCGTGATTGACTTTCTTGGTATTACTCCTGCTTATCTTAAAACTGCTCATAATCAGTACGACGGAATGACTGTTGGTCGACTCACTGCTGCTCCTCAATTTCTGGAACATTGAGATGGCAGCCGACCGACTGCCAGTCGATCGACGTCGAGGAAAAGTTCGTCCACTGACGAATTCGACCGAGGAAAATAACTTCTTCAAACAGGAACAGTTCTGTATCAAAAGTCTGCCTATTCTAGCTTTGCAAACGAAGATTATGAAGATGATGAAGCCCATTAAAGAGTTGATGCAATCAGTGAAGAACCAGGAGTAGAAAGAGCCGTCTAAGATGAAGGAAACCACTTCGGTCGTCCAAGAGATGCCCATTAGAATAAATAGGTTGAATATCACGCAGTACCTGTAGTTATAATATATAAAAATCGAATGGAATTTGGGGAATTTTTTCTGATGAACTTTTATAATGAGTTGATGAAAGAATCTTTTGTTTTATTACAGCACTAATTAGAAATAACAGACAAAGTTTGTTTTTTTGTACCTTTCCCTAATTAATTAATAGAGCGTGACATGGGATAGTTATGTGATGATATACCTTTGTTTAGCATTGCGAGAACCGACGGCGAATTCTGCTTGAGTGCTCGACTTGTTGAAGAGTATGGCCGTCAAGCAGAAAAAGATGAGGTTGAATAGAATCAAAACTGCCACTGGAACGTATAGGTAGACGAGAAAAGATTCCTTACCTAAATTTAAACAAATCAGATCAGTGTTTATACTAGATCTTATAAAAGCTTAATATACATAAAACTTACACATGAACCAGCACTTTGAAAAGCCAAACTTGGGTCGGACGATTTCATCCTCCGCTCCGACTTCAATCAGATCCAATATTTGACCAGCCAGAACGATGGCTAATGGGATTCCCCAAGCGTAGATTGAGTACAGTCCGAATCTCTGACCAAAGTGGTATCGGTTTTTGCAATCAATGGGCTCCATCGTCCTGAGAAAGCAATCATTGATGATACTGGTTCATCATTTAATACATCAAGAATGTAATAACATACTTGAAAGTCCACCAGAGATCGAACCCGACCACATTCAACCAAGTAAAAGTACTCAGAAATAAGAAGTGAGCGCAGATTGCTATTAAATGATGAGTTAATACTAATCAATTAATAACTATTTAATGGTATAGGATACCTAATGGTTTACAGAAAGCATTGGTTTCGTAATTTTGTTGATCAAGTCCGACGCCTAATTTGATCATCGCCAGTGAGACGTAGAAGAGAGCTGTGCATGCGAAATAGCACATAGTCGACATCCCGTGGATGTTGTCACGTATCTCAGGAATGACGATGTAAACTCCGATGGTTGCCACCAGGAAAAACGCAGAAACGAGCAGGAGATAGGGATGAACTTGTAGAGATCTTTTAGAATCATCCGTCGATGTGAAAACATTGGTGAAACATCGGATCCCTTCCAGTCGAATGATCTTCTTTTTGAAATGCAGACACATGCAACATCCAATCATCAAAGAGATCAAAAAGAAAATAACTAAATCCTTTGTATACTTGTTCGTCGTAGATGAAGTGATCGATACAGTATTCTTCGGTAGCTCGCTCACTCTGGCAAGGGAAATTCGGGTTGTACCTGTTATATATACATTTGAATATTGATGGTAAACAGAGCATATACAAGAATTTGCATCATACATCCTTCCATCTTTGAGAAGATAAAACTGGGACAAATTGAACGCCTGTCTTCCATCATTGTTGCAATGGGGCGGAACACCATCGGCGATCGTAAAATCATCGATTTGAGCGAATCGGCCTGTTCGATACTCTCTGAGCTGATGATTTACATCATCGTTGAAAGATAAAGATGAATATTTCTGGCAGTTTCTTGTAGTTTTGTTCACAACTGATCCCAGTGGACAGCACTTTCGGATGCAATGGATTCCATCAGGTGATTCGTAATCATCATCACATTTGCTTGGAATGCAGAATCGGGCGATCAGTGGATCATCTGGTGAGAGACTATTCTGATCGATGCAGAACTCTCCTGGATCGAATTTGTAACGCATTCGATCTAATTCGATTTTCAAAGTTCCATCTTCGTAGAAATGAAATTGTGTAGAAGTCTTTCCCAAGAAACCCTTTGGGCATGAAATTAAGTTGATATTTAATTCAAAGTAGACATTTGGCAAAGTCAAATCCGTGTGGAACAAAGTCTCATTAGTTGTGATAGAGCGAACTGGTAGAAATCCTTGATTCTGATGGTCCCAAGTAGTTGAATCGTTCCTCCCTGATGGCCTGCAGTAGTTAAGCCCCGTCTTGTACAGATGACTGGGCGGACAGCATTTCGCTAAATTAATGCCTCTGGAATGGACTTTGTTATTTACTTGCTGTATTAATAGACTAGGCGTAGGACTGGTCGACGGACGAAGAGATCCTTTAGCTGATGAGGAAAGAAGAGCAACGACCACTAAGATCGAGAATTTAAGCTGCTGGCCCATTTTCATCCCATTTATATCTAGATATGAAATATATCCAATCATCTTTTATCATATTCTTACTCATAATGATGATTTATTTCACTATGTCAACACTAAATCTTAATTTTATTTAAGTAATTACATCATTTTACATTGGACTTTTTGTAAAATTTTATTCTTACTTAATAGATTCAACTTAGTTTATATAACTTGAACAATATACTATAGCAATAGGCTTACTCTACCTATATTGAAATAATTATTGTAATATCTTATGTATTACCTTATAATTCATATACAAGATTGATGGTGGGCGAAGTAATAACATTGTACAGCATATAAGAGATTGTATATATGTAGAGGACGACTTATCCACACTGTCTTGGTTCCCACACTGATCAGAAGCTCAGCACTTCATGTGACGTCTTCCCCTTATTTCGGGTGGCAGCAGTGCAGCACGCGCGCAGCAGTAGCTGTCAGCCTATAGTTGCTCTTATTTACCATAGCAATGTTCAGAGAGCTTTAACGAATCTTATTTATTTTTCTCCTTCGGATGCGAGACGCCTGATTGATGCAATCGCACATTACAGTTTTCCTTTTCTTTTCAATATTATATTCAGGAACGAGTTCTCCCATATTATTCAAGGGATTCAGTCCTATTTTTAGAGCTTTAATTTAGGGATAAATAGGACTCTTTGTATGCGAACTCGGATATTTTGTTTATATTATATGCTCTTATTAAGATAACATATGTTTTTATTTGAATTATAATAATAAGGTTTGCATTTTTATTAAGAAAATATATTGCATCGCAGGCTGGAAATAGAGCTTGTATGTATTAGAGATATATTTGATTCTGCTGCGTATATAATGCAGCGAGAAGGATTATTCGATTCCTGGATGGATGCCATGGGAACGGGTATTTTTTTTATTGTAGTGACAAAGTTTTCTCTGAAAAATTCTTAAGGTCGTTGACAGTTTGCCAAGCTTCATCTGCGCGAGAATCAGCAGTAATAGCCTGGCCTGTGATCTAACATTTATTACTGCTCTTATCAGACTGAATTTCAATCCATAGTTTTCATCTATACATACATTAGACAAAGCTGGTAATGTGTAGATAAATATAACATAATATTTTCTGGCCGTTGATTCTCTCTATTACGAGAAAACACATTTAATATTGACATAAGTAAATTTATTTTCGCACTTTCGAGCAAACAAAATTCAATCCCATCACAGCAAAAGCGGGGTATATTGGATTTCTTTTCTCACGACGTTGTCAGTAATATTTATTGGCTGCTTAACTTACTTCTGGCAAGGATATAAAACCGCTTCCTATTCAATTTTAATGCTTATTATTATTCCCCAGAGCTTCTAAATAGTTTCATATACACATTTAATACAGGTTTATATTGGATATTGGCTATAACTATTGAATTCTTTTTTTTAAAATAAACTAAAATGTAAATATTTTGGTGACTTCGTTCATCATTATAATATTTTGGACTGAAGTTGATTATGGAAAAGCTCCTTTTAGAACACATAAAAAACTTCTAAGTGCTGCTATTTCTTGTTTATAGTTTAAAGCTGCTGGATAAGCCTTTATGGTTTTCTTCTTTATCGTCGAGTCCCTCAACCGAATATGGATGATCTATATAAAACTGGACATTCCCCCGGAAAACAACCGAATGACGCTCATCATATATGAGGTGGTGTAGAAGGCAGAGGAGAAATGAGCTAGCGCAGCTGCTCGCAAGTAGATATCCCCCATTTCCCAAGTAGACGAATCCATGCTGATATAAGCTATTGAATCTAGGTCGCATGTGACGAGCAATTTGCCATGAAATTGACCTATATATAGTTAATACAAACGACCTTTCACTCACTCCATTCCAAGATAGCTTAATCAGAATTTCTCGATTTTCTGAAAACTTTCTGATTTTTTCACGAATTTCACCATTTTAAAAAATGTTTTTAAATAAAAGTTAGAACTTTAAATCGAAATTTTCAAGTCTTTGCACAATTTTTCATAGATATAGAAATTTAGACTCATTTCTTCATTAGATCTGTTTTGCGCATCAATCTACTATAGCCTAAGCTTTTTATTTGCATAATAGAGGAACGTTTATTGTATTTATTGGAAATCCTCTTTTCTGAGAAAGCCAATATAAATGCGCTGAATGCATACTATATTATATATTGCACTCTGAATCAATCTATTGTAGCTATACATATTCATTTCTACACACACAAAAAGTATATTTAAAAAGGTCTCTCTCTTCCATGAATAATCCTTCATTGAAATCTTGAAATTTGTGTGAGAAATTGAAAGAATTCATACATGAAGAGAAACTCTGCACGATTGCAGCAATAATATCGAGTACAAAACACTCGAGCAAGTTTTAATCAAATCATGTGCGCATATATCGTCAGTTGGGAGGCTGCGAGCACACATAGATTAATATAGGTACACGAGCGTGATAAATACAAGCCTTTATTCCAAATCTTCAATTATGCCTTGGGGTATATTAAATATTCAACTTTTTAATCATAAAGAGATCCAAAATGGCGCCTCTTTAAATCTCGTGAACAAAAAAGTGTTGCTATAGGTGTATTATACGTGAGTTCGTGATGAGCATATCATTCCAAAGCTTACACATAGAAATCAATATTTATTTTACCTTGAATTCACACATGTGACGTCCATGTTCAGGCTTAAAATATATCTTTTTCTACTGTGAACTCTCTTCACAACAAACGAATCTAAATTTCGGCTTCATTGACTTCCAATTCATTATCGGATTCGTTCCAAAACCTTTCTTCTAATTATTTTTTCCCCAGTTTATTACCTTTAACACTGCATTCATCTGTATGCACCTGGTCCTATCGGCATTCGCTGGACAGCTAGAAGCAAATAAGGAGAGAAGAAAGAAGAAAAGCATCGTCCCACGCATCGTCCATGCAGTATTCTAGAAGTGAGCGTTTGCCAAGCATCCACAGCAGTTCTGAAACATTCTACCATCAGCCATTCGTTCAACAACAGACCACGATGATTTCTAAAGCTATTTTTTTTCCGTGTCCGTCATTTGAGCATTTAGTAAAGTGTGGGATATAAATTTTAATATACATACATATTGTTATAATCTTGCTATAGTTGAAGGCTTGTTATAAACTTTGGGTACGATTATTTGTAAGCTAATATATTCGCGCCACATATCCAGCTTAAATTATCTGCCGCCGAGCTACTTTTCATATAATAGGAGGCACTAATGGGATTAATGGCCGCCTATAAGCCTGCTATATCTATTCTTAGCTATAAGTTCGACTATACCTCTCAAACGCCTAAGTTTCACTGTGGATGAATAAGCGTTGCTGAGAGACAGTAGGAGAGGAGCTAACTAATCATGTATACATCAATGTCAGTGACAAAATTGAGGCCGACTGCATTATATCGTTTTTAAGTATTGCTAAGAGATAAGCATCTCGCAGTAGAAACTGTAATCAATCGTGCTTTGAAGATCGAACCAAATTACAGCCTTTAATTCGCGTATTTCTCTATTTAAAAAAAGGAATTTTCTCGGAAATCGACATTTTAGAGTTAACAAACCGAGTTGATATATTATATGCATTTATATATTAAAAATTAATTAGAATGGGCGACTCTTATATTATTGAACATATTTTCTATGAGAGTCAGTTTTTGAAGCATATAATATTGTAAGATATTGTAAATTTCGATCCATCTCCTGGGGCAATATGTATACAGTTGGAAAACCTTACTATTCTGCTTGAATACATGGTCGATGTTATCTGTCACTGCAATTTCGCCTTGTGCGAATTTCATGATCCACCGCAATCGGATGGTATAGTTTGACAAATAATGGGCATCTATCACATTAGAGAACGAGACAAGAAACTTTCCGCTATACTGATGGTAGCCCTTATAGTACCTTAAAAAAACGTTTAGCCTTGGACTGAAACGGTTGTGTCGAACAGAATGCATTATTATGTTATAAACACAAGTCACCAGCATTGTAGTCCCTCAGACTGTTTATTATCATCTCCTATAGCTATTGTTGTCTATTACGGATGAGGTTACGTGTAACAAGATATCTTTTTATGGTAGATACCAAGCTCGAGCGACCGGTTTTAACGGTAAATACACTATGTGTATATCTCGGCAACCAGGGATGACCCAGAGGTCCACTCTGTCAAAGAATGAAGACAACAGTTGCTAAAAAACCCTACGAATAATGTTACGTATAATAAGATATCTTTTTGTGTGGTAGATACCAGGTTTGGGTTATCGGTTTTAAAGAAAAATAAACTATGTATATCTCGGCAACTAGGGATCGATGATCTAGGGGTCCGCTCAGTTAAAGAATGAAGCCATCTGTTGCTAAAAAGGATTGAAAACCCGGAACAAAATGAATATATTTGAGTTTTTATTCGGTAAGGTATATACCATCTAGCGTTCAAACGAACAAGTGTTCGATCGAAACTTGTATGAAAAAACGTGAGCTGGACCAATATAAGCATTTTATTATGAGAATACACAAAAAAGTGATAAATAAGGCAATAGATACAGAAAGTATATTAACAATTTTCGTAGTTTTAGAGCGATAGTTTAATAAATTAAGGCAAATCGTCTTATTATGTAAGCTAGTCTATTTATTCTCATTCGGATCAAATAATACAATGAGCAGAATGGAATCCCTTAAATCGATACGATGATGGGCTGTCTACTTGATTATCCGGCTAATTGAATTCAAGATTGGATTGATATGAGCAATTCCCTAACTCATTCCTCTGAGTATTGCCTTTAGCGTCTACCATTTTTGTTACAGATTGGCAGTATATATGTATTTATATAAAGAAATTAACCGTAATATCTAACCGATCCAACTCTCGGCCGTCGCTAAAGGTCAAGAGCAAAGAGACTTCTCTATGTACATTTGAAAAGGATAGAATAATCATCGAAATGAATTATAGTAAATCTACTCTTCAGATGAAGTGAACGATATTATTCCCAACTCTTTTTCTTAGAAGGTAACCATAGCTCTGACGATAGTATTGATCAAATAAACGTATATATCACAATCGAACTTCGCTCAGTTGCGGCCCCAAGGTTTCTATTATATCAACTAAGACTATATATGAAAAGTGGTAATATATTACTATATAGCATACTAGCGGTCCTCTACAAAAATCGATGTGTATGCTGATAGGGTCCTGGGGACCAGCGACGACAGCAAAAGAAACTATAGTCTTCTCTTGTGAATCATAAACAATTTTATTTTCGAATATACACCTCACATTTCGAATAGAACGTTTATTGTGACACTGCTATAACAATGAATTAAGTATACAAAGTACGTACGTACACATATTCACACCCACACATATTCACTGCATTTTGTTGACAAATCCTATTGATTATTTTCTGTGGGAAAGAAGGATGTCCTAACAGTATGTTGTGCACGGCATTCATTATATTTTATCTTGTTATGCGGTAAACAAAGAACATATATATTAATACAAACATGGTGAACATGTATACTATAATTGGTATTTCTTTCGATTGACCCCATTCAGTAATTGAATTTACAACAATAATACATGGGACATTATGATATATATTATAATTTATACACATATAATATCGCAAGTGATGGTTAGGTTAGGTTAGGTTAGGAACACTTAAATTTGAATATAGAATTGTTGTAACTTAAAGAGAAGTAGTCTCGATTATCTGATTGCTTTGAGCGCTACTTATATCAGTGCTGCTACAAATTTCAGGATGCGGATGATTGCTGGTGGAAGTTGCTCCACTAAGTGACGATGCTTGAGGCAATAATTTCTTGGTACCAACCCTACTTACATTGAAGTTGCTCATAATTAGTACGACGGAATGAGAAGTGTTTTGACTGTTGCTCAACTCGTTGCCGCTACTGTTCTTCATGTGTTGGAACATTGAGGCAGCAGCCATCGCTCGACTTTCCTCCGATCGACGTCGTGGAAGAGTGTGGCCTTGCACGAATTCATAAGATGAAAACAACTTCTTCAAACATGAGCAGTTCTGTACTAAGAGCTTCCCAATTCTAGCTTTGCAAACAAAGTTGACGAAGATAATGAAGCCCATTAGGGCGTTGACTAAATCAGTGAAGAACCAGGAGTAGAAAGAGCCGTCTAAGATGAAAGAAATCACTTCGGTCGTCCAAGAGACGCCCATCAGGATGAAGAGGTTGAAGATAACACTGTATCTGTTAAAATAGAGGGAAAAAAACTTAAAAACCAGAATTTTTAAGCAGCGAGCCTTATATATATGTAGTAGCTAACAAAACTTTACTTGCAACTATTTCGTGAGTTACGAAGAAAGCCTTTTTAAGCCGTGGAGCGAAGGTGGCCTAAGGCCGCCTGAGGAATACCAAATTGGCACAATAAAAAAAAGTATAATACTTGTTATTACGTGTTACGACATCACGACTAATACTGGTCAACTGGGAAAATACGAGCCAAGTGTAGATTTGTGTTATTTGTTACGGGGTTCCACATGGATTAACATAAAAAGGAAAATTGTATGACCGCCGTAGAAGATTAAGAAGAAGAAGGCTCGTAGAAACCAGTAATCATTTCGTGGATTCAGACAGAAAATAAGTTTTCCTTTTTCGTCAGTGGTTGCGTTAGACAAGGTGGATGAATAAGCGTTACTCGGAGAAAAGAAGATCGAGGAGCTAACTAATCATGTGACCATCAAAGTCAGTGACAAAGGTGCTGAGGCCAAATAGATTTTTAAATATTGCTAAGAGATAAGCATCTCAGTGGGAACTGCTACTTTGAAGATCGAAGCAATAATACATGTGAAAGCCTAAATGTTAATTTCACCATAAGAAGAAAAGAATCGGCATTTTAGAGTTAATAGATTGATAAATAAATTGAGTAGTCGCATTGCAACTAATCATATTGGAATTTGGAATGACTATGATGAACATAGTACTTTTTATGGGAGTTTTCACTCGGTTTTTAGAGAAAAGCTTTAAAAAGGCAATTATAATTGAAAAGTGTCGATTTGCGAAAAGTATCTTACATTTTTTACACGCCACATATAAAGGTATCGTTTATTTTCTTTTTAAAAACCCTTTCTATAATTGCTTTCTCTGATAAAAAAAAACTAAAACTATATTAAATTATCTTTTTAAAAAATTTGTAGTTTGTAGTTTGTATAAATTGAGGCATGAAACATCTGTAATACGACGAGTTAATAACGAATCTCTTCTTTTATTCATGTGTTGTCCATCACTAATGAGAGGGATAATACGCCTCTTTTGCTAATTACGAACGTGGTGCAGTATACTAAATTCGTGATTGGAGTTTATTCGTATTAAATGTTACTGATACCTTTGTTTGGCGTTTCGAGATCCGACAGCCAGTTCTGCTTGGGTGCTCGTCTGGTGAAAGAGAATTGCCGTCAAACAGAAAAAGATGAGATTGAACAGAATCAGCACCGCCACTGGAACGTATAGGTAGACTAGAAAGGCTTCTTTACCTATATTATTGTGTAACAGCACATGCACGAATTCAATCAATGTTTACGCCTCTTAATATATTTTATAATTAAACTTACACATGAACCAGCACTTTGAAAAGCCAAACTTGGGTCGGACGATTTCATCATCCGCTCCGACTTCAATCAGATCCAATATTTGACCAACGAGAACGATGGCTAATGGGATGCCCCAGGCGTATATTGAATACAACACGAATCTCCGACCAAAGTGATGCCGATTTTTGCCATCAATGGGCTCCAACGTTCTATGAGAATCGTTTGATATTGATTCAGCTATGGTGCATCCCAGCACGCAACAATAACAATTGTAATAATAGCATACTTGAAAGTCCACCAGAGATCAAATCCGACGACATTCAGCCAAGTGAATGTACTTAGAAAGTAGAAATGAGCACAGATTGCTGTATTACATTAATTGAAGAAGAATTATGATTGGTTTCATTTATCAATAACTATTATAAATAGCATACCTAATGGTTTACAGAAAGCATAGATTTCTGGCTTCTGTTGATCAAGACCCACGCCTAATTTGATCATCGCCAGTGAGACGTAGAAGAGAGCTGTGCATGCGAAATAGCACATAGTCGACATCCCGTGGATGTTGTCACGTATCTCAGGAATGACGATGTAAACTCCGATGGTTGCCACCAGGAAAAACGCAGAAACGAGCAGGAGATAGGGATGAACTTGTAGAGATCTTTTAGAATCATCCGTCGATGTGAAAACATTGGTGAAACATCGGATCCCTTCCAGCCGAATGATCTGCTTTTTGGAGATGTTGACACACAACTTTCAATCATATCTTTCTCTTGTCATCAAAGGGAGGATCAAAGGAATAAAGAAAATGACCACTTACTTGCTCGTCGTAGACGAAATGATCGATACAGTATTCTTCGGTAGCTCGCTCACTCTGACAAGGGAAATTAGGGACGTACCTATTATATAAACATGAAGATGATTGATGTTAAACGAAGCGTGCAAAAAATCTCATACATCCTTCCGTCTTTGAGAAGATAAAACTGGGTCATATTGAAGGGCTGTCTCCCATCATTGTTGCAATGGGGCGGAACACCATCAGCAATCTGAAAATCATCGATACGAGCAAATCGTCCAGTTCGATACTCTCTGAGTTGATGATTCACATCGTAGCTGAACAGCGAAGAAGATGGGTGGATCTGACAGTTTCTCGTCGTTTTGTTGACAACTGATCCCAGTGGACAACACTTTCGAATGCAATGAATTCCATCAGGTGATTCGTAGTCATCAGCGCATTTGCTTGGAATGCAGAAGCGAGCGATAAGTGGGTCATCAGATGAGAGACTCGTCTGTTCAATACAGAATTCTTCTGGAAGGAATTTGTAGCTCATTTCATCTGAATCCAGTTTCAAAGTGCCATCCTCGTATAATTGGAATTGTGTAGAAGTCTTTCCCAAGAAGCCTTTTGGACATTTAATTGAATTGATATTCACTTGAAATTGATCCTTGGAGAAAGACAAGTCCGTGTGGAAGAGAATCTCATTCGTGGTGATTGAGTGAACTGGTAATGAAAATGGTTGGCGCTCACTTGAACCGTCTCTCATTGATAATCTGCAGTAATTGAGGCCCGTCTTGTACAGATGACTGGGTGGACAGCATTTCGCTAAAAAAATGCTGCTGTTTGTGGAATTGGTTTTTGTATTGACTTTTTGTATTAATTGACTTGTTGCAAGACTAGTTGACGGACGAATATAATATTCTTTGGCTGACGAGGAAAGAAGCAAAATAACTAGCAGGATTAATATTGTAAGCTGCTGTCTCATTTTCATCACATTTATATCTATAAAAATAGAAACATGAAATAATGTCAAAATCTCGTCTTTCATATTTATTAGGTTTTAACAAAACAATGTTTAATTAACTAAACTGCTTAGTGCATTAATTCGATCAATAATTATGTTTATTTAAGTATAAAATACAATTAACAACTTTAATTATACTAAATTAATATTATAAGCTGTCATCATTAAATGAATAATAATGGATTGCGTATAAAATATTTTGTAATAGTTATGTATACATTGCGTAATTACCTTATTATTTAGGTGGCGTATGTCGTAAAAATAGAGAGAGAGACAGAGATTGTATGTATAGAGCGACTTATCCACACTGTCGTGTTTCCTATACTGACTAGAAGCTCAGCGCTTCACCTCCTTGCTTATAGTGAGCAGCATAGAGTGGTACGCGCGCAGAAGCTTATTCAGCCTTATAACTCTTATTTTTTGCTGTCGCTATGGCTTGGAGAAATCCACGTATTTTTCTCCTGCTGCGATGCATAATCGATGCAACGGCACATAAGCTTTATTTTCTTTTCAAAAATAGATAACAATAGTTCTTTTTAGAAATGTATCCAAGAGAAGTAACAATACTACTGAAAATCCTCTTTTCAAAGCTATATGAGGATTTAGAAAAGAGCATCGACTTTGTTATTATAACATAGATTTAGTATATTTCATAATAAGAATTTTCGAATATAATAGGCCTTTTGTTGATCGCACTATATGATATTATTTGTTTATATTAATATACGATGTATACTTTTGAACTTTATTACAAGAATTGCATTGAATATTTCAAAGAAAAGATAGCAGGCTGAAAATATAGTGCATGGCTTAGTGTATGTATTTTAGCCCAGCAGCATTACAATATACGCAGTCTTACCTATTTTTTCAAAAGATACAATAAGATAAGAAAATATAAGGTACTTTTGGTATATTAGTTTGGCAATTTTTATCAAGTTTTATCTTCAAGATAAATGGAAGATACAAAAGACACTAAAAAAGATACTTTAAGTTACTTTTAAGATACTTTTTTTCAATCTGCCACTGAGGTTATAATTTGGTTGCTATTGAATCTGATTAACCTTTAAGCAGACGAATTTATTTACGCTTGATTTTCCCTTTCCCGCTTTCAGATTCGATTCAGTTGTAATGTATTTTAGCACTTTTTCCTCGTTTAAACGTCAGTTCATTTAAAAAAGGAAATCAGTTCGATTTTTCCGCAATATATTTTGCTCGACAATTTTTCTTAATAAAGTATGTTTTATATCATTTACTTTTGAAGATAGTATCTTTATCTTTTTTTTAAGATGGACTTTAAAAAGTATTTTATCTTATCTTACTTTTATTTTTGGAAAAAAGGACTTCTATCTTCAAGGCTAAAGAAACAATGAGTATGCGTAATCTATTTATTGAATTTAGACAATATAATTGATCAAGTGACGTTATAGGTGAGCTATTGATAAAAATCAAAATAAGAAAAGCTTCTTCTCCTTCGTCTTTTGTAGGAATCGACTTTCTCGAATTGCTTTAAAAGCCCAAACATCCAGGGATGTGAAAAATAGAGTAGCACTCTGGGGTATTACTGATATGGAGCCCTAGAGACTCCAATCCAAAATCGGTATAGTAAAACTTTAAATAAGTATTTGATTCGAAACAGGGATCATCAAGCATAAATGTGAATCTTCACTTCTTGCTAGAGTAAGTACTTCGGGAAGGAGTTTGTGTCGCCAATGTGTCAGATTATCATTTCGCGAGCTAAAATCTAGAGTCGATAGAAGTTGAAGTTGTCGGCCTTGGCGACGGCATGAGATTTATTACCTATCCATTTATACATGTCGCTGGAAAGCATCAGACCGGAGACTAGCTGACTAATGGAGATAGAACATGCTTCCCAACGCGTAGTGGGATGAGAGGAAGTTTGTGGAGTTTGTCTAGCTCATCAGCAGCACAGTAGCGACAGGCGCTCTTTGAAGGATCCAGTTTCACCTAATTGAAGGCCCATTAGTTGATAAGATCATCAGCACAGCTGGAGAGGATAATACGAAGCGCATAAAGAGGTTAAGGACACTTTGGTTGAAATCTGAATGCAGTTAGAATGGGGTTTTCCCAACTCCTGGATGGTTTCCATGCTTGGGACAGTGTTTTTCCTCAGTCAATAAGTATAGTGATGTTCCCGTTAACGAAATCAGTAACGATTCTGTTCGTCAGCGATCGATTTTTACCATCCGTTAACGGAAACGACAACGTTAATGATGGGCAACGACGTTAGACGACAACGTTTTAGTTTTCTCACTATAACGAAAAATACCGATAACGATCGTTATTTATTTCCAGTAACTCGTTAAGAGCACAAAATCACAATTCAAACGGTTGCTTTTTTATGTTTTTAAGCTCTTAGAGCATTAGGAAAAGAGGATTTTTCTTAAGAACTCCTATCTCTTAAATTGGTTCAAACATATTTTCTTTTTCCTAAAACATTTGCTTAAGCACCTAATTACTTAAGAAAAGGCGGTCGTGTGAACTACTCGTAAGAAGCTTTATGCTATTATAAAGGGGAAAAAACACAATTTTTGACTTTATTTTATTGCAAACTTATCAAAAATAGTTCATTTGCTTACTTTATCAATTGATAGACGATCTATTTTTAAATATATGAAATGGGAAAAAAAAAGTTTTACTTCACAGTTCCCGACATTTTCCCAAACTGAACACGAGAGAAAATATCCCTGTCTATACTACTCTCTTCCTTCACTATTTGAGCCTTATTTCCATGGAAAGAGCAGTTCTGATGTCATGTCATCAAACTGTTGCTTCTATAAAAGGTTTTGATATTGCCCGCCTGGCGCCCAGGGAAGCGTTGGATCATATTAGGCGCTCTTAAGATCAGCGCCAGCTGCTGGTTGGCTGAAAGGTTTCTTACGTTATGTAAGAGGTCGTTTATTCTGAAGTAAATATGTTTGACATGAAAAGAATCATTCAATATATGTCTCCAGAACCAGGTGATGTATATTAACCTGCATTTATAATGTATACCAAGCTAACAGACGAATATTACGGTCGTTAATGAACGTTATTCTCAATCGTTATATAACGAAAAGATGGCCTTTAATGGTCGTTATCGTTTATCATTAACATAACGAGAAAAAAAATAATGATGACTTTCGCTATTTTTGGCAACGAAAACTTTTTAAATTAAAAAAAGTAATAACTGGAAAGGAAAGTAACAGAGTCATCACTACAACTTATAGATTTTCAAGGCAATTATAACACTTTGACAAAATGCATCTGCGTGAGAATCAGCAGCAATTAGCCCAAGATGTAACACTATACATTATTGCTTGATAAAGTGGTTCATCTAAATGCAGCATCGAACATGTTTACATGCAGCACTTACATAAAACATAATGTTCTATTTATGCGCAGTAGCAGAAATGGAAAAGTTATGGCAAAGTGTAGATAAGAATATTCTGCTTATAATGCATAATAAAAACAATATATTCATTTTCCTTGTATAAAGAAGAAGGAGATAGAAAAAACCAAACAAAATACCATCCCACAGCGGTGTGAGTGAATTTTTTTCGCATTGTGGTGTCAGTAATATTTATTGCCTGGCCGTTATTACACTACATATAATATAATAGAAGAGGAAATCCGCGCAAATGTATTATACATATACTTATACATCCCCAAGGGACTTAAAATACCGTCACATTATATATTCAATCCGGAATATCATATTTCTTTTATTATTATACATTCTTTCATCTTTAATTATCAAATTATATTTTGATATTTCATAGATAGATAAAGATTTTAAATAAATTTACATAAATTATATCGATGCTGTTGGCTTTGTTCTTTAAATCGTGGATCCTTTTAAAATGAAGCAGATCATATTATGCTTTAGCTGATTATTTCTGCTAAGTGCTGTTTCTTGTACATACAGCTTGAAGCTGCTGGATATGGTCTATAATATCCTCCTGGCATCGAGTCACGCAGCCTTACAGGCGATCTATATATATATAAAGCCTGATATTTCTCCGAATTACATTTTTATGCCGCTAATATATGAGAAGTTATACATGCGGAGAAGACGGAGAACGAGCAGAAGAGCAGCTGCTCGCAAGTAGACATATCCCCTATTTCTCAAGTTGAATTCAAGCTATTGAATAATTTGAGTCGTGCATGTGACGTGCAATTTCGGATGATGATGTCCTATATATATATTTATACATATATTATGGATGGAGGAGAAGCTCTTTTTACTTATGTTTCACAGTTCAATGGTTTTTGTGTGTAATCAATGTCTCCAGATTTTTTTTAGTCGGGAAAACTTTAGTAATAAAAACTTAAGTATTTGCTTATTAATTAATCAATTTCTTTTATTTAAATCGCATATATAATTCATTAGCTTCATAATTCTTTAGTTGCTTATCCTTTGGGATATTCGCGAATCTATCTAATCCCGAAATTAATATGGCGTTATTGCTGTATTGTATCTCCCAATATTAAAATTTTTATCGATCATTTTTGTCTTTTACCAGCCCCCTCTTAACCTCCCCCCCCCCCCACTCCCTCTAATCCGCCTATGCTTTATTCTACATCCAATTTTCCGAACTCAATATATTTACACTGAATACATATAGTTTATTGTATAAGGTTTTTAGCTTTTCAATTGAATCAATGCTCTCTTTTAACCCCACAATAATCCTTCATTTAAAATTGAATGAATAGGCTTGATATAAGAAAGTGCGACAAAGACGCGTATATAAGAAACTTATGATTGCAGCAAATGCTTCAAAATATTCAAACAACTTTTAATCAAATCATAAGCGTTGCGTGCAGTTGAGAGGTTGCATTCGGCGTGTAAATTAGATTAAATTGGTATACACGCGCTTGATGAATATTTCATCTGTGGCCTATATATAAACCAAATCTTCATCGGTTTTATTCTAGTTTTTTTTTTCCAAGAGATCTACTGCTTGAATCTTTCTTTTAAAATTGTTGCTATGTAGATGCTGTGAATCTTCGATCCCACTACGTGACGAATATTTTACGTCACAGCTTATATAACCAATATTTAATCTTTCGCTGTGGATTGATAAAGCACCACCGAAACTTCAACTAGGATATTTCAGTGTTTTATGATAGAAATTTGACGTTAAGCTGGTTATACTCTGACAGATGAGTAAAAATCAAAAGATGTATCCGCAGCACCACTCCCCGTTCAAATTAGTGTGTCTTAGTTCGGGTACGTGCCGCGCACATCTATACTTCCTGATAGATTAGAGCCGGTAGCTCAGTTGGTATCGCACGCAGTTAACTATTGCACACTACTGTTCGGTTCTGAGATTTGATGTTCGAATCTCGCCACGATCGTGGCTAAAAGCTACCGTCACCGCACCTATGCGCCTGATAGGCGGCGGGTCCTATTGTGGACACGACGTTAAACCATGAGGAAAGCGCTCTTGATAAGTCTTCTAGAAGAATTTAAAGGGCGCTATATAAATCGAAATGTATTATTATTATTATTATTAGAAGTCAGTAATGGGATCAATGGCTGCTGTCTCAAAAGTCTATCTATACTAAACACGAAGTTTTATATAGTCTCTAATATTATAAAAGTTTCACTGAAATAGGTACGTATAGCTAGGTTGATCAGGCTTCTAAAGAATGTAAAGGGTGCTATATAAATCGAAATATATTATTATTATTATTACGTCTATGTGTGACTCTGTAATATCAGCATGATGATCAAATCCAGATATATTATTGTTATCTTCTCTCCATCTGGGACAATGTCTAGTCAGAGAGTGTATCATCACTGATGATCTCAGTAAACTTAGTTATATGTGTCTCTCACTGGTGCAGTTTATGGTCTTGTACGAATTTCATGACCCACCGCAATCGGATTGAGAACTCTTTGACATTTGACATCAAAGAGTTGAGTGAGAGAAGCAACTTTGCACTTTATTGGTACACCACATCATCATCAATGAATCTCTTTGATATAGCTTCAGAAAGACTTCGAAACTCTTTATATATATTGTGTCTTGTTATTAGCTTACATAAGCGTGTGCATAGGGCAAAGTATAATAATAAAGAACTTTTAAGTATATCTTGGGTGGAAGTTACCCATGGTGACGGCTATCTCGCATTGCTTGTTTATACCAGCATTTAAACCGGACAGCAACAGTGGTTGCTGGAACCATAGTGACAGGAACATCGAGGGAGTAAAGTGATACCATTTCTAAAAATATTTGGTTGATTGATGTTTTATATTTGGCAAAACGCTTCATCTCAAAGACCGTGGCAGTTTCTACAGACGCTTATTTTGGTTGGTTAGTTGTTATATATTTGGCAATGCGCTTATAGTAGAGATGTACAGTAGGCCTACCTAGCAATAAAACCTTTACTTCCACCAGGTGGCGAAGTGGAGCCCCATAAGAATTTCATGGAGTCTATTTGGTGGAAATGGAAAATCGCCAAGATTTTATTGCTAGGTACTGTACAGTACTAAACATCCCAGAGGCCGTTGCAGGCGCCTATTGAGTCGCTGAATGTGCCAATGTTATCTGCCATTGCAATTTCGCATTGTGCAAATTTCATGGTACACACCGGAATCGGATGGCACAGTGTGACAATGATGTGCATCTGTCCCATTAGAGAACGAGACAAGAAACTTTGCACTTATGTGTACAGTATAGTGCAGATAAACCTGGCCTGGAGGTGTTTCCGATTATTTTAATTTATTTCACCTATACGTTAAATGAGTTTATTGGGTAATGGTAAATAATGATAAGGAATAATCACTACAACAAGCAATTGATTATTGATTATGGGACGAGGCAAAAAAATGATGAATAACACAACAGCGTTGGAAGAGATATGTAGACCATTATTTTAGTTGTAACGCGATAGCTGGATAAATTAAAGCTAATCATCTTTGTATATAAACTAGACCGCTTTTTCTCATTTGAACCAATTTTTTTGAAAAGTGAGTAGAATAGAATCCCTGACGCCTACACAATGATAGGTTGTCTTATTTATTAATATCGGCTAATTGGATTGGTGTTAGCAATTCTCTTATTCATTCCTTTGAGTACTGCCCACATTGTTTTGCTCCAGATCGGTGGCATTTTGTGGAGATCCAAAACGAGAAAGTTAACCGATTCAACTCTCGATTTGAAGTCTGGAACTTTGACTCTTCTGATGAAGTGAAATATTACAAGGTAATAACCGAGGTAACTATAGCTACAACAATATAAGTTACGGCCCAATAAGGTTACCTGTATCTAATTATACCATATGAAAAGTGGTTATACTATATGAAAGTCATCTATAAATATCGATGTATGCTGACCTAGAGCCCTGCGACGACAGCAGAAGAGATGTATAAAGTATCTCTTGTACTTTACTGTACTATGAAATAGCAACAGCAAAAATAATAAACATTTTATTCGAATACATGCCTCATATTTCGTATAGAACGTTTATTGTGACATTCTTATAACTATAGTAAGTAGACAAAGATATATGAATAGATAATTCGGTACATTTTGTTTAATAATTTATAGATGTACAATTGGTGATTTTCCGTAGGAAAAAAAGATAATTTACTATACGTCCTTACGGTCTGTTGGGCACGACATTCATCATATCTTTTGTTATGACAAGTAAAGAAAATAAATTAATACAAATATAGGGTATGTAGAACAATTATACATGAAATATTGTGTCATACTATATTTGAAATATCGCAAGTGATTGGTGGACGCCAGTTTTATAAATACTAAAATTTGGATGATGTTGACTTACAGAGAAGTAGTCTCAATTATCTGATTGATTTGGACACTATTATCAGTGGTGTTACAAATTACAGGGTGGTAATTGCTGGTGGAAGCTATTCCACCAGGTGGGGATACGCGATGAAGTAATTTCTTGGCACCACTCCTGCGTAAATTGAAATTGCTGATAATCAATACGACGGAATGAGTCATGAAGTCAATGAAGAGGTTGAAGATGACACTGTACCTGTTGTTAACTTGTTATGTTAGAAAAGTAAACATTCAAAAACCTTTGTTTTAAATGTCATATTTAAAGATCGTTTTTTCGATAATTTTTTTTTCTCTCGAAAGTTTATAATTATAGTTAATAGTTAAATATAAGCTAATCTTTTGAGTTTCTAACAATAAATCCCATTGCTAAAAGTATCTGATCTCCAAATTTTTATACTCGACGTATAAAGTTATGTTTTTATTCCTTTTTCATGTCACTATATTGATCTTTTTGCTCTAATGTAAAAAATAAATACTAGAACAATATTATTATGTAATCGGAAATACAGACTACCCTGTGATTGTAATCCTTATATAATTGAAACGTAACAAACGAACCTTTTGCTTTATTCGTGCGCTAATAGCTTCACTAATGACAGTGATAATACTTTCGCTATTTAATAAAACGTGGCACGTACAGTAGACTTATATTAACTCTTATGAAGGTATATGGCCGGTACCTTTGTTTAGCGTTTCGGGATCCAACAGCGAGTTGTGCTTGGGGCCTTGGGAGCTCGACTGTGAAAAACAGACGACGACAGGGACAGTGCGACTGGAATGTATAAGTAGACTAGAAAAGATTCCTTACCTCATTTTATATGGTTAAATGGTTTATTCATTCAGTATAAAAATATACAGTCAGTCTTTTACATTTCGTATACAAGCTTAAATAAAGATAAAAACTATGGTTAATGCGATTCCCCAAGCGTATATTGAGTACAAAACGAACCTCCGACCAAAGTGGTGCGGGTCCTTCAATGGGCTCCAGCGTCCTTTAATATTAAATAATCATTGATATGGGTTCGTCAGCATCCAACAATAGCAAAAGTAATAATAACCTACATGAAAGTCCACCAGAGATCAAAGCCGACCACATTCAGCCAAGTGAATGTGCTTAGGAAGAAGAAATGAGCCCATATCGCTGTATTAAATCACTTACTGAGTTAACCAACCAATTTTTATCGATTTTGAAATTTAATTTGATCATTGTACTAAATACCCGGAGAAACTTTCTTCTCATATGCGTCTTTTTCACTATCATTTAACATGGGAAAAAGTCACTTTTCTTTCTTTTTTTTTAGTAAGAAAGTTTCTCAGGGCGTTGTCAGATTACCCCAATATTGTCCAAACGACGGACAAAGCTCACAATTAAATATACAAATATAAGCATGTTTAGATTATTCCGAAGGATGACAAAAAATAACTAACCCAAGAATATCGTGGTGCTATGTAGGACTTGGTGCCTTTAAAAAAATGTATAGCCAATTTTTCAATATTTAAACACTATTGCTGGGTTGGTGAATAGTAGTGCATAGATTGCGTAGATTAGGCCTACCTTATAAATTAGGTGACATATGGAATAAGACTGAAGGTGTACGATGTAATAGCATTTTGTACAACAACTAAAGCGAGAGAGACGGTATATACGTATAGGACGACTTTTCTACACTGCCTTGGTTCTCACACTGACCAGAAAGCTCAGCGCTTCACGCCATTTCTTAAAGGAAACTGCACAGAGTGACAGAGCAGTATAAGCACGCAGCGCAGGTTAACTCTTCCTTTCATTTTGCTATTCCTATAGCTTTAGCAAATCCACACACACATATATATATATTTTCTTCTGCTGTGATAAATTATTGATGCATCGGCACATTATTTTTCTTTTTTTTCTTTTCAATAATATATCACAAAAGCTTTTCTATTCAAAGGAGGGAACAATACTATCAGAGAATCCATGTTTCAAAGCTTTAATTTCGGAAGAGCGCTGTCTTTCTTATTATAATACAATGCAAATATATCATTTTATAACAATAATATTCGTATACAATAGGTCTCTTGTTGACTGTATACACGTATTATGATATTTGGTTTAAATAAACATCACAGTTTATGCCATGTAAAAAAATATAATTTATTTGATTTTACAGTTTCTATGGGGATAACCCAAATGAAGTTCTAGTGCGAGTGAACTGGTAAGCCATTGATAAAACCGGAATAAGACGAGAATATCCAATAAGTTCCAATAGGTATAAGAGCACGAAAGATATGAAAGAATGTCTCTGGTAGAGCTATAGGAACGAGGCGACCTCTTCTAAGAACGAGACGATAAGATAAGCTATTGATAAAACTGGAATATAAAGCTTTAGCTTCCAGGCTTCTCGCATTGATGAATTGTAAGCTCTCGAGCATCCAGGGATATGAATTGAGGTATGCCGACATTTGTAATGAAATTTGAAGTGATACATCAGGAAGCCGGAACAAAGGAATTTCGCACGAATAATTGAATGGTTGGCGAGTAAGGAGTTTGTGTAGCCAATGTGTGAGATAACCAGTGCGTGAGCTATAGAATCTCATATAGCCAATGTAAGTTGAAGTAGCCAGCCCTGGTGACCCAACGGAGATGTATTGTCTATCCATATGAACATGTAGCTACAGAAAGGATCAGATCGAGGACCTTAGCTGACTCTAATGAAAGTGAAACATGCTCACCAACGCGTATAGACGGATCAGATGTAATAGTTAACTTTTTTCGTTTGGAGGTTTCAAAGATTGTTTACAGGTTACCAGACTATACATCTTCACGAGAATCAGCAGTATTTAGCCCACGACGCAACATATATTATTGCTTGATAAAGCAGTTCATTTAAATGCAGCATCGAGCATGTTTACATATACAGCACTTAAATGAAGCATGCTTATTTATATGCAGCTTATAAGACTCCTACATATAGAAATACAAATGGCAAAGTTATGGCAAAGTGTAGATAGTAGTACATTCTTGTTGTTTATTCTGTTTAAAAATGCATAATAATAGCAATGAATTGATTTTCCCTTAAAAAAAGAAGATTAAAAAAACAAAATCTCGCAGCGATGAGTAAATTAAAAATTTATTTCTCGTGGTACTGTCGGTAATATTTATTGCCCGGGCATTACATAGCAGCATATAATTGAAGAAGAAATCCGTACAAAATTATAATACTGATGATACCTATAGGAATCAATATATGTCTTGTGATACATTTTCCCGACTAATCGTTTATTGTATGTCCCTGTCGTTCTTAATCATTTTTCTCAATTTAAATCACACATTATATATTCTTATTATATATTCTTATTATAAATTCTTAATTTTTCAAAAAATAATAATTAGAATAAATTATGCAACATATAGTAGGGGAGAGCAGGGTTACTTGGGACAAACAATTTGTAAAGTGTTTTCGGGATTTTTAGTTCTTTTATGTTTATTATTATTATTAAACATCGAAGATAAAAAACATTTAGGTGTATCTTGTATTCTTGCAGTCTATTCTTTTCTCTTTTAAAATCTTCTTTCAAAATGTCGTATTTTGAAAAAAAAAAAATTAAAATGAAGTTCGTTTTAATCAAAAACGTAAAAAAAGTACGGGGCGACTTGGGACAGTTTTTTAAAATCATTATTGTGCACTAATAATTGCTGATTCGTTAAAAACTGAAATAACAGTTAGAATCAGAATTAAATTTGCTTTCTCGTGGTATGTTTATATCATAGAAAACAGCATGCCATAATGGCGAAATATGTCAAAAACTGTTTTTGGTCGAAAACGCGCCACGCGCGCTGGCTCCCCCTTCTTTTATATGGCCTTTCATTGTCCCAAGTAACCCCCGTCCCGATGCCCCAAGTAACCCCACTGTATCTACACGCACATTTACCTTAAATAGCAACTTAACTAAAAGAGATAAAAAAATGTAATGTTCAGCAAAGATAAAGTAAATTGAATTTCCTTTCAAATGGCCTTACTATATATACTATATTACCTTACTATATATTACTATATACTTATTTATTTCATTTTTTATTATTTCCTATGCACGTATATTTTATCGTTTGTGTGTATACGTATGTCCCCAATCATCATATTCGAATTTGTATCGATTGAAATTCGCAGAATTCTGTTCAATAAAGGCTACTTCATTTATAAGCCTATTTTGTACTGTACGCCAATCTATATATTTATATATATTCTAGACTCTTTACTTTATAATCACTTTTCCGAGAAACTCAATATGCTTGCGCTGTATAGTATCAGATGGTGATGTGACTTATTTATCAAGTTTAGTCAAGTTAAGTTAAAGAGAATTAGACGATGATTGTCATCGCGGTAGAGTATACTGTGGAGTTATGCGGAATACAGGGGAAATATAAATGATCTTCTCGACCTGGAATTCTCTTATCCTTTTAATTCGTTTTTTGACCCTTCTATTTGCATCGATCCCATCTATTGGCACTCGTTTGATTTCCCGGAAACACGACCCCTTTAGTTAATTAGCAGCACGTACCCTATATAAACTCCTCGAAACTTGCTGTTCGAGGACACTCGATCTCTTTCAGACCACCCGAGACACTTATAAATCGAAAGATGTATAGCTGTTCAAAGTTTAATTTTTTAATTTATTGAATCCGCACTTTCTCTCTCTTTCACGAATATTTTTTTTCATTTAAAGTTTCATAAATATTCGTGATGTGGAAGTGACAAAAGTCATATAAGAAACTTACTATTGCAGCAATATTAGACGCAACGCTCGAGTAACTTTTACTCAATCATACGTGCTATGCAGTTGGAAGGTTGCGTGCAACATATAGATTACATAAATATTTACCTGCGAGATGAATATTTCTTACGCAAACTAATACTACTATATTTACAAACCGAATCCACCATTTTCATCCGATATATTCTATCCTTCAAACAGATCTGCTTGAATCTCTTTTTAAAAAAGTGTTTTCATGTAGCTGCGAATCTTCGATCGCGTTACGTGATGTATATTTTACGTCACAGCTTACATGACCAATATTTAATCTTGTTTGGATTAGTAGAGCACACACCATCGTATTCAGCATCAGGCAGAAAACTTCAACTTTGTATGTATTTCAGTGTTTTATGCTGGAAATTCGATGTAAAACCTGTTATGACCCAAACTCGGGATCTTTGTTTAACTTGTGTATTTAAGTATGTACGTGAGTCTATTACATTTCTGGTTAGCGTGGAGCAACATGCGTGGGTTTAAATATATCCGCTGAAAGAGAAGTGAAAGTAAACTGAACTAATATAGATTCTTCCTGGTTGCGCTCCCGCCTATTCTTCCAGGTATGACATTTATGTATCCATAATTGGCCATGACGCACTATTATGAGTCTTCCGGGTTTCCACCCAGACACTTCCGCAGTAGTTTAGCTCCGAGTCTAAGTTTAACACACACAGAGCAACTACGCAATAGCTGATGCTCTGGCGCCTTCCGGGAATTCTCTGATGTCTTCCGGGATTAAACAAGTGTCTTCCGTATGCATGGTATATATATATATACTTGAAGATTACCCGGATGGCATCATTACACCATTATACCATTATACCTTGATGTGTTATGATGAAAAAAATATATATATTCGCAACAGATCCGGCTGATAATTTAGTGTATCTCAGTTCGGGTACGTACTATCGCGCGCAGATATAATGGGATCAATAAATCCCGTCTCAAAGGCCCAATAATAAGCTAAGTTTGTTATGGTCTCTGTATTATAAAAGATTCACTGGGATGGTTACGTAGCTAGGAGCCCATAAATAGTCAGATATGTAACTCTCTCCTGCGGTTCAGGGGTTATTGTTTTAAGCAGCTTAAAATAATATATGAAATTTTCGAGCTTATTAAACGCAGTATTCACAAGAAATGCTTTATTATAAGCAATAATGTTGTAATCAGAACCGGGAATTTATTAGCTGATTATACGATAATCTGAACTTAGTTAATAGTAATTTCATGGGAATGAACATTAAAATTGAAAACAGGTGACGAAAACGAAATTAAAATCTTTTTAAAAATTCAAATTAAAAGCCAGCGCTATAATTCAATTTTCAATATATTTATTGAATTGTATTCGTTGATTGTAATTGAAAAAAAAGTTGGAGAGATAACGACTAATTCAGGCACAGACTGAATTACTTTACCTATCTTACACGAAAGTACTGTATTTATTATATTTATACAGGATAATTGATCAAGTGACGGTCTAGTGCGAACGACCAGGTAGGGCTGGTAGGAAGGTAAGCTAATATTAAACCTAGAACTATGTAAAGCTTATTTTTCTTCATATTTTGAAGTTCTATCTATTGGCTTCCAGGATTCTCGCATTGCTTTATAAGCCCGAACGGTCAGGGATGTAAAAAAAATAGAATGGCGCTCTGGGTTATTGGTGGCATAGAGCCCTAGAGACAATCCAACATATAGGCTTCGTAAAACTTTAAATAAGAATTGGATTCGAATCAGGAATCAAGTAGAAATGTGATTTTGACTTGACGAGTTCCCGTCTAGCCAATGTGTCAGATTACGATTGCGTGAGCTAAATCTCTTCTAAAATAGAGTCAATAGAAGTTGAAGTTGTCGGCTTTGGCGACGGCGGAGATTTAGTGCCTATCCATTTATACATGTCACTAGAAAAGCATCAGACCGAGGACTAGCTGACTAATGGAGATAGAACTTGATTCCCAACGCGAAGCAGTAGCATGAGAGAAAGTTTGCGGAGTTTGTCTAGCTCATCAGCGGCACAATAGCGACAGGCGCTCTTTGGAGGATCCAGTTTCGCTCAATATGGAAGGCCCATTTGTTAATAAGATCATCAGCACAGCTGGAGAGGATAATACGGAGCGCATCGAGAGGATTTGGACACTTATTGTTCTATATTTTGAGTTGAAAACTGAATGCTGCGAGAACGATTTTATTTTTCCAACTCATCGAAGGTTTCCATGCAATGCAAACCAATAAGTAGTGATGTTCTCGTTAGCGAAATCAGTAACGATTCTGTTCGTCAACGATCGATTTTTACCCTCTGGTAATGGTAGCGAAAACATTACGTAATAGTTTTCTCACAAACGAAAAATACCGATAAAGATCGTTTATTTGTTTTCAGTGACGCGTAAATAAAAAAATTAAGTTTTTAGTAGGAAATTTAAAATAAAATAAAAATTAGTAGAAGATAAAGAAAGAATTATGGGAAAATTAGTAGTTGAAATTAGAATTTTAGTAATAATTGTAAAGTCTTTATATTTTTAAGGAAACACTTTTTGACTTGCAAACTTATAATAAAAAAGTTCATCTGGAGGTTTTAGCTTCTAATAGGCGATAGATTTTCTAATATATGAAATGAAAAACAAGTTTTAATTGACAGTTCCCGACAGTTTCCTAAACTTAACACGAGGGGAAAATTCCCCTTTCATTAATTTTTCCTTCCTTTACTATTTTAGCCTTTCCCTGGAAAGCGAAGTTCCGATGTCATTTCATCAAACTGTTTCTTTCTCAAAAGCTTTATCACCAGCCAGCGGAGAAGCGTTGAATCATATTAGCCGCTCTTAAGATCAGCGTCACTGCGTCAGCTGCTGGTTGACTGAAAGTTTTTTTTTCGTTATGTAAGAGGTTTCATTGTAAAGTAAATACGATTGATATGAAAAAAATGATTCAATATATGCCTAGCTCCAAAACCAGGTGATAACGGTCGTTAACGATCGTTATTATTAATTGTTATGGTAAAGAAAACAATGGGCGTAACGATCGACCGATCGTTATCGTTAATCATAATAATAACGAAAGAATAATGATAACTTTCGTTATTTTTGACAATCATATAGATATAAATGTAAAAAAAATTATTGAAAAAAGGTAAGTAGGGTTATAAGGTAAGTTAACGTCACTAAAATTTAGAGATTTTCAAGGCCATTAACAGGTTGCCAGACTGCATTTGCTCGAGAATCAGCAGTAGCAATTAGCCCATGATGTACCATACATTACTGCTTGATAAAATGCTTTCTCTAAATGCGCATCTAATATGCTTACATCCAGCACTATTGCATAAAGCATGCTCCATTTATTTTATTTTTTGCAGAAATGAAAAAGGTATATATGGCAAAGTGTCCGTGATTAGAATATTTCCTGCTTGTTTATTCTGTTTAAAATGCATGATTCAAATAATAAAAATGTATATCCCCTTTTAAAGGAGAAGAAGGAGATAGAAAAACAAAACACTTTGAGTGAATTCAATTTTTTTTTCTCATTGTGGTGTCAGTAATATTTATTGTCTGGACGTTATTACACATCATATAATAATAGAAGAGAAAATCCGCGCAAAAGTACTTTATAGATACTTATAAATCCCCAAGAGACTTAATCACATTTCTTTTTATTGTTATACTGCTGAGTTATTGCATTATCTTTCATGCAATTATGAAATTATATCGATTTTTTCATATTTAGAAGAAATATATTTCAAGAAACTCATTTAAATTATCGTTGCTATCGGCTTCGTTCTTTATTGCCCATCTTTTAACAAGAGCTATTACATTATTGTTATAAAACGCTTTAGCTCATTATTTCTGCTAAGTGCTGTATCTTGTATATACTGTTTGAAGCTGCTGGATATGGTCTATATAATATCCTCCTAGCATCGAGTCACGCAGCCTATCTGGTGATCTATATCACGTCATATAAAAAATCTGACATTTCTCTGAATTACATTCGGATGACGCTCTTTAATGAGAAGTTGTACATGCGGCGGAGAAGACGGAGAGTGGGCAGAAGAGCAACTGCTCGCAAGTAGATATTCTCGATTTCATAAGTTGCCTCCAAGCTATTGAATTTGGGTCGTGCATGTGACGTTCAATTTGGAATGATGTTAACCTATGTATATTTAGCCTATATATTCTGGAGGAGACGTTCCTTTTATTTATGTTTCACAGTTCAAGACCTGTTATATATAATCAATATCTCCGATTTTTTTTTCTCGGTAAAATTTATGCATGTGCCTATACCACTTAATCAATGTTTATTTGTTTCACTTATAATTAATTAGCTTCATATTCTATACGATGTCTTTGAAATTTTGAAACGAGAAAGCTCCTTGTAAGATTCATCTTGTCGATTTCGCCAAACTAACCAAAATTAAACAAAAATCTACTCATTTGGACGGATTTCCCAAGAAATTGGCTAACGATTTTCTACGAAATGTACCCCTTGGTGTATTACTGGCATATCACTTTAGATTCAGATTGAAATCGAGAATATGATTATGTATTTCATATTAAAATCGAGGGGTTGACCACTCAACGTTAGGTGTACGAAAATTTAAATCCAAAAAAGGGAAAACTTGATTTTTTGATTTTTTTTAATTTATACTTTATTTACTTAGACTTTAATATAAATTTTTATGAATGTTTTCCCATTTTCGTGGATTTTGGATTTTTTCCGGAGTTTCGGCATAGATTTTTTGGGTTTTACGAAAACTTTTTTGAATGTCAACCCCTTGATTAAATTTGAGTTTAAATATTATATATTATTTTATAGAAATTTTAACCAACAAAACTGAGTGATGTATTAATATTAAAATTGAAGATTGTCTTTATACAACACAAACTTTTCTTCTTGGATTCATCGTTTTTCCCATATGAACGTCTCTCTTCTCCCCATATTGAAATTTGTTTTGCACAAGTTGAAAATTAGTATATTGCACTTTATTGTATAGAGTTTTGAGCTGTTCATTCTTCCCACAATAATCAGTCATCTAAAATTGAATGAATATGCGTGATAAGAAAGTGCCAAAGACATATAGAAGAAACTTATGATTGCAGTAAATACTAAAAAATATTCAAGCAACTTTTAATCAAATCCTAAGAGTTACGCGCAGTTGAAAGGCTGCGTGCAGCGCGTATATTAAATTAGATAGGTATACGCGCGCTTGATGAATATTTCATCTGTGGCCTATATATAAACCAAATCTACAATTTCCATCCCAAGTTTATTCTATTTTTCAAAGAGATCTGCTAGAATTGTTTTTAAAGTGTTGCTATGTAGATACTGTGAATCTTCGATCACACTACGTGATAAATATCTCACGTCACAGCTTATATAACCAATATTTAACCTTGTGTGGTTTGATAAAGCGCCGTCGAAACTTCAGTTATATATTTCAGTGTCTTATGATGAAAATTTGACGTTAAGCTAGTTATACTCTTTATACTTATTGGTTATACTTACTTATAGTTATACTTATTGGTTGATGGGTTCAAACCATCAAGTTTCACTGAAATAGGTACGTATAGCAGGAAGCTATAACTAATCATACATGTGACTTATGTCAGCAGTTATATTATATAACAGAAGTACGAACGTCTTTGAATGCTTCCGAAGAAAAACAGAAAACAAGTTTTTATAGATAACTATACGTGGAGATCAAAGCGATGATCAAAGTTGCCCTTAATATTTATTTATGTGGATATAAAGTCAACTCCTCTGATGTATATTAAAGAGGCATCATATCATTAATCAACATTCATATGTATAATATATTATATATATTGTGACACTGAAAAATTGGCTTGATGATCAAACCATAACGTTACCTTCTCTCCTGGTGGGGCAATTTCTAGTCAGAGGGCGTATCATCGCTAATGGTCTGAGAAAACTTAGTAATATGTTCTATCTGATGCAGTTTATTGTCTTATACGAATTTCACCCACCGCCAACCCACCGCAATCGGGTGGAGAACTCTTTCACAATTGACATCTTAGAGTAGGCCTATAGAGCGAGTCATCAAGCAACTTTGCACTTTAGTGGCATACCACATCATCATCATATATCTATATGACTCTTTTACAGCTTCAGGAAGACATCACAATAACTCTTTGTATATTGAGGACAAAGTATAATACTAAATAACTTTTAAGTAGAGGCTAATCGTTATCATGATGACCTCAATCTCGTCATGATGGCTGTGAGTTGACCTATTTTTGTCGAACTCCCGATGATGATGATGGCAATAATCATTTTAACAAGCAATCTCTGAGTTGAAGAGAGAAAAATTTACTTTTTTGGTGGAACGCAAAATATAACTAATAAATCCAGTATTATCTTTAGGGGGAAAGTAAATATATATCCATTCGATGCACTATTTTACGATAGATCGTTTGGTACAAAGTAAAATCCCTTTTGAAGCTTCTTTAATTAGATAATCAATAAAAACTAGGAGGACTTTGGAAAACGGATAAAAAATTGAGTGACTTTGGCTGTGTTTTTCAGGCAGTAAACTTTCAAGAAATGAATAAACATTTATATGGATCGATGGCTTATTATATAATCTCGAACCCTTTTCCCCCGATTTCGGATTTTTCACCTGTTCAAGAGATGTAAGCAACATTGGCGCCGACTTAACGGAGGCGGCGGGGCGGCTGCCCCCTCTGAAATTTTGCAATGCAATCGCAACGCTTTTTTTACTTGATGTTTAAGTTGTTAAGCTTTTTAGCTTGATCTATATTAAATGATTTATTTAAAAATTTAGAAACATGTTTAAATTTGAACGGCATATAATTTTTTCAATCGATTGTTTGATACCATCTAGCGGTCAAACAAACAAACAAGTATGCGATCCCTACGGGTTAGGAACCAGATTTAGATAGCTCATAGATATTTGACTATTTTTGTTAAATATCACGATGCTATTTTCTAAACATCTCATAGATAGTGTATAAGGCATGCCACTTACCTCGAGTGCCACTTCTTGAACAACTTTTGCATCAGCTGCCATCTCGGTACGGGGTATAAAGCCCATGGAAATCATCACAAGATCGGAGTCCTATTCTACTCTATTGTACTGTAAGGTAGTAGTAGTAGTGGAATTATAATCATGTATTCTGTAGTATGATCGTCAATAAATACGCATATACTCAGAAGCATAACTTCATACGTCGTTATCAATATTCTCAATTATGAACCCCTGTAAGGAAGTACACAGCTTTCATTCCTTACAATAGCTTAAACAAATGCACAAAATTTAGACTACGGTATTACTCCTCTTGCTAGAACATTTACTTTAAGAGGAAAATGAAATCCCAAATGTAAAAAACACTACGACCTCTAGCAAGACGGTCACTTTTGTCATAATCCCATTATTATCTCTTTGAATTTTCCCAGCATTAATAATTGTTTAAATACCGAATGAAACTCAACGGGAAAATAAGTGACATAATTTTTATTCTCAATTATTTAACATTGGAGGAATTTACAACGAAAATGAGTAGGTTTATTACTACGCATCTTTATCTTCTATTTAAATAAATCGTAGAAACTCTTAAACCCAATCAAATTCGTTATAATAGTAACTCAAGTTACTCAACGGGTCGGCTCGTAATAAAAAAATAAAGATTAAAGAAATTACCATATCATGTTTTAGCGAGAAGAATAAATTAAAATGAATACCCTAGCACGTACACTTGGTTCAATGTGCGTTTCAATAACAGCTTGGTAAAGTCTACCGAAGACGTTTACAATATACTCCAAGTACTTGATGTGCTGCAGAAAGAATGAAACAGATATAGGTTAATACCCTTATTATTTATCATCCATTCATTCATTATTTTGTGCGCGTATGACATTGAAATTGTCCTACATCAAAAGTAAAGTGAACCATCGAAGATGAGGGAAACCACTTCAGTCGTCAACTAAATGCCCATCAAAATGAACAGGTTGGAGATTACTCTGTAAATGCAATAGTAGTTATTTCCAATAAATTCTAAATTGTAATTAAGTATATTTTTCTACTCATTAGGAAGTTGCCCCACTAGGTGGAGATGCAGGAGGCAGTAAATTCTTAGTACCATTACAACTTCCATTGAAATTGCTCATAATCATTTCGACGGAATGAGAAGTGTTTTGAGTGTTGCTCAACTCGTTGCCGCTACTGTTCTTCATGTGTTGGAACATTGAGACGGCCATCGCTCGACTTTCCTCCGATCGATGCCGTGGAAGAGTTTGTCCTCCCACGAATTCATAGGATGAAAACAACTTCTTCAAACATGAACAGTTCTGTACTAAGAGCTTCCAAATTCTAGCCTTGCAAACGAAGTTTACGAAGATGATGAAGCCCATTAGAGAGTTGATAATATCAGTGAGGAACCAGGAGTAGAAAGAACCGTCTAAGATGAAGGAAACAACTTCGGTCGTCCAAGAGACGCCCATCAGAATGAAGAGGTTGAATATGACACTGTATCTGTTGCAATACGAAAAAAAACTTTAAAAATTAGCATAAAAAAGACTGCCAACCTCTTATTTGCTTCAGAACACTTAGTTAATTATGAACTTGCAGCTCTCATCAAAGTTTAAGCTACCGTATCTTTTTTAAAGGTTTCAAATTCAAGTGTGAAATGTATTTAGCATATATAGATATACATATGTATGCGTGAAAATAGCTCACATATGAACGTATGCAGGATATTATCTAGACAAAAGGCACTTAATTTATATCTATATATCTATAGATTTAAAACTTTCAATAGAAAATTTCAGGAAAAGCCGAAAGTTGACATTCGTAATTCATAGTTAGGTTTTTTTAGATCTTTTGGCATTTCATCACTTAAACCGATTAGGAAAAGCATTTTAAGTATCTTAACATTTTTGTATTTTTTTCTTATTTGTCTTTTCTTTTTTTCTACTTATAAAAGATACCAAAAACTATAGATTATACTAAGTTTGGAAATACAAAATACAGTGGCTACATGTGTGTCTGTGATGAATGATGCTGTATGTATGTCTGCGAGGTATATTTGTAATACGCCGACGAGTTATTGGCGAATCTCTTGTTTTATCCATGCATTGTACATCACTTATGAGATTTACATTACTTACTACACTGTTTTTTCTTATTATCAGAGTGTAACGCAGTAGACTAAACTCATAATAAGAGCGTTCTTTTGCTACCGGTACCTTTGTTTAGCGTTTTGAGATCCGACAGCGAGTTCTGCTTGAGTACTCGATTGGTGAAAGAGGATTGCCGTAAAGCAGAAAAAGATGAGGTTGAACAGAATCAGCACCGCCACTGGAACGTATAGGTAGACTAGAAAGGCTTCCTTACCTGTACAGCACATACTCAAATCCAATCAGTGTTTACACCTCTAAATATGTTTATAAACTTACACATGAACCAGCACTTTGAAAAACCAAACTGGGGACGGACGATTTCATAATCCGCTCCGACTTCAATCAGATCCAATATTTGACCAACCAGAACTATGACTAATGGGATTCCCCAGGCGTAGATTGAGTACAACCCGAATCTCCGACCAAAGATGTGCCGATTTTTGCCATTATTGGGCTCCAACGTTCTTTGAGAATCGTTCAATATTGATTCAGCTAGTGCATCCAATACAACAGTAACAAATGTAATAATAACATACTTGAAAGTCCACCAGAGATCAAAGCCGACCACATTCAGCCAAGTGAATGTACTCAGAAAGTAGAAATGAGCACAGATTGCTGTAATATACATTGATTGATTAATTCTGATTAGGTATATTGAACTATTACATACAATAGATATACCTAATGGTTTACAGAATGCATGGATTTCTGGTTTCTGTTGATCAAGACCCACGCCTAATTTGATCATCGCTAGTGAAATGTAGAAGAGGGCAGTGCAGGTGAAATAGCATATAGTCGACACTCCGTGGATGTTGTCTCGTATCTCAGGAATAACTATGTAAACACCGATGGTTGCCACCAGAAAGAAAGCAGAAACGAGCAGAAGATAAGGGTGAACTTCTAGAGACCTTTTGGAGTCATCCGTCGATGTGAAAATATTGGTGAAACATCGGATCCCTTCCAGTCGAATGATCCGCTATTTGTGATTTAGACACACGGCATTCAATCATATCTTTCTTATCATATAAGGGATCAAAGGAATAAAGAAATAACTAAGAACTTACTTGTTCGTCGTAGATGAAGTGATCGATACAGTATTCCTCAGTAGCTCGCTCACTCTTGCATGGGAAATTAGGTACGTACCTATTATACAAACATCAAGATGATTGATGGTAAACGAAGTATGAAAAAAGCACGTACATCCTTCCATCTTTGAGAAGAGAAAACTGGGACATATTGAAAGGCTGTCTCCCATAATTGTCGCAATGGGGCGGAACCCCGTCGGCAATGTGAAAATCATCGATACGAACAAATCGGCCGGTTCGATACTCTCTGAGTTGATTATTTACATCATAGTTGAACAGCGAGGAAGATGGGTGGATCTGACAGTTTCTCGTCGTTTTGTTGACAACTGATCCAAGGGGACAACATTTTCGGATGCAATGGATTCCATCAGGTGACTCGAAATCATCACATTTACTTGGAATGCAGAAGCGGGCGACCAATGGATCATCGGATGAGAGACTCGTCTGATCAATGCAGAACTCTTCTGGATGAAACTGATAGCTTTCTCCGTTTGAATCTAATTTCAAAGTTCCATCTTCGTATAATTGGAAGTGTGTAGAAGTCTTTCCCAAGAAACCTTTGGGACATTTAATTGGATTGCCATTCATTTGAAATTGGACCGTGGAGAAAGAGAAGTTCTTATAGTACAGAGTCTCATTAGTTCTGGTTGAGTAAACTGGTAATTGAAATGCATGTTGGTCCAGATTTAAATCGTTTTTCCCTGATGGCCTGCAGTAGTTAAGGCCCGTCTTGTATAAATGACTGGGTGGACAGCATTTCGCTAAATAAATGCCACTGCTGCTGGTTGTGGAATGGATTTCTTTCTGCATTGAAAGACTAGTCGTAGGACTGGTCGACGGAAGAGTAAGAGATCCTTTGGCTGACGAAGATAGAAGGAAAACGGCTAGCAGGATAAATGTTTTCAGCTCTTGTCCCATTTTCATCCCATTTATATCTAAAAGAGATAAAAGAGAAACATAAAATATTATGTCAAATTCTCGTGTTTCATATTAATCAGGGTTTTGACTAACATAGGATCTTAACTAAGTTAATAATAACAGCTTCATGATTTTGAGCTTTATAGAATTTTGTATTTTATGTTAGCTTATTACCTTAAACGAATTTTTAAAAAAATATTAAAGGCTTTTGCCATTACATGAATAGTATCATCGGAGTGTGTATAAAAAGTAACAGTTAAATAAATGTAAAAGTAAATAGTATTACCTTATAGTTTAGTTGAAGTACGGAATAAAACTGATGGCGAACGATGTAATAGCATTGTAAAACGTATTAGAGAGGCGAGAGGAATTGTATACCTCAGGTCGACTTTTCCACACTGACTTGGCTCCTACACTGACTAGAAATTCAACGCTTCGCCTCGTCTTTTCTTGTTTCTGGGGAGCAGCACAGAGTATAGCACGCGCGCAGCAGCATCAGCTTTGCTCTTTTTTTCTGCCGCTTCAACTTCAACAAATCACTGTATTTTCCCTCCTGCTGCAATGAATAATCAATGCGACGGGTACATTAGTTTTCTTTTTCTTTTCAATTATAAATCTATTCAATAGATGGAACGCCAATACTACTGAATCCTCTTTTCAAAGCTTTAATTTACACATACCAGCGTTTTTGTTATTATAATGTAAATTTGGCATTCATTTTGAATGCGTCTTACGGTTGATCGCATTAGGCGTATACACTCTAAAAAGTCGGGGTCTACTTAAGGGCTATACTTATTAAGTAATCCCTGTACAGTACCATTTACTTAAATTAAGTTTATGGTTTACTTATAAAGTATATCCTCCTAAATAAGCAATATATTGCTTATTTTAATGCAATATAATTTACTGTTTGAGCTAAAATAAAGGTTGCATAAAAAATTTTAAAGAAAAGATACCTGATTGTTTATAAAGTACAGCATCAATGTTTTAATGGTTGTTTTTTTTAAGTAAAGAGAAGTCTCTTTTGTTCGCCCACGTATGGTTGTCGATCGGACTGCTGTCCTAGCTGAGCTCTTTCCAATAATATAATAGGCAGAAGCACGAAACTAGTGAAAGTGCGTCATAGCTTGGAACCAGCCGACTTCTTCTCTAATGTCTTTTGGAGTACTCTAATGTCTTTTGGATTCCAGGCTTCTCGCATTACATCGGTATCCCAAGCATTTAGCGGGATGTGAAGTGAAGTATGCTGACATTTATAATAATAAAATTGGAAATGATAAAGTAAGCCAGTGTAAAAAGAATTTTGCTCGAATAACTGCCTCGATATGCGAATAAGAAGTTTGCGTAATCATTGTTTGACATTACCAGTGTGTGGGCTGGAATTTTATAGCCGATATCCGTTGAAGTAGTCAGCCCTGGTGACGGCGAAGATTTATTGCCTGTATCCATATAGACATAGTCGCTATGAACCGTAGCTGACTCTGATATGGAAGTTGAACATGCTCACCAACGTGTAGTGGGACGAGAGAGAGTAGTTGCCGAGTTTTTCCAGCTCAGAGGAGGTACAATAGCCACTAAATTGAAGACGAATCAGTCGATAAGACCGCCGGCTGGACACATTACGTAACCCATTGATAAGGTCAGAACACTCAGGTTGACAATTGAATGAAGCTAACGAGTAGGCTATACGAGTTTTGTTCGACCTTTTAGATGGTTTTCCTGGGAACTATTTTTTTTTGTGTAGGCGATAACTTTTTTCCTTTGTAGATTTTTGAGATCGTTTGCAGTTTTCCAGACTGCACGTCTTTGAGAGAATCAGTAGTGATTAGTCCACGACGTAACATTAAATATTGATTTATAAAGTAGTACATTGAAATGCAGCAGCAACCATGTTTGCAAGCACCTTAAATGAAACATGTTCATTTCTATTCAGCATCAGACAGCTGCATAGAAATAAAAATGGAAAAGTGTTGATAAAGAACATATTCTGCTTATTTATTCTGTTTTAAACATCCATAATAACAACAATGAATTTAGATTTCAATGAAAAAAAGAAGAAGATTGAAAAAGAAAAAAACAATCCCACAGCGGTGTGAATTTAATTTCTTTCTCATGGTGTTGTCAGTAATATTTATTGCCTACGGCAGCATATAAAAGAAGAGAAAATCCGCAAAAATGTATTATACAGCAGATAGTTATAAATTCCCAAGAGACCCAAAATAAATACATATATTCATTCCGCAACATTTTTTTGCGTTATACGCCCTTTCATCCAGTTAGAAAGAAGAAAAAAATATATATTTTGTAATATATGAACTATCGATGCTGTTGGCTTTGTTCTCTATTGTCAATCGTTATAAGTGAACCTGGTTATATTAAGTTTCTTTGAAGAAAATGGACTTTGCTAATTGATATTTCTTGTGTATTTATAGTCTGAAGCTTACAGGCTGCTGGATATAGTATATCCTCCTGGCATCCAGTCACTCGGCCGATTACTAGATCTATATGAATCCAGACATTAATTTCTCCGGAGTATAACATGGGGTTGGGTGATGCTCATATGTGGGAGAGCGAGCAGGAGAGCGCAGCTGCTCGCAAGGAGATATCCCCCATTTCTTAAGTTGAATCCAGGCTGTTGAATATGGGTCGCGCCTACTGTATCGTGTAATTTGGGATAATATTGACCTATATATATAGTGTGGATAGAGGAGAAGCTGCTCTTAGTTATGTTTCACTGATTAAGGCCTTTTTACTATGCAATCAATGTCTTCTGATCGCTTCTGATAGCTTGTCCGACTACAATGCTATTATTGTATGTCCCTATTATATACCGTTCTTAATCAATTTGCTTAATTTAAATGCACATATTATAAATGTTTTGGACCATTCACAAATTAAAATATATGATTTTTTGTAAGAGCGGGGGGAGTTTACTTAATTGATTGAGCTGATTGAATCAAGTTGGTTTACGTGATTAATGAAACGATATCAAGAGTTTTTTGGAGTTGGTTTAGAAAAAAAATGAGCCTGTTATTTATATATTAAATTACTTATATTCTACATGCAAAGATGTAATAAACATATTATTATAAAGTTATATAGGTATGTTATACACATTTTCTCAGTCTAATACTAAATATACTTTACATACCTCACCGTTTATTTATTGGACAGCTCATTGAATATTTGACTAAATAAAAAAAAACTTTAAAAAAACTGGATTTAACTTTTATACTGGATAGGCGACACTATTTTTTAGTCGATTCTTGTTATGTATTAAAATATCACAATTTTCTTTGGTACTTTTTTCATGACAACGGTGACATGGAAACTGGATGCAAAACGATATCAAAACTACATTTTTACTATGTCTAAAGCAGATATCTCCACGACATCATATTTATTGTCAGACAAGAAAAATATATCGAATCGATATCTAGAAAATCTATAAGAATGTGACGTCAGGGCAGGATTTAGAATTCCTGGAAAAGCAGTTGGATGGATCCGTCTGCTCGGTATAACGTGTCGTTACTGTGGATACTCGGGCCGCCCATAAGGTTCCGCTACACTTGGTATAAATAGGAAAAGGTCAAGCGAATAAGGGAGTCGCAGAGAATAGGAAGGTGAAGAGGTCGGAGAGAAAGAAATGGAGACAGTAACGAATATCGTTGCAATAATATGGGGAATCTTCAGTCCTCCTTATCAAAATCCTCAATAGAGTATGTAATGTCCTCTTTTCCGAGAGACTTAATATATTTCCGCTGAATACATATATTGCTTGTTTATTGTAGGATTTTTAGCTTTTCGAAATTCGTTTTAAAAAGGTTGAATCCGTACCGTACTGTATAGAAAACAACTTTCTATCATTCGTAAACACTGTAGTTACGGATGGCTGCGTTCAGCGTATACATAAAATTAGTATTTTTCCTGCGAAGACTAATATATAAACCAAATCTTCCACTTCGAACGGACTTATTCTATATTTTTCAAAGAGGCGACCTGCTCAAATCTCTCTCTTTTTATGTCAAAGGAGGTGCAAATCTTCGATCGCACTACGTAACGTTACATAACCAATACTTAAGCTTGTTTGGATTGATAAAATGCCGGTGAAATATTCAGCAGCATCCGACATGAAGCTTCAACTATGTATATGTTTCCGTGTTTTATGATTGAACTTTGACGTCAAGCCCTCGGTCAAGCCTGTTGTACTAAGATATTATAATGAAAATCTTTGCAACATACTCAGTTTAAATTAGTGTATCTTAGGTCGGGTACGAGCCATGAACAGCTATACTTCTTCATAGAAGTCAGTAATTGGATTAATGGCTGCCGCCTCAAAAGCTTTGTCACAAGCAAAGTTTGATTCTGTCTCCAGTATTATATAAAAGTTTCACTGGAATAGGTGCGTAGCTAGGAGAACTAATCACATATGTGACTGTTGTCAGTAGTATACTACAGCAAAAGTGCGAACATCTTTGAATGTTTCTAAAGCAAAAAGGGAGAGAATAACATCTAAGAGGTGTAATCAAGCGCGTGGAGTTCAAACCGATGATAACAATTTCTCTGTATGCTTTTAGGAAAGAGTCGGTCGACGCATCTGTCCCTAAACTTTCTCCGATGTATCTATTATTGAACAAGGTATAATCAACCGAGTAGGTTCATGAAGTCATTGATCAACATTATTTGAGAGAAACTCTGAAACATCGTCAGCAACGTCGCTCTCAATCTATTTTTGAAATATTGTGCTATTTAATAGATGATCAAACCCCGATACAAGCTATTGTTCTCTCTTCCTAGGACAAAGTATTGTCGGAAAACGTATCATCATTGATGGTCGAAGTAAAGTTAGTCGACCATGTTGTATCATCTCCCACTGATGCAGTTTGGTTTTCTGCGAATTTCATGACCCATCGCAATGGATGGTGTTCTCTTTGACATTTGACATTAAGACATTATATATTGTGCTGTCTTATTGTTATTATGCTATACATGATCGTGTGCATAAGACAAAGTACATAATACTAAAGAACTTTTAGTATAACTTATTATAGTTATGATGACCTCAATTTTGTCATGATGGTCATCATATCATTTGTAAACGTACGTACAATAAACAAGTTTTAAAATGTCATAAAGGCAATTTTAGATATATTTAAAAAACAATGTTCAACAAGTTAAAAATGGACATATTTAAGTTGTTACCAATAGCGTACCATCTAGCGTTCAAATAAACAAACAAGTGTAAGACGCAATCGAGACTTCTACCGTTCTACGAAATGAGAACAGGACCAATGCTGGTACGACATTCAAAAGATATAAATATATCATGCAATATAAGAAGCAACGACGATATGATTATCACAGTAATAGAGCAATAGCTGAATAAGTGAAAGCAAGCCATTGTTACTTAGGAATTACCAATCACAATTTTTATCCACAAACCATTGGCATTACCTTTTAAATTACTTTAATGAAATTGGAGAAGGAAGTACTTCTAGGTTTAGTCAAATGCGTACTTGTGTATCTCTTCTTGAAATAGATGTCAACTTTATATACCGCGACCCGCGAGGGACTTATATCTATTCTTTGGACAGAGATGTTCATCTCCGATAGTAAGGCACCATGGGCCAGACGACAGTGACTATATCGTGGGTGGATTGGTTTAAGTTACCCATGGTGACGGCTATCTCGCATTGCTTGGTTATATTATTTAAACTTGACAGCATCAGTGGTTGCTGAAACCATAGTGACAGGAACATCGAGAGAGTAAAGTGATATCATTATTTCTAACATTATTTGGTTGGCTGATGTTTTACATTTGGCAAAACCCTTCATCCCAAAGACCGTGGCATTACAGATGTCTATTTTGGTTGGTTGATATTAATATATATTTGGCAATGCGCTTGGTAGACATGTAGTAGACCGTTCCAGGCGCATATTGAGTCACTCAACCACTTGAATATGACCAATGTTATTATCTGACGCTGCAATTTCGCTTTGTACAAATTTCATGGTGTACAGTACACCGGAATCGGATGGCTCAGTGGGACAATGTGCATCTGTCCCATAGAACGAGACAAGAAACTTTGCAATTAAGTGTGAAGTATAGTGCAGATAAACCTGAGGGGGGGGGGGGGGGGGCTGAAGCCTGTTGCCGATTAATTTAATTTATTTCACCTACAAATTATTTGTGTAATGAGCTGTATTAAATGAGAGAATTTAAAATGCGTCTGCAACGGTTCTAACAAACCCTCATAAACCATTAAAATTCAATTAATATTTAAAAATAAAAAGGCTTGATGATCGTTAATATAGACGACCTCTTTTTAGGCCCGTTGTGGCTTCAAAACATCTTTAGTCGCACCGCACTTTTTATGCATATTTTATCTCCCGTTATTGATTTATTACGTATAGGCCTATGTACTGTACATATGATATGAATGATGATTTTTATATAGAGAATATTTATATGGAGAATGACTTTTGTTTTCAAGTTGGGAACACAAAGGACAACAAAGTCATCAGTCTAAAAGGCTCTTTCAACTGTTTATTTCCAGTGTTTCTTTATATTTAAAAAACCATATTCTCAAAACTTGATATAATCAAGATGTATATAAATAGTAAACTATGTATCTTTGCTGCCTAGGTCCAGGGATGATTTTTTAGAATTCCTCTATCTTAAAGCATGAACGCAGTTATAACTATTACTGAAAAAAAAACTAAAAGAAATCCAACTTTCGGCGGAACCACTGCAGCAAGAAATTAATTATTGATTATGAAACGAGGCTAAAAAGTGATAAATAATACTACGGTGTAGGAAGAGATGTTATTTTAGATACATTATTGTAATTGGGACCGTATTATTGACGCTAATCATCTTTGTATATTAATTAGACCACTTTTTGTCATTTGAATCATTTTTTAGGTGAGAAGAACAGAATCCCTTAAGCCTACATAATGATAGGCTGTCTTCTTTATTAATATCGGCTAATTGGATTGGTATTAGCAATTTTCTTAATCATTCCTTTGATTACTGCCTAATACATCTTTTTATTTAAGCATTCGGCCGATCTGATTGAAAATATTAAGAATTCTCTTACTCCTTCTTTTGAGTACTGCCTACTTTTTTGGTACAGATCGGTAGCATTTTATGGAGATTTATAACGAGAAAGTTAACCGATTCAACTCTCGATTGGATGTCTGGGACTTGACTCTAATGATGAAGTGAACTACGAGGTAACCGAGGTAACTATAGCTACAACAATAATAAGTTGCGGTCTCAATAAGGTTACCTATATCTAATTATATTATATATGAAAGATAGCGCTGGCTGTTAACTATAAATATTGATGTAAGCTGATAGGGACTTAGGGCCCTGCGATGACAGCAGAACTGTACTGTACTACGAAATAGCCTATAACAAAATAATAAACATTTTATTCGAATACATGCCTCACATTTCATATAGAACATTTATTGTGACATTCATATAACTTTATACCATATTAAGTATACAAGCATATACTATTACATCCATACATATATGATTCGGTACATTTTGTTTAGTAATTCACAGGTATACAAGTAGATTGGTGATGAGTTTCCGTGGGAAAAATATTTTGTACGTTCTCACGGTGTGTTGGGCACGACATTCATTATATTTTTTTGTTATGACAAGTAAAGAACATAAATTAGGATAAATATAGTGAACATGTATAGCAAAATAGTTTTTTTATTACCACCTTTTGTTGATTAATAGGCAACAACTTATACACGAACAATTATACATGAAATATAGTGTCATATTATATATTTATTGCGACATGAAATATCGCAATAAGAGATAGGTGGACCTTCAGTTCCATTAACACTTAAATTTGGATGATGTTAACTTAAAGAGAAGTAGTCTCAATTATCTGATTGTTTTGTACGGCAATATCAGTGGTGCTACAAATTACAGGATACTGATTGCTGGTGGAAGTTACTCCACCAGATGGGGATGCGCGATGAAGTAATTTCTTGGCACCACTCCTACGTAAATTAAAATTGCTCACAACCAATACGGTGGAATGAGTAGTGATGTTACTGTTGCTCAACTCGTTGCTGCTTCTCTTCAAGTTCTGAAACATTGCTCGACTTTCCTCCGATTGATGCCGTGGAAGAGTTTGTCCTCGCACAAATTCAAAAGATGAAAACAGCCTTTCCAAACAGGCGCAGTTCTGTATTAAAAGCCTCCAAATTCTAGCTTTACAAACGAAGTTGAGGAAGATGATGAAGCCGATTAAGCAGTTGACTAAATCAGTGAAGAACCAGGAGTAGAAAGAGCCGTCTAAGATGAAGGAAACCACTTCGGTCGTCCAAGAGACGCCCATCAGAATGAAGAGGTTGAAGATAACGCTGTACCTGTTGTTATAGAAAAGTAAATAGTTTAAAATAAAATAAAAACATTTGTTTTAAATAGCCATTTTTAAAGATCGTTAATTTTTCTCTCGAAAGTTTATAATTATTATAGTTAATAGTGAATTTTAGCCAACCTTTTGACTTTCTTAACACTAAATTCCATTGCTAAAAGTATCTGATCTCAAAATTTTTATACTCGCATATACTCACATATAAAGCTATGTTTTTATTCATTTAACCTGTCACTATATTGGGTTTTTTTTTGCTCTAGTAAAATATACTAGAACTATATTATGTTATCCGAAATACAGACTATACACTGTGATATAATTTGTGCTTCACTATGGACACTGATAATACTCCCGCCACTTTCGCTACTTAATAAAACGTGGCACGTACAGAAGACTCATATTAACTCTAATGAAGGTATATGACCTGTACTATACCTTTGTTTAGCGTTTCGGGATCCAACAGCGAGTTCCGCTTGGGAGCTCGACTGGCGAAAAAGTATGGCCGTTAAGAAGAAAAGGATTAGGTTGAGCAGGATCAGCAGTGCAACTGGAATGTATAGGTAGCACTAGAAAGGCTTCCTTACCTAATATTATGGTTTATACAATCAGTGTTTTACATTTCATATTACAGAAACTTTAAAAAAAAAAAAAACACTTACAAATGAACCAGCACTTTGAAAAGCCAAACCTTGGTCGTACGATTTCATCATCCACTCCGACCTCAATTAGATCCAATATTTGACCAACAAGAACGATGGCTAATGGGATTCCCCAAGCGTAGATTGAGTACAAAACGAATCTCCGACGAAAGTGGTGCCGGTTTTTGCCTTCGATGGACTCCAGCGTCCTTTAATATTAAATAATCATTGATATGGGTTCGTCAGCATCCAACAATAGTAAAAGTAATAATATAACCTACTTGAAAGTCCACCAGAGATCAAAGCCGACCACATTCAGCCAAGTGAATGTGCTTAGGAAGAAGAAATGAGCCCATATCGCTGTATTGAATCAATTACTAAGTTCTATTTTAAAATAGGCTTAATTTAAAAACTATTAAACATACCTAATGGTTTACAGAAAGCATAGATTTCTGACTTCTGTTGATTAAGCCCCACGCCTAGTTTGATCATCGCCAGTGAAACGTAGAAGAGAGCAGTGCATGCGAAATAGGAAATAGTCGATACTCCGTGGATGTTGTCACGTATCTCAGGGATGACGACGTAAACACCGATGGTTGCCACCAAGAAAAATGCAGAAACGAGCAAAAGATAAGGATGAACTTGTAGAGATGTTTTTGAATCATCCGTCGACATGAAAATATTGGTGAAACATCGGATTCCTTCCAGCCGAATGGTCCACTTTTTGAGATTCTGTATGCACATCACGTTCGCCGTTCAGCCATTTCTTTCTTTGATATGAAAGAGATAAAAAAAATACAGAAATATCCGCTTACATGTTCGTCGTAGATGAAGTGATCGATACAGTATTCTTCGGTAGCTCGCTCACTCTGGCAAGGGAAATTCGGAACGTACCTATAATATAAGCATATAAAGATGATTGATGGTAAACGGAGCATTTATAAATGACGAAGACCTACATTCTGCCATCTTTGAGTAGGTAAAACTGGGTCATATTGAAAGGCTGTCTCCCATAATTGTCGCAATGGGGTGGAACGCCATCGGCAATTTGGTAGTCATCGATTCTAACAAATCGGCTGGTTCGATACTCTCTGAGTTGATGGTTCACATCATAGCTGAACAACGAAGAGGACGGATGGATCTGACAATTTCTCGTCGTTTTGTTGACAACTGATCCAAGGGGACAACATTTTCGGATGCAATGGATTCCATCAGGTGATTCGTAGTCATCAGCACATCTGCTTGGAATGCAGAAGCGGGCGACCAATGGATCATCGGATGAGAGACTCGTCTGATCAATACAGAACTCCTCTGGAAGGAAATTGTAGCTCGATCCATGTGAATCCACTTTCAAAGTGCCATCCTCGTATAATTGGAATTGTGTAGAAATCTTTCCCAAAAAGCCTTTTGGACATTTAATTGAACTTATATTCAATTGAAATTGGATATTGGAGAAAGTCAAATCCGTGTAGAAAAGAGTCTCATTAGTCGTGATAGAGCGAACTGGTAATAGAAATGGGTTTCGATCCAGACTTGAATCATTTCTTCCTGATGGCCTGCAGTAGTTAAGTCCCGTCTTGTATAAATGATTGGGTGGACAGCATTTCGCTAAATTAATGCCGCTGTTGCTTCTGCTTGTTGAATGGGTTTTGGTATTTTCTTCCTGTTTTAGTAGAGTAGTCATAAGACTGGTCGACGGACGAAAAAGAGATCCTTTGGCTGATGAGGAAAGAAGGGAAACGACTAACAGGATCAATATTTTAAGCTGCCGTCCCATTTGCATCACATTTATGTCTAAATGAAATACAAAGAATATGTTAAATTTTCTTTTTTCAAATGTCATTACGTTTTTACAAAACCCTTAATTATTAAGGGGACTTCTTCTTACATTAATATATTTTATAATTGTGCTAAGATACACTAATCACTTTCCCACACAGCACCGAGTTATCTTAGCTAGATTTTGTATTTTATTCTTAAGATTATCCTGCTAGTTTTTTACTTATTCCTAGTCTATTGGCTCATTTTTTTCATATTAATATATTATCTTTTTACTCCACTCACTTTGATCATTTTTGATTAAGCAATTTTTTTGGATTTTGAAATTTAATTTGATCATTTTACGTAAATGCGCTGTGAATATTCTATTTGTCTAAATTTTATTTCTATATAATACAATATAGAGTGAGAGTGAGTGAACTGAGAATGATCAACCCAATATCAGGCCTCTGGAGGATGGAGAGAGAGCTGCATGTCCTGAAATCAATTGGTTAGTGAAGTTCTGTAGACGACTCGACGAGATACATTTAAGAAAGTATAGCTCATCATTTAAAAACAATATAGTGGTGCATTGGAACAGGACTCATCTTCGACCACAAAGGTTTCAGGTTCGGATCTCAACAGTATTTCCAGTTAAATAATCGAGTAAGAGAGCGAGAAACAAATTTTAGTTAAATCTACAGCATTCGGAGAAACTTTCTTTCTATATGCGTCTTCTTCTCCATCATTTAACATGAGAAAAAGTCGCCTTCCTTCCTTTTTTTTAGTAAGAAACTTTCACAGGAAACTGTCAAATCTAATATTGAAATTTACAAGATTACTTCAATATTGTGAAAAGAACGGGCAAAGCTCGCGATAAAAATTTATACATCGGCTATCTTAAGATTATTTCGAAGGATGAAAAAAATTACCTAAGGATGTCGCGGTGCTGTGTAGGATATAATAACTTACAAACTTATAAGAAAAATTGTAGCAAAATTATCAATATATAAAAAATATTGGGTTGTTATAGATTGCGTGCATTAGACCTACCTTATAATTTAGGTGACATATGGAATAAGTCCGATGGTGTTCGACGTAATAAAATTTTGTATAACAACTCAAGCGAGAGAGTCGTATAGGACGACTTATCTACTCTGCATTGGTTCCCACACTGGCCAGAAGCTCAGGCGCTTCACGCGAGTTCTTGATAAGAAACTGCACAGAGTAACAGAGAAGTACGCGCGCAGCGCAGCTTAACTCTTCCTCTTATTTTGCTATTCCTATAGCTTATTAGAAAATCCATATATTTGTTCTCCTGCTGCGATACATTATTGATGCATCGGCACATTATTTCTCTTTTTTTTTCTTTTCAATAATATATCACAAAAGCTTTTCTATTCAAAGAAACAAACAACAATACTATTGAAGAATCCATGTTTCAAAGATTTAATATAGGAAGAACCTCGTCTTTCTTAAAGATAATGTATAAATTTATTATTTTATATTACAACAACATTCGTATACAAAAGGCTTCCTGTTGACTACAACACGTAATAGGATATTAAGTTTAAATAAACATTCTAGTTTATGCCATGTAAATATGATACATTTATTAGATTTGATAGTTCTAGTGTGAGTGACCTTGTAAGCCATTGATTAAACTGAAATAAAATGAGAATATAACGAGCAAAATAAAGTAGACTTTAAATTTGAACAGTTTCTTGAATTCGCTCTTGTCAATCGGACTGTTTCCCGGAGCTCGTTCCAATGGGTATAATTAGAGCACAAAAGTTATGAAAGAATATCTGTGATAGAGCTAGAAACGAGGCGACCTCTTCTAAGAACAAGACGACGAGGTAAGTTATTGATAAAACTGGAATGATATATACAGCTTCTTCTTCTCCGTCTTTTGGAGTACCCGACTGTCTATCAGCTTTCAAGCTCCTCGCATTGCATTGTAAGCTCTCGAACATCTAGGAGTTTGCGTAGTCATTATTGTGTGAGATAACCCGTGCGTGAGCTATAGAATCTCATCATAGCCAATAAAAGTTGAAGTAGTCAGCCCTGGTGACCCAACGGAGATTTATTACCCATCCATATAGACATGTCGCTATAGAAAGGATGAGATCAAGGACCCTATAGCTGACTCTGTTGTAAGTGGAACATGCTCACCAACGAAGGGGCATTGGAGGGAATTGGTCGAGTTTTTCCAGCTCAGCAGAGATATACTAGCTACAGTTGTTCTTTGGAGGACTCAGTTTCATCTAATTGAAGGCAAATCAGTAGATATGACTGCTGGACAGGTACTCAGGTGGAAAATTGAATGCAATAATAATGATTTTCGTTATGTTTGCCTTGGAAACCATTTTTTGCTAAGGCGATAACTTTTTTCGTTTATTTGGAGATTTTGCAGATCGTTATTTACAAGTCGTCACACTCTACATTTTAGCGAGAATCGGAAGTATTAGCCCTCGGCGCAACATTTATTATTGCTTATTATAGCATATTAAGAGCACATTCTTGTGGCTCATTCTGGTTAAAATACACAATAATGGCAATGAATTTATTTTCCTTTGAAAAAAAAATCTCACAGTAATGTTAATTTAATTTCTTTCCAATGGTGCTGTCAGTAATATTTATTGCCCGGGCATTATACATAGCAGCATATAATAGAAGAGGAAATCCGTACAAAATTATAATACTGATGATACTATAAATTCCTAAGAGACCCACACAATAACGTTACAGCTCGTATTTATACCGAAATATTATACTTCTTTTTATTATTACCATAATAGTGTTGAGTTGCTATTAAATGCACTCTTCGTCCAGTTATCAAATTATCGATTACTTTGTATACAAAAGCATATAAGCCTTTTTAAAATAAATTTATGTAAATGATCAATGCTGCATTATTTTTTACTGAAGCTGATTATATTAAAAAAAACAATTTAAAAAAAGTTTTACTTTGTATATAACATATTGCTTGAAGCTTATACAAGCTGCTGGATATGGTTTACAAGTACCAATTAATAGGGATTTATACAAAACCGGACATTTCCCCCGAGTACATTATAATGACGCTAATATAGCGGAAGTCATACATGGAGAAGTCGGAGAGCGATCAGAAGAGCAGCTGCTCGCTAAAAAGATATCCCTCATTTCTTTAGTTAAATCCAGTCTATGGAATCTGGGTCGCGCATTGGACGGGTAATTCGGGATAATAACGACCTGTATACATTATGTATGGGGGAAAGCTCCTCTTAGTTATATGTGTCACAGTCCAAAGCTTTTTGTATGCAATCAATATATATATTCGACTTATCTCTTGTTGTATGTTCATATCGTTCTTGATCAATTTGCTTAATTCAAATCACATAATATAAATTCTTAATTTAAAAAAATAATAATTAAAACAAATCATACAACAAATACAATAACGTCAGTATAGATATTATGTGTTACTAGATATCTTTTCTTCTGACACCCAAAACCTACTGCGTACTCAAACTAGAGTTTTGATCCTATTATCGGTTACTTATTAGACATTATTTAATTTGTATAGTTGACAAAAAGGTAGGCATGTTCTGGATGGGCGAGGTTATTTTTTTTTTAGATTCTTACTATATAATTAATTACCTATGCACATTTCATCATTTGTGTATGTGCATATAGTCATTTATTTAATATCCCCAATCCTCATAATCAAATTTGTGATTGAAATTCGAAGAATTCTCTTTACTAAAGATTACTTCATGTATTCGCTAAGCCTATTTTGTACTGTACGTCAGCCTATGTATTTGTATATATTCTATATATATATATATAGAGAGAGACTCTTTACTTCGTAATTACTTTTCCGAGAAACTCAATATTCCTTGCGCTGTACATTATCACACGGTGATGCGACATTTATAAAGTTTAGTGAAGTTAAGTTTAAAAAAATCAAATGATGATATTGTCATCGACCTGAAATTCTCTAATCCTTTTATATCGCTTTGAGACCCTTCTTTTCGCATGTATCCCCTCTATTGAGATTCGCCTCATTTCACGGAAACTGTCAGACGATCCATTTAGTTAATTAGCATGTAACCCTATACCTACTACTCGAAATTTGCTGCTCGAGGACACTCGATCTCTTTTAGACCATCTGAGACAATATATATTGTACTTATAAATTGAATAAAGATTTACAGCTGTTCAAAGTTTCATTTTTTAGTTTATTGAATCCGAACTTTCTCTCTCTTTCACAAATATTTTTTCGTTTGAAGTTTCATAAATATCCGTAATATGGAAGTGACAAAGTCATATAAGAAACTATTGCAGCAATATTAGACGCAACGCTCGAGTAACTTTTACTCAACCATACGTGATGTGCAGTTGGAAGGTTGCATGCAGCATTTAGACTACACAAGTATTTACCTGCGAGATGAAATTTTCATACGCAGACTAATATTATTATTCAAACCTTCAAATCCTCCGTTTTCATCCGTTATATTCTATCCTTCAAAGGAGATCTACTTGAATCTCTGTTTAAAAAGTGTTTTCAAGTAGCTGCGAATCTTCGATCGCGTTACGTGATGTATATTTTACGTCACAGCTTACATGACCAATATTTAATCTTGTTTGAATTGGTAGAGCACCGCTATCATATTCAACATCAGGCAGAAAACTTTAACTTTGTATATATTTCTGTGTTTTATGATAGAAATACGATGTAAAACCTGTTATAATGATATAGTACGTGAGTCTATATAACATTTCTGGTTACAGGGGCAACATGCGTGGGTTTAAATATATCCGCTGAAAGAGAAGTGAAAGTAAACTGGACTGATATAGGTTCTTCCTGGTTACACTCCCGCCAACTCTTCCAGGTATGACTATATACATAACCATATTTGATCATAAACGCACTATTATGAGTCTTCCGGGTCCCGCGCCAAAGCCTTCCGGGTTTGCTCCAGAAGCTTACGCAGTAGTTACGCTGAGTCTATGTTTAACACACAGAGAAACCAGATTTGTCATGGCATCACCTTCTGGGATTGTTATGATTATGTTTTCCTGTATTACTCGAATTTCTTCTGTATACACGTTATATATATATATATATATATATATTCTCGCAACTCACCCAGGCGATATCATCACACTGTTATACCTTGATGGGACCTTGAAGCTACATTCGCAACAGATCCGGCTTAAATAAGTTTTCTGTATATCATCAGTTCAGGTACGTGCTGTAGCGCACAGCTATACTTCCTGATAAAAGTCATTAATGAGATCAATTGATTCCGTCTCAAAGGCCCACTAATAAGGTAAGTTTGGTATCGTCTCTGATATTTTAAAAGTTCCACTGGGATAGGTACGTAGCTGGGAGCTATGTATAGTCACATATGTAACTGTCGTCTGCAGAATGTCATGATAGATTTTCTCTTTCCTTTTGCTTTAGAAACCTTCATAGACGGACCGTCTTTTAATGCCTCCTACAACCAACTGAGTAGATCTATGTGTATTTAGTATTTTATTTTCGAGAGAAGCACTGTAAAATAATCAGGAACGCCTCGCAACACTTGATTTTTGGAATATGATGCTATTAGATGATCAAACTCTGATGTAAATTATGGTTCACTTATTACCAGGAGAATGTCTTGTCACAAAACGTATAATTACTGCGATAGACTGGGTAAAGTTAGTATACCCTTGTTTTATATGTTTCCTACTGAAGCAGTTTGGTCTTCTGCGAATTTCATGACCCACCGCTATCAGAGAGTGTACTCTTCGACAGTTAATATGAAGGTATCAACGGGTTGAGTAAGACATGAAGAAACTTTGCACTTCATTGGTGTACCGTTTCATCAACACATCTCTTTATAACTTCAGAAAGACATCACAGCTCTCTTTATACATTATATTGTGTTCTGTTATTAGCTTATATAAGCATATGTATATGAGATAGTAAAGTATAATACCAAAGAACTTTCAGTATAGCTTATTAGTTATCGTGATGACCTCAATGACTTTGCCATAATATTACTTTGCTTTGAGTTACTATTTTCAGGGTCATCATCATTTGTCAACGTATACAAAGAGTTTTGTTTTTCTCTTAACTCATGAATGAATTGCAAGATATTTTTAAAAAGTAAATGTTTAACTTGAAAGTTTTAAAAGGATTCATAATATATTTTATTTAAAACTCGTCTAATAAATTAGACGGCACATATAAAAGTCTATACTCATAATGCGACACCATCTATCGTCCAAATAAACAATCAAACGTGTGACGCAATCGAGTCTTTTGAAAAATGCAAACGAGACCTGCTGCTGGTTTGATATTCGAGAAATATAAAAATGCAAAATAATGGCAAAATAAAGGGATAAATATAGCATGCAATATAAGAAGGAACAACAATATCTTTATCACATTAGTACAAACGATAGCTGAATAAGAGAAAGCAAGCGATCGGTAGCTAGTAACTTATTTCTACATTATGGATAAACCAAATACTTTTAGTTTGAAAACATTTAAAGGCAAGGAAGCCTTCCTAGTCTATCTATACGTTCCAGTGGCAGTTCTGATATCTTGTTTAACCTCATCTTTTTCTGCTTGATAGCCATTCTCTTTCACAAGTCCAGCAGCGACGCAGAGTTCGCCGTGGGAACTCACAACTATCAATACTACTCTAAATAATGATGCAAATAATGTATCTTTTCACTACAACGTGATCTTTGACAAGAAAATCAATTATGTGTTTTAATGAATGATAGAATATATTTTATTATAACATAACAATTTTAGTATGACGTAAAGTTTTATTATGAATATGACAGGGCCACATCTCTTTTGCTGAAAACTGTGTTAAGAATGTTACACAGTAAAAATGTTACACTCCGTTGAAGATATTTAAAGAACGAATAATAAAGATATCGGTTTACTGCAGAAAACCTTAATTATGATTATCGTATTTTAGTTGTAATATCACAACTATTATTATAAGTAAAGTCCCATTGAGTTATAATGACATGACAACTCATATATTAATCAACGGGGTTTGAACTCAAGACCTCCGAGTTCGTAGCCAACCATTTTACTGTTGAGCTAGCGAATCGACATTCACTTCCTAATTGTATGTGTAACAAATTTCCTAGAATTTCTCAAACGCATAGAGTATCTTAGTATATTAGCGCAATTCAATTTACCCAATTCGGTAGGCAGTGTTCAGTTCCCTCCGCTCTATAACCGGCTTCACCATTGTCTATAATTAAATATATTTTACTACTCATTAGGAAGTTGCTCTAATTGGTTAAGATGCAGGAGGCAGTAATTTTATCGGTACCACGGAATGAGTAGTGTTTTGACTGTTGATCAACTCGTTGCCGCTGTTCTTCATGTTTTTGAACATTGAGAAGGCTAAACTAAAGAATAGGGATACGCATCTTTGAAATTAAGACTTGATCTTTGAAGATAAAGATACTTTAATTATTTTAGCTCTTCAGACAAGATTCCCCCCCCCCCCCCCCCCGACAACTGAAAAATGGGTCTTAAGTTTAGACTTCAAGATGCGCCTGTCGGTTTCCTTTCTCACCTGAGGCGGTGGGCAGTTTCAGGTTTTAGGGGCATAGTTCCGGAAGGCTCTTCCGCCAATGGTGTCGCGCTTCCAAGTGTACGTAACGGCGAATGGCACCAGAAAGGTGGCCTGGATATGAAGCCGCTCCCTAGAGGCAGTCGAGAGTAAGTAGTAGAAGTGAGTAGAAGAATCTTGTAGTCGATTCTCTCAGCAACCGGGAGCCAGTGGAGGTCAAATCTCGCCCTCTCAGTAGAGATAAGCCGGTCACGGACAATGAGGTGGGCTGCCGCATACTGGTCAGAATCAAGGGGTTTCAACTGCACCTTTGTACATCCCGCAAGAAAGGGAGTTTGCGTAGTCCAGTGAGGAGATGATAAACGCATGCACCAGCGTTTTGGTGACTTCTGGGGTCAATCTATCGCCTATTTTGGGCCAGTCTGTAAATATGAAAGAAAGGTTTATTAGTAATAGTTGCAATATATGTCCATCAGGAGACAAATCAGGTTCAAAAGTGAATCCTAGAATCCTAACCGATTAGGCAGGCTGTAAGGATCTCTCCCTTATGTCCAATTGAAGTTCAAGAGATGCAGATTCCTCTTTGGAGGAGGCGGAGCACATCCACTCGCTCTCGTCTGGGTTCGGATGAACCCAGTTGAAGGAAAACTAGTCGAGAAGATCATCGGCACATGAAGAGAGAATGTTGGGCCGTTTTCAAATCAGGGACTTCCGGCGAGAAAGATAACTCCAAGTACATTGTCGTGTCGTCCGAGTACTGTTTGATCTTGACACCGTATCGAACCACCGCCTGTTGAAGACAATTTGCATACATTTTGTAAAGTTCTGGTCCAACTTCAGATCCGTGCGGGACTTCGTTGTGTTGTCAGTTGACGGTATAGGTGGGGTGTAAACAGCCCCATACCTGTTTCTCACGTAGATCTCAGGTTGAAATCCTAGCTTTGTCATCCTTAATATCCCTAATAGAGCATGAACTGTTTTTTTATAAATGCCATATTCATATTTACGAAAAAACCCTCTCAACTGTGAAAAAGATAGATTGAATACGTTCCCACTCTTATTCAAAGAAAAATTTGTCATGGAAAATTTCATAAATATTCGTGATGAAGAAGTAACAAAGTCATTTTTAAGAAACTTACTATTTGAGAAAAAATAGAAAACAACACTAATTAACCATAGACGCTGTGTTTGAAGGGTTCGTAGAGCTCGTCGTGAGTAGATTAAATAGGTATACGCCTAATTATATAACCAATGTACTCGATCTTGTTTTGATTTTTATAGCTCCGCTATTACTTCTAGCAACAGGCAGCATGAAATTGTTACAACAGGAGTACGAACATCTTTGAATGTTTATCAAGGAAAAAGGAAGAGAAGATCTGAGAGATAACTATTATCATTCGTGGAGATCATACTAATGATAAGAGTCGCTCCGTTTGTTTTAGAAAAGAGTCAGCTACCCACCTCGGTTTCTCAACTTCTCTAATATAATTAGAAGAGCTACAACAAGCAATGAAGTAATCTATGTAAAGCCATTATACAATTGTGCAATATTAATAAACACAATTTAATAAAAACTCTTAAATATAACTCTTAAAGAACAAATTTCATATGATTTTTATATGATCTGCTCTTATGATTTCTAATCTTAAATGAATAATTTGAATTTAGACATCAGATAAGTCTGAGATATGATTTATCAAATATTTAAGACTTGCATATGAAATCTATAAATTTTCTCATATCTGCGATGAATGAGATCTCAGTCTTCTCAGATGAGAATCTCAGTCTCGAATTTTTAAAATTTCGAACCTGAAAAAGATAAAGATGCAAAACAATCTTTGGTTATTTAAAACTCTTATTTAATAACCTAAATGTATTACACGGCAGATATACCCAAGATTTTACCTTATTAAAAGTTCCGTAAGACTATTGATTGGAAAATTGAATTGGAACTTGTATATGATAATTTAAAAACATGTAGCGCAATAAAACTGTACAATCACGTTTTCTTATAATCGTGGTCCAAAGTCTCTAGTGTGAACGCATTTTAAGGTTAATTATGCATTAAAAATACATTGTGAGCCTCATGGTTTCGTATGTAAAAAGGTATACTTTCTCATTTCATTGTGAAGAAATTATATATCGAAATTTGTGTTTCATGGTAACATTCAATTTAAAAACGTACTCATCATTTATAACGTATGATTTCATGGATTCGACTGATCAATTCACCGAGAACGCTTCATTTGATTTCATAAACTAATCATTATGTTAAACTGTACATCATGTACTATACGTTCACCCATTTATTGTTGATTCATCAGCTGAAGATGCTCTATGGAAGATTAAAAACGGATGGAATGGATTTGGTGGATGCTGACGTCGTTTCTTAGTGATGAAATAATGATAATCCAATCTTTTGGGGGTTTACATAACATGCTGTGTGCTAGGCCTATATATACCATCCACCCCAATAATATTAAAGTTGTGCTACGCGCGAAAGACACGTCTACCTGTAAAATGGTTACATTCCTCGCGGTCGATCGATAAACTCAGTACAGACTAGACGATGCCAAATGTATCTTTCTCGAGAGATATTTTTAAACACACCATTACAAAATGATTGGTTCAATCGTGAATTCAGATGAACAAAGTTTCCATTTTTGGAATCGGTTTTTTCTGCATAAGAATTAGGCCTAATATGTGACACTGTCAACCACAGATGCTGGGATATTTACGGTTACAAACGTGTATTTATAGATTAATATGTGTAAATCAAATATGTTTGAAGATTTACATGTATAGTTTCAAAATTATTTTGTTCTTTTAAATACGGTGGAATTAACATGAAAACAGACCAATTGATATAGTGTGTGCACGACATTTAAAACATAAAATGTATATTAACATTTATATTGGTAATAATATACGAATATAGTGCTGACGATGGTTAACAACATAGAAATTCTTTTTGTGCGCTATGTCTCCCCTTTGATTGACAATTAAAACATCATACACGAGATATAACCTCGTATTATGATTATACAACAACAATATCACAATACATGCGACACTTATAAACACTTATAAACCATTTTTAAGATTTGACTTGATAATAGGTACCAATTTAAAGAGAACTCGTCTCCATTATCTGATTACTTTGAGCACCATGATCAGGGCTGGTGGAGATTACATGATGTTGGGTGCCGCTGGAAGCAGTAGCTCCATTCATAACTGAAGATGCTGCGCGATTGGATTTCTTGGTACTACTTCTGCTTAACTTAAAGCTGCTAATAAAGAGTACAACAGAATGACTGTTGTTCGACTCGCCTCTGCTCCTCAATTTTTGGAAAATCGATATGACCGCCGACCGACTACCTGTCGATCGACTTCGAGAAAGAGTCTGTCCTCTGTCGAATTCGACCGATGAAAATAATTTCTTCAAACAAGAACAGTTCTGTACCAAAAGCCGGCCTATTCTAGGTTTGCAAACGAAGATGGCGCAGATGATGAAGCCCATTAGAGAGTTGATAATATCAGTGAGGAACCAAGAGTAGAAAGAGCCGTCTAAGATGTAAGAAACCACTTCGGTCGTCCAAGAAACGCCCATCAGAATAAATAGGTTGAAAATCACCCAGTACCTAAAGTCATACAATATATTGAAATTGAATTTTAGGAATTTTTCTCTTCTTTGTTCGTTAAAGTTGAAATAGGATGGACTTTTATAATGAGGTGCGGTGAAATAATCTTCCGTTTCATTCATGTTATAAAGAACTAATTAGACTGCCATGCACCAGACAAAGTTTATTTTGTTCATGCCTTTTTCTAAAGAATAGGGCCGTAACATGAGAACATTAAGGTTATGAATATACCTTTGTTTAGCATTTCGAGAACCGACAGCGAGGTCTGCTTGGGTGCTCGACTGGTGAAAAAGTTTAGCCGTCAAGCAGAAAAAGGTGAGGTTGACCAGAATCAAAACTGCCACTGGAACGTATAGGTAGACTAGAAACGCTTCCTTACCTAGTAAATACATCAATGCTCATATTATATTTAAAAAAGCTTTATATGTATGATAAACGTACACATGAACCAGCACTTTAAAAAGCCAAACTTTGGTCGAATGATTTCATCGTCTACTCCGACTTCAATCAGATCTAATATTTGACCAGCCAGGACGATGACTAATGGGATTCCCCAGGCGTAGAGTGAGTACAGCCCGAACCTCCGACCAAAGTGGTGCCGATTTTTTCCATCGATAGGCTCCAGCGTTCTGAAAAAAGGATTATTGACGACATTGATTTATGGTTCCCCGCATCAAGAACACATTATATAGCTTACTTGAAAGTCCACCAGAGATCGAAGCTGACGACATTCAGCCAGGTGAATGTGCTCAGGAAGTAAAAGTGAGCACAGATTGCTGCATCATATTAGTTAAAGAGTTAATGGTTAGCATTTAATATAACTATTTCATGATATGTGATACCCAATGGTTTGCAGAAAACATTAAATCCATGGTTTTGTTGATCAAGTCCGACACCAAGCTTAATCATCGCCAGAGACACGTAAAAGAGAGCAGTGCAAGCGAAGTAGCATATGGTCGACACTCCGTGGATGTTGTCACGTATCTCAGGAATTACGATGTATACACCGATGGTTACAACCAAGAAAAATGCAGAGACGAGCAAGAGATAGGGATGAATTTCTAGAGATTTTTCGGAATCATCCGTCGATGTGAAAACATTGGTGAAACATCGGATTCCTTCCAGTCGAATGATTCGCTGTATATTTTTACAAAACACGTCATCCAATTATCAAAGAGATCGAAAAGAAGATAATCAAATCCTTTATACTTGTTCGTCGTAGATAAAGTGATCGATACAGTATTCTTGGGTAGCTCGCTCACTCTGACAAGGGAAATTAGGGACGTACCTGTTATAAATAAACTTTTAAAGATTGGTTGATGGTGGTAAACAGAGCATGAAAAATTGACGTACATTCTTCCATCTTTGAGAAGATAAAACTCGGACATTTTAAAAGGTTGTCTCCCATCATGATCGCAATGAGGTGGAACACCATCGGCAATCTGAAAATCATCGATTTGAGCAAATCGGCCTGTTCGATACTCTCTGAGCTGAAGATTTAAATCATCATTTAAAGATGAAGAAGATGGGTGCTTCTGACAGTTTCTTGTCGTTTTGTTGACAACTGAGCCCAACGGACAACACTTTCGGATGCAATGAATTCCATCAGGTGATTCGTAATCATCAGCACATTTACTTGGAATGCAGAATCGGGCGATTAATGGATCATCGAATGAGAGGCTCGTTTGATCAATACAGAACTCTTCTGGAGAGAAATTGTGGTTGATTCCATCTAAATCCAGTTGCAAAGTCCCATCCTCGTAGAAATGGAATTTTGAAGAAGTTTTTCCCAAGAAGCCTTCTGAACATTTGATTGATTTGACATTCAATTTAAATTTGACATTAGAGGAAGTCAAATCCGTGAAGAATAAAGTTTCGTTTGTCGTGATAGAACGAACTGGTAATAGAAATGCCTTATTTTGATCCCGATTTGAATCGATTCTCCCTGATGACCTGCAGTAGTTAAGGCCCGTCTTGTACAGATGGCCGGGCGGGCAGCATTTCAGTAAATTAATGCCTCTGGAGTGGGTTTTGTTATTTACTTGCTGTATTGATAGACTAGGTGTAGGACTGGTCGACGGACGAAGAGATCCTTTGACTGATGAGGAAAGAAGGACAACTGCTAGTAGGATCGATAATTTAATTTGGCCCATTTTCAATCCATTTATATCTAAAAGATAAAAACGTAAAATGTTATAAATTATCTCTCGTAATATATTACTCGTAATGATGAGTTATGTTACTGCACTAAAACTAATTTTTAAATTAAATTAATAATATTGCACATAATGTATATTATAATTTAATTTAATAAAAAAATAAGTTTTAATTCAAATTTTGCACCAAGCCTAATGTACAGTGCATTAGTCTTAGTGCAAAATTTGATTTATTAACTAAAGGATCGTTAACTTTGACTTTGAAACATTTGTCCATTTTTATCTTTGAAGGTTCCTTTAAAGAAATTAATTTAAGTAAACCGATTACCAATCTCTTAATATTATTCTTAAGTAATGCTCTAACAAAACTTAATAACTAAGAAATATAATAGGCTTTTATCATTATAAAAAAAATTATTGGCTTAGGGCACCTATTATATTAATAACTTTTAAATATTTTATGCATTACCTTTTAATTCAAGTTATGCATGAAATAATACTGATGCTTAAAACATTGTATATAACATTTAATGGGTGGAAAGATTGTGAGTAGAGGGCGACTTATCCACGCTGTCGTGTTTCCCACACTGATCAGATGCTTAGCACTTCACGCGACGTCTTCCCTTATTTTCTAGGACAGCGGTGCAGCACGCGCGCAGTAGTAGCTGTCAGCCTTGCTCTTTTTTAACCAATGCTAAATGTTCAGAAAGCTTGAACAAATCTAACTTTTTTTTCTCCTGCTGCGATGCGTATAATTGATTCAAGACATATTAGTCTTTCTTTTCTTTTCAATAACAGAATCATGTCGAGGTCGTTTATTTATTATTCTAGGGATGAGGCAACAGTAACTCAATATAGTTATAATATTATAAATCATATTTTTAGAGTTTTAATTTAGGTGATAGGATCATAGAACTGTCTTTATTATATATATGTAATAGGCCTACTGTAAGTGTACTCGGATAATTTGTTTACATTACTTATTACTCTATATTAATATAAATAACATATGCTATTCGAATTATAATAGTAAGGATTGCATTTTATAGATATTGCATCGAAGGCTGAAAATTGAGCTCACATGTCTTACATGTATTTGAGGTAGCGGCGTATGATGAAAAGATAATGTCGTTTCGGTCTCCTGGATTCATGCCATGAATACGTTTTTTTTATTATATCGACAAGTTTTTCTCTTGGAGACTTTTAAGGTCGTTGGCAATTTGCCAAGCTCCATCTACGCGAGAATCAGCAGTGTTATGTTGTCCTGTGACCTAACATTTATTACTTCTGGATATTATAAGATTATATGGATATCAAATTTTTATCTAGTTTTCTATACTTTTATACGAAAATTTACATATATATGTAACAATATATATATATATATGTAACAAACCTGTAAATATTTATTAAAGTATATTTATTGTGAATTTCTGTTTAATTTGAGAATTTCTAGCAAGCCCTCACCAAAGTAGTTTCGCTTACAGTACCGGCTCGGTTATAAGGACAAGTTGTGCTGCGAGTCCTAATTTTCTAATCGAATTGTCCTTAAAACCGAGTACCCATCGTAGTAGTAGTAGAAATGCCACTTCAAGTGCAATGCGCAAAATTTTTAGATTCTTTTTCAGTTCCAGGTTTAAAAAAAAGTTGTCCCCCACCCTTTTTCCATTTTCTATCCCTTCTCCCTCCGTATTTCATTGTCCAAAAGGAAGAAAAGAAGGAAAAGGGGAAGAATTAGTGAATATTTTAAAAAATTCCCCTTTCGCGCCAAAAAGGTGTGCAAGAAAAAATCGTTCTTCTAACCGCATTGTCTTTATAATCGAGCCGGCACTGTATTGGGAGTGAACATTGCATTCGCTTGGCTAAGCAATAATAACAGGAGCACTAGATGGAAGTAGCAAAATGTTCGTTTCTTTTTTGTTGTTGTTTTATTGATGATTTATTGATTTTAGTCATTTGATTTATGATTTAGATTTTCGAAAAAGAAAATAAAATAAAAATTGAAACGCTCTAAATAAAAAATTAATAAATCAATACCAATTGATCCCAATTCCCCAACACTGTAAAGAGATGCTATATAAGAATCCTTGTAACTTTAATAAATCAGTGTATAATCTGTTTGACTGAAGTTGATTATGTAAAAGTCTCTTTTATAACGATTTTTTTTCGGTACTAATAGCTACGCTTTTTTATGTTGTTTGAAGCTGCTGGATATGGTCTTCTTCCATGGTATCGAGTCACTCAACCGATAATGGATTAGGCCTATACATATAAAATTGGCCATTTCCAGGAAAACATCCGGATGTCGACGCTCATCATGTATGACATGTTGTAGAAGGCAGAGGAGGCCCGAGCAGCTGCTCGCAAGCAGATATCCCCCATTTTTCAAGCAAAATGCGTGATAAAATCTATTGAATGTAGGCCGCATGTGACATGTGCAACTTGCCATTATATTGACCTATATATTGATTTATTGAATACTAACCATAACCTTTCACTACTCACTCAATTAAGATATCTTAATTATATTTTCTCAAATGCAATCAATGATTGTATTTTCAACCGTTTATAAATTCATAATTAAAATCTAGAACTTAAACGGACGTTTTTAAGCAAAACTCTTTTAGGATTTGCTTTATTTACTTTAAAGTCTTCATACAGTTTTTTAAAAATTATATTATGATTTTAGATTTTTTTTCCCCATTATATTTGATTAGATGTATTTAGCTCATCAATCTGTTAATATCCGCCTACTTGAATAATATAGAGCATCAATATCGTTCATAAGTTATGCACGGTATTCACGAGAAACCCATAATATAAGTGCGTTGAAAGCATGATACTATTCATATTGGAGTCTGAACCCAGCCACTGTACCTTTTCCAGGGCCACCGCAAGGGTAGGGTCACTGGGTACTTTGTACGCGGGCGCACGCTCGGTCGCAAGAGGCGCAAGACACGGGGTTGACGGGGCGCAATTTTCCATATTTTTTTTTCGCCGGGCGCCACATAGGCTAGCGGCTTGGGGGCGGCCCTGACCTTTTTCATTTCTACAATAAGTACTTTTGGCTGTTTAACAAAAATATGTCAACTTAGGTCTACTTTTAAGTTGGAAAATGGAAAACAAAAACTTGTTATATCTGGTACTGTATACTTAAGCCTATAAGGTATATATACTTAATCTAAATAGAAATATATACTTAGTCTGCAGATTAAAATATAACTCAAATGTTAAAAATTTAATTGTGAATTTATAGCTGTATCGTCTCGTGATGACAACTCTATTATATATATATATATATATATATGGCTTCAGCTTTATAAGTTTAGATACATGTATTTATGAACGAGGAATATTTATGCTGTAGCCTACTGGTGATTAGTGTCGGATATTACTTTTGATTTAAAAATATTATAATTTATTAGATACTAGCTGGCCCTTGCTTCGGCTTTGCCCGAAATGTCTCTAAATTTGTATTGATTGGTGTCTGTGTTCATGCATTGATTCGCAGTGTTACAACCCGTAATAACAACTATTTTACTTTTGTTATTCAACCAATTTGACATTTCTCAGGCGGCCTGAGCGGCCACCTTCGTTCAAGGACTTAACTAAGGTTTCTTCGCAACTCGAGAAAATACTTGCAAGTAAAGTTTTGTTCTCTAAAAGACACATATGCAAGTTAATCACCGTGATAGCGTTATTGCGTTAGCGTTAATAATCTATCCCATTTATTCCTCAAATACTAAAACTAAATTTGCAAGTTAAAAGTTCAACTGCATTCTCTAAACCCCTCCCCCTAGAAAATTTGGACCAATCAGGGAATTTCTTGATACAAACAACTTTTTGTTTTATACATATAGATAGAAGTAAAATAGACTTTCTCCAATAGCATGTAGATTTTTTGCGTATTACAGAGTTTCTCCTTAATAAATGTATGTAACGCACAAACCTAAACTAAAGAAGAAGATATCGTGATCTCATGTATGAATTAAAAAAAAGTATCCCCACTCTTGTTGAGTGTGCCTCAAACTTAAATTTGTATATAAACTTATCTCTATTTACAAGGTATACACTTGTTAAGTTTAACTTCAGCAGATTACTCTTTTCAAAAAAAAAAAAATTAAAAAGCTCTCTCTCTTATTTCATGAGTAATCCTTTATTGAAATCTTGAAACTGGTGCGAGGAATCGAAAAAATTCAAATACGAAGAGAAACTCACGAATGCAGCAATATTGCTGAGCACAAAACTTCGAGCATAGTTTGATCTAGTCACGTGCACATATAAGTTGCGATCACGTGGGTTGGTATGGTTATACACGTGAGTGACAAGTATAGTCAATATATCAAATCTCTATGGCGTTAGGATTGTGACCCCAACCATCACGTGTCATTTTATACTCCTTTTACATCGTGCATCGACCCATGTATTATCGATAGATGGATAGACTTCTTCATCCATCACTCACTAACTTTTTCTCTATAAGTTTGCAAGGCCAGTCTTTTGCCGTAATTTCTGTCAAGCGCTCCGTCGAGCTATTTTTGATTGGCGTCCATTTTTTATCTAATTTTCTGGTTTTGGTCGAACATTTTGGCGTTCCAAAATATTTTTTTGTCCTCCTCGTTTTATTCATCGTCTTACCAGCTTTAATACGCCTATAAGCTTGTGACGAAAATTAATAATCTTTTGGCAATGTATTCTAAAAGAGCAAAAGTTATTAATATATATATTTTTTAGTACCGTATTGTGTCAGCACTCAGCAGGGCGGCTAAAAACAAAATAGAAACAAAAAATATTGTCATCTGTCGCAATTTACATGGTGTTGTCCCGTTTTCGGCTTCCTTCCGCAGCAGTCACACACATCCTCGCCCTTTCAAGACTTACTCTTAAATTTAAATAATTGCGAGCCAGTGGAGTTTTTTTGAGCGAAGCAAACAAAAAAGGAAGCGTAGGTATAGCTGATAAGCCGTGCGAAAGCGTGAATAAGAAATTTTATCTAGGAACTGTAATTTTTAGATGGTTTCTTTTTATTGAGCAGGTATTTGTCAGTCACCCAAAATATATGTTGGCCTAGGGACTATTTTATTTTGGGATGGTTTCTATTTGTGAGCATCTTTTTTGCCAGTCCCACAAAATATACTCTTGCCTAGGGACTGATATTTTTTAAGATGGTTTCTTATTATGAGCTTGTATTTGCCAGTCACACAAAATAAATGCTTGCCTAGGGACTTTTAATTTTTGGGATGGTTTCTTTGTGTGTGCATGTCTTTGTCAGTCACACAAAAATTCAAAGTTGGCTAGGTACTACTTTTTTGGAATGGTTTCTTTTTTGCGCGCATGCTTTTGTCAATTAAGCCAAAGTGCGCATTTAGTATTTATGAGTTTGTAACTCTGGTGTATTTTTGCCTAGGGACTACTTTTTTTGGCAGATGGTTTCCATTTTTGCGCATGCGTTTGTAGTTCACTTATTTCCGTCGGGAGTATTTTACTTTCAGATTTAATTTTGCGCGCATTAATTTGTAGCGTTAATGTTAATTTGTAAGCATGTTACATACACGTTGGAAACGTTTTTTATACTTAATACAGGTTTCTGTTTAACTGTTTGTAACTTTAAAATATTATATAAGAAAATAACTTTAAAATATATATATAATATATTAATAATATTGGGTTTTGTTGTTATAAATGTTCTAATTTCTAATCACAAAGAGGTTTAAAACAACTGTTTGTATAGGTGTGCAAATCTGTGTGCGTTCGTGATCAGTATATTGTCGCACCGCCGATTGAATCGACGCTGGTATAGTTTAATTAAATAACTAGGGTAATAAATCAGTAATTCTCAAGAGCGAAGTAGGAGGGCTGAAGGGCTGAGGGCATTCGCCAAGTCCGGATCTGCCAGATCTTACGTTAAAACTTGAACAAACCTTTTGACTTGAAGAGAAATCATAGCCTATAAGTGGAGGTTAGAACCCTTGATGAGTAATAAATAAATAAATTGACACATAATAATCCCCATGCCATTGTCAGCCCCCTTAAATGTCTCCCACGTACCAGCTTGGGAGTCAAGTGGGAGACAGGCAAAAGGCTACGTCACGTTGCCTTTTGAACATAAAAGAAACTTAATTTTTTTAGTATTTTACACTCTGTTCTGAATCTCTACCAATACACTTCGTTGTATAACAGCTATGCCTTCATTAACAAGCAACTAGCTGATTCTGCACTTTTATTATCTTTGGGTTCGTCATTCTAGCATAGTGTAAGGTCAGTTTCATATCAGTTTCATTAAAAATATTTTTACTTTATAGCCTGTTTGAATCTCGCTGTAAGAGGCTTGTTACAAATTATGGGTAAGATTATTTATAGGCTAATTAAGTCGCACCGCCAGCTTAAATTTTCTACCGCCGAGCTACTTTTGATAAAATAATGTGAATCACTAATGAGATTAATGGCCGCCTCTAAGACTTTCTATTCTTAGCTATAAGTTCGACTCGCTCTCGGACGCCAAAGTGTCACTGGGGACGAATAGGATTTGAAGGAAGAAAATACGAACTTGGAGCAAACTAATTAGAAAACTATGAACATCATTTTCAGAGTGAAGCCGACTACTATATCGTATAATGATTTTGTGACGAGAGAAGCATCTCAATTCTTCTATAGTGGAAGAGTCGACATACGAGCTAACCAATCGAGTTTATATTTAGCTATTTTCATTAATAAAAACGGACGAATTTTATATTGAACATATTATTTTCTATATGAGAGAGTATCTCACTTGGTTTTTTTTTATAGCTTACAAGGTTGTTAAACATGAACCTTTTTTTTTACAAAATAAACACAAAGAGTCATTACTGTAAAAAACCTAGTGTAAGAACACTTAATGAAATCGAGATCAACTGTTCAGTTGATTGTAATTAGGCATCCACACACTTATTACAATTTAAAACATTTTCTCTAAAACAAATTTAGGATGAAAGGAATATTAATGAGCATTTTAAAGGTAGCTTTATTTATTTATTTATTTATTATTTATACCATAACTTGTATTCCTAGAGCTATTATTTGCATGTTAGGTAAAGCCTATTTAAGGCATTAGAATAGGCTATAGTTTTCAGATAAAAAGATATTTGCGGTTACTTGATGTTTTATAGTTGGCAACACGCTTATTAAACATGTATACTAAATGGCTCAGAGACCGCGGCAGGCTCTACCAACGTCTATTTGACATAAGTTAAGGCTTTACGGTTTGCTAAAGCATGCGACACTCAGCTAGGGATATATTATGTACCTTCTCTTGGGACAAACTCTTTAGAGTTGGAGAGTGTCTCTGGTCCGCTTAAATATGTTATTAGCTGACACTGCAATTTCGTCTTGTAAGAATTTCATGATCCAGCACAGTCTGATGGGTTCATTTGGCAATGGACATCTGTCACGTCAGAGAATGAGACAAGAAACTTAGCACTTTTGTGACTGGTGTACGCTGTACAATACTGATGATCTATAACATAGCTGACTGCTGATCTCTTTTTATCCTTTGTATTTAAAAGGAATTAAGTCTTGTTAAACACTTTATATTATATGTCTTTATATATGTATGTATGCAGAGAGTCGGGTAAAGAAAACGATACGACCTCGGCCCATACAAAGTTTTGCATCGTAGGATGACCCGAAGACTTATGGTAATAGATATATTAAAACTAGATAAAACGTGGCCATATTCTTATTTTATTCGATATTATTCATGATTTACTTTATTCGAATATACAGCTCACATTTCAATTAAAACGTTTATTTTGACATTACATAATTTGGTACATTTTGTAGATATTTTGCATGTATACGACAAATCCCCTGATTTTCCTTGGGAAAATATAATTTACGTACTTACATATAGCATACGGTGTACTACATTCTTTGTGTTTTATCATATGACAACAATAAAGAACATGTATTAATACAAATACGATAAAAATGTATAACTTTATGCTTAACTGTTTTGTTTTTTTACTTTACAACATTAATACATAGAACATTATCTCACATTATAATTTTAAATATATGAAATCGCAAGTTATTGATGGACGACAGTTAAACAAACACCACATAAATTTTAAAGACTTTTACTTAAAGAGAAGAAGTGGCAACTATTACCTGATTACTTTGAGCGCCGTCAGCGTTGTTACAATGTACAGAATGGTGGTAGCTGTTTGCGGTGGAAGTTGCTCCACAAGGTGGGGATGTGTGGTGCAAACAATTCTTGGGATCAGTTCTGCTCGCTTTGTTGAAATTGCTCATAGGCAACACGACGGAATGAGTATTGTTGTGAGTGTTGCTCGACTCGTCATTGCTACTGTTCTTCATGTTTTGGAACATTGCTCGACTTTCTGCCGATCGACGTCGTGGAAGACTTTGCCCTCTCACAAATTCATACGATGAAAACAATGTCTTCATCCAAGGGCAGTTCTGTAAGAGAAGCCGGCCTATTCTAGCTTTGCAAACAAAGTTGACGAAGATGATGAAGCCCATTAGGGAGTTGATTAAATCAGTGATGAACCAAAAGTAGAAAGAGCCGTCTAAAACGAATGAGATCACTTCGGTCGTCCAGGAGACGCCCATCAGAATGAAGAGGTTGAAGATCACACCGTACCTGTTGTTGTAGAAAAACGTATCATACAAAATAACCTTATAGGGAAAATGACAAATATTCAAAATTCTTAATTAATTGTAAATAAGATCAGGAAACAATTTAAATCAGAAAACTTATCAACTAAATGTTCAATCTTTATCTATATCCATGCTTGATTAAAAAGTCCAAAAATTTCAATATATATGAGGAAAAGTTGACATTTCAAATGATAGTAAAATTCAATTTATGATTCATTAAGGTATTATGTTGACACTCAATCCCTAAATCGAGGGAAAAAAGTTGGCTACAGATGGAAATGCTTATTTATTTCCTCTTTACCCTTTTGTTATTTTTTGCTCTAGTAAATGATAATATCAAAACTATATTAAGCTATCGTTGAAAAATTGAATTTACAATACGAGATAATAACAAATCTTTTGTTTTATTCATCCATTTCGCTTCACTAATGAGAATGACAATACTTACGTCACGTTTTCTAACTATAATAAAGCACGGCGCAGTAGATCTACCTCATAATAAGAGTATATTATCGGTACCTTTGTTTAACGTTTCGAGATCCGGCAGCGAGCTCTGCTTGGGTGCTTGACTGGTGAAAAAGTTTGGCCGTCAAGCAGAAAAAGATGAGGTTGAACAGAATCAGCACCGCCACTGGAACGTATAGGTAGACTAGAAAAGCTTCTTTGCCTGTAATGGTTGATACATTACACAAATATCATCAGTGTTTACACTTCTAAATGTATATATCAACGTACACATGAACCAGCATTTTGAAAAGCCAAACTTGGGTCGGACGATTTCATCATCCGGTCCGACTTCAATCAGATCCAATATTTGACCAACCAAAACTATGGCTAATGGGATTCCCCAGGCGTAGATTGAATACAACCCGAATCTCCGACCAAAGTGGTGCCGATTTTTGCATTCGACGGGCTCCAACGTCCTTAGTATTGAATCATTATTGTTATTTATTCGCGTCAGCACCCAATACAGTAACAAAAGTAATATAAACATACTTGAAAGTCCACCAGAGATCAAAGCCGACGACATTCAACCAAGTGAATGTACTCAAAAAGTAGAAATGAGCACAGATTGCTGTATTATACATTAATTGACGAGTTCTTATTGCTTTCTTTTTAAAACAAATGTAACGTATAACATAAATACCTAATGGTTTACAGAAAGCATAGATTTCTGGTTTTTGTTGATCAAGACCCACACCTAACTTGATCATCGCCAGTGAGACGTAGAAGAGAGCAGTGCAGGTGAAATAGCATTTTGTCGACACTCCGTGGATGTTGTCACGTATCTCAGGGATGACGATGTAAACAGCGATGGTTGCCACCAGGAAAAACGCAGAAACGAGCAAGAGATAGGGATGAACTTGAAGAGATCTTTTGGAATCATCCGTCGATGTGAAAACATTGGTGAAACATCGAATCCCTTCCAGCCGAATGATCCGCTTTTAGAGATGCAGACACAAGTAATTTAATTAGATATTTCTCTTGTCATCAAAGAGAATAAAGAAATAATTGCTTACTTGTTCGTCGTAGATGAAGTGATCGATACAGTATTCTTCGGTATCTCGCTCACTCTGGCAAGGGAAATTAGGGACATACCTAAACGTGACATTTTAATGATTCATGGTAAATAGAGCATAAAAAACTGTGACATACATTCGTCCATCTTTGAGAAGATAAAACTGGGACATATTGAAAGGCTGTCTCCCATCATTGTGGCAATGGGGTGGAACACCATCGGCAATCTGAAAATCATCGATTTGAACAAATCGGCCTGTTCGATACTCTCTGAGTTGATGGTTCACATCATAGCTGAACAACGAAGAGGACGGATGGATCTGACAATTTCTCGTCGTTTTGTTGACAACTGATCCAAGGGGACAACATTTTCGGATGCAATGGATTCCATCAGGTGATTCGTAGTCATCAGCACATCTGCTTGGAATGCAGAAGCGGGCGACCAATGGATCATCGGATGAGAGACTCGTCTGATCGATACAGAACTCTTCTGGAGGGAACTTGTAGCTCATTCCATCTAAATCAAGTTTCAAAGTTCCATCCTCGTATAATTGGAATTGTGTAGAAGTCTTTCCGAAGAAACCTTTTGGACATTTCATTGAATTGACATTCAATTTAAATCGGATATTTGAGTAAGACAAGTCCGTGTAGAACAGAGTCTCATAAGTGCTGATAGAGTGAACTGGTAATAGAAACGCGTGTTGATCCCGACTTGAATCGTTTCTCCCTGATGGTCTGCAGTAGTTAAGACCGGTCTTGTACACATGACTGGATGGACAGCATTTCGCTAAATTAATGCCCCTGGAATGGGTTTTGTTGTTTACTTGCTGTATTGATAAACTGGGCGTAGGACTGGTCGACAGACGAATTAGGGATCCTTTGGCTGATGAGAAAAGAAGGAAAACGACTAGCAGGATAGATAATTTAAGTTGCTGCCCCATTTTAATCCCATTCATACCTAATAGAGAAACATTAATTATGTGAAATTCCTCGTCTTTCATATTTATTATGTGTAAACAAAATTATCTTTACAAAAGTGTTTATTACGTTAGGTTTTATTAAGGTAGCTAAATGTACAAATAAAACTACAAATCATACTTATTGTAATGTAGCCTACACCTAAATAAATTTCTGCCAACTTGACGGAAACATTACTTATATAGAGAGAGGGAGACTTTATGAATAGGGCGACTTTTCCACACTGTCTTGGTTCCCACACTGACCAGAAGCTCATAGCGCTCCAGGTCTTTTCTTGTTTTTGGGGGGGAGTAGCACTGAGCAGTATTACGTGCGCAGCAGCTTCAGCTTTGCTCTTATTTTGCTGTCGTTATAGCTTTAACAAATTCATGTATTTTTCTCCTGCTATGATGTACTGTATAATCGATGCAACGACACATCAGTTTTATTTTCTTTTTAATAATATATCACGATGATAGTTTTTATAATCAATGGAGGAAGCAATTCTACTAAAAAAATCTTGTTTTCAAACCTTTGATTAACAAAGAGCAATGACCCCTTCGTTATGACAATATATATATATATTGTTGCATGTATGAACGCACCAGAATATTTTGTTTTATCCTATACATAATCGTCGACATATTATTATAATAACATGTTGTGTTTGAACTAAAAGAATAAAAGCTGCAGATAAAAGCATAAAAAATTGAATATAAAGAATAAAGATAGTATACTGAAAATATAGTACGTATGTTTAAGTGTATGAATTTTAGTCCAACAGTATAATGTAAGGAAGTATGCATTATAGATTTACACGGGATATAATTGATCAAATGGCGGTCTATTGTGAGCGACAAGATAATCCATTGATAAAAATAAAAATATAACTCAAAGCAAAACAAGTAAATCTCGAGCAGTCTCTTGAATTCGTATAACGGTTGGTTTTTGATCAGACTTCTGCAAAGATCTCGTTCAAATAGACAGCAGGAGAGCGAATATGTTGGTGAAAGACGCCCTATTGCCCCTTAGTCTCTTGGAGGACTTGACTGCCGCCTATTGGCTTCCAGGCTACTCAAATTGCTGCTTAAGCTCGACCATCCAGGGATGTGAAGTGTGGTATATGCCGGCATTTTAAATACAATTTGAAATTATACAGGAAATCCAGTGTAAAGCGATTCTTGACTCCTTGATGGAATAAGTGCCTCAATTGGCGAGTAAGAAGCTTTCGAAGTCAATGTGTGGGATTATCAGTGCGTGAGCAAGAATCTTAGAGGTAGTAAGTTGAAATTGCCAGCCCTGGTGACGGCAGAGATTTATTGCCTAATATCCATATAAAGCGCTTTTTCCTTTGGAGCTCAATTATTTTAAATTATCAAATTATTTATGATTTTACAAAGAAAAATAAGATTTGTTTAATAAACTTATATATAAATAATCGATGCTGCTGGCTTCTTTTTTTATTCTATCTTTTTAAATTGAAGCTGATTATATTAAGCTTCTTTAAAAAAATTTAAAAAGTATTCTCTGCTAAGTGGTGTTTCTTGTGTATATATTGCTTATTGAAGCTGTTGGAAATGGTCTAATATCTCCCTGGAATCGAGTCACTCAGCCGCGATTACTCTATATAAAACCGGTCATTTCTCCGGAGCAAACCCGGATGACGCTCATAAATGGGATGTTGTACATGCTGGAGAAGGCGGAGATCGGGCAGAAGAGCAGCTGCTCGCAGGGAGATATCCCCCATATCTTAAGTTATATCCAGGCTAGTGAATCTAGGTCGCGCATGTGACTTGCGATTTGGAATGATATTGACCTATATACATTCTGGGTGGAGGAGAAGCTACTCTTCCTTCTTCTTGTCTTCCGATTTGTTATTCTGACTGTAAACTGCTGAATATTTGATTTAATTTTAAATAAACGGTAGGCATTTCTATAGATATGGACGAGGCTAATTTTTATTCGGATATATAATGCACTCTATTGTGGGGGTTTTGGATTTAAAAAATTGCTGCATGTAGATTATATACAGTGCGGACGACTAAGTGTCGAGTCGACTAAATGTCGAATGGATTCGAGAGATTCAAGACTTAAGAATCGAGTCGAGTTAGTCTACTGCTTAAAAATCGATTTGAATCTAGTCTTGAGTTAGTAATTTGTTTTTCAAAATGAGTCTGCTGGATCTCGCAGTTGTATTAGGGCAACCTCAATTTTTAAACTTTGGTAGGCCTACTGCAATGTTATTGGAATGTTGAAATGCATCTTAGAAAATTAGCTACAACAAAGTAGTGCGACGACACCACTCGTTTCACCGTGTGATGATTTCTTAGGGTCTTTTGAAGATGCCCCGATGTCACCTCTTTCTGAGCTTGAGCGATACCTTTCTGACCCAGACAAGAATGTCAATATGCTCTTGAAATATCCTTCTATCATGTCCCTCTTTGTTCGATTGAGCACAATATTGCCATCGAGTGCTCCCGTGGAGTGGCTGTTTAGTACCGGCTCGGTGGTGCTGACCGCTAGAAGAGGCCGTCTAAACGATATTCTGCTGGAGCACTTGATATTATTGAAGATTGCTTTGAAACTGTGAATCTATATGTTGAACTGATATTATGTATTCTGATGTATCTCTGGTTGTAACCTTAAAAGAAGTGCAAAAAAAAATACACATGTAAGGTAAGATTCAATTTGAATCTGAGTTTAGTCTCATGAATCGACTCTCAAAAGTTTTACAAAATTGAATTTTGAGTCTAATAGTCAGATTAAATATTTTTAAAAGTGCTGATCCTTGAATCTAGTCAGATTAAAAAAAGTTGAATCGTCCGATCACTGATTATACACGCGCTTGATGAATATTATTCCATCTGTAGCCTAATATTACATAAACAAAATATTCAATTTTCATCTGGTTGATTCTATATATTATTTTTCAAGGGGATCTGCTCGAATATCTTTATAAAGTGTCACTATATAGATGCGACTCTTTGATCGCACTACGTGGTGAATATTTCCCATACGAAAATTTTCCTGACATATCAGTGAATATCAGCGTGATTTTTTGGAATTCGGCATGATAATACCTTTTATCACTGAGAAAAATGAAAAGTTAAACTATTTCAGTTAAAAGTTTGAAAATTTTCTAAGTTGGATAACTGTTAAAGCATTCGAATTGTCAGCGATATGGTTGTGCATCGACTTATCTGCTGATGAATTGGATTATCCCTGATTTAGTACATGATTTCATTGTCGATTAAATGGATGACGAGGTACTGACGAAACTTGAATTTTCATAATGCAACAAAATAACTGATTAACTTAATGATATATCAACAAATTGTCATTTCAATTGTCACGTTGATGTGAATTTGATAAAAATAGACAGCAATACAGTGAATATATCATGCATTAAGTCATCTGTTATCAAATACTTTTGTTGTTAATAGATGTTACTTCTGAAAAATCCATATATTAATTAAAGTATAAATCTACTTTTATCAGCGGCACTTTTCGACTACAATTTATCCGGCGATGTATTTCTCTTTCGTCTTGTGACGTATCATTGTCATTATCCATCCATAAATATATTGTATTAAACAATTTTTGTAAAAAAATATGTTGAGTATATTTGTCATTAATATGTAGGCCTATATACATTTTCAAATCCATCAATATCTGTGCCATCTTTTACAACTAGTGTGTTTATAGGTATGATTAGTAACGAATTATACTTGTGACTTCCAAGTATACAAAAGGAATGGTAAGTTGTAATGGAATGAACCTATTTACTAATGAATAGTACAGTGAATACTGAAAGTCGTATATTTTATTATCATATAGGATTGGAATGACCACGTATTGAAAACAATCCTAATTTGTAAACTAAAGCATTTGACTTTCGATATGCGGATATCAAATGATAAATTAGAAAAATAAATAAATGATTTTTTTATAAGTAAGCATGTGCTGCATCATGCACATGGCTTCATTGGTGATTTGTCAACTGATTAGTTGGGCTAATTATTAAGTGTTTAACATTTAGTTATAACACTAAAGAAATTAGCATTTACCATTGGCATGCGTATGCCTAAATTAGTGGTATGTAATGATTAGTCTAACTATTTATCTAGTCTTTCTCATTTGGTTTATCACTTTAATAATTAGCAGTGCCATTGCTATATGCATATACCTTCATTGGTAATTTTTCAACTGATTAGTCGGGCTATTTACCAATTGTTAATCATTTGAGTTGTCACTAAAGCAATTATAACAGTTTCGGCAGCCATTTGTTTGCATATACCTTCATTGGTGATTTATCAAGTGATTTGTCTGATTTATCAAGTTTTTTTTTTCAATTGGTTTAGCACTAGACGTGTGCATTATTTGTTGATGAATTGTGTTATTGCTGATTTCAAATATTTAAACATGGTCTATTAACAGATGTAAGGGATAATAAGCATGAAATAACATTTTTAAAACATATTTTCATTAAATAAAGACTCACTTGATGATTTATCAAGTTTTGTCATTTAAAGTGTCACGCATTGTCACACTCTACTGTATTGATTTTAAAACGAGTATTTTCTTATTTTTAAACTGCCAACACTGGGCTAGCTGAACTTACGCTGTGAAGATATACAAACTTTATTCTTGTTGACTCTAATTCACCAGGATAAATTTATGTTTTCCTTTCAATTTTCCAGATATATCAGTAAATATCAGTGTAATTTTTTTTGAATTTGGCATGATAATAGCAGCTATCACTGTGAAAAAGGAAAAGTTTAGATATTTCCGTCAAAAGGTTGCAAATTTTCCAAGTTCGATAATGGATAGAGCATTCGAATTGTCAGCGATATAGTTTTGAATTAACTTATCTTCTGATGCATTGGGTTGCTGATTTGGCGTATGATTTCATTGTAGATAAAATGGATGGCGAGGTATTGATGAAACTTGAATTTTCATAATGCAATAAAATAACTGACTAATGACATGTCAACAATTTGTCATTTCAGATGTCACATTGACATGTATTCGATAATTTAGACAAAAATACAGTGAACTTATCATGCATTTAGTCATCTGCTATTATACATTTATATTTATTCAAATCCATCAATATCTATGCCATCTTTTACAACTAGTGTGCTTACGTACAGGTATGATTAGTAACTAATTATACTACGCGACTTCAAAGAAAACAAAAGGACGGACAAGTTGTTATGAAATAAGCCTGATGTTTACTAATAAATTAGATAATGAATTCTGGAGGTCGTATATATGTTCTAATATATAAGATTGGATTGGCAATGTATTGTAAACAATCCTAATTTGTAAATGAAAGCATTTGAATCTCGAAATGTTACCTTCAAATAACAATTCGGCAATGTCCTTCATGCATATATTAACATTGTAGATTTGTTAATGATTAGTCTGACTACTTATCAAGTGGTTATCATTTGGTTGTTATCATTGTTGTTGGTGGCTAACATTTGGTTATATCACTATAGCAGTTAGCAATTGCTATTGACATGCAAATACCTTCATTGGTCATTTGTCAACTGTTAAAACGGACAATTTATCAAGTGCTTATCATTTGGTTTGTCGCTATAGCAATTAGCAACTGCCATTTGCATGCATATACCCATATACTGATGATTTGACTTTACACCAATGTTGACTAATCGGTTGAAAATATGTAGACTAATTAGTCTTACTATCAAGTGGCAATCATTTGGTGTATCACTAATTTTCCCTGTGGTATTAAATTTTCCCTCGTTTTCTCCCTTTTTTCTCGTGGACTGAATCTGTGAGAAAAAGTTGGAAATGCCCGGAGATGTTTTAATAATTTGAACCTTTCCAATTTTAGATTTTCCAATCAAGGATTAAAATAGACAATTAATTGACACATGGAATTGTAAGCCAATAACATGTCAGAGACCAATTCACTTAATTGTAGTATTATAATCTACTAGTAAAAGCATCAGAAAAAGTATAGACTATTATATCGACTGATAAATCACATATTACAATTCATTATTTATTTATCTATTTACTATGATGATATGTATGCATGTTTTTGACAATGATAATCATGTGAATCGTCATAGTTTTACCCATTATAGCCCTTATAGGCAGGTACTGTTAAAATGTACTTGGGTAAAGTATGTTTTAATCATTTGAAAACTGCCAATTGCATATGTTCTCTTTAAGAACTAGAATTCAAAATTAAGCGACACATTATATTATTATAGACCATGCAGATGTCAGACATTAAGTCCCTTGAAATGTTGTACCGTCTACTAGTTGAAGAACCAATAGAAGTATCGACTACTATATCGACTGATAAATCTGCTCTTTTGTCATGTTCATAACGATTATGTGTATGGCATGTTTTGAATGCTGATAATCATGTAGGTTAACTCGTGATTTGTCAAATAATTAATCATATATGCTGCAATATAAACTATTTACAGTAATGTTTATTAATGTAATCCATAAGACTGTTGAAAAATGCAATATTTAACACCTTGATCCCAACTCAATGTTCTTTTTTACAATTATTTTCATCTCTTGATGTCGTTAACAGCCTTAGTAATAGCTCCGATTGAGAAATCACCATCATGTTCGATTTTGAGTATACGAGGCGTCTAACATTTATTGATTTATATAATGATAAGTTCATAAAACATGTATGGTTTCAAACAATCAAATGAAATGTTAATCAAAAAACTAAAAGTTCGTCTTTAGTTTCTTATATTTCCCCCTTAAATTACCTCTAATGATTCGGAGTAATATTTTTTTTTATATTCCAATATGCGTAATATATATTGTACATATTATATACGAGTTCCATCTGATACACTATCACCCGCACAGTAAGTAGATTCGGGAATAAAGTAGTGCATACACTCTTTAGCTATAATACGAATGTATATACTTAAAAGTTCTAACGAGTCTACCCATACAATATGTGTTTTTTCTACTATATCATTCGATTCGTCATCACTCTACAGCATATTCCTTAAATTTTTCTACCACTCAAGTTCAAATAGCAGTGTTGGTAGAGCGTCGGATCATCAACTGGAAGGACCAGCGTTCGAAGCTCCACTTCATCATAAAATATGTGTGTTTAAATTGTTGTACTGTATCATATAACCTGTTGAATGAATTGTATATATTGTATTAAAATCTGAATTGCCTGTAAATATGAATGCGAAAACTAAGTTAGGAACCTCCATCAGTGAAGTTTTTTTCGCTTATTGCTAAAGTGTCCGATTAAATCAAAGCACAAAGACATATTAAATCAATACATAATCATACTGATAAAGGATATTTATCAACAGCTTTTCAGGAGGTATATTAAATAAATCATTTGCCCATTTGATGATAAGTTCCAAATATCCCTTATTCGTTCTTAAAGAAAACTGAAATTTGAACCTGATATGTCATCTTGATAATTGCAAATAATATTACCTGACATAACATAAAAAAATATCTAAAATAATTAAATGCTTTGTCGGATGATTATAAGTTGACATATAAACTGATACCGATACGAAAACGCAATCGATTGATCATCCAATTTCTAATGACATAAAATGTTTATCATACACATTTTACCCATAATTCAGTGAATATTATACGTGATAAAGTGTTCCAAATTCTGATATTTCTATTGATAAAATTTTATGCTGATAAATCATGCGGATAATGATAATTATTTTCGTATGGGCTTATATAAAACCAATATTTAATCTTGTTTGGATTCATAAAGCGCGGCCCCAATATTCAGCATCAGGCTTGAAACTTCAAGTATATGTATATATTCCAGTTTTGTATGATGAAAATGCATGACGTTAGAACTGTTATATACTCAGATGCTGGGTTTAAGATCAAAAGATATATTCGTAACACGCCCGCAGCTTACATTAGTGTATCTTAGCCTATCTATTATAAGCTAAGTTTGGTATATATAGTCTCTAATATTATAGAAGTTTCACTGGAATAGATAAGCTAGGAGCCATAACTGATCATATAAGCGTCTGTTGTCAGCAGTATACATTATAACAGAAGTATACGAACGTATTAAAAATATTGCTGAATAAGCAAAAGAGAAGAGAAGATCTTATAACTTTAATCATGTCCTGTATGTTTATATTTCAAAGAAAAGGGTCAACACCTATGTCTCTCAACTTCTCTGATGTATCTAAAAAGAGTTATCACCAACCGAGTATATAGGTCAATGTGTAGTCATCATCACATACCATTAATCAACATTATTTCCTAAACATAATATATTGTGGCTCTGAAACATCAGTCAACCCTGATAAAATAAGTTGTTTTCTTTCCTGCTAGGACTGAGTAAACTTAGTCGACCTTGTCATATATGTATAGTTTTGTTCTTATTGTGCGAATTTCATGACCCACTGCAATCGGATGGCGAACTCTTTGATAGTTGACATCACAGAGTAGAGCGAAACAAGCAACTTTGCACTTTATTGGTATACGATATCATCAACAAATCTCTTTTATATATAGGTTCAGAAAGACTTTGAAACTCTTTATATGCATGAGCATGGGGCAAAAGTATAATACTAAAGAACTTTTAAGTATAACCTATTAGTTATCATGATGGTGACCTCAATCTTGTCATGGTGGCTGTGAGTTGAGTTACTATTGTTTGACCCCCGTATGATGATGGTCATCATCATTTATCAACGTATTCTGTAAGCTTTCATTTCCTCTTATGTCGCATGAATGAAATATGGTAGATATTTTTCAAAAATAATGTTTATAAGTTGAAAGTTCTCAAAAGCGTTTTTGATAGATAAAAAAAAACCGTTTCAATTTTGAATGGCACATGTTTAAGTCTTTATTTATCGATAGTTCGATACCATCTAGCGTTCAAATAAAATAAACAAACAAGTGTTTGAGATCTACGATACTTTTGACAAATGTGAGCGGGACCACTGCTAGACGGCGCGCCATTCGCGAGATATAAATATATAGGTCAAATACTGTAAGTGATAACACACAATATATAAGATAGAACAACAATATCATTATCACAGTAGTATAGAGTGATAGCTGAATAAGTGAAAGCAATTCACCGGGAGCTACCGAGCTAGTCAATCCCTCTCTCTTTCTCACTTAATAAGCAATTTATGAAAAATATGAGCAGCAGATCAGAATCCCTTAAACCGACACAATGGGCCCTTTACTTGGTTATCCGGCTAATAGGATTTTTACTAGCAATCCTTTTAATCATTCCTTTGAGCATTGCCTACCTCTTTTCTAAAGATCGGCAGCATTTCTGGACACCTAAAAAGAGAAGTAAACCGAAATGTTTGACCGATCCAACCCTAGGTCGTCACTCATTTGCCCAGCTCAAGGTATCCATATAATTTGTGTATCCTTCTTTAAAATTATTTTATTGTCAAACTCAATTTAAATCAGGACGTGAAACTGCACTATGTTGAAGCAGGCGACCGTTCAAAACCACTGCTGCTCTGCCTCCATGGCTTTCCCGAATGCTGGTACTCTTGGAAATACCAATTGCAATTCTTCTCCAAAAACTATTGGTATTTGCATTACTTAAATTACTGTTTAACGAATTCGAAAAACATGAATAGTATAAAAGGGTTGTGGCAGTGGATATGAGGGGCTACGGCGAATCCGACAAACCTCAGGGAAAAGAGCATTACAAAATGTCCTTTTTAGTCAAAGATGTGCGTCAACTCATTTCTAAACTTGGTAGAATAATTACTTTTCGAAAGAATTATAATAATTAAAACTGATATTAATCCTTTAAAAAGGAAGAGAAAAGTGCATTTTAATGTGTCACGATTGGGGCGGAGCAGTTGGCTGGACATTTGCAGCTCTCCATCCCGAAATGTTGATCAAATTAGTCGCCATCAACAAGCCCCATCCTGCAACAGCTAATCTTTACCTAAAAACCACCAGCCAGTGCATCACTTCTTGGTAATGATAACCAATAAAACTTTTTTGAAAAAAATCTGATTGATAGTATATTTAAGGTATTTCTACTTTTTCCAAACTCCTTGGATCCCCGAACTCTTTACTGCATCAAGAGACAATTTTATTTTTAATTCGACGATTAAGAAAGCATTCAAGCCGAATGATTCTGAACAGGCTGTTGAAGCTTACAAATATTACTACAGCCAACCTGGTAAAAAGGATAATAGAGCTATAAAATTGATTATCAATTAATCAACCTAAGATTTCTATTATTATGTAAGATGCATGGAGTGGTCCAATAAATTACTATCGTGGATTATTCGATCACCCTTCGGCAACTATATTTATGACTGACGAGCAATTGAGGGTCAAAGTGCCTTCTCTGTTAATCTTTGGAAAGAAAGATAAATATATTAATTACCGAATGGTGCCAGATTGCAGTCGACACGTGGACAATTTCCAGTATAAAGTGATTGAAAATGGTAGTCATTGGGCTCAAATCGACTCTTCGGATGAAGTGAACGAAATGGTTTCAAACTTCCTTATTACGAAGTAATTATAACTAACACTAACACTATTTCAATTGGACATGCTGTCTAACTGAGAATTTGAAATACAGAATACAGCAAGCATTATTAGAAAATTAATATTCTTATAGTTTGTTTAAGTTATTTTTTCGTTTATTTGTTATTGATCAAAACAATTTAAAATTTAATAAACTGTTGAAAGAAATACAATAACAAATTTACAAATTAGCAAAGGAGAAAAAGTTTACTAAATCTTTGCTATAAATCTTAAGTACATCTAAGCCAAATCTAACAGTAATCGATGTTTAAAAAAGAAAATTATCTTCTCTGCTATATCTATTCGTTATCTCTAAGACCGAAGCCAATGTCCAAATGGAGAAGTAACAAATTTGTAACATACGACCCGTTTTTTCGACATCCTTTTGGATGATCGAACGATGTCCAAAGCTTAGCCATGTGCTCTGTGGGTAAGGCGAGCTGACTATGACTATCTTAGGCTATACATTAATAATGAATCGACCTTTATCTTATATTATGCTTGTATATAATATGCATATTACGATAGTTATAACACTTAAAAAATTAATGTTGTAGATTATATCTTAAAGAAAATTAGTCTCGAGGTGAGGAGTGCTGCTGGAAGTTGCGTTACTGATGGGTGGAGATGCGCGATGCTGTAATATTTTGGTACCATCACTTCTGCTTGAATGGAAATTGCTCATAATGAGTACGACGGAATGAGTAGTATTGTGACTGTTGCTTGACTCGTTGCTGTTATTTTTTCTCTTTTGTAACTTTGAGATGGCCGTTGCTCGACTTTCCGCCGATCGACGTCGTGGAAGACTGTTGGTCGACTCGTTGCTGCTCCTCAATTTCTGGAACATTGAGATGGCTGTCGATCGACTGCCAGTTGATCGACGTCGAGAAAGAGTTCGTCCACTGACCAATTCGGCCGATGGAAACAACTTCTTCAAACAGGAACAGTTCTGTATCAAAAGCCGGCCTATTCTAGCTTTGCAAACGAAGATGATGAAGATGATGAAGCCCATCAAAGAGTTGATACAATCAGTTAAAAACCAAGAGTAGAAAGAGCCGTCTAAGATGAAGGAAACCACTTCGGTCGTCCAGAAGATTCCCATCAGAATAAATAGGTTGAATATCACGCAGTACCTGTAGTTATAATATACGGGAATTTTCTCTGATGAACTTTTATAATGAGTTGATGAAAGAATCATTTGGTTTATTACACTACTAATTAGATAGTCATATATAATATATAAAGTTTATTATGTGCCTTTTCCTAATTAATTAATAGAGCGTGACATGGGATAGTTACAGTATGTGATGGTATACCTTTGTTTATCATTGCGAGAACCGACAGCGAATTCTACTTGAGTGCTCGACTTGTTGAAGAGTATGACCGTCAAGCAGAAGAATATGAGGTTGAACAGAATCAAAACTGCCACTGGAACGTATAGGTAGACGAGAAACGATTCCTTACCTAAATATGAATACATATATCATCAGTGTTTATATAATGTCTTATATATAAAAGCTTAATATATCAACTTACACATGAACCAGCACTTTAAAAAGCCAAACTTGGGTCGGACGATTTCATCATCCGCTTCGATTTCAATCAGATCCAATATTTGACCAGCCAGAACGATGGCTAATGGGATTCCCCAGGCATAGATTGTGTACAACCCAAATCTTCCACTAAAGTGTGGATTTTTGCCATCAATAGGCTCCAGCGTCCTGAGAAAGCAATCATTGATGATACTGATTCATCATTTAATATATCAAGAATGTAATAACATACTTGAAAGTCCACCAAAGATCGAACCCGACGACATTCAGCCAAGTGAATGTACTCAGAAAGTAGAAATGAGCACAGATTGCTGCATATAAATTAATTGGTGAGTTAGTATTAATAGATTAATAGCTATTATATAATATAGGATACCTAATGGTTTACAGAAAGCATTGGTTTCGTGATTTTCTTGATCAAGTCCGACGCCTAACTGAATCATCGCTAGTGAGACGTAGAAGAGAGCTGTGCATGCGAAATAGCATATTGTCGACACTCCGTGGATGTTGTCACGTATCTCAGGGATGACGATGTATACAGCGATGGTTGCCACCAGGAAAAACGCAGAAACGAGCAAGAGATAGGGATGAACTTGAAGAGATCTTTTGGAATCATCCGTCGATGTAAAAACATTGGTGAAACATCGGATCCCTTCAAGCCGAATGATCCGCTTTTGGAGATGTAGACACAAGTCATTCAATTATATATTTCTCTTGTCATCAAAGAGAACAAAGAAATAATTGGTTACTTGTTCGTCGTAGATGAAGTGATCGATACAGTATTCTTCGGTAGCTCGCTCACTCTGGCAAGGGAAATTCGAATTGTACCTGTTATATAAACATTTGAATATTGATGGCGATCAGATCATATACAAGAATTGGCACACATCCTTCCATCTTTGAGAAGATAAAACTGGGACAAATTGAATCCCTGTCTTCCGTTGTTTTCGCAATGGGGTGGAACACCATCGGCAATCTGAAAATTGTCGATTTGAGCAAATCGGCCTGTTCGATACTCTCTGAGCTAATGATTTACATCATAATTGAAAGATGAAGATGATGAATGCTTCTGACAGTTTCTCGTTGTTTTGTTCACAACTGATCCCAATGGACAACACTTTCGGATGCAATGGATCCCATCAGGTGATTCACAATCATCATCACATTTGTTTGGAATGCAGAATCGGGCGATCAAATGATCATCAGATGACAGACTTGTCTGATCGATGCAAAACTCTTCTGGATCGAACTTGTAGCGCGTTCGATCTAATTCGAGTTTCAAAGTTCCATCCTCGTAGAAATGAAATTGTGTAGAAGTCTTTCCCAAGAAACCCTTTGGGCATTTAATTGAATTGATATTCAATTAAAAATGGACATTTGGTAAAGTTAAACCTGTGTGGAACAGAGTCTGATTAGTCGCGATAGAGCGAAATGGTAGAAATGCTTGATTCTGATGGGTCCAAGTTGAATCGTTCCTCCCTGATACCCTGCAGTAGTTAAGTCCCGTCTTGTACAAATGAATTGGCGGACAGCACTTCGAAAAATTTATGCCGCTGCTGCTGGAATGGTTTTTGTTATTTACTTGCTGAATCAAAAGATCCGGCGTAGGATCGTTTGACGGACGAATAAGAGATCTTTTGGCTGATGTGGAAAATAGGGCAAGGACTAGCAGGATCAACGTTTTAAGTTGCTTTCCCATTTTCATCACAGTTATATCTATAAAAGAAATCTACGAATATACGCAATTTATAATAGATTAATTAGATTTAAACAAAAGTATGTTAACAAATAGTATACAATTCATACTGCTTATGCCCAGGTAGACTTGTTATTATACTTATGCATAATGCTTTTATCATTATATGAATAATATAGGATGTATATTAATATGTGTACATTGTGTAATACCTTACAATGTACTGAAGGTGTATGACGCAATAGCATGGTATAATATGTTATAGAGAGATTGTATATGGTCGACTTATCCATACTGTCTTGGTTCCCAGACTGATCTGAGCGCACACGCAGCTCGCAGAGTCGCATGCAGTGCTTCACGGGACGTCATATAATCTTTTTAGAGGACAGCAGTATAGCAGTGCAGCTCGCGCGCAGAAGCTCCAGCCTTGCTCTTATTTTGCGATTACATTAGCTTTAAATAATTTATCTATGTTTCTCCTGTTGTGATTCCTATTTGGTGCAATTTTTCATTTAGAGTATATTCAAAAGAGGCAATAATAGTAATGGAATTCTTTGTTATGAATATAGGATTTTAATCTTTGCCTATTGTTTTTAGTATTTTAAAAATATATATATTTCCCTCGATACAAACATATCTATTCATTGAAGTTTTCTATTCGATAATGTACATGACGAGTTATTTCTGTTTTTAAAATGGAGGAGACAATACTACTAAAAATTCTTTATTATCAGAGCTTTAATGTAGAAAGGGCATCGTCATTGTTATAGAAATAGTTTGAATATTGTTCGTGTATAATATACCTATTTGACTATATATATATTGAATGAATTAAAATAATGAGGGTTTTAGTAAATACATTTAAGACAATATAACATACAGGCTGTGTGTAATAGAGTGCACGATGCAGCAAGAATGTTTCCTGAATGGTTTTCATTGCATTGAATATCACTTTTATGGGGATATATAATCCTTTCATGTTTGAAACCTGCTATAACCAAATTTCCTATAACAACCACTTTCTTTTGACTTCTTTGGGGATCGATTTCTGAAAACGAGGAGTGTAACTTGAAAGACAAAAGAATGAACTTCAGTAATCTATAGGACGAATAAAGTATCCAAGTAAAACAAGTTTCAAAGATAGATACAACTTTGCGTCTTTGCCTCTAAATTTCTTAACCCTGTCTCTTAAACTTTTCTTCTAAATTTGAATTGAATTTCAATTAAATAAGACTGTTTTTTTCTTATACAATGGCTAGGTTTAAAAAAAATAACTCTTTAATGAATAAAATTGATTGAATTTAAACTTTTAATCAATTTTTAGAAAATAAAAGTGGCAAAAACACTGGTAATTAGCCCATATAACCTAACATGTATTGCTGCTTTATAATTTAAAAAGTAGTTCATTTATAAGCAGAATCGAGCATTTTTGCATGCAGCATTTATTGCGGGCTGCTGCATACAGTATATAAAAATAAAAATGGAAAAGTTATGGCAAAAAGCATATAATAGAGGATGACATCTACATCAATCTACAAAGCAGAAAGTTGATGTTTTGGGTGTGTCAAGAAATTCCCTGATTGGTTTGAATTTTGAAAAGGGAGGGTCTTAGAGAAAGCAGATAAACTTTTAATGTATAATCCCCGAGGGAAGTTAAATTAACTCCGAAATTGATAAATTTCTGAAATCTGAAAAATTCTGATTTAGGTAGTAGCCCTACTTAGGATTACAATTTAACTGCTGGAGTAACCGTGTTATGTGGTTTCGCTTCGGGACGTGGAGAAAAAAATATATTTTTCAAAAGTCATTCGCTTTTTTTGAAAAAGCGATTGAAAAAGAATTGAAAAGTCTTTTCAACAACATTCGCTAAACCGTATGATAAACTTCCGCTTTCCTCAAGAGATCCGCCGGGATCAAAAAAATATATATATCCTAAAGTTTGCAATATGTTAAGTGGGCTGGTATATGTGTATCTCTAACGCAGTTTGCAGTTTGTCTTGTACGCGAATTTCATGTTCCGCCGAAATTACATGGATACTCTTTGACGGTTGACATATCATATCACAGAGTAGAGTGAGACAATGTGCAGCTTTGCACTTTTCACTAGTATGCTGCATCATCATCATGAATCTCTTTTTATGTAGCTTTGGAAAAACATCAAAACTTTTATGTATATTGTGTCTTATTATGTTAACGGCTTACACGTAGGCCTATAAACATGCTGGGCATTGCGAGATACAACAAAGTTCTGAAAAATACTAAAGAATTTTTTGTAAAGCTCATCATAGTTATCATGATTATCCCAATCGTGTCATGAAATGGCCTTGGGAGTTGAGCTATTCTTGTTTGACCCGCCTGATGAATATGGTCATCATCATTTGTCAACATAAACAGTGCAAGCTTTGATGATTTTCCTCTAACCTCGTTTAAGTACAGCAAACTTTTATTAGCGTTCTAAACTTGTTAAAAAAACGACAATTTTTAAAGATTTTTATTAGTAATTCAATACCATCTAGCGTTCAAATAAACAAACAAGTGTGCGATAGATACTTTTGAAACATGAGAGCAAGACCACGCTGCTTATGATGCGCCATTCGAGATTTGTAAGCGCAGCGATGACATTATAGGACCACCAGATACCAGGTACACACAACATAAGAAGGGGCAGCAGTATCATTATTATAGTATTATAGAGCAATAGCTGAATGCGTGATTGCGATTCACTGAACTAATAGAAAGCCAATTCGTCTCACTCATTTTAATCAAATGAATAGAATGAAAGAATCCCTTAAGCCGACACAATATGCTGTCTACTTGGTTATCCGGGTAATAGGATTATTATTAGCAATCCTTTTACTAATGTCTTCTATCGACAGCATTTCTGGACACCTAAAAAGGGAAGTAAACCAAAAAAAAAATTGACCGATCCAGCTCTCAGCCGCCACCCATTTTCTCTGCTCAATAAGGTATGGATCTATAAAGTTTTTATTGTTTCTTAAAAAAGTATTTAATTGTTAAACTTAATTTTTATCAAGGCGTGAAACTGTATATATTTAAGGATTAAGTTATTTCTCCCCAAACTTTTTACTGCATCAGTTTTCTTTTGCTCGAAGAATTTGAGTTTCAAACTAAAAAAAAAAATCCAATCGCAAAGTACTAAGCCAAATGTATGCGATAGGGATACATTTGAAATACAATGTATACTGTACATGTATGTAACGTATTTTTCTCATTCATGTCATCTATATGTAAAAGTGAGGAAATTCAAATCAATCTTTCTCTCAAATAAATGAAAACTGTTGTTAAGTGATAAATGGAACAATTACAGCTTATTGGTAAAGTATATACGGAAAACGTTCACAATAACACACTCAAGTACTGGACGTGCTACAGCAAGAATGAAACAGATGGCGCAAGGCCCTTATTACTAACCCATATATTGCAGATCACGCATTTTTAGAGGCACCGTTTTACGGTGCGTGTTTCCCAAAGGGGTTTTTTGAACTTATATTGTGTTATTTTAAAATTGTGGAAACCTATCTAACGAATGCGAATGGTGTATGCTAATATACTGGCGAATAATACATTTATAACATTTATTAATTTTTACTAACTAATGTCAAATTGGTAATAAATCACCGTAAATACTATTACTGTGAATGAGCGCTATAATATAGAAGTACCATGTAATAGATGTGGACAGACGCGTACCGTCCGTACAGCAGATAAATTGGAAAATTGAAAAAATTAAAATTTGAATAGCGCATGTTGAAAGTAAGCTTGTGATGATCATCAGCCATCATAAATGAATCAAAGTAAAGATGTAAAGATGTAAGTAAAGATGTACGTATGTGTCCTTGGACGTTAAACAAAACTTCCGACTACACTCACTGCACACTGCGAGCCACGATTACAGTAATAACATTTATCTATTTTTTAAATTTGTATTAATACAATTAAAATTCGACGCTATAATTGTCGATGCACAGATGCATTGACAAGCACGATCAGCATGTCAAAAATATGTCAAGTCCAACACACCATACGATTATACGAATAAACTTATCATACATCTCTTCGTGGGATTGTACTGATGACTAGTGCTATAATATTGCTTTAAATATCTAAACTTATAATCCTACTAGACAAGACTATAATGTTTAATTATATGCATCATTTAATGTTTTGCTTTTAGAATAAAAGGGTTATTCCGTATTAAAACAAAAATTATAATATAGTGTAGCAATGTTTTTTAATTAGCAAAATGATTTTATTAATTTGTAATGTTGGGCTTTGTATGGCTCTTTGAGATGATTCGTGATAAGAGTAATTTAGTTCAATCTGACTCGTTCACTCATAACTGTTCGTTAGTATTGCGCATATTATTCATTCAAATTAGTTCAAATAGTTCGATTCACAAATATTCACGAATAAATAATTTTGAATCAAAAGGATAAGTGCTAAATCGAATTGAAATTATTTTTTATAGTTTAAATGCAGAATGAATAAAAATGCATACCTTTGGAAATAAGAAAATTGTAAACAAAAAATATTCGCTGAGAGCACACATTGCTTTATATTTAATACTATTAAGCAAGAAAAAATATATATCAGTAACAAATTTCAGTAAATGTATTTCGGTTTTTTCATTTAAAAAGAAAGGATGCATGATGGAAGATGCATGATGTAAAATGTGTGTAATTTTTTAAGGTATACATTAAAAATAAACCAATTCAACGAATCCCACATACATATTATTTATTGAATAACTAGGTTACTAGGGTACACACGAATCTAATCAATTCAAAGATGAAGTCATTTCAAATTTTACCTGCTTAGGACGTTGAATAGTAACATTTACGCTGGGCATCGATCAGGTTAAGTCAGCGATTACCAACCAGAACTGTAAAAGCAAAACTAGATTAGCGAGCAGCATTTCACCAGATGTAAAAAGTCGATAAAACGACTGCGGCACTGCGTTTGATATTCATTTCATATGGAAATATGAATCGAATTTGAATGTTCAATACATCACTCGGTAGCTATAGTTGACTTTTTCATACTGAGTACAATAGATCGTAATCATATATAAACTGAGAATTACGACAAATAAAATCTTGACCTACAGACCCTGTAGGTACCTCGAACTCTCTAGTACAGAGTTCAAGAAAGGTTGAACCTCGACTATCGACGGTAATACCCGAAGATGATAAGAGTAATATAGTTCAATTTATATATAACTCTTTCATTCATAATGTTTTGTTAGTATTGGGCATATTTATTCAAATCAAAAGTATTCAAATATATTTGAATGACATGTATTAAATATTCATCTAACGATAAAAAAATCTTTATGAGATAATATTTAAAAAAAATAATTACTAAATCAAATTAAAAAAATAGCCTGAGTAAGGCCTGACGTAGTCTTTTTTAAATAACAACTTTGCGTAAATCAATAGATTACCTATAGAACTAGCTATACAGGTTTAGTTTTATGGTAAAGCCTCATGTTTGATGTTTGATGTAATAGGCGATAATGGGCCTCGTAATTTTTTTTAATCCAAGTGGTCTTATTCGAGGTCTTATTTTCTTATTAACTCAAAAGAAATTAATTTAAAATGATCTGTTATTTTTGCTTCATGTAACAAATGAGCAAGGAAATTATATAAATAATTCAAATGGAAACAATTTATTAATAGTAAAAGTAAATATTGACGTAAGACAGTTTTCCTGTAAGAATGAACAGTATATGGCCAAATTAAATTGTATAACAAATTCTAATGAACTAGAATTTTTTTTATTTCCAATGCTACAACAACACAATTTCAGATTTTTTAAATCACTTAAATATATTAATTGTGATTGGAAGGTACTTTTATTTCCATTCATAAAATAAATAATAATATCGTTTCAAGTCTCTAAACGGAATATTTCTTTAAAAATATGACTGTTATCACGCTACTTTATACACAAATTAGTAGAAAATTACGTTAGACCTTCTTCAGGTTAATTTTTAACTTATTTTCCAATTTCGTGTTAAAAATCGATTATTAAATTTTATTCTCATAGATGGCGCTACTTTAATTGATTATTGCTACCTAAATCGAGATTTTTCAGAGATGGCGCCACTGTTTTACTTATAAAGATGTGGGGGGCTACTCTCTAAGGCGCCACATTTAAACCTTGTAAAGCCTTAAGTAGTAAAATACATTTTACTACGTCAGGGATTATTTGTTTATGTTGATATCCAGCAGAAAAGTGTTAAATCTCTATTGTTATATCTCTCCTATATATATGCAAGCAGCAAGATAGCATTTATCTGCTTGTGGTATTGAGACCGAACTATTTTCTTTGATGAGAGCATATTTCCTTTCAAATTTATGGACACATTTTTATTATTCATGCTAGGTCAACCATGATTCATTAATAAAAATGTGTCCTATATATATGGGGATTTTTCTTCTAGCTATTTTTGTTGTAAGGGCATTACTTTTTGTCTGTGCCAATATATTCATCAATAGCTAAGCCTTCTTTAGCATAGCAAAAGTGACAATAACTTCTTATAATCAAACGAGAGTCTACCAAGAATCATTAATAATTGAATTGAATCGGAAAATTCGGACTTTCGGAGCAATCAGAAATCACTACAAATCAGCAATGTATATTAGATGCGCATTTCTTACGAGGAAGTCTGGCACCAGTGTGTATGTTACACCGACGATGTATTCACCATCTGTTGCATTTTCTAGAAGTAGAGGATCCGTTTCGCCCTAGTATCCCTTTGGGAAACAAAATCACACATTATTGTGTGCGCATGACAGTAAAATATAGTCCATACATTTCATTCCATGATTTTAAAAATGTAATAACATAACATGAATTGATTGGGATGTAAGTATACTAAACTACAAGGAACTTCCTACTAATTGATCATTTTATAAGCTTAATTCATTGTGAACACAATAAAAAATTAAGGGGATTATCTTCTCTATATACGTTTTTAAAAATTATAGAAAAGATAAGAAAAATAAGAGACTATAGGAGATGAAGTTAAATGAGTTGTCATATTATAATAACTCAATGGAATTTATTATAGACAAAAGACATAAAATTATATACACAATTCAATTAAGTTAAGAGTGAACAGATGCACCATCGAGCAATCTCGCAAAAAGTCATATTTTGTGGTATTAACACATTCGAGACAAAAAAAAAATATCTTAATACATACAAGACAGTTGTATTTTTCAAAAAAGCCCTTTATATAACTTCATTATTTCGAATTTGATTACTTTGAATTCTATATGAAATGCATACCGTAGCATCGGGTAACTTTGGACAAAATCGGGAAACTTTGGGCACCCATTTTTTTATTACAAACTTGAAAATTTTGCATTTCTACAAAAACAACATCGTAAAAATGAATGAAACAAATCTGCTGGTGGCAATATTAAGCGTATCAAACATACCCAGCTTAAAATATTTACGTGTCCAAAGTTTCCCTCCATGTCCAAAGTTACTCGCTTCGACGGTACATACTCTGTATATAAAATATGGTTGGTTTGGTCATAAATCAAGTTAAGAGGCCCGTTAGCCCAAAGGAGGCATTATCTGCGCACAGTATGACAATATGCAGTTTGCATAGTAACGGTTTGAGTTCATTCCACTTACTGCTGGTTTTCAGCTTGTATGGAATATCTGCATCGATATTATTTGTGCTGTACTTTTAAGCTGTTTAAGAGGTGAATCATTTATTCTTTCTATAGTTTTGATGCAGCTAAAGAGATGTGGTTGCTGTCCTACTGAGCAGAGTTCGTCTCCTAACGAAGTCAATGGATGTAAACAGCTTCTTGAGACAGGGACAGTTTTGGATGAGCAACTTCTTAATCCGAGCTTTGCAAACGAAGATGACGAAGATGATGAAACCGATAAGGGAGTTGATTAAGTCAGTGAGAAACCAAAAGTAAAATGAGTCATCTAAGATGAAGGAAACCACTTCGGCCGTCCACGAAATGCCCATCAGAATGAAAAGGTTAAAGATCACTCTGTATCTGTAATAATAATAATAATATAACGTTACATTTAACTCTAAAATATAATTAAGTGTATTTTGTTAATCATTATTATCACGTTTTAATATGAAAAGATCTTAGACTAGAGACTTTATTCCACATCATTATTGAGAGTAGTATTAATACCTCTGCTTCGCGTTTCGAGTTCCGACAGCGAACTCTGCGTCACTGCTCGACTGGTGAAAGAGAATGGCTGTCAAGCAGAAAAAGATGACGTTGAACAGGATCAGAACTGCGACTGGAACGTATAGGTAGACTAGGAAGGCTTCCTTGCCTATTAATATTGATACAAAACAAAAGTATTTTTTCCCAGTCACAATGTATAAACATAAAAAATTGTGGATGTAATAATGGTATACAAACATACACATGAACCAGCACTTGGAGAAGCCAAATTTAGGTCGAATCATTTCATCATCTGATCCAATGAAATCCAATATTTGACCAACAAGAACTATAATCATCGGGATTCCCCAGGCGTAGATCGAATAAAGCACGAACCTCCAGCCGAAATGATGACGATGTTTGCCATCAATTGGTCCCAAGGTCCTGTGCGATCACAATTTTATTGGCTAATCAAAACAAACGACTATTGAGTCTAACAATGTTTTACTTGAAAGTCCACCAGAGATCAAAGCAGACGACGTTAAGCCAAGTGAATGTACTCAGAAAGAAGAAATGAGCACAAATTGCTATCGGTCTGCAGAAAGAATTGGTTTCGTATCTGTCGTGATCGATTCCCACACCCAATTTGATCATGGCCAGTGAGACGTAGAAGAGAGCAGTGCACGCGAAGTAGAACATGGTCGATACTCCATGGATATTGTCACGAATCTCTGGAATGGCCATGTAAACTGCGATGGTGGCTATCAGGAAAAATGAGGAGACGAGAAGGAGATAGGGATATACTTGAAGAGATCTTTTCGATTCATCATCCATCTCTGTGAAAACATTGGTAAAACATCGGATCGCTTCCAGCTGGATGGTCTGCTTTTGAGAACAAATAGCCACAATCCAAAGAGATCAACGAAAGGAAAATAAATAACAACGTATATATGTAATCCCTACTTGTTCGTCGTCTATCAAGTAATCGATACAGTATTCTTTGGTTGCTCGCTCACTCTGGCAAGGGAAACTAGGGACGTACCTGTAAATTTAAACATTCAAACGTTTCAAACGAGAAATCGAATGATAAACAATCATTATAATAGATACATTCGCCCATCTTTTAGGAGATAAAACTGTTGCATGTTGAAATCTTGTCTTCCATCATTGTGGCAATGAGGTGGAACACCATCCTCAATCGCGAAATCATCGAACTGAACGAATCGGCCGGTTCGATACTCTCTAAGCTCATGATTCAAATCATCGTTGAAAGATGAAGATGATGAATGATTCTGGCAGTTTTTCGATGTTGTATTGATAACTGATCCTATTGGGCAACACTTTCGGATGCAATGGATTCCAGAAGATTCAAAATCGTCACATTTTGTTGGAATGCAAAAGCGGGCAATCAACGGATCATCAGATGATAAGCTTGTCCGATCAATACAAAACTCCTCTTGATTGAACTTGTAATCAACTCCATCTAAATCAGTTTTCAAAGTTCCGTCCTCGTGTAATTGAAATTTTGTAGAAGTCTTTGCTAAGAAACCTCGCGGACATGAAATTAAATTGATATTCAGTTGAAATCTGGTATTTTCCGGGAAATTCAAATCCGTGTAGAATAGAGTGTCGTTAGTGTTGATGGAGTGCACTGTTATTAGAAATGCTTTTTCGTCGTCATCCCAACTTTGTTCTATCCTTGTCTCATCCGATGACGGCCTGCAATAATTAAGAGCCGTCTTATACAGATGATTGGGAGGACAGCATTTCGTTAAACTAATGGGGCTGCTGCTCCTTCCGGAATAAGTTTTCTCATCTCCTTTTGATAGACTAAGCATAGGAATAGTTGGTGCAATTGCCGAAAGTGATGATTCCGCTGAATATGAGGGGAGAAGAGCAGCTAGCACCAAGATCAATATCTTAAGCAGCAGAAGTCCCATCATTATTCCTATAACTTTATTTAATAGAGAAAAATGTGTTGTCATATTATATTTTCATTGAAAGGGTGATATTATTTTGTATTCTACTGTGCATTAGTTAAATTTATTTATTTTTGCTTTCTTTATTAATAGTATACAAATTGTAATTACAAGTAAATTTACTATGATTAATATTATCACCTTTTTTTGTGGAGTGGAAAAATATCTTGTGCACAGATGAATGGACACCAGACGAGCACTCGGTTAAATTAATGCTATAGCTTCTATATACAGTGGGCTATACCATTTAGTTGATGAAAGTGCAATCAAGGGGAAACATGAGACAGCAACGACCATGGAAAGATCAATAAGTCCCATGTTGAGACATCCACACATCTTAATATAAAAAGGCCTAAAAAATAATATGAGAAACAACTTCTCTTTCAATTAGTTCAATATGATTTTTTATTTCCTGATTTGTTTCTATGAATTAATGCTTCACTTAAAAAAAAAATATTAAGGATATAAGCAGTGTTCTTAAAATTCAAAAATAATCTGAATCGATTCAAAATTCAAATTCAATTTTTGTTTTTATTTTGAATTCTGTAATTCAGATTCATGAATCTTAATTTTTAATCGAGATTCAACTCAAAAAGATTCAAAAATAATTCAATTTTTTGGCCGATAACTTTAGCATATGTTTAGGGTTAAGCCAAAAATTGGTTGATGGATTTGAGCAGTAAACAGAAAAAGAAAGATTTAGTTAATGTTTGGACTCTTTCCCAACTAAATATTGACTGGAATATGTTGTAAAAGGGATTTTCACTAATATGTGTGATGCTTCATGGGAAAATTCCCATCAGTTACCATGGCAACGCATTGAATTAATTCATTTGGAGAAATTTGAATCGATTAAAAATTCAGATTCACCTGTTTTAAAATTGAATCGATTAGATTCAGATTCAACGTTTTTTTGAATTAATTCAAGTTTGAATTTTAAGAACACTGGATATAAGGCTCCTTGTATAGGGGAGACCGGGGTTGGATGGGACAAAAAAAGAAAAAAAAGGCTATCATAGATTTCACTATTTTAAAAACATATTGAATGAAATTATCTGTATGCGTCTTGAAGCCCATTATTTGTTCCGGGGTTGGAACGGGGTTGGATGGGACACTTTACTATAATTGGTATTATGTACGTTTTTGGCAAATAGATTAAAAACTGAAATAGCTACTAGATTCAGAATTAAATTTTCTTTCTCGTGGTATGCTTATATTATAGAAAATAACATACCATAATGGCGAAAAATGTAAAAATCATTTTTTTGCTCAAAATCCCGTCGGGCGCGCTGACTCCCCCTACTTGTATATGGGATTTCACTGTCCCAAGCAACCCCGGTCTTGCTGTCCCATTCAGCCCCGCCGTACCTGCTCACACATTTACCTTTATAGCAACTAAACTAAAAGATATAGAAAGATGTAATGTTCAGCCAATAGTAAGTAAATGAAATTTCCTTTTCAATTGCCTATCTCGTTTTTTTTAATGTATTACAATTAGTAAGAGTATTTCTAAGTTAAAAAAAACTGCAGCTTTCAAACCAAAAAGTAGAAATTAGCATTTTACCCCATACCTCCTAAAATATTTTAAATTTCTCATTAATTTTTTTTGGTCAAGATGCGGGATAGTAATGTGCTTGTTTTGTAAAAATATTAAATTTTTTCAATATCGGGAACATACTCAAAACCTCGTTGTCCCACCCAACCCCTGTCCCATCCAACCCCGGTCTCCCCTATACTATAGAGTTATTGATAATACGCCTGATATACCAAAGAAATAATACATATAGATGACATGAGTAGATAAGCTATATAAAATGTACTTAATCAAGCTATTAGATCTTCAGATATATTACAATTATTGGCAAGATATATACACATATAATGTACCTTTTATTATGTGCAGAGCTGTAAAAAGAATAAAAATTTACTATATTTATGTAATAGTAACATTGTATTAAATGAAAGACAGAGAGCGTTGAGTAAGGCGACTTATTCGCACCGCAATCGCTCCCAGACTGATCGTAGAACTTTTCGATCAGCTCCTAGGAACTATATAACGCGCAGTTGCTCTCTCCAGAGAGAAAAGGAGAACAAATGCTGCATATAAGCTATACAAATAAACATTATAAAGACTTGCAAAATAGGACGCGCCCGGATGCTTAAGCTCAGTGGGAAAACCACAAAACAGTCGTAGAAAAAGAGTCGCTTATACAGTGTCCTATAAATATTCAGAAGAGCTCATGGATTTAGAAGATCCTATATTTTTAAAAAAGTAGCAAGAAAAGGATGCAGCCTAAATTAGGACGTAAAAAGGAGTCAATATTCTTTAAAGGCCAATTAATAGCATCAATACAGTGGCTGACAACCTATAGATAAGTACATTTTCTGGTCATTAACCCTTTGAAATGGGTTATATTTTATAAACATTTGCATCGTTTAAAAGTTAAAAGTATAGATAAATATAAGTTTATTCAAATTCTATATATTGGTATCAGGGATATTACTTTTTTTTTTATAAATCCACTATATTGAACTGAAAAGAAATAAGTGATGCGCCCCACCTGCTCCGAGCAGCTTTATTATATTGAAATAAGTCATGTAAATTTATTCTGAATATATAACTCTCTCTCTCCCTTATTTCACTCGTTTGGATAAAGCATATTACATTCTCATATTAAATCAGATTTGATTATATTTCTTAACCCCATATTTGAATTCCACGAAGGCGGTTTTAGTTTCGATAAATTTAAAGATATTTGACTTTGGTAAACTCAAAATGAAAAGCTCTTTTCTTTTTCACAATGTGCGATAAAATCTAGCCATTTTTTAACGAAAGCCAATGAAGATTTCAATCAGGATATACCAATTCCTAAGTCTCCCCACATAGATTGACTATATATACTGTTCCACATCTATGCTTATCTAGTTAGCTAATCAGCTATATATTATAATATGACAAAAAAGTAATAGATCTTTTATAAAAGCTCAAATAAAAAGATTTGTTACCTATAAGATCCGTTGTAAGTTTGCCAGCGTCTGAAATCGATTTTCTTCAAGATGAACGAGCGATCGGAGCTTCTCGGCAAAGATTTTGATCTCATCAGCGACGCGGCATCTTGACCGCTCGACGCCAGCAGGGACAGCAGTTCAACTAAATAGCTCAGACTAAATAGCTTAGACTTGCCCATTCCGTCAAAAATTTAACCATAACCACCAGCTCAGGACCTTTTCGGACATGTTAAGTTGGAAAATACAGCGATGATTTATACGTAAAAATATATTTTTTAAAAATATTAGCTACCATCATTTTTCATCATTTTTAAAGCATTACAGGACTATAATATTTTGGTTTATAGCCTAAAGCAAATGGTGAACTGAGAGGCTTAGAAATATATAATTATACAAATAAATAAGTGTTGCTACGATAGTCGAGTGTAGAAGAACCACAAAGTAACTAATTTAAAGGTTTTGTTTCAAAGATTTTCGCATTCGAAACACTGCTTTTTACAAGTCTAAAAATATGTAATGCAATAACATCCTGTTTTTATATATTCTTTAGCCTTAACTTATGTTTGGAAATACTTTAGCATCTTTAAACCGGTCTATTTTAGAAGGTCCAACCGCGCAGCACTTCAGTATTTTTCAGTTTTTCTATACTCGAAGTCTCGAACAGGTAGAACATTATTTTGCCTTTATTTATCGTGCCGTTCGTGAATGAAAAATGAACTTACGATTCTATCTCATTGTAGGCGTCGTGAAAAATCTAATCAATTTAAAGCAGGGCCAATTTTGTTGTTGTTTTACTACCCTCTAAAAGGTTCATTTAATCCACCGGAAAGCACTGTTTGCTGTAGTTAAGACGACCTTTGATGATAAAGAAAGAGGGTTGCCCCACCCCCTCATTCTCCACTATTGCATAAATCAACTCTTCGAATGAAGTGAACAAATTTGTATCCAGCTTCCTTACAAAGAATAACAACTAGATGTAAAGGCAGTTTTGCGTAATAAAATATATATACTGATTAGTAAGCAAATTGATATATATATTAGCAAGTATTTCAGTAAAATCATAAATATAATTATTAGTTATGAGAATTTATGTAAGATTGATATATACAGTATATGCGTATATAATAGTAAAGCAATGCGAATTTCAAGAATTTATAAATGCATCAACTAAATAAGGTTTAAAAAAATAAGAATTGCCACATGAACTCAAAGAGAAAATATTACGACTAGATCATCAATCAAATTAGAATGTCCAGTATAGACGCCAGTCACAAAGAACTCTAGGACATAGAATACTCTGCTATCTGTTCGTTATTATCATTATAATATGATGGATTGATGGATCCTTTTATCTTGTCGGAAACAGCATAAATAGAAATGATATCAAGCAACTTTCTGATTATTACAGTTTCTATACACAACATATGTGGTCGCTATCCTACTGATGCTAGATTGATAAGAAAGGAGATTTTCCCGCCTGACGAATTCAACTAATGATGAAAACCTCTTCAAACAGGGACAATAGTTCTGTATAAGCAGCTTCCAAATCCAAGCTTTGGAAACGAAGATGACGAAGATGATGAAACCCATTGGAGAGTTGATTACAGCAGTGAAAAACCAAGAGTAGAATGAACCTCCTAACATATGTATTTCTTACTATTATAACTTCTTCAATATCTTTTGAATTAATAGCATTTTCCCTTTTGATGAAATATTTTAGTATAGGGTTTAAATTCCAAACACCAGCCAGTATTGTTTAAAAAATGAAATTAACAAAATTAACTAAGAAACTAAATTTGTTTCCCACAACTTCCTATCAAATTAAAGCTAATTGTTTCAAATAAATGAGTAATGGCTGAATAACAGCTTGGTAGAGTCTACAGAAAACGATTACAAAATAATTATCTTTATGTGCTGCAACAAGAATGAAACAAATGGCGTTATAATACCCTTTATTGCCCCGCACATTAATCATCCCTTATGACTTTTATGTTTTGCTCACGACATTAACAGTCCGTGTATTCCTTGGATCATTACATGGTACAAAAATATCAGGAAAAACACAACATGAATGGATAGGGATACAGAATATTAGGCTTCGTCGATCAATTATGCTAAAAAGTTAAAAATCATACAGTAACGCATTCAAGACAAAACGAAATCTCTTACAATAATTACAAGACAGTTGTATTAGTCAGAAAAGGTTTTGTTCAAATACTTTGAATTCTATATTAGATATATACATATAAACTATGTATATTTAAAAAATGTAGAGAATGGCGTGGGTCATAAATCAAGTTGAGAGGCCCATCATCTCAAGGGAGGCATTATCTACGCACAGTATAATAACGCAGATTACATCACCACCGTTAGAATGCATTCCACTCCATGGTAAAACTAAATCTATTTTTTTTTTACTTTAAAGCTGTTCAAATTAATGCATCATTTTTACTTTTTTTAGTTTCCATCTATACATCTAAACAGATGTAGTTGCTGTCCTATTACTACTGCTAGATCGATAGGAAAGCAGTAGAGTTCGTCTCCTGACCAAATCAACTGGTGAAAACAGCTTCTTCAGACAGGGACAATTCTGCAAGAGCAGCTTCCGCGTACGAGCTTTGCAAGCGAAGATAATAAAGATGATGAAGCCCATTAAAGAGTTGATTAAATCAGTAATGAACCAAAAGTAAAAGGAGCCATCTAAGATGAAGGAAACCACTTCGGCCGTCCATGAAATGCCCATCAAAATGAAGAGGTTGAAGATCACTCTGTATCTGTAATAATCATAAATCTTCAGTGAGACTCTAAAAAAAAATAAAGTCTATTTTGCTAACCATTATTATACATGTTATTGGTTTTCATGCCGTAAGTATCCCGTTTTTTAAATGAAGAGACTTAACGAAGCATTATTAAGAGTAGTATGGATACCTCTGCTTCGCGTTTCGAGTTCCGACAGCGAGTTCAGCGTCACTGCTCGACTGGTGAAAGAGAACGGCTGTCAAGCAGAAAAAGATGAGGTTGAACAGGATCAGAACCGCCACTGGAACGTATAGGTAGACTAGGAAGGCTTCTTTACCTATACATATTTACAAAACAAAAGTGCTTTGTTTCACCCACAATGTATAAACACATATAGAATGATGTAATTGTATATAAACATACACATGAACCAGCACTTGGAGAGGCCGAATTTAGGTCGAATCATTTCATCATCTGATCCAATGAAATCCAATATTTGACCAACAAGAACTATAATCATCGGGATTCCCCAGGCGTAGATCGAGTAGATTACGAATCTCCACCCAAAATGATGACGATTTTTGCCATCAGTTGGCCCCAAGGTCCTGTTTGATCACGATATTATTGACTTATCCAAACAAACGACTATTGAATCCAATGTTTTACTTGAAAGTCCACCAGAGATCAAAGCAGACGACGTTGAGCCAGGTGAATGTACTCAGAAAGAAGAAATGAGCACAAATTCCTACTCCAAAATTATTACAAATGAAAACTAATAGTAAGTCTAACTTTTGATAATATAATAAAACCTAATGGTCTGCAGAGAGAATTTGTTTCGAATTTCTCTTGATCGATTCCCACACCCAATTTGATCATGGCCAGTGAGACGTAGAAGACAGCAGTGCAGGTGAAATAGAGCATGGTCGAAACTCCGTGGATGTTGTCTCTAATCTCTGAGATTACCATGTAAACTGCGATGGTTGCCACCAGGAAAAATGAAGAGACGAGCAGTAAGTAGGGATATAGTTGGAGAGATCTCTTCGAGTCATCATCCGTCGATGTGAAGACATTGGTAAAGCATCGGATCCCTTCCAGCTGGATGGTTCGCTTTTAATAACATGCAGATACCATCGAATCATTAGAGATCGAAGAGGGAAATAACAAAATGCCAAATCCTTTATTACTTCTTCGTCGATTAAGTGGTCGATACAGTACTCTTTGGTAGCTCGCTCACTTTGACAAGGGAAATTAGGTACGTACCTTTTTTAAAAGGTATGAATAAATAAAATGCGATGATTGGTATTTATGATTCAAAAATAAGAACGAGTACGTACATTCGCCCATCTTTGAGAAAATAGAACTGTTGCATATCGAAAGCCTGCCTTCCATCATTGTGGCAATGAGGAGGAACACCATCCGCAATCGTGAAATCGTCGAACTGAACGAATCGGCCGGTTCGATACTCTCTTAGTTGATGATTCACATCATTACTGAAAGACGAAGAAGATGGGTGGCTCTGACAGTTTTTAGAGGTTGTGTTAACAACTGATCCAAATGGGCAACACTTTCGGATGCAATGGATCCCAGTAGATTCAAAATCGTCACATTTGGTCGGAATGCAAAAGCGAGCAATCAACGGATCATCAGATGATAAGCTCGTCTGATCGATACAAAACTCGTTTGGATTGAACTTGTAACCAACTTCATCTAAATCCACTTTCAAACTTCCATCCTCGTATAAATAGAATTCTGTAGAAGTTTTTGCCAAGAAACCTTGCGGACATGAAATTGGATTGACGCTCAGTTGAAATCTGGTGGTTTCATTATCCAGAAAATGTAAATCCATGTAGAATAAGGTGTCATTGGTGTTGATGCAGTGTACTGCTATTAGAATTTCTCTTTCGTCGTTTTCCCAACTTATGTTCATCCTCGTCTCATCCGATGACGGCCTGCAATAGTTAAGGCCCGTCTTATACAGATGACTGGGAGGACAGCATTTGGTTAAATTAATGGTTTGTTCATCTCCTTTTAATAGACTAAGCGTAGGACTGGTTGAAGAAAACGAAAGTGATGATCCTGCTAAAGATGAGGAGAGAAGAGCAGCTAGCACCAAGATCGATAACTTAAAAAGCAGTCCCATCATCATCATCTCCAAATTTACCTACAAAAAGAAAATTAAATATTTTATTTGTAGACTGTTATAATTTAGTAAGTTACTATTATTTTCCCATATTATGAAACTTATATATTCGTGTGTCTGAAAATGAATGAGTTAAATTTATTTTTGATTAGTATTATTTTGTGTTCTAGGGCAAAGATGACTGGGCACTATAGACGAGCACTTGGCTAAATTAATGTTATAGATTTCATTCAGTGGCCTGTACTATTTAGTTGATGAAAGTGCGGGATGAAGGGGAAATATGTGAACCAACTAATATAAAAAAAAAGATAAATTTACCTCAAGTTGAGTCATCCACAAATCTTTATCTAATATGACATGCCCAACATAAATAGTCCTAAAAACAACTTTTATTTCAAGGACAATATACCTATATTACAGCTTACGATATTTATTTGATGATTTATTGTAATGCATTTGAATCTATAGAGTGCTCCATTTCCTTACATATTCATATCGTTGTACTTCGGTTGATGAGTAGTATTGCGTTATCATTGCTTATAATAATAATTTTTTTAAAAAGCTTGACATAGCGCTAGCACGCCTATTTATTAGGCAACAAATCTAAATATTGCAAATTGTACCTTTTATCATGTGAGCTGTAATAAGAATGTTGTTTCACTTAATATTTATGAAGTAATAACATTATATGAAACAAGAGAGCAGAGAGCTTTGTATACAGAGCGACTTATACCCACTGCAATTGTTCCCAGACTGATCGTAGAGCTTTTGACCAGCTCGTAGTAGGCACTGTAACGCGCAGTTGCTCTCTCCAGAGAGAAAGACTGAACCTTTTACAAATGTGTGCTTGTAAAAGTTATACAAATAAACATTACATTAAAGACTTGCAAAATAGGTCGTGCCCCGATGCCCAGATGTTAAAGGCTGAATAATCTGAGTGGAAAAACCACAAAACAGTCGTAGAAAAGGACCCTTATATAAAAAAAACCTTTATATGGATTTGGAATCCTTTGTAAAAAGGAGAGAGAAAGAAAAAGGATGCAGACTAAAATAGAACGTGTAAAAGAAGAAAAAATTTCCTGAAAATAGGTCAATTAATCGATAATAGCTTCAATGCAGTGGCTGAAAACCTATAGATAAGACATAAGAGCATTTTCTATTCATTAACCCAAAAAAATTGACATTTTCAGAAGTTATGAATAGATAAATTAAAGTTTTATTCAAACTGGTTTCAGACTCTTGACTTAAAATTCTATACTGTATTGACGGCTTCCAAAAATAAATTTAAAATAAATTCACTATATGCATACTGAACTGAAAAGAAATATAAGTGATGCACCTTACCTGTCATATAATAAATAATAGTATTCAAATTCATTCTGAATAATTTCCTCTCTTATTTCCCTCGTCGGATGAAACAATCATATTTTTTATTTATTATATTACTATTTTAATAAATTTTCCCGTAGGGCATACTATCGGCCAGTTTGGGGTAATATACTGTACCAACCATAAAAAAGGGGGAGGGGCGAGGCGCGAGGGGGAGAGGCCGAGGAGACGGAGTCGAGACGGGGCCCTCCCAATAGATGGCGTTGATTAAACTTATTTTTTATGCGTGAACGCGGGAGTTGCGTCATTCGAAAGAGGAGAAAGGGTTCTCCAGTATAGCCTGCTTAGATTTGTTTGCGTAATTATGCCCCGGGGCACTTATTTCACCGCATTAAACTCCGATGTCTCGTGGGCACAGCGCCATCTTGTATTATGATTTTTGCGGCATATTTAAACATTGCCATTGATCGTTCTAAATACTTCTATATCATAATTGAAAAGAACTTTTCAACATATTTTGAATTGATTCCAAATCTATGGGTTCTCCACTTCTCCTGACTTATCTTGAAATTGGCAGATCATTAACTAAGGGAAAAAGATAAGTGGCGCATGCCTTGTGTGTTTTTATTCTGGTTTGAGTTCTAGTTAGATTATCAAATATTATAATTACGATAAATTAAAATTAATTAAAATTAAATTATAACTTCGATAATAATTAGGTTGGAATTGGCTTTAAGCGGTACAACTATTTTTAAAACCGAATAAATAATCGGAGATATTAGCAAATAACAGTGAAATAGTAAATGTTGATTTATTTCACCTTTGAAATCGAAAGTGACTATAAGCTCATTAGACAACGACCGAAAATGAGCAATGACACAGAGGGCCCTTGGCGACGTTCAAAGGTCGGCTTTGCCCCTGTAGTGCCTACTTCTTTGCCAATATAGTTGGTTACCAGTTTGGCAACTAACATGATCCGCAACTAGCTGTACACCCTCAGTGTCAGCAGTATATTCGCCAGCTTGGCTGCACTCATAAAGAGTCAGCACTATTTCATAGAGAGTCAGCATTATTATATATATATTTAGATTCGCAAGGATGTGCTTGCCAATCGGCGCTCCCTATAAAAGGTCGCGCCTCTTCACTGTGTATCAGTCTTCTTCTAGCACCGGCCGTGCCTGCCCGGCACGGGCCTCTCTCTAATACACTCATCTAGACTCTACTCTCTTTCTCTTTATTCTCCTTCCTCATCCTCTTCCCTCATTATGTGGTGCAAGTAAATAGGCACCACACCCCCTAACGGGGTCAAAGCAGACTCTTTGAATGGAGCCGTGATAAAACATAAAAATATTTACCGAAAATGAGGAATGAAACAGAAGGCCCTGGCGACGTTCAAAGGTCGGGTTTGACCCCGTAACCCGACTCTTTGAATGGCGCAAAATAAAACCGACTTTAATAGTTCTACAGATTTAATAGCTAATTTATTTGTTTGTAAGCTAAGAGCACCATAATAGCATAATGTTGATAGTTTTCTTTGAAGATTGGTAATTACTCTGGCTTTATACTAAATATTATTTCAGTCCACACTGAAGGTTTAGGAAATTTTAAGATGTAGTAATCGTTTTGTAATAAAAGGGTGAAATAATTTAAAATTTAAAATACAACAGAGAGAAAATCCCTACGGGAAACCTTGCATTCGGTACGAATGCATGCCTCCGAATAGAAGATGATTTGGGTTACAGTACCCTCAGGAGAAGTAGGGACACCCTCTTTTTTCGGCCGTTTTTAACACGCGTCTTACGGGGTAAAGTGTTGTGCGAAATACGGATGGGGAAACTTCATTTTTGATCGCACAAACTTGATTTTTCGTATTCGGCGAGATAAATGAATTGTCTTTCTGCTAGTATTTTTTATAAGTTGCAGCCATCAAACGGCAATAGAGTTATTTATAGCGTTATCGAAATAGGGACACCCCTATTTTTTGCCGTTTTTAACACGGGCCTTATGGACAAACGTCCTCCAAGAAAACAATCAGAACTTTTTATTGGATGAATTGTTTAATGCCAAATTGAAACATAAGTTAGCAACATAATGAACGTTTACTTGGGTAAAAATTAAGTCTTTTAGTAGCGAAATGAAGCAGTTCAGATTTTTAAAAGTTTTTTACGGGTTTTGACGCTGTTTTTTCGACTCGACTACTCAAGGTCAACAGACGAATGCATGGCGGGTATAGGCAAAACGAGAAAAAAAAGTAAAGAGGAAACTTTGAAAAATCTCCACCGATTCAAAATAAAAAATTAGGACTTGATTTTTAAGTATGTTATAGTTAATTATGTTGCTTGCTGAACGGTACATCTATATCCATTACCGAACAAGGTAGAAGTACTGGTACTATTACGTTGCATGCATTGTTGAAATTAAAAAAGGGCGATCGAATTAGTTTGCATCAACAAGGAGGCACTATCCACGATCGGAACGAATACTTGACCCATTTCTCGGGATGGCTTGTAGAAGAGGACTTGTCCTCATTGCTGGTGGCTTGATTTACCAACGCCAATAAGCAAATGGTAATAGGAATTGTATAATTACGGAAACAACTATATCTAGCCTATTTGTGCTTTCTATTTTTTAAAGTCATCAATAAAATTGGTTGTTTGGGGAAATAGAAACTGCTTATCCTTTGTCATACATAAATAAAATACACGGTCTTTAAGCAGCATATTGCTATTTTATCTTGAAACCAATATTTGTTGTTTTTGCATTATGTGTTTATCTCAGTTGCATGCATATTTGTTAATCTCTTCTATCTTTTCTCCCCGTCGCCCCCCCCCCCCTTGGATCCGCCACTGCTGTAATTTAATTGCCCGTGAGTTCCAAGAAGTCATATTAAGTCAAAGAGACTATATTGTGACTCGGTCATCAATCAAGTTGGAATCTCCTTCAGTCACAAAGAACTCTGAAATATACATAGTATGTTATAACACAAATATATGAAACTTTAGCTGCTCAGCATCGTAATCGTCATCATTCTATGACAGATTGATGGATCATTCTATCTAGCTAGAAAACCTAATAAAAGAATTAGTTATATGTAAAATAGAAGATTTCATAGTAGCTACAAAACAGATAATAATAATCAACTCAAAAAGATGCAAAAATAATTATAAATTAAAATATTCTACAATGACCAATTCACAAATTAACTTAAACTGTCTGTTTTTTTTCAAATATATATTGACTATAATATAGCAGTGGCTGCAGAAATACTTACAGATAAGCCGCTTTTAGACCTCGCTCCGCAGTTAGCTCTTCCACCATATTTTGAGCATCGGTAGGTGCAATGGCAGCATCAAGTAGAACTATGGTCATCAGTGTCAATCAAATACAAACCTTAGAATTATAATGAAAGTATCACTTATAAAACAGTATTTTAACATATAAGAATAAAAGAGCGGACTACACTCATATTTCTAAGATTATAGGCCTACTTACCAAAAAACTTGTTCTTTAGCATGACAGTAATATGGAATGTTTTGAATAATCTCAGTATGTTTTACTCTGAGAGTTCTCGAGGAGAAAACTGCTGTGAATGTTTTTTACTCTGTTTAGATGCCTTTCTTAAATATATATATATATTTTGTACTGTCGTATCTTATTATGGACGCATTTCTTGGTGGTGAAAAATAGAAAAGAAAGGATATACTGTACATTTTCAGAATATCTTCACAGTGAGAATATGACACATTTTCAAATCTTTGTTTGTGAAATGATTTTTCTTCTTCTATATACTCTATAGAATGTGGGAAAGGAAACGAGTTTTGGGGGAACAATATAAAGATGGACGAATAAGGAAGTTTATATATATGTATATATGTGTGTGTTAAAGTGTGCGTGGAGAGAGAAAATATATGTAATTCCAAGGAAGTTGTGCCGGATAATAGACTATGAACATATAAGTTTTTACATATTAAACCTACTTTTTCTTGTATATGTGGCATGTATTCCAGTTCGAAATTGATTATTAAGGTTTGTTTTCATGAGTAACAGGAAAAATGATTTAAATTTAATTCGATAGCAGTTGTTGTAGGCGGAGCTTCTAATCCGGTAGCATGGAAATTTTAACCGCGCTGTGTGTGTATGTTAAGCGTGAACCTACTATGTATATAACAAAGAGAATGGCTTGGTTATTATAAATCAAGTTTAGATTAGAAGTTTAGATTACAAAGATTCCATGATTGGATGACTGCTTAAATTCATTCTACTTGGTGCAGAATTTAACTTATGGTAAAACAATATGTATATGATTTATACTTTAGAACTGTTCAAATCAGTGTATTATTCTTTTTTTCTTCTTTTCTTAGTTTCAATACAGCTAAACTGTTGTAGTCGCTGTCCTATTACTATTGCTAGATCGGTAAGAAAGCAGCAGAGTTCGTCTCCTAACGAAGTCAACTGATGAAAACAGCTTCTTCAGACATGGACAATTCTGCAAAAGCAGCTTCCGCATGCGAGCTTTGCAAGCGAAGATAATAAAGATGATGAAGCCCATTAACGAATTGATTAAATCAGTGATGAACCAAAAGTAGAATGAGCCGTCTAAGATGAAGGAAACCACTTCGGCCGTCCACGAAATGCCCATCAAAATGAAAAGGTTGAAAATCACTCTGTATCTAGAATAATAACAATCTTCAATTAGACTCTAAAATATAATCAAGTATTCTGTTTAACTCTTTAATATTCTGTTATTATTTGTTTTCATTATTGAGAGTAGTATTGATACCTCTGTTTCGCGTTTCGAGTTCCAACAGCGAGCTCTGCGTCACTGCTCGACCGGTGAAAGAGAACGGCTGTCAAGCAGAAAAAGATGACGTTGAACAAGATCAGCACTGCAACGGGAACGTATAGGTAGACTAAAAAGTCTTCCCTGCCTGTAAATATTTACAACCCAAAAGTGTTCTGTTTCACTCACAATGTATAAATATATATAAGATTCAATGATGCAATAGTATGTAAACATACACATGAACCAGCACTTGGAGAAGCCAAATTTAGGACGAATCGTTTCATCATCTGATCCAACTTTGATGAAATCTAATATTTGACCGGCGAGAACTATTATCAGTGGGATTCCCCAGGCGTAGATCGAGTAGATAATGAATCTCGCCAGCCCAAAATGACGACGATTTTTGCCATCAGTTGGCCCCAAAGTCCTGTGCGATCACAATATTATTGACTAATCATAACAAATGACTGGTAATAACGAATCAAAATTACTTGAAAGTCCACCAGAGATCAAAGCAGACGACGTTTAGCCAGGTGAATGTACTCAGGAAGAAGAAATGAGCACAGATTGCTACATTTCAAAATTATACCATAAATGAATAATGCTATTGTGTCCAACTTTTCATATTGTAATACCCAATGGTCTGCAAAGAGAATTTGTTTCGAATTTATCTTGATTGATTCCCACGCCCAATTTGATCATTGCCAGGGAGACGTAGAAGACAGCAGTACAAGCGAAGTAGAACATGGTCGACACTCCATGGATGTTGTCCCTAATCTCTGAGATTACCATGTATACAGCGATGGTTGCCACCAGGAAAAATGAAGAGACGAGCAGTAAGTACGGATATACTTGGAGAGATCTCTTCGTGTCATCGTCCGTCGATGTGAAAACATTGGTGAAACATCGAATCCCTTTCAGTTGGGTGGTTCGCTATTGAGAGCATACAGATACCATCAAATCATTAGGGATTGAAGAGAGAAATAATAAGCAAATGTCAAATCTTTTAAGATAGCAAAGCGCGCTTTGTGGCTAGGATAAGAGTAATTCAGCTCCACTGAATCAGCTTTAAAACAAACCCAAGTTAGAGATAAAATTGTACGGTAAACGGGCCGGCAAACTGGTCGTTTTGATAGGCAAACAAGTTGGTTTAGAAACCGATGGCCTTAACAGTTCAGTCGAAAGCAAATTGGTAAGTGAAGCAACCGGTAAATTTAGCTGTTCAATCGGCAAAATAGTCGGTAAACCAGCCGGGAAACAGGTCAGATCGATCGGGCCTGCGGCCGGCAAATTGGCCGTAGATAAATGAGATTTTTAAATTGGGTTAGATTGAGATTCTTCAATCTGGCAAATTGGCTATTTCGATCGGGCCTGCGGCCGGCAAATATGCCACATATAGATATGATCAATTTTAGTTCGTTTGCAACTATTTATCCCCATAAGACTACGTTGACACTAGCGCCACCGCTAGTTTTAATCACTTTTTAATTGATTTCATTAACTCAAACTCAATATTTTTTTACCGGACTACTACACATTGAAAGAGCAAAAAATTCTGCATCTTTTGAGCCCTAATTTGTAAATTTTAGTGCAGTACCACTATTTTAATTAAATATTTTAATTACATTTTAAATGATTTAATTATCTTTAACTCAATATTTTTTAACAAAAATCAAATGGGAGCATCTGTAGAATATTTCCTTTCTTTCAAGACCAAGATCATTGAATTCTGTTGCGTTTTGCCTGAGTTATCGCCCGCCACAAACAAACCGACAAAGAGACGCGCGGTTTTTTTTTACTGCACTCCCATTTAGAAGCTCTCCCTTTCGGGTCGCAGAAGACTCTTTTGTCAATTTTTTTCATCGTCTTCTGCGAGCCCTTCGGGCTCGCAATTACCTGCTTGTCGTCGACTAAGTGATCGATGCAGTACTCTTTGGTAGCTCGCTCACTTTGACAAGGGAAATTAGGTACGTACCTATGTTAAAGATTTGAATAAATAAGTGGTAATGGTTGGTATTTATGATTCAAGAACAAGATGGAATACGTACATTCGTCCATCTTTGAGAAGATAAAACTGTGAAATATTGAAAGCCTGCCTTCCATCATTGTGACAATGAGGAGGAACACCATCCTCGATCGTGAAATCTTCGGATTGAACGAATCGGTCGGTTCGATACTCTCTTAGCTGACGATTCACATCGTCATTAAAAGACGAAGAAGATGGATCCTTTTGACAGTTTTTCGTTGTTAAGTTCACAGCTGATCCAAATGGGCAACACTTTCGGATGCAATGGATTCCAGATGATTCGTAATCATCACATTTGCTTGGAATACAGAAGCGGGCGATCAACGGATCATCAGATGATAAGCTCGTCCGATCAATGCAAAATTCTCCTGAATTTTGCTTGTAACCAACTCCATCTAAATTCACTTTCAATGTTCCATCCTCGTTTAAATGAAATTTTGTAGAAGTCTTTGCCAAGAAACCTTGCGGACATGAAATTAAATTAGTATTCAGTTGAAATCTGGTATTTTCCGGGAAATTCAAATCCGTGTAGAATAGAGTGTCATTAGTGTTGATGGAGTGAATTGCTATTAGAAATGCTGCTTCGTCGTCTTCCCAACTTTGATCTGATGACGGCCTGCAATAATTAAGAGCCGTTTTATACAGATGACTGGGAGGACAGCATTTCGTTATGTTGTATGATATTGCTGTTTCTTGTTGTATAAGTTTTCTCATCTCCTTTTGATAGGCTAAGCGTAAGATAAGTTGAAGTAGATGAAAGTGATGATCCTGCTAAAGTTATTGAGAGCAGAAGAGTAGCTAGCACCAAGATCGATATCTTAAGTAGCCCTCCCATGGTCATTCCTGAATTCATTTGAAAGAAAAATTATAGTTTTTTTTCTCATTATTACGCTATATTTCATTTTGTTATTGTACTATATTAGACTCGGGGGGGGGGGGGGGGGGGTGAGTCTTGTAGTAATCAAGTTTTAGCTAGTAGGTTAAATTATGATTATTATCAATTTGTGGTGTGGAAAAAATTCTGATCAACAGAAGAGCACTTGGCTTTATTAATGTTGCAGCTTCTATTTAGTTGATAAAAGTGGGATTATGAATGGCAGGAAACACTTGAACCAACGACTACATTAAAGAAACAAAGTTCAATATATCTCAAGTTGAGCCATCCAAAAATCTTGATCTAAAATGACATGTCCATCATACAACAATAGTCCTAAAATAGTATGAGCAACCACTATTATTTCAAGTTCAATATATAATTGAATAATAGTTATTGTAATGCATTTAAGCATACAAAGCTCCATTTCCTTATAAATTCAAAGGCCTGCTACTTCAGTTAATGATTATTGTTAATATTATTACTATTAAAGCTTGGCGTAGCGCTAGCAAATGCCCACATATATGAAAATTTATATAATTTACATGACCTATTTAAAATGTCCACACTTAAATTAGACTATAAGTTACATATTCCATTGTATAGTAATTATGCAACATGTGTATATTGTACTGTACCTTTCATTATGTGAGCTGTAATAATAATTCCGATTTACTATTTATTTAGGAAGTGTAATAATATGAGAGAAAAAGAGCGCTGTATACAAGGCGACTTACACGCACTACAATCGTTCCCAGACTGATCGTAGAGCTTTTCGAACAGCTCGTAGTAGGCACTGTAACGCGCAGTTGCTCTCTCCAGAGAAAGATTGAACGCTTCACAAGTGCTCTAAGCCATACAAGTAAACATTAAATTAAAGACTTGCAAAATATAGGACGTGCCCGGGTGCCCGGATGTTAATAAGGCTGAATAAGCTGAGTGCTGGGAAAACCATAAAACAGTAGTAGAAAAGGGTTCTTATACAAGTGGCCTAAAAATATATTCAGAATAAGAGCTATTAATACGCATCGGATTGGGAATCCTTTATTTTAAAAGAGAGAGAGAGAAAAAGGAAACGCCGTAGACTAAATTAGAACGTGAACAAGAGGAAATGTTTTGAATAGCCAAATTATAACAGCTTAAGGTTTAACAGATTCTTCTGGTCATGGGAATAGACGGATACAAGGTTTTTATTTTGAAGCTATATTCCATATTCACAGGAAAATTGCTTATTCCAGAAATATATTCGATGTTTATACTCAACTGAAAGGAAATATAAGGGATGTGCCCACCTGCTCCAAACAGCCTTATTGCATAATATAATATAATAATATGCAAATATATTCTGAATAACCGGCTCTCTTATTTCACTCGTCGGATGAAGGTATTTATTTTATATGAAATCAGGTAGAGATTTAACTATTTATTCGTAACAGGCTGCTCTAATTTCGTTTAATTTAAAGATAGTTAACTTTGAACTATATCAAAATGAATATTAGCACCTCCCTTTTATATGTGAGTAATAAAATGTATTACCAGTGGTAGCCATTTTTAAATCAAAGCCAATAGAGATTTCACTCACGGTATAACCATTAAGTTCTCATCAGGCCCCCCACATAGCAGGACTTTACTGTCTCTGCTCTATTTATATACCTAGTTGTATAATGCAGCCGTAAATTGCAATATGGCAAGAGTAAGTAAGTTTACCATGCTAAAACTTTATACTAATTACTCAACAGCTGTTAAAAAAAATTATTCAAAGAATAAAGTAAGAAAATTACAATCGTGAACTGTTTCATCGTCCCTCATCTCCAATGTTTAAGACTGACGAGACATTTTATATCAACATTTCTTCTCTATTTAACGTTATGCTGAAGAAAAATAAATACGTAAATCTTTGAATGGTGTCAGTAGGTACAAAGTGATCGAATAAAATGGTTGTCATTGGGCCTCAATCGACTCTTCGGATGAAGTGAACTAAGATAACGAAGATGACGAAGCCCAAGTAGAAAAAGCCATCCAAGACGAAGGAAACCCTTTGGCGAGTAGTGTTGATACCTTCACTTCGTGTTTCAAAATTCGAAATAATATAGAAATATTCAAATGAACCAGCACTTAGAGAAACCGTATTTATAGGTCGAGCCATTTCATCTTCTGATATGCAACTTTAATTGAATTCATCAATATTTGACCGATGATTACTATGGTCAATGGGATTTCCCATCAGGCGTATTGCGGGTGAAGTCGGTGAAGACTGAAGTAGCAGTAAACAGCAATATGGTTGCCACTTGCCACCAAGAAAAACACCGAAACGAGCAGGGAATAGGAAAGAACTTTCGGAATCCTTATCATTCGATGTGAAAACATTGTTGAAATATCGGATCGCTTCCAGCTGGACGATCAGCTTTTGAGCATAAATAGATGCCACTCCATCACAAGAGATCAAATGAAAAAAAAAATTTAATCCCTACTTGTTCGTCGTCGTTCAAGTGATCGAAACAACACTCTTTGGTAGTTCGTTCACTCAAGGGAAATTAGGAACGCATAATATCTACTTTAAACATTAAAAGATGTCGGTGATTGACGAAAAGAGAATTTATACAAAAATATGATAACACAAATAGAAATATGTTCGTTCATCTTTAGGAGATGTAGAAGCATAGAACTGTGAATTGTATTCAAAGCCTGTCTTCATTAACTATCGCAACGAGATGTAATAACATCGTAAATCTTAAAATCATAGATTTGAACCAATTGGCTTGTTCGATATATTACTTTATTCGTTGATAACTTAAATCATAGTCGAAAGGTGAAAATGATGGATGGTACTGAAAGTTTTCCGATGCTATGTTGACGACATGTCCGATGATTCGAAATCATCACATTTGATTGATTAATCAATTGATCATCAGATATGAGAGGCTCATAAGATCAATACAAAGTTCTTCTGGATTATATTCCTCCTCAACAAAGATCATTTAGAAACAGAAAGAATAAGTCTTTGCCAAACAATCTTATTGTAGACATGACATTAAATTGACATTAAGTTGAATTCTGTTATTTTCCAATTGGCAAGTAAAAAGCTGCCCCCGATGGTTCATTTTTTTAAAATGAATTACAATATTTTAAAAGAGAAGTATTCTTTAGAGTTGATGATAGTCCGCTGGATCCTATATGCGGATGATTCAAAATGAAATCCATTTCAATAATAAAAAATAAAATAAAACTGGCAGAAAATTTGAGTTATAAAATATTCCGTGCAAAGTGTTTTTTTTTTTCATTTAGAAAGAAAGTATTTTTGTATTTTTTTCAAAGACGTCAAGTGAATATGACGTTTTTAACTTATTTGTCGTTCATTCCAATGTTCGCACCTACATATTTAAAATAGTAATTACATTAAATGATGCGACATTGTACAATAACGTCACTAGATATTACTTCTGACGCCCAAAACGGCAAAACCTTCCGCGTACTCAAACTAAAGTGGTGCTCCCTATTGACAACTTAGGTGTGCGTTTACATGGTTTATTTTTCTCATACCGAAAAATAATTGATTTAATCAATACATTCTTGATTTTATATTTAAAAAAAAAAGTGTTGCGGATGAAAACGTATTATATCGACAACTTAATCAATATCAAATCAAGACGTTTTAGGCACTGGGATCGACCATCTCTTTGGTATTCATTCCGCAGTTGTTGGCAACATTCTCTTGACATCGTTTGTGGACATTCATGTTGCAAGCTGCGCAAAAAGATAGTAATTTTCTCAAATTTTGAACAATAAAAATTGAGAATGCGTATACAATAAAATATATTACCTTGGCATTGGAGACCCTGCTTTATCAAACCAAGAAGAAAAGAGCCACAGTGGTCACAGAAAGTGAGCCGCTTGTAATTGCGAACAGAAAAGCGATGCGTTACATTGACACGATATCGCTGCCCGATAACCTCTTCTTGAGTCGTAGTATCTTTAATTCCAGAGCAACAAGTGGCAACCAATTCATGGCAACGTTTATGCACCACGCATTTGCAGACTGAGTTTTTGAAAAAAAAAATTATATAAACAAACAATTTTGAATCTAATATTAATATACCTTGACATTGATAACCTTGCTTGCCGATTCCCCTACATATGAGAGAAGAAAAGCTAATTAGATTAAATGATTCAAAATTTATATTAAATATGAACGAAATAATATACCAAATAAAGTCTCGGCAATGTGAACAAAAGGTAGGCTGGCGCAAAAGAGTGGCCATGAATTTGTGCCCGTTTATCTGGTGGACGCGACTTCTCATAGATTCGCGTCGTCGGTTAAGACCTTGGCGTTCTTTGAGCTCGTGGGGCTTTTCGTAACAAGCATCTAAATGAAAACTTTATATTTTACGCGAATATGGTTGACTAAAAGAAGTGCCATTATACCTTGTTCGAGATGAATATTTCCTTGCGGTTCCTCCATGTAGAACTATCTTTTAGGGGCACTTCCTTTTTACTTCCTTAAAGAGTCAAATTGCGTCTTAGAACGGCGTGGACATTGGGCTAACACTTAACAGTGTTGCCAAGTCGCTCCGCGCAATGATTTATCCAAGGTTTAGACGTGGATATTCGAACCAGATGGATTACGGTGTCTGGTCTAATGGGTAGAGCGTCGGGAAGAAGTATGAAGAAGGAATCATGGTTGGGTGGGTTCAACGCTGGGCGCTTTCATATTTATTTTTTTTTTGCTGGATTCTCATTGGTTTAAGAAAAAAAATACAATGTATACCAATGACAGGCAGTATAGAAATTTGTGAAATAGTGAAACGTTTTATTTAGTGTGAGAAAATGTAGAATCCCGTTTGAAATGCCCAATTTATTAAATTTTTATTCTTTATGCAAAGATGTTTCAAATATACTGAGCCAGCATAGCACTGGCTCGCAAAAAAAAGTTTGCACGTAATTGAAAATTGAGTTAACTTAAAATATTTCTCTCAAATATGATTAATAAATATTTCAGTACAAGAGATTTAAGGTTACGTTTATTCAAGCTCAATGAATGCAAGGTATATAGATCAATTGTAAGATTGCAAGCGTCTGTAATCGATCTTCTCGAGGTGAACGAGCGGTCGTAGCTGTTCAGCAAAGACTTTGATCTCATCGGCGACGGCATCTTGACCGCTCGGCGCCAGCAGGGACAGTTCAACCAAATAGCTCGAAGTCATCGCCTCTAAACTATCCGGAGTCTTAGACTGGCCCATCTGTTTTAAAATTCATTCAAACTCAATAAGAAAATTAAAGAGTAATTAAAAAGTTATTAATAATACCCTGAAGATCTTGGACATGGTCACTTTCATGCGCCCCTTTCGGAAGAGATAACCTTTGAGGACGTATTCAAACTCATTCCGACATCCCAATTCCGTCAAGAATTCAACAATATTGGGAGTGCAAGCAATGTCGATGCAGCTCCTCAAAACTGTCGGCTGATTTTTATCACCTAATAAGCCAGATTAAAATTATTTATATTTAACTCATTAAGGGTGAATTAATACCGAGCTCCGGTTGGCCAAGGTATCGCAGCTGCCAGGGGTAATCTGGGTGATCCAGGGCCCGCCTCACTCTGAGCATGAAGGGGGCTTGCTGGGGAGCTCCCGGGGAGCTGTGATCTTCTTTTCAAAAGGATGGATTAGAATATTTGTCACATTTTATTTGAATTCTTTTGAGGTGATTTACTCAGACTGAAACAGATTTCATGATCGTGGAATGTTTCGGGACCAGCTTCAGCAGCATCACAGAGACCTGGTGAATTTATAATTGTTGTAAATGAGTGAATATTTTGTGATGTTGTTTAGGATGAGAGATGTACCTCGGAGGCGATTGTGCAGCACTTCTGCAGAGGCATCATTGACACTGCCCTGCAGCAGGTATTCTTGATTAGGAATGATGTGACTCTGTAATTTAAATAGTGTGATTACAATTAGTTTAAAAGAAATATGAATGTAAAACTAGAAAAAGTATACCTTGAGTGCAGAAGTTAGCATGTCAATGGCAGATATGGGATTTTGGTTACTTCCCGCCATTTTAAGTTGGAATAATAAATTCCTTGATTCTTTTAAAACTGTAGGCTAGTAACTAATAAAATAATATTGAGTATTCGAGAAATTTAGGAAAGAAAAATAGACAGAATGACAGATGCCAAAGCCGAACTTTTTTTTTGAACAGACGACGTGATTTGAAGTGAGCATTGATGCCACCTAGCGCTCAAAAATACAACTACGTGATCAAAATTTTTAAATATGTAGGGCGGGATCACCGCGTTCACATCAAAGGCATTAAAATTATGGAGATTATATGTAAGTGATAATAACTAAGCACAGTAGAAGCAAGTCATCGTTAGGTTCGATTATTTTCTCTCAGTTATGTTCAAGCCTCTTCATTACTTCATAGTTCATACTATTCATTCAAAAGAAGAATAATGAGCCGGACAGAATCCCTTAAACCTACTCAATGGGCCTTCTACTTCTTTATTCGAATAATTGGGTTAATATTAGCTATCCCTTTACTCATTCGTTTGGGTATAAGTTACTACTCCTCTAAAAATCGTCAGTACTTCTGGACACCTAAAAAGAGAAGTAAACCGAAATGTCTGACCGATCCAACTTTAGGTCGTCACTCATTTGCTCAGCTCAGGGTAAAACTATATCAATTAAAAATTAAATTAAACTAAAATGTAATTCTAATCAGGACGTGAAACTGCATTACGTTGAAGCAGGCGATCGTTCGAAACCGCTTCTTCTTTGCCTCCACGGTTTCCCCGAATGTTGGTACTCTTGGAAATACCAATTGAAATTCTTCTCCAAAAATTATTGGTATATTACCTTAATTACTTTTAAATGAATTTAATAAGGATTAACAATGTAATAGGGTTGTGGCTGTGGATATGAGGGGCTACGGCGAATCCGACAAACCTGAAGGAAAAGAGCATTACAAAGTGTCAATTTTAGTCGAAGATGTGCGTCAACTCATTTCTAAACTTGGTAAAGTTAACTTCTCTAAAGAGTTAACAATGATTTTTCATACATTTTAAATATAAAAAAGGGAGAGATAAGTGCATTATAATGTGCCACGACTGGGGTGGACTCGTTGGCTGGACATTTGCAGCTCTTCATCCCGAAATGTTGATCAAATTAGTCGCCATCAACGTTCCACATCCTGCAACAGCTACTCACTACCTGAAAACCACTCGCCAGTGCATCACTTCTTGGTTTTAACCTAATTATTTACCAAATAATCATCGCATATAATTATGACCTTAAATTACTAATAGGTATTTCTACTTTTTCCAAACTCCTTGGATCCCAGAGCTCTTCCAAGGATCAAGAGATAATGGCATTTTCAATTTACTGGTCAAAAGAGCATTCAAACCAGAAGATTCTCAACAAGCTGTAGAAGCTTATAAATATTACTACAGCCAACCAGGAGCTTGGAGTGGTCCCATCAATTATTATCGTGGATTATTCGATCACCCTTCGTCTCCATTATACATGACTGACCAACAGCTGAGAGTCAAAGTGCCTTCCTTATTAGTCTTTGGTCAGAGAGATAAATTCATCGATTACCGGATGGTACCGGATTGCAGCAGACATGTCCACAATTTCCAGTACAAATTGATCGAAAATGGTAGTCATTGGGCTCAAATCGACTCTTCGGATGAAGTGAACCAAATTGTTTCCAATTTTCTTATTTAAAAAGTAAACAAAAAATAAATGATAATTGAAGGCTATTACGTAATTATAGGTCATAAATCAGAGCTTTTTTCAATATACAGCCTTTAATTTTCCCAAGTTTATGTATACATGCATGCATCTTAAAGGTCATTGAGTTCGCAATGTTGCCAAACATATATTTCCCAAAAATTTAATTAGCGATTAGTGCGTATTTCCGTTGATTTATTCGTCGACCTTGACGATTTTGGTAGTGTATATCTTTCTTTTTTCCCCCAGAATATCAAAGTGTCATCGTTTGCTAGTGTCCAAGGTCTCAGTGTTGATGAAGCAAAGAAAACGTAATGAGTTTTTCTGGGATCAATTGGCCTAGTTTGAGGAGTAGTCCATGACCTTGCTACAAACTACCTTATCCTACCAGGAAATGTGGTTATAGCAGGCATCTGCTGAGATGATCTATCAAAATAACTGCTGTCCACATATTTTTGTTTCCATCATATACTTAAATTAATGCTGGAAAACGTTCGCGAGCAGAATAAATAATATAGAACTCGAAAAAAAGGTAAACAAAACGAATTGTGCTGCTCTTCCGCATGACAATATATAGCTTTTTAACACTCTCAAGGCTTTCTCGCAAGCTCTTAAATGCAACCAAAGTGAGTGTATACTGCTGCTGCTAGCTATAGCTGTTAAGTTTTTCTTAGTAGATATATACGACGACCTTGGTGCCGGTCACCCTGCAGCGGCGCACTAACACATTAACATAAATAGAAGGTCATTTTAAATATATACACACTCATTTCCTGGTTAATCTTAACTTTTAAAATTATTTCTAAAACCTGAAATTTGTGAGAAAAACAAATTCAAGTAAAAAAAAAATAAAGAGAGAAAGTTCATGTTTATTGTTAGTATATATCTGGTGTGACGTATTTAAGCTCCGCCTCCGATCAGCTGATTGTACAGCTTGCTGCTGCTGTGTCCTTGGGGTTGCTGCACGAAGCGGAAAGTCCATAGCCAGCCCTAGCTAGAGCTGAACACTTCTCTCGTCATCATTTCAGTTGGGAGTATCGTCAAGACTTGTCCTGTTTTTTCAACTTAACTTGCAAACAAAAATGTGGTTATTGCAGTGGACGTTGTTTATAGTTGTGCTTCTTCAGAGTTGTGTTATAATCAAGTGTGATCAATGGCCGTTTGCGGACGGAGATGAATACACTCTGGCCATAATGAATATCACGTACGTGAACAGTGCGACCGGGAGTGTTCACAGCAGCGATTCAGCCGAGATGGGTAAATTCGGGACGGGCCGTGTCGGATCTACGGCCGGTCTCTTGGTTCACGTCCGATCATCTAATTCTAGTTCGCATCACGGCTGTGAACTTACCTACGATAACGAGATTCCTGTAATATCTACCTAATTAAATTGAATTTAAAAGACTAAATCTAATGTTTTTTTATCATATAGACGGTCCCATGGATCGCTCTAGTCCGACGTGGTAGATGCAACTTTGATGACAAATTAGAGGCTGCTTTTGTGAACAACGCATCGGGTTTGATCGTTTACAATAACAAAGAAGACGGTCTCCAAAAGATGACTTTACGCAATAAATACCGTAAGTGAAAACTCTGTGAGCAACAGCTTGAAATGTTTTCTTTTTATTGTGAATTGCGGTCTCAGAGAACTGCGATAAATAATGAAAGTTCTTTACCATACTATTCACCTTGGTCCAGAAATGAACAAAAGCGAAACGTTATTATATTATATTTAATATATTGATTTTTATATTATAATATATATATATATATATATACGCAGTATATATATATAAGGCAACAAAGCCCTGCTGCCTTTTTTTCTAGTATAAAATCGATATAAAATAAAGAGGAGAGCGCACACTCTGTGCAACTCAGCAGGGATTGATCCATACCGTTCGCTACGACGTCCGCGCCATCGCCGTCATATAACTTTCCTCTCGTGAGAATGAGACCATAGCACAAGCTTGCTTGCTGCCAGATAAGAGAGAGAGAAAGAAAAAGGAAAATCTTCATTTGCTCCTAAGTTATGAGAAAATTAAAAGGAGAAAACTAGCAGATGGACTATAGGAACTTTCGCGCGGGATTTTTGAAAAGGCGGAAAAGCAAAACAAGTTAATCCAAGCGGAAGACCATGTTTGGAGATAGCAGTTCAACAAGGGCAAATAGAAACACTACTTTTCAAGGTGGACTACTATTATATTGTATTAACAGGGCCAAGGGTAAATGTGTATACAGCAAGGAAGCTATATAGATTTTTTGCTTATATAGGATATCTATCGTCCTCATTTTCTAATTAGCATATGGCGTCGTCGTCACACTTTTTTTTGTCTGTACTGAAAAGCAAACATCTGTTGAGTATATTAGCATCACACTTTCACCAATAAAAAAAAAAAAAGATTGATTTCATCAGTATTAATACCGCGCGCGCAGCAGGAAACCGGAAATCCTTGGTTCTAGAATCTTGGTTATATAGCTTTTTATCTTTTCTTTTCTCTATTTAGGGTGCATGAAAATTTCTAAATCCGAAAGAAACTTATACCATTTTGTAGCTCTGTAAAAGTTGAATCCGAATGATGCAGTTTTAACGCTTGAAAACTAATTTATATACCAAGGTTATTTGATGAAAACAAAGACATTCTTTCTGCACACTCGGCCCATTTCGTCACAGAATATCTGTGTTTTAGGGTGAATGAGCATTTTGTAATTCGAAAACGAATTATACCATTTTGTAGCCCTTTAAAAGCTGAATCTAAAAATCTGAGATTTAATGCCTAGAAACTAATTTGTAGCAAGGTTCTGCACTGAAAACAAAGGGCACTTTTAATTAGTCTTCAGAGCGCTCCAATTTTGTTACAGCTTTGATCTTTCTTTTGAGTTTTGGGGCGATTGAATGATTCAAAATTCCTTTAAAATTATATCATTTGATAGCTGCTTAAAAGCTGATTCTGAAAAATACAATAGTACCGTTTAGAAAACAATTGATAAGATAGCTATATAATGAAAACAAAAATACTCTTTTTTATCAATGCTGCATTACTAGTTATCTTTATCTGTGTTTTTGGAGTAAATAATGAAAACTTAACTAAGAATCCATCATACCATGTTGTAGATCTTTAAAAACTGATCGAGAAAAACATAATTTAAACGTTTTAAAAACTAATTTGTAGCATAATGATTCATTGAAAACAAAGATGCCCTTCAAATACCGCATCATTGCTCAACTTTCCTGACGTCATTTGGCTTTGCCCACATTTTAGTGTGATTCAAAATGTCGTAATCAAACAAACAATTACACCAATGTGTAGCTCATTCAAATCTGATTCCGAAAAACACAATCTAAACACTTTTAAACTAATTCAAATCAAAGTAATTCAAGTAAAACCAAGACACCCCTTTTCTACCAGGTGACAAGATAGTGGCGGTGTTCATCACTCGAGCCAAAGGGGAAGAGCTGGCGGCCCTGGTGGACAACGGCACGAGGATCACGATGCAGATCTCCGTAGGATCGCACTACACGTACCGCTTCACAAACATCAACAGGTCAGTAGATATAAATGGATCAATACCGAAATACGCGCTATAAGGGTTCTCTGCCCTCCTTTCTCTATACTCTCTACGACGAATCCCGCATCAGCAGGATCTCTCGGTCTCACGTGTTATAGCTTTAATATGTAATCCAATTATAAAAGATCACACCACCCACCCGCATGCACATTTGGTATAAAAGGATCCCGACATTTGTTCAAAGATTTCAGAGTCATTTTGAACGTGGCAGCAGGAAAGTTTGTTCGCCAAAACTTTCCTTGGGCCACTTATATAGAAACTAAAAATGGAGGATTCAACTGCAATGGAAGAAATTAATCTTTTAGGCAGGAAACCCGTCAATATTTTCACTTTTACAGCTACTGCTATGCGGATGTCTGTCTATTGGTCCGTTCTAAATCCTGTTTTATTACGTAATAATCATTTTAAATTGGAATTTTTTTTAATTTTTAAAGGACGTCGGTGATGTTTGTCTCCATCTCCTTCATCGTCCTGATGATGATCTCATTAGCCTGGCTCGTTTTCTACTATATTCAACGCTTTAGATATCTTCACGCTAAAGATCGCCTCTCTGTAAGTTATTTTAAAATTAAATTTACAGCGTTGCCAGTTTTAAAAACCATTTTTTTTATAGAGGGAGCTGACGAGTGCGGCTCAAAAAGCACTTTCCAAGATTCCTACTAGAAGCATTAAAAACTCTGACAAGGTATAAAAATAAATATAATAAATCCTGAAGGGATTATATAACTGTTGTCCATTAGGAGGTGATTGAAGCCGAGTGTTGCGCAGTGTGCATCGAGCCGTACAAAGCGGCCGACGTTGTCAGACTTCTTCCGTGCAGGCACGAATTTCACAAGATCTGCGTCGATCCTTGGCTTTTAGAGCATCGAACTTGCCCGATGTGCAAAATGGACATTCTCAAACACTACGGTTACGTGGTAATTAACTTGAATTAAACGCCATCTAGTGGTAGAAATTAAAACTATTTCTTATTCAAAAGTTCACTGGCAGTCAGGAAAGTGTAGTCAATATGGATCTCGAGGCGCCCATCATCAGCGGACTCAGGGCCGGGCAGAGGAGAGCCACAGCGGCGCGTCACACACCGGCACCGACCGTCGACCCCTCTGACGTGGTAATTACTAATTACGTCAAAAAGTTTTATTTTTTATTTTATATTATTATATAATATTGCATATTATAATAAATTATCGTATATTATACACATAATATTGGATATCAGAGTATAATATTATATATTATTCACATAATATTGTATATTACGGTTTATTATTACCTATTATTCATATAATATTGCATATTACAGTATATTATCACATATTATACTCATAATATTGAATATTAGAGTATAATATTACATATTATTCACTTAAACTTGCTTATTATAACATATTATCACATATTATTCATATAATACTGCATATTATCACATAATATATACAAAATATTAGATATTAAACACGTAATACAGCCTAATATCGATTAATATAACGATTAATTAATATAAACGATTAATATAACTGATGTAAATTACATATTATATGAGTGTATTATATCTAATAACCATATCTGTCAAATAATAATAAGGATTTCAAATATGCGCAGTTGGTGACCGAAGTTTCTACTCAGTCCGCTACTACTTCGCGGCGCTACTGGTCCTGGCCGCGATCCTTGTCCTCCTCCCGGAATAGTAATAATCAAAATAATAATCCTTCATCTCCTCCTTCTGCCGATTCAGCTGGTATTTATATTGAAATTTATATAACAAGATCCTTTTATTGATTTTTTTTTATTTGAAAAGGTGGAGCAGTCATTGCAGAGGCGCCATCTGTCATGGAAACGCAAGTGGAGGTTGAAACTCGTTCGGATGTTATTGTCGATCCTCCTAGCAACCAGCAACCTGTTTGAAGCTTCTTCCTTTCCCTCTAATTAGATTTTGTACATTTATGTAATCCAGCTTTTGATGTTTGTATAACACAACACTCACTTGACTTTTGGTTGTGATGGATATATAAGCAGGATTATATATATTAAATTTGATGTGTATAATTATTCACCTTTTAAGGAAAAAAAACCCAACTGTAGTGTTTTTATTTTCGCTTTGCTAAACAAAAATCAGTGTTTTTAATTTCGCTTCTTTTGTGTTTTAATCGTGCTCGATAATCCGAAAAATAATGTGTAAATAAATTTAAAACAAAATGAATACAAAAAAAAATGGAACCTTTGTCTCGAAAAGTTAATTTTTTTAGAACTGGCAATGTTGCAAAACCCAAAATCTCCCATTTTACAGCTGTTTTTCAATTAGGAGATTTTTTTAAAGGGTTGCTTTGTTTGGATAAGTTTTAGGGAGTTCAATTCTAAATCTATAGAAATTTTCAAAAGATTTTTATCGTTATCAGAACTCAAGATATTAATTTTTTCCCGAAAGGCTTATGCCGTAAGCGTATGTATTTTAAAAAATCCCTATTTTAACACGGTGGTTAATGGCGAAAGTGTCTCTGAAAGAATTATAATATCTCAAGTTCTACTTTATATACAATTTTTAAAAAATATTTTATCGATGAAGAATTGAATTCCGCGCATTTTATCCAGGCATAAGAACCCATTTTAAAAATCTCCCGAAGAACTACAGTCATTTGAAAATCCCTGGAAAATCCTTATGTATCGATACGTAATTTTAATTCGATTATTAACGAAATCGATACGTTTTATACATGTCTTGTAGCAGCAGTGGAGCTGTAATATATTATTTCCTCTTTATTCAATATTATTCTCTTTCTCTCTCAGTGCATTGAACAAAATAACTCATTTTAAATATAAAAGAGAGAAAAAAGTGTTCACCTCATTTTCCAAACCAATTAACTCATAACTTTTATATTTAAAATAAATTATGGAATCCAGAAGGGGTAGCCCAACTTCAAGGTATCAATTCACGTAGGGTGGGCCCATCTGATTAAAAATGATGCATTTATATTCAATTTATCATCTAGAAGGACAAAAAGGAGTAAACAGGTTGAGGAGAATTACTGGGACTGCTCCGTCTGCACCTACCGCAACAATGCAGAGGCCTTCAAGTGCCTCATGTGTGACGTACGGAAGGGGACATCCACCAGGTATCATTCTTCATCCACAAATTCTCATTCCGGCATCTATCGAACCCTCTGAACAGGAAACCGAGGCTGAACCCCCAGCTCGTGCCACAGGTGCTACCCCTACCACCGGTCCCGAACAAGCCCCGCAAGGAGAAGGAGGCCAAGGAGAGGGACAAGAAGTCTGCGCCCAAAGCCAGACCGAGGCTCAAGAATGTCGACAGGAGCACCGCCATGCACAAGGAAGTGACGGTGAACAATGTGACGGTAGTCATCACAGAGTTCAGGCCCAAAGTTAGCAGCAAGTCACCGAGCAACCTCGACCTGGAGAGCTCCCACACGACAAGTAGCTCGAGCAGTGCCAGCAACCATGGCAACGACCTCTCACCGCCTGATCAGGGCCACACTTCAGACTGAAATCAATCTAATTTCTTTTCCAAAATTTTTGCTCAGATCTCCTCCTCAGTTGACCGAAATCTTCTTACAAACACGAGTCGTCGTATAATATTAAATGTGTCGTATAAATGTGTCATCATTTTTTGTAAAAAAAAAAATAAAAATTTCGGCAAAAATGTGGTTTTTTTTTAATGAGAGAAGAAATTCGGCATTTTCTTTACATATAGAGTGTGGAATTAATATTTTTAATAAGCCGAAACTAATTAATTTCCCATAGCGTAATTTCGAGTCCATTCACGAGCGTTGCGAATAGCTTCAACTTCATTGACTTTCCAGAGCTCGGCAACGTCGTTGGCAAGCGGATCGTCCGGGTTTGGAGCACTCAGAAGAGCCTGAATGGACAGCAGCACCGTGCGAATCTGAAGAGCCGGGCTCCACTTGTCTGATAAAATTCATATTAATTTAATTCAGGCATTTTAGAATGAATTAATCACCCTTGAGGATGTCTAGACAGATCCTGCCGAGCTTGTCAATGTTGGGGTGGTAGATCTTGGTCATGAAGCGGACCTTGGGTGCTGACATCGGGTACTCCTCGGGAAGGAAGAGCTCGAGCTTGAAGACACCACCCTCGAACGGGGAACCCTCCGGGCCTGAGATGAAACTTTTTCTAACCTCAATTCATTTCAAATAATTTTAAATTTTACCAGCAACGACAACGTGAAAGTAGCGGGCATTCTGCTCATCGGGTACTGCACTGATGCCCGGCACTGGTTCAGCCATCAACCTCTGTGTCTCCTGTCAAAAAATAAAAAATTGATTTATTCAAGAGACACGTTTCTAAGAAAATGAATTAAAATACCTTGATTATCCGTCTTGGCAGACCGGCCATTATGATAGTAAATGATTTAATTTAATTGATAAATAATAAATCTTTGAATGTTTACTACGATGGAAATATCGAAAAATTCTTTTTTAATAAAATGTGTGAGAGCTTCTCTCCAGAAACTTGCAGGCCTTCGGTACTCTTTTTTTCCTTTACAGCGTTGCCAGATTTATTTTTAGTAAAATACAAGAATTTTTTTTCAAACGGCTTCTAAAAATTGTATTTAATTTGGAAAAAAAACAATGATAGATTATTATGAGGAGGGAAAAATACTAGAATAAAGCAAATATATATTTTTTTAAGTAGGAAAGATGATGGTCCACTAATTAATAAATTTGTGTGCGAACAACAATTAAATGGAAAAACTTAAAAAAAAAAAAACAGCCCGGGATTTTTAAAAAATGGTAAGTGATGTGAGAAGTTAATTGAATAATAAAAACTAATTAATCTGTGTGACAAGTAATTTTTTTTAAAATTTCAATGTGCTTGGGCACAGGGAGGTTCGGGTGCAGTACGTTTGCGCCTTTTGTTCAGCAGTGCATTATTGGAAGTCTGTAGGGACTTGAGTGCCACCTAGCGGTCGAAAAAGAAATTAATTTCAAATATTATGCCAATTTATGTAGAAAATTAGCTACTTGATCGTAATCCACTCGCATGGTGGCTAGGGAACGGTTCATTTCTTCTTGTACTTCGGGCCAGGCCTCTTCTTCTTCTCTTAGTACGGCGTTGGTCGCCAGGGGCGTTGCAGGAACGGCAGCATAGTGCTAAACAGAAACTTTTAATTTTAAATTCTCTTTTTAAATTGATTTAAAACTTACTGCAATCCATTTGTTAGCCATGACTTGATCGATATCGGGTCTCTTATTAGCATCAGTTTGAAGTAGAGATCGGATTAGATCTTTAGCCTCGCTGGAAACGTGCTTCCATTCCGGATTGGGGAAGTCGTACTGACCGGTACGAATACGCTTCTTCATGCCTGGAGACATGGCTTGACCGTGATTCGAATAAAATGGAGGGTATCCACAAAGTCTATTTATTCAATTTAAAAATTTATCAATTTAATTTAAATTTTAAAATTTATTTTATTTTATTTATTTATTTTAAAATGTATTAATTTAATTTAAATTTTAAAATTTAAATTGAATATTACAGAATGTACATGATGACACCTAGTGACCACATATCGCAAGATGTATCGTATTTTTCTGGTCCGAGCACCTCCGGAGCTAAATAAAAAAAAAATTAAATTAAGTTAAATGGATTAACTAATTTTAATTTAATAAAAAAAAATTAATGACAGTAAAATAATAATAAAAATAAATTTTGAAAATATAATCTAGAATTAATAAATATTAAATAATACTCAGAATTTAATTTTAATGCCTAAAAAAAAATTAGAAAATTAATTTAAAAATAAAGTTATTATCAATAATAATCTTTTAATTGAAAAAAAAATAAATTAGAATTTATAATTAATTTTAGGAATGATAACTTTAAATTCAATAGCTTTTAAAAAAAATCTAAAAAATGAATTAAAATTATTAAAATTATTTGATAGCTAGAATTTAATGTAAGCAATAAAAATGATTAAAATAGCTTTTAAAAATTAAAAAATTTAATTAATTTTTTTTTATAGCTTACCAACATAGTAGGGTGTGTAGCAAGGCGTTTGCAAAGTTTCTTTGGCAAAGCACTCTTTGGCAAAGCCAAAATCAGTTAATTTAAGTATTCCATCAAGTCCTTTGGATGTGTAGAGAAGGTTCTCAGGTTTCAGGTCCCTGTGAGCTATGCCCATGTGATGAAGGTGCCTCACAGCCAGGCAAATGTCTCTCATCACTTCAGCAGCTTCTATAAATTTAATTTAATATTATTTAATTAATTAATTTTTAATTTATTTGACATTTATTCAACCTCGCTCAGTAAATGCGCCATCTGCACGATCCTGAATCCTCTGAAATAATTCACCTCCTCCCATACTGGGTGAAAAAAATTAAAAAAAAATAAAAAAAAAATGTATTAAATTAAATAAAAAATTGAAATAAAAATTATAAGAAATTAGAAATATTGATTCGGGAAATGAATTAAAATTAGAAATTGTTTGATTAAAATCAGAAATCAAGTTTATTAAAAAAAATTAATTAAAGAAATAAAAATAATAGAAAATAATTTAAAAGAAATTAGTAAAATTAATTAGGGAAATTAATTAGAATGAGTTATTAAATTTATTAAAATTAGAAAACTAAATTTATTATAAATTAGAGATTAAATAATTCAAAAAAAATTATTTTATAAATTTAATGGTAATTATATTAAATTAATTAAAATTTTAAAATTAAATGAATTTAAAAATAGGAACTAAATTTATTAGAAATTAGAAAATAAATTTATGAAATTTTAAAATGAAAATTAGAAAAATAAATTAGTGAAATTGATTAAAAATTGATTAAAATTTAGAAAATTAACTAAAAATTAAATATTAAATTTTAAATAAAATTTACCATTCCATAACAACTAATAGACATTTAGTGGTCCCCTGGAGGTTCTCAAAAATGTCTTTAATGTTGACAATGTTCAGGTGTGAGCTTGCACGCCAGTGCAGCTCCACCTCCCTCCTCGCCTTCGGGTTATCCCTCAGAACCTGCAAGGAACTCATTATTAATATAATCACAATATAAATATAATATAAATCACATACTTTGAGGGCAAACTTCTCATTTGTTTTAATATTGAAGCATTCCACAACTTTTCCACTGATCCCCAGCCCGAGGACATTCTTCCCGATGTAGTATTCATCAGTGATGGGTATGGTTTTAGCTTTGAAGCCAGTAGAAACAGCACTCATTGCACTTGATGCATTCATTGTGAATTAGGTGACTTAGAAACTTGTTTAATGTGATTTCATAATATACTGCCCGCAGAAAAGTGATGATTTAATACATGGAAAATACTTTTACAAAACTATAAATGCATAGTTTAATATGTAAATATGGATTTTTGTTTTAAAAAATCCAACAACAAAATATGTGTAACCTGATTATTGACTGTTGTGAAGCAACAAGACAGCTTGCCAAATTCCAAGGCCGAAAACCAGCTGTAGTTAATACATCTGCGTTAAGTAGTTTTATAATATCGGTTAAAATAGAATTAAATTGAGAATCAATCTTAAACATTTAATAAAATGTCATTTCCATATTTAAAGTTATTTCAATTTGTGATTTAGATTTTTATTTATCGAAAATAATTGTTAATGAGCACACTAACGCGTTAAGAAAATTGTATTAGCGCACACCTGAATGTATACATCTTCTCAAGCATTTCATCACAATAAAGCCTCTTCTTGCTACGATCTTAACGTTTATTGAGGTAATTGGACACGATTTCATTGACTTGATCGGCAGAATCAATTTGAACCCAATGACTACCATTATCAATAAATTTATACTGGAAATTGTCGACATGTCGGCTGCATTCTGGCACCATTCGGGCATCGATAAATTTATCTTTCTTGCCAAAAACTAATAAAGAAGGCACTTTGATTCTCAACTGCTCGTCAGTCATGTAAAATGGAGAAGAAGGATGATCGAATAAGCCACGATAGTAATTAATTGGCCCACTCCAAGCGCCTTAAAAATATTAAATAAGTTTAAATAAAATAAGAATAGCAAAGTTTTTAACTACCAGGTTGGCTGTAATAATATTGGTAAACCTCTAATGCTTGTTTTGGTTCATCGGAACCGAATGCAGTTTCAATTATTTCGTTAAAAGCGAAATTATCGTTTGATCCAGTTAAGAGCTCGGGTATCCAAGGCGTTTGGAAAAAGTACATGTACCTTCCATTTAAATAATAATTATTAAATCTTATTACAGAAATATTAAAGGTTTTGAAGTCACCAAGAGGTGAAACCCTGCATAGAAGTTCTCATGAAGCGAGCGAATGTTGAAGGATGTGGAATGTTGAGAGCGACTAATTTGATCAACATTTCGGGATGAAGAGCTGCAAATGTCCAGGCAATGAGTCCACCCCAGTCGTGGCACATTAAAATGCACTTATCTCTCCCTTTTTTATATTCAAAATCTATGAAAATCATTGTTAACTCTTAAGAGAAGTTAATTTTACCAAGTTTAGAAATGAGTTGACGCACATCTTCGACTAAAATCGACACTTTGTAATGCTCTTTTCCTTCAGGTTTGTCGGATTCGCCGTAGCCCCTCATATCCACAGCCACAACCCTATTACATTATTAATCCTTATTAAATTCATTATAAAGTAGTTAAGGTAATATACCAATAGTTTTTGGAGAAGAATTTCAATTGGTATTTCCAAGAGTACCAACATTCGGGAAAACCGTGGAGGCAAAGAAGCAGCGGTTTTGAACGGTCGCCTGCTTCAACATAGTGCAGTTTCACGTCCTGATTAGAATTACTTTTAAACTAAATTTAATTTTTAATTGATATAGTTTTACCTTGAGCTGAGCAAATGAGTGACGACCGTGAGCTGGATTGGTCAGACATTTCGGTTTACTTCTCTTTTTAGGAGTCCAGAAGTACTGACGATCTGTAGCAAAGAGGTAGGCAATACTCAAAGGAATGAGTAAGAGGATTGCTAATAAAAATCCAATTAACCGGATAATCAAGTAGACAACCCATTGCATCGGTTTAAGGGATTCTTCCGCCCTCATCCTATTAGTAAATAAATGAATGGGTAGTTTTGGAGTTTTGATATTGTGAATAATACGAGATAACGAATATGTATGACTTGAATATTCTAGAGCGACTCACTTCAAGATTGGTTCAAAGCCGATTCTTTTTTTAAATTTCGTTTTCGTTTTTTTTTTCAAAAAAGAAAGAAAACCAAACGATACTTTATTGTTTTTTCGTTTCTTTTCTGTCTCTTTATATATTGATACGTTCTATATCAATACAAAACGAAATTTTGCATGTCCCAGGCTTTATTTGTTATCAGTTTTCATTTACTTATCTCTGATATTGACGTCAATGACGGCATAAAAAAAAAATCGAACCACTTAGTGTTTTTTTTTATTTGAGCGATTATAACTTATAACTACACTCTTTATTTATTTTTTTTTGAGTTTGAATGACTTTAAATAGATGGGCCAGTCTAAAAATCTGGACAGTTTAGCTCCTACCGCTCATTATTCATCTCGGGAAAAACGATTACAGACGCTTACAATCTTAAAACTGATCTTATGTTTCTTCCCTTCTATTATTTCTAGAATATTAATACATGGTGTTTACTACACAATAGTTGAAGAGACCTTTATTATAGTCTTATGAAGTGGAATCAGTCTCTCTTCCAATATCGTGATTGAAATCTCTGATGATGGCTTCCGTTCAAATAGGATTGTATAGAGATAGCGATAGATTTCACACTTTAAAGTGTAAAAGAGAAGAGCTTTTGATCTTCAATTTTTTATTTTAACATATTTGTCGGAATTATAAAAAAAAATCCCGGATTCTCGGAATTCACAAGTAGATTAAGAAATATAGTGAAAACCTCCGATTCATTCAGAATACATTTGCCATGCTGTTTTATCACACAATATTATTTCTTTTCAGTTCAGTATAGCAGGATTTATTTTTTTGGAAGCTTTTGTCCCCGTCAATAAAGAATTAATCGCAGCGCCGTCGCAACTCGAAAAGCAGAGGTATCAATACTACTCTCGTTAACAGTTCGTCATAAAGTGTGTTCATTAAAACACGATATCTACTGACTTGAAAACACAAAATACATTGTAATGAGTAACACAATATACTGTATTACATTTTAGACTTTATAGTCTCATTACAGATTATTATTATTCCAGATATATATATACGAAGATTCTCATGTTTGTTTGCTGCTCATTTTTTTCTTCGTCAGATTTGTCCTTGTCTGAAGAGGCTGTTTCCATCGGTTGTCTTCATCAGAAGATGGGCTTTACTGCTTTCCTATCCACCTATCAGTAGCAATAGGAAAGGGACAAGTGACAACATCTGTTTAGTTGACTGCCATAAAATGATACCGAAAATCTACCAAGATTGGTATATTCTTCAGCTGGAAGCAAAAAATTACGGATAGTTAAGCCTCGATTAAACATGCCGGATTTTCAAAGTTCACTACATAAATGGTACAATATTACAATGACACAAATAACTCGCAATATTTAAGTAACTTCATTTGGAATTACATTATTATTATAGGTCATGATGATGTATTGTTATAATACTTTTTGATTCATATTTTACTATTATACTTATAAATCATATTATAGAACCAGCATTTAATATCTCATTTAAATTGAATTTTAAATGCAAATGTTATGTTCTAAAAGTCTGTGACGCCCTAGTCTTTATGTGGAGGAAGTAAAATCGAAAAAAGGCACCCAAAAAGTAAAAATTGCTGGGTCTCTTTATATTCGACCGAGCGCCCGGGTACAAAGAACCGAGTGACCCTCCTCTTACAGTGGCCTTCTGTTGCTAGCCGTAGTATATTTGAAACTTATTTGGATCCATAATAATTAAAAAAAAATATACCACATTTCAATAGGGATATACTACATTTTCTCACTTACTTTTATGAAATTTTTTATAATATTCAAAAGATAGTATTATTTATTATTTTGCCCTTTTTGGACTTGTATTATTTGTAAACTTTTTCTTTTGCATGTTACAGTATAGACATAGAACGTTTTACTATTATTGATAAAAAATTCTATACTGACTGTCGTTATATAGCACAAATACAGTATATAATACTGTATTTTATTTTGAAAGCTGGACTATTATTGCGTTCTTTCAGAAATTGACGTATTATTCCTCAGGATTCTTTATTCATCAAGGCTGTGCTATTCCTTCGGAATATTAACGATATATTTTATTGTACTATAGATATATATTATTTAACAGAGATACAATATAATAGGCAGAATAAAATAGGGAGTAAACGAGAGAATATGTAATAGATGAATAGATTTTTGATTCATTACGATATTTTCGTGTTCCTGCGAATACAAGATTTAAACTGTGTGCTGGATGCATGAAAATTTACCCAAATATTGCACATAAAATTTCATATCTCTTGAAAGAAATTTAAAAAATTATACCCCCCCCCCCCAACTAGTTTTTTCTATTCTTTTAAAATGGAATATGACTTAGAATATGTAATGTGGTTGTATTATATACATTAAATAATATGGAAAAACTGGTGGGGGGGGGCCACTTTAGAATTTTCGTGAAGTGTATTCTTTCTTACTGTTACTAGAAAGTTTCATGTTGTTATGTTTTCCTCATGACAAAAATGTATTGAAAGTGGTATTTGAATAATCATTTTTGAAAACGCGACAATGTCAAGATATTTCCATTTCCTCAGAAAGGAGATATCATGTATAAAGAAAATATCTTCTTTTCTTCCTTCCTTTATCCGCGAATATAAAGGAATACCAAATCTTTGAGTAATATGCTTTATTATATAAAATATACCAACTTGGACTTAAGAAATGAGTAAACGTATAGTAGAACTGGCAAACTATAACGCTCCAGAACCTGGAAAAATCTTTCGTAGTTTACATTACTCATCGACTTCATATCTATATCAACACCAGTAACTTTGCGTAAATCTTTAAGAAGTCTTAGTTATATAATCTATTATTCTCTATAAAGTTTCTTTGGAAATTTTTAACTTTATCGCTTATACATCCAAGATGGATTCTACTGCTTCTGGATCGGGAGGGCTGACGCCTACAGGCAGGAAAAAGCGACGGGAGCTGACCTTTGCAGAACGTATCGAAGTGATCATGGACCGCAAATCCGGCAAATCTATGCAGCAGTTGGCCGACCAGTTCGGATGCGGTAAAACGCAAATTCTCAACATTTTAGCTCAAAGAGAAACGTATTTAAATGTAGGCCATAATATTCTTTCATCTTAGCTTTATAATTTTTAATTTTACTGAGATTAAATAAATAGGAATGGGTCGAGAAGAATGCGGATTCTAACCCGCACATCAGTGGGCGCAAGCGCCGCTCACGGCGGACTGGTAATGAGGGGATTAACCAGCTTGTATGGGATTGGTATAAGGGGAAAATGAGGTCTAATGTTTGGGTTACTGGACCCATGATACAGAGGGAGGCTCGCTCTATTGCCCATAGTTTGGGAATTGAAAATTTCGCCGCTTCTAACGGTTGGCTCGACTTTTTCCGCCGACTCCACAATATTGTGAGTCAGAATCATGAATAATAGCGCAGTTTCGTGCATCATTTAGAGTTTAATTTTAAAATGATAATGATGAAATAGGGACGCAAAAACAAAGTAATACGTTTGAAGAAGAAAAAACTGCAAAGGCTGGATGCTGCGACATCATCATCTCCTCATCCAAACCAATGTTATCCAGATGGGCGTCAGTACCCTCAACATCAACGGCAATTGCAGTTTCATCAGCCGATGAGTCTGCCGCCAGGTCTCGAACTAATCAACAGTCACAATGGCCACTGCAATTCCGCACCAGCAATCAATGATAATCAGAATACTAAAGTATCTATTATATAACTTACTGCGCGTGAGATGGTTTTATAGCTTAGTAACACATATTATTTTAGAACCAAAAGAAAAACGATATTTTTTTCACATCTTAAGTACCTAGTGCTAAACTGCTAATCAATATTTATATTTATCTGAAGAACAACATTAAGATAATTTTATACGTTTTTCTTTAAAGCTATTATTATTTGGTTATATTTATTGCATAAACTTGAAGTATTTCCGATATTTTCTTCGAATTAGTATCTTTATCTTCAAAGATGCGCTATGATTCGTGAAATTCGTTACTGCAGCTTTTTAATCGTGAACAAATGATGCTCTCTTTGTATAGAATGTGCAGGGATGCGGACTTGTTGATCCAAGGACTTCTACTGGATTCTTACGTCATGAATGGCAGCAACAATTTCGTCCTTCAGTTATCATCCAGATGCCGAAAGCATCAGGAAATAATCAGTCGTCCACTAGGCATCAGCCTCAACGCCAGTCCGTCTTGGTTTCCACAGCCCAAGTTACCTTTTCCATCTCTAGTGACGTATCGACCAGCACGATATCTTCTGAGAAAACACACGAAGTGTATGTATAACATGAATTATTATAATTTACAAATATTGTTACCAATATGAATTGAAAGTTTGGCTAAGAGAGGAACTATTTTATACTCAATTTAATAATTTCCAAATTAAGTAATGTAAGAAATGTTTTTAGCGCGCTTAGCGAATGCTCCCCTTTTAATTGCAGGGCCAAAGAAGGGTTCTGCCCGGGGAATAACGATGTTATTACAGTAGCCGCGCTCGGCGTAAATTAAAGTTCAGTTTTCTTTAGTAAACAATATTTTTTAGCTTGATTTAAAACCACCTTATCACTCTAAATGTTTCCTGGTTATATATTTTTGGTAAAAATATACCTCCTTACAATATCTATACTATAAATATCCTTGTATATTTCAAAGAATGGGGAACTATTGTAAAGGTATTGTATGCATATACTCCATGTTCATAAAATTGCTTTACATTCCTTATAAAATACAACTAGTTATGTAGATACTTTCACGCTGTTGAGGACGGCCACAAGAGAGCGAGGTCTGTCCAGCTTAGAGTGGATGGACGAGGACGGAAGTAACTGGCTGGAGATCCGTCCATCGCCGTCCTCTCAGTACCCTTTCTCCGGCTGTAGGACTCATCCTGTACGCTTGAATATCGATCGTAACTGCAACTATTGGCTGGAGGCTTTGGGTCAGTGCGTCCGCTCTGGAACGCTCCGCTCGCTCACGACAGGTAGCGCGGATTTGTCCCTTATTCAAACACTCTTTAGCTTGCTGCTGCTAATGGGAAGTTCCACCGATTGCCAGGTTTGGAAACTGTCTTATCCAAATGAAGAAATAAATAAATAATTTTTAAATAGGGTGGAGGAAGAGCACTGAAGAGTGAAGAGGGTTTATCAAATTTACCCAAAATTCGCTCAACTGATGGCGGTTTAATACCAAGCTTTCGACAGGCTCCGCCGGTTGGATTGGACAGCAGTAAGACGGATCAAACCTGTTGTCACGCGTACCAACCCTTTCTTCCGGCCCTAGAGCCCATTCCGCCTACTAATAAATAACTGATGTCCATTCCCTCGACTGTATTAAACGATTCCTTTTTCATTTTTAAAATTGTGCAGTTTTTCTCCACTTTCTCGTCGATATATTAAGATAAATTTTAAGTCCTGAAGGAAACCAGGTATTGATGGATGGGTGTACAACTTATAAGCGGCCATGTATATACCGTTAAATCTTGCGATTGAAAGTCGTGATGCTTTATATATAGCATCGTGCGACAACTATCAATCATCCGATATAATCCAGCAATAAAGCCTGCTGGCTATTATAACTTTTTAAATATATATTTTCCTATTTCATAAATATTAGTCTATAGAGGGAAATAGTGACGATTATGGCAGTTAGTTGATTCAGTATGTATCAAAGAAGATTGCAGAGTCACTAAAAGAATAATACGCTATATTTTTCAATCTCTTTATTGCGTCTCCCCCCCCCCCCTTATTATATATTGCTTCTCTAATATAAACTATACGTTCCGAAGTAGAGAGCGGGAGATATTGTGTTGCTCTCTCGAACCAATATAGAAGGGAATAAATATCACGCGTGATTAGTCAGCTCTGAGAGCAAACATCAATATAATCTCGTCACCTAGCAATACTTAATAATATATATAATACGCACTACGGTGAAATTGAATATAACAGGAGCAGTCGAGCGGGAAAAAAGATATAATGGGAAACGAAATAATAATCGAATAGATTAAACAGTCCAAATATATTATTTTAGTTTTACTATTTGTGTGTGTGTGTGTGTGTGTGTGTGTGCTTAACCAAATCAATGTTTAAATTACAGACTTATAGTGTTGCGCTAATCCAAGCGAAAAGAATACACTTTTAAATCAATTTCAAATTTTGGTGGAAAACCCTGATGTTGCCTCCTAGTATCGGTCAAATAATAACAATTGCTCTATGTCAACTAATGTGGTAACAAAACTGGCAAGTTTACTAACACTGGAGCTGGGAAATGCTAGCGGAATTTCCCTGTTCCAAAATTAGGTCCAGCGAAACAGCTGCTAAGGCGTAATTACAACACGAAAATGATCTTATAATGTTATACAGTATATAGAAAATATTTTCTATTTTTTTTCTATTACATGTGTAAAGCAATAATTTCAACAATTAAAATTGCAATTTATACTCAACAAAAACATCAAACCAATGTGCTACTTATGGTTGTGATTGTTGTTAAATTATAGCTACCTTTTATATCTTTTTGAACATTTAAAGCATTTCTAGTACGATATATTCCAAGTTCAATGATTGAATGATGTAAAGCACTTATATTTTCGGAATAAGCTAGGTTTTTTTATTACAGATTCTTCAATAAGTGCGCAGGTTTTTTTGTTCAACTGTATTAAGCGATCAGCAAGCAGTAAGTCAGTGGGTACAGAACATCAAAAGAGCTATTATTGTATTCTATTCTTCAATGTGCTATTCCACTCAGAAAATGAGAGCTATTGTGAAACACGTCGCCTATATAAGCGCTGTCGCACTCAATTTGTCCAATTATCTATACGAACGCCGCACTTTTACGGTACGCCTACTGCACTATATCAAATTAATGTAATATATAGATTTGTATGTATAAGAATAACCAAACCACTTTGACAGATTTATTCTATTTTGTATTCCTAAAATAGTAAACTTTTAATCAAGAAGATTTAAATTTCTATATTAAGCCCCCTCATTCTTTTTTAAGGATAGTGTAAAGCCTAATATAATAGCTCTGAGTGAGTATATGTAGTGGGGACTGAGTTGATGCTGTGATGGGTCGGAAAAAACTGCGACGTCTCGTGGTTTTCCCCTCTTTTCGCAAACCTCTAAATGTATAGTATATATTTACATTTATATAGAAGCTTATTCGGTACTAGTCCCACTCTGAAAAATAAATAGAATGCGCGTGCAGTGTTCCGGGTCGATCAGTCTGAGATCAAATAGAGTATGGATAAGACGCTCTATAAATTCTCTCTGATATAATACAAAATGCTGGTACGTCACTAAATCACAATAATCTCATAACAAAAGGTAGGCTAATATCTACTTCCTTATGTAATAAATTAGTAATTAATATATTTTCTTTTTATGTATAGATATTATGGCACAGTTTTTGCTTTTGATCTTATTTCTATTCGGTTGCCCTGCAATATCAGGAGCATCGCTTTCATCAGCTAGTCCTATCAGTCTAACAAAACGAATAAGTAGCAACATTAATTTAGTGAAGTGCTGCCCACCCGGTCAATTGTACAAGACTGGGCTTAACTATTGCAAGCCATCGATCAATCAGAGTTATTCGGATGCATTTCTACCCGTTAAATCTATCAGAACTAATGAGACTCTGTTTCACACGGATTTGAATCTCTCCAATAACCGATTTCAGTTGAATTTCGGTTTAAAATCATGCCCAAAAGGTTTTTTGGCGAAGACTTCTACTCGATTCCAATTCTACGAGGATGGAACTTTGAAATTTGATTTAGATGGAGTTGGCTACAAATTAAATTCAGAAGAATTCTGTATCGATCAGACGAGCTTATCATTCGATGATTCGTTGATCGCCCGCTTCTGCATTCCAAGCCAATGCGATGATTACGATTCATCTGGAATTCATTGCATCAGGAAGTGTTGCCCATTAGGATCAGTTGTCAACTTTACATCGAGAAACTGTCAGAAGCATCCATCATCCTCATCTTTCAACAATGATTTAAATCAACAGCTCAGAGAGTATCGAACTGGACAGTCCGTTAAACTCGATGAGTTCACGATTGCCGATGGTGTTCCACCTCATTGCCAGAATGATGGGAGACAGGCTTTCAGTTTAACCCAGTTTTACCTTCTCAAAGATGGACGGATGTATGTATATTCGTTTTGGTTAAATGTTAGACCAGCAATCATCAAAAGTTTTGAATTTTTAAATAGGTACGTCCCGAATTTTCCTTGTCAAAGGGAGAGAGCTACCGAAGAGTACTGTATCGACCACTTTATCAACGACGAACAAGTAGGATCAATACATCTTTCCCTTTTTTCTTTCCTTTTTTTATTCTGAAATGGTATTTGGTTTCAAAAGAGTAATACCATCCAGTTGGAAGGTATCCGATGTTTCACCAATGTTTTCACGTCGACGGATGATGGCTCGAAGAGATCTCTCCAAGTTCATCCTTATCTTCTGCTCGTGTCTGTGTTTTTCCTGATTGCAACCATCGTAGTTTACATCGTCATTCCAGAGATTCGTGACAATATTCACGGAGTGTCGACCATGTGCTACTTCGCATGCACTGCTCTCTTCTACGTCTCTTTGTCAATGATCAAACTGGGCGTAGGAATCGAACAAGAGAAATTTGAAACCAATTCTTACTGCATACCATTAGGTAAATATGAAAAGTTAAATATTTTACAGTTTTTATAATCTTTTTTGAATTAGCAATCTGTGCTCATTTCTTCTTCCTGAGTACATTCACTTGGCTTAATGTCGTCTGCTTTGATGTTTGGTGGACTTTCAAGTATTAATAAGTTACTTAATGTCACTGTTACTTAATGAGTAAGTTAATCTTGTGATTGTTATTGACGAAGGACGTTGGGTCCCATATTTGATGGAAAAAATCGGCACCATTTCGGTTGGAGATTCACCATCTACTCGATCTACGCCTGGGGAATCCCACTCATCATAGTTCTCGTCGGCCAAATTTTGGATTTCATTAAAACTGAATCAGATGATGACGAAATCATTCGACCCAACTTTGGTTTTACCAAGTGCTGGTTCATGTGTATGTTTATACCTATATGTAAAAATTGTATATACACACACACTGTTGTAATACACACTTTGGTTTGTTTACATTTACAGGCAAGGAAGCTTTCCTAGTCTACCTATACGTTCCAGTCGCAGTGCTGATCCTGTTCAACCTCATTTTTTTCTGCTTGACGGCAATTATATTCCATCAGTCGAGCAGTGATGCCGAATTCGCTGTCGGATCTCGAAACGCGAAGCAGAGGTATCAATACTACTCTCCAAACCTAATTAGTGAAAAGACGTATTGAGTCTCTTCGTTAACCTTTAAAATAATGAGAAGTATATCAAAATACGTATAGTTAAGGTGCTAGGTTAGATTATACCTTGTTTTGTGTAATTATATCTTGAGAATTTTCACTGAACATTATTACAGATACTGCGTGATCTTCAACCTCTTCATTTTGATGGGCATTTCGTGGACTGCCGAAGTGGTTTCCTTCATCTTAGATGGCTCTTTCTACTCTTGGTTCCTCACTGACTTGATCAACTCCCTCATCGGTTTCATCATCTTCGTCAACTTTGTTTGCAAAGCTCGGATCGCAACTCTTCTGATACAGCATTGCCCTTGTTTGAACAGGTTGTCATCGATAGAGTTCATCAGGAGGAGATTGATGGCTGATCCACGTCGATCTAGCAGTCAAACGGCGGCGACCATATCTATCGTGCAGAAACTGAGGAGAGACAGTGATTCAAGTAAGACATCGTCATTCCATCGTAATAATGGCAATGATCGGCAACAACAGCAGCAGCAGGTTTAAGATAATTTAATTATCATACCATACCCATCGTTGCATTTATAATATTAATTATCGGAGATGTTTAAATGTAATTTATTTGTTTTTTGGTGTTTTTCTTCAGATGTTTACTAAATGTTTGAGTATTATAGTATTAGATTAAAATCATTTTTTAGAACAGCATATATAAATCTGCGATAAATTAGACACACTAATATGTTGCGTTTAAGGTCATTTACGAGAAGTCACGTACATACACTCCAGGGCCAAAAAAGGCCGAAAATTAACTAATATTTTTTAAAAAGTAAGAAAAAATGACAAAAATGGCCCCAAAATGTTCCCCAAAACTTTTTAAATAAGACATTTTCTAATATTATAACAATTGGAGCCATTTTTGGACGAAACATCAGAGTCCGCCTAGAAGGCCACTGAGGCTTAATCCGGCCCTGGGAGTGAACTGTATTATGTCGCACACAGCAACATTTCACATATTTTTGTTTAAATACTACCAATAAATAAAGTATTGTTGTGTTAACTTGTAACCTATCACAGTACAGTACATTATGTAAGCAACAGTATTCCAAATAAGCTTTTGATATTTTGAGACTCAAATCGTAACACCGCACTAAATTAAGGTAGCTACATTACATAAGAAACTGGCACCAATACTAAAAGACAAACACAGGATACATATCTTATATGGGTTTAATGGTATTATAATTTGTATTAATTGTACACACATTTGTCTAATTAAAGGGGGGAAAACTATTAACTATTATGTCTGTATTATGTGTACCAAAAGACATTACACGATTTGTCAAAAGTGAAATTACTTTAACACAAATCATATCAATCCGCGATATAATTATTGAAAAATACTGTCGACCACACACCTCAAGATGTCATCATGCCATAAATCAACTATTCGATGGCCCTTTTCAATCATCTTTAGTTAATCCAAATTTCGAACCTTTTCTGGGAGTCTGGGACTACTAAATCCACCAATTTGAGAAATATAAATATTAATCATTTAATATATATATATTAATCAAAATCTTTCAGAACTCCTTTTCGTATATTATTTCCCTAAAAATCAGTGGAAAGTTAGGGGTCGATCGAAATTGCCCGAGATTTAATTTTGCTTCTGTATTTGCTAATGGCCTTTTATATAGTTCGATAATTTGCCAACTAGGTACAGCAAAGTTGAAGGTGAGGTAGAGTGGCAGAAAAAATCTGAAATAATAGTCCATAATTCAGATATAATGAATAAAACTTATGGAAATTGTTTTTTTATTAAGTACATGTGCTGGTAATAGAGTTTTTTATTAAGTACATGTACTGGTAATAGACGATGGGGTCTGCCAAGAGGTCACTGCAGTCTATCATTTTCCCGCACCTGATGACCTCTGGATGCTTCTTGCACATAATGAGCCATCCCATGTGAGCGAAGAAGAAGCCACGTTTGGCGTTGTGCGGATCCGCGTTCGTCTCGCTGAATTTGTGATGGACTCGATGATCCCTTGCCCATTCATAAATCGAAAGCTATTGATTCCAAAATTTAAAGCAATTGATTTCCATCACAATTAAAACATATTTATATATATACAGAATTGTATCATACCTGACCAGCAGCAGTTTGAGCCACTGCTGCCAATAGTCGCAACGGCCATTTAGCCTTAAAAGTCCTGTGACTCCAAAGTCTGTGAGCTCCACCAGTGATTCCATGACCGGCAAATAAGTAGTAACAAATAGCTGCATAATAATACAGTTTTATAAGACTTGGGGCAAAGAGTAAGTTATAGTTGTATGTATAAATTGAATACAAACGAACCCCAGATCCAAGTAGCCCATTTGCCCGAAAAGCTGAGGTAGAGGCCGTAAACTGCGCCCAAATGGAGAACTGCCAATCTGATGACGCTCATCCAAACGATCTCAATACGGTTAACTGGTGATGAATCTGCAGTAGTATTGGCGTGACTATCGTTTATGTCGTTTATGTCATCATTGGATCGCATTGGCTGAACTTTCAGTGTTCGCTGATCCTCTTCATCACAAATGCTGTTTAATATAGAAATCGAGTACTATTGCATTATTTCACTGAATATAGCATTTTAAAAATACTTTTTGGGCAGGGATGTCGTTCCCATGTTAGAAGAGAAGCCTGCCTGCGGTTTCCTCTGTAATATTGCCGTTTTATATAGCCTTCGCTCAAAATTCAGCTATCTGAAAGTATAGCATACATATTACTTTTTGATTTAGTGGTATATATCATACGATTTAAAATAATAATAGGCTGTAGACGAAAGCGCCTGTGTACAGCATATCTTTGCTTGACAATGTCGTTTATATTAGTCTTTAAGAACATTATCTTAGAATTTATGCTGGAAAAACGACGTGTCTTACTTTCTTTTTCAAGACATTTTTTTGTTATCTATTAGCTCGATTCTGGAATAATTTTCCTTAACTTTCTAGAGAAAGAAGCAAACTCAATTCGATCATTACAGATAATATAGCAGGCCGAAAAAATTTCGTGTTTTTGGCGCCTCTTGGTGCCCTTTTTGGCGTGATGCCCGGGGTAAACCAACCCGGCTACCCCACCCTCTGTGCGGCCCTGCAGGTACCTAATTAATAAATGTAAAAGCCCTTAAGGGCCTGGCTGGGGACTCGGAGGCGTTTAATGCGAAAAAAGTTGGCCACTGTTCCTGGATCCGTTTTACGAAAAATATCCGATTCAATCAAGTTACAAAATCCCGATTTCGGCTTAATTGGCAATAATACTTAGACATGGCGTTGTAGATTTTTTTTATGATTCAAAGTTCAAATGCACATATAAAAAATTATTTGGCATCAATGAATAAAATTATCAAGCAATATATTTTATATTAGCAGGACTTCGTAGAACTAAATAGATGACAGCTGCTCGAGAAATGTTACATGATCAATTAAAAATATTATTGCATATAATTGGTGTGGCCCTCGTTCGATCCCACTACCAGCCTGGCCTTTTTTCTGCGATGCCATATGTAATTTTTTTTATAAATGTTACAATAATGCATGGTGTCTGTAAGCTAACTTGATATAAATTTAAATAGTCAGAGCATTAGATAATAATTTGCTCAATTTCAGACGCATATGCTTTACGATATCGTGAATATAAATATCTTGGTGCAGGTATTTGTATGTTGTGTGAAAAATGCTTGGTGGTTCTTATTGGAACCTGAGGAAGCCTTACAAAACTAAACATAAATAAAAATTAGAATTAAATAAATAGGTTTATTATTAACTAGCTGGCCCGCGTTTCGGCTTCGCCCGAATAGATTTTAAATTTTGTGTGATTGTATTATCTATTCTTGATCGTGAATCAGCGAATCAAAAAGACCTGTTAAGTTTTTGATGTATGATTTGTTTCGAATCTTGCCAATCAATCCACATTACTTTAAACTAAATGTTTACTTCTATTTCTAGTCCTTTGGTATTTTTTTTATCGTTTATCCATCATTAAAATCGTGACCAGTTTAAACAACTGCTAACATATTTCAAGTAGATCCGTAATAGTACTAGTGTTCTCATAACCCGTATAACAACTATTTTACTTTTTATTTTGCCAATTTGGCATTTCTCAGGCGGCCTATGGCCACCTTCGCTCCAGGCTTAAATAAGGTTTCTTAGTAACTCATGAAAATAATTGCAAGTGCAGTTTTGTTCTCTGAATGACATATATGCAAGTTAACCACCGTGGTTTACAGTTATAATTAATATCGTTAGCTAAAATAAACTCTCTCATATGTAATTCTTTAAGTACTTAAACCACATTTGCAAGTTAAAAGTTCAGCTGCATTCTAAAAGCCCCTCCCTCTAGAAAATTTGGACCAATCAGGGAGTTTCTTGATACAGAACCAACGATTCCCTTTCTGTTTTATAGATATAATAGCTGGCGCTTGCTTCGGCTTTGCCCGAAATTAATTTTTAATTTGTTGTGTTTGTATGTTTATATACAGTTATGTATTTAACCAAATAGTGCTTGTGGCACAGCTGAAATGTTTAAACAACTAAAATTGGTTCACATTTCCCTTATGACCCGTTTCCGTTTACCTTTTACTACTTCTATATTGTGCCAATCGCGTATTTTTCTTAATCTAATCTCTAATCTCTATTAGTTATTTAAAAAATCAATGATTGCCTTAATTATTTCCATATACCAATTTATAAAACCAAACCTTGTGCACAAAGTTATCATGTAGCCTAAGTAAATAGATAAAGAGTTATGATGCTGCATATTTCCTTTTCAAATTCCTTAATACCATTTTGCTGCTCGATCAGGATCATCTGGAATGTGTTCAAGAGGTATTCGCTCGATAAGAATTTCAGCCTTCATGCTTCTACCAAGAAGTAAATTGGTAAAGACAGGCAAAGCTCCTCGGTTTCTATAGAATAACACACTTCAAAAATTAGTAATGAATAATTATATAGTTGGATTATTTTCAATAATTACGTGTCAAAGACCATGGTTGCACAATAAACAGCTGGGAATTTGCCTCTTAAAATGTCAAGAGTTAAGTTAAATCCTTTTGTTCTGGGTATGAGCAAGTGCTTTAGTGGAGTTAGACCAGATTTAAGAGCGAACTCGACCGATGCTTCGTGTTTTGCTTTTGTGTACCTCGTTCCCTCTGCAAATAGGTGCAACTATAAAACGTAAATCAATATAAAATCATTAAATATTTTGAAAAAAATAATTGTTATTTACCAATACGGGATCGGGATTTTCACCGAAATTCGAAAGTTTTTTCTGGATTGTTAATTTGTCAACATCAAAACTTCTATACATAAAGCAGGTATAAAGAAGGATAAAATACACTTTTCTTAACTATTTTTATACTAAAGATTGCTAAACATTTGTAATCACCTTTTTAGAAAAGGGTTCTCTGAAAAATAGGTTGCCCATCCAATGATAGGAACCTATTGCAATAATAATAAAAATAAGCATAATACAAGAAATAAGAATACTTTTTTTAAATGTATTTTTCCATACCATTTGTAATGATTTTTTCATGAAAACTTTGATACCCTAATTTTAAAAAAAAATTAAACAAAGAAACCAATATATATATTTTACGAAATTTGGAAGAACTAACTCCTAGTGCCCTGATTTGTTCGCAAAGAAAGCAATTGAAAAGCCAATCGACTTCGTAAGAGTGAGGTATGAGAACGATGGCATTTTCTGTTCCCATTAGGTTCCACGTTTTATCATCTGTGTAAATCAAGCAGGTGGAACTAGACCACCATTCACATAACCACATCAATTCTATATATTATTAAATGAATGAAGAGATCAGCAATAATTAGATTTAGATTTATAAATCATTAAATGATAAACTTACGCCCTGGAACGATGCTGAATAAAAAGTAATTGATTCTTCTGTAGAGCCAAATATTTAACGGTTTGATGGTGACCCACAAAACAAACTGAATCAAATTGGTAATGATTCCAGAAATGAGAAAATTGAGACCGAATGCAATGGAAGCAAACAAATGGAACGCTTCCAGAGGATTTTCTATTCCAAAAAGCATTTTTTTTTTCATTGAATATGTTAGCCTTCTACTCGTACCAGAGGTTGGGGTTAGAGTATATAGTCCGACACAACTATATTTACGACTTCAGCAAAGTCAGGCTTTCCAATAAGTCGTCAAACAAGTTTTTCTGTGCTGACTGCTCAATCAATTTTAAAGACAATTCATAAGTTAAGAAATTTTTGCATATAAATATATTGTCACACTCTCGTTGTGACTTTACTTTAATTACTTTAAACTTAAACATGGAGTATGTGACAGCAAAGGTAGATTTATGGGAGTAGAGGGAAAGTTTCGGCTGTGACCTATCTTACTCTTCGACTATTTCAATTACTTTATGACCCTACCTGTCCGCTGTCCTACTTTCTTTAACATTGAATGACCTTCTTTTATAACCATCTTTTATTACTGTGTAAACGTATATAAGCTGTACGTTTCGCTTAAGTAAAATACACTCTGATTCAAACTACTCTACCAGCAACATCTCCCACATCTTTATTCCCAGAGTGTCGCAGTTGGTGGGAGAAGCAGGCCCTTGCCTGTACAACCTAAAATGTAAGTCGAATTCTAAACTTTCATTATTTAACCGGTTTGTTTCCTGACTGGGGATAAGCTACAAGAGCTGACCTGAGTAGGAATAATCCGAAATTAGTTGGGAATATAATCAAGTATATCCCTTATTCAAGCTTACATTACTGTTTTTTAAAGAAATATAACCAAGAGAGGAAAGAAAAAAGATTTCTTTGACCTCCGATTTTCTAAAATATATTTGAAAAAGCATCAAGTGCACTGAAATTTAATATTGCTGCCTATTGGGGAGAACACAGTGTTGTGTTATTCCAAAGGAGGAACATTAAGGGAAGTTTGGCAATTTCTTAAGAGGATTTACGGTGACTAAACGGGTCTACCGGATTAGCCTGCAGTCGATTAAGGATCAAAGGAGAACTGAGAACGGATTTAATTTTGAATAAAAGCGGAATCTGAAGAGAACCGAGTACGGACCGGAGAACAACCGAGTGCGGATTTAAGAAAAAACTGAGTTTATATCGAAAGTGGACACTTATGTATGGGCCTACTGAGTATCGAGTATGGATCGAAAGAGGACCGAGGACGGATCGAAAGGCGACCGTGAACGTTTCAAGACGACCAACTACGATAAAAGAGGTAACCAACTATTTAGTTCAAAAAAGAGATTAAGCCAGGATTGGAAGAGAACCGACTACGGGGAATGGAAAGACCGACTACGGATCGAAGGAACGCCGCCAAAGGATAAGGAAAGGACCGTCAACAGTTCAAGAAAGGACCATCGACCAGAGCAATTAAACATCAATTTTATTTTGCCAATTTTTATGATCATGTGTTTTCATTTTTTCACATGTTCTTTATACTTCAATTCTAAATTCAGTGACACGATTTTAATGCTACGCATCCCTTTATTTTTTCATTTATTTAACTTTTGGACTTCCCACGAGCAGGGCAGTCGGGGTCGACTGTTTCCCAGAGGGGGGAAGGGTTAAGGATCAATTCAAGATCCTTATTTTGATTTTCATTCAAGTAAAAATCCTTTCATTTGCAGTTAAGTAAAACACCTTTTTTCAATTAGAAACATGGGCGAATTTTAAGAACCACAATTTAAAGTCTTGGTAACCATGTTTTTGAATTTTTAATCAACATTTTCGGCTAGGACGGTCGGGGTCGACTGTCAACGAGAGGGGGGAATCTGTCACACTCTCGTTGTGACTTTACTTTAATTACTTTAAACTTAAACATGGAGTATGTGACAGCAAAGGTAGATTTATGGGAGTAGAGGGAAAGTTTCGGCTGTGACCTATCTTACTCTTCGACTATTTCAATTACTTTATGACCCTACCTGTCCGCTGTCCTACTTTCTTTAACATTGAATGACCTTCTTTTATAACCATCTTTTATTACTGTGTAAACGTATATAAGCTGTACGTTTCGCTTAAGTAAAATACACTCTGATTCAAACTACTCTACCAGCAACATCTCCCACATCTTTATTCCCAGAGTGTCGCAATATTGGTCACTCCGTTACTGTATGGGAAAATAATGGGTATATATTATCCGATAAATGTACCATTGTACCATATGGATTTACGATCAATTTGCCAACGGATTCTTATCGACCCGCTTTCTATATTTTAAAAGTCACTTAAGCCGCATATATGATTGATGATTCAAATTACATATCGATATCTCTAATGTCAATATTGTAGTTGAGTTAACATTTTTTTAAATACATTTTTTTTAAATTGTGTATTGGTGAATTGATCATAGAGGAGTAAATTACACGAACTACGAACTCCGAAAAAATTGTATTGCTTGACGAGGCTTGTATAGCCTTTAGAATATGGTTATAAAATTGGTTATAGTAGCCAAGTAGTCCAGTTAGTGGCGTAGCCAGATCAGATTCATCGGATTTATCAATTCGTTGATTCGCGATTGATGAATAATGATTCTTAAAAGTGTTTGTTGAGTATAAATCGTAATAATTTGGTGAAATGTTTTGCGCAAGATTTGAAATTTATACTTTTCTGGAGAGATGACATGTCGATTACTTTTATCTATCGATTAACTTTCGAAATGTTCTCGGAAATGTTCAATTTTTTTTTAAAATTAACTTTCGAATCTTTTTCTCATTTCGTTGCATAGGCCTATCACTATTTTAAAAAGTCGACTGTTATACAAACAGCAATAGCAGGTTTTTATTTTTTAAATAGTTTTTAAATCTCTACAACAAGATCACAAGTTCACAGTTAACAAAAGAAAATACCCTTACATTAATGAGGAAAACAGGCAGGATCGTCTGCCATCAGTATAACATGGCATTTTTCATATAATTGAGAATAGTATAAGATAATGTGTATGAAAATAGATATAATAGTAGAGAATTCAACATTGGAATAAAAACTTGAATGTTCACAACTAATTCAATTGAAGATTGTTTTTTTTAAGTATTTTCAATATCAAAATACCAGTTATAATATTCAAACATGAACAAAGGCACTTTAGTAAATGTGAATTGACTGAAATGATTTCAATTTAGAATTCATTTCGAAATTCGAATTGATGATTTTTGAATTTTTAAAATACACAAAAGTAGGGATCGGATTCGAATTGAAAATATTCGAATCCAATTCAAATTCATTGAATATATTCAAATTCATATTCATTCAAATTGGGGTTTTTCATTATTCAATTCATTCGAATTGGGGTTTTTTGGCGTGAGTTCAATTGAATACGTGTGCTAATTCGAATACAATTCATATTCATTCGAATTTGGTCCAATTCATATTCATTCGAATTTGGATTTTTTATTTTTTTATTCATTCGAATTGGGGTTTTTTAGCGTGAATTGAATTGAATCCTATCCCTACACAAAAGAAATATATATATAAACATGGCAATGCTGCATGGCAACGATTACAAACGTCCAGACAGCTGTCAAAAAGTAGAGAGGGTAAAAACGTGTTTCCATTAAATTCATTTCCTGCTATTTATTCACTTTTCACAATGAAAACTACTCACCTGCCTTTGTGACAGGTAATTTAACCATTAAATTCAATGTCATCTTTACATTTCTTTAAACTAATTCCAGAATTTTGGTATTAGGATGTCGGAAAACACGATTGAAGACGAAAAGAGTTTGCGGCTCAGAATTCAGCACTACGAATCGTTCATCAACGAAGTTCTTCGCAACCGATTAAAGTAATCAAACCTCTAAATTAATCTCTTCAATTAATCTAATAAATACATTTTTAATTACAGGATTTGTATGAAATTGAGGGAAGGCTTCTGCTTGGACATCCAGGAATACCTCCAGCTCCGGAAAACCCTTGAAAACCTAAAAGAGCTGGACACCAACCCACTCAAGACTCAGGTGGACCTCGGGTGCAACTTCTTCATCCAAGCTCAAGTGTAATATCTCACTCAATTAACCTAAATCAATTACTTTTAACTATTTATTTCAACTATTTTAGGGCTGATGTCTCAAAAATATTGGTCTGTGTTGGCTTTGGATTCTTCTTGGAGCTGACCCACCCCGAGGCATTTGATTTCATTGAGAAGAAAGTTGAGCTCCTCCAAGATCGTGTGAAGCTCCTTGAGGAAGAGTCCATCCAGATCAAGGCAGACATCAAAATGCTGCTGCACACCCTAGCTGAACTTCAGGGACTTCATTAAAATGGCTTCGCTCAAGAAGAAACTCATATTTTGCTCATTTATTACCTTCATCTTCCTACTTTTACTCTCAATTAATGTCACTTTCTTTCTGTCCCCCATTTTCATACCTTTCAAAGATGTGCTTCCAACGCCATCTATCAACAGTTCTGGAACCCTTTACTGCTCTCATATTTATGTAAATCAAAAATCCAATGAAAGAATCGCGCTGAAAGCGAATGTGAGCGAATTAAGCTTCTCCGGAGGAGCTTGGAAGCCGCTGGATTGTGTCTCGAAATTTAGAGTGAATCTAATCGTACCTTATCGCAATCGTAGTCGACATTTGAGTGAATTCCTCCACTATTTCCACCGGTTTTTACCTCTACAAGAGATCGATTACCGCATTTTTGTCGTGGAGCAGAGTGCAACTCATTCGTTTAATAGAGGAAAACTGTTTAACATCGGATTCATCGAAGCCCAGAAACGATTTCCGGCTGAATGCTACATCTTCCATGACGTAATTTACTTCGGAATTTTTACAAATTAATTTTTAATTTTTTTAGATTTTTTTAGAATTTGATCAAATTAATTTAGAATTATTAGAATTATTTTAGAATTTAAAAAAAATATTTTAGATTTTTAAAATTAATTAAATTTTTTGAAAAGTTAATTTAGAATTTTTAAAAATTATTTAAGAATTTTTAAGAATTATTTAAAATTATTTTAGAATTTGAAAAAATTATTCTGGATTTTTAAAAAATTATTTTAGAATTTATAAATAATTTTGATTGAATTACAGGTGGATCTGATCCCATTGAGTTTGAACAACATTTACGCCTGCACTTATTTACCGAGGCATATGTCATCAGCTGTTGACGTGTTTGATTACGAGCTACCTTACCGCACCATCTTCGGAGGGTAATTTAAAGTAATTGATTTAGCCATGCATTTCATGTATTTTCTAAATAATTTTAATTTATTTTTAGAGCTGTATCATTTTTGAGGAATCAATTTGAGATGGTGAACGGCTATTCAAATTTGTTTTACGGCTGGGGAGGTGAAGATGACGACCTTTACTACAGGGTGAAGAGGGCCGGTTTAGATGTGGTCAGATTCGAGAAGGATGTAGCCCTCTTTAAGATGCTGAGCCACTTGAAAGAACCTCCGAATCCCAACCGGTTCACAACGATGGAGAAGAGTCAACAGAGTTACGCAGTTGATGGTCTAAATAATGTCGATTACAAGTTGATTGATTACGAGCTGAAACCCCTTTTTACACACATTGTGGTTGAGCTCTGAAATTTTGTTGTGTGTGTGTGCCTTAAATTGATGTGTGAATAATTCAGAAATAAAAAAAAGATTTTTTAAGTCGAGGAAAATTTGGTTAGAATTTTGATTTGTGGTACCAATGATTTAAATGGAATGGAAAAGTTAAATTCTAAAAATAATAATTATTCGCCGGTCTTGACCGTTAATACAGGCCCGCTGCGATGGGTCACACTAGGGGTACCTGAACAACCAATGCCGGTGAAGTTTCTTCTCTAATATTAAATCAATTACACAAACTTTCAGAGCTTTTTTTTAGTTTCCTTTGGAAAATTTGGCAAAGAACTCGAATTTCCTAATATTTCCTTGATAATTTAACACCAATTTAATTGAGATATTGAGCATATAACTTGTGCAGAATCCGGTTAATTGTCGCTCAAATTTTTTTAAATAATTTATTTTTACCGATCCCTATAGCATATATAATACTAAGCTTAAGTTAAATAGGTAAAACCTACTCAAAACTTACAATTTATGAATATTATTTGAAATTCTTTAGTGGTTCGATTGCGGAATACATAGAAACAATTAGGTACAATTTTTAGACGGTTATTATTAGGAGGACTATAGGGAATGTATACGTGTATAATAGTGCAATGGCAGGTACGCTACTACTCTTTTTGAATCTATCGTTTTAAACAAGTTAATTGGAAAGTTGTTTTTACATCAATAACTGTTTCTGATGTAAAATTTGATGATGAATCCGAATTTTTCAGTTCCAAGTTCATAAATCAATTAGGAAAGCAATGATTGGGGATAATCCGCATTTATCCTAATTAAAAACTAAGAACAGATTTTGAAAGCGCATAAAATTTAGTACAAAATTTGTGACATCCAGGGGTGACATCTTAGATAGTTTCATGGATATTCACCAAACAATTTACCACAAAATTCGATTATTCGAAAAGTTAGTAGTTCATTTAACAAACTATTATACATTTAATTTAGCCCATTATTTCACAATGTTTATCTCGATTTCAATCGATCTTGTACTAGCATGATGACCATTATTTTTTTATTAACCTAAAAAAATACAAAATCATTCATATAATTTCTTCAACATTAACTGTAATACGAAAAGTTCAATTGATTCATACATGTGTATAATAAGTGACTGAAACTCATGATCATGCTCATTATCTCATGTACACTTCTAATTATTCTTCTGTAATCCGTATTCAGAGCCTTTGCTAGAATCTGTCATGTCAACCAGTTTAAACAAGACAATAACAACTGTATAAAAAGAATAAACTTTTTTTAAGTGAACGCGATTTAGTTGAATATAAAAATCATCATATTATTTTACCTATTCCTAAAGAGAAGACACTTAATGTCACCCCATAAGTTCCAGAAGCAAGCAACGTAAGGAAGCAGTTCATTACCAGTGGGAGTGTTATAAAGTAACTACTTAGCACTATGAACAGCAAAGTCCTAATAAAAATTGATTCAAAACAGTCAATATTTGTTTGATAAATTATTGAATAATATATAGAGAACCATAATCGCCGAGGACGGTAATGAGCCGTAATTGGTCCTTCAAAATAATGTCCAGGTATTGATGTTGGAAACATTCCCTCTGTTTTGTAAATCTCGATCATCTTGTCCTATACATATGACTTCATTTGTTTTTCTATATCCATGTGTAAACTATGTAATAATAGGCTATACTTACCTTGTGGTCAAAATTGTCATAAAGCCTTAATTCGGGAAAAATATACCATTTGTAAATTATATTTATTTTTAAAAAAACTATGTTGTATAATAACCATTGTGAGGCTTTATCAGGATCATCTGGAATATCCTCAATTGGGATTCGTTCAATAAGCACTTCAGCCTTCATTGGTCTTCCAAGAATTAAACTCTTAAAGACCGGAGGAGCCCCTTGCTTCCTATACATTAGAATGTAATATGATTTCAACAACCAATAACATCAATATTACGTGTCAAAAACCAAGGTGGCACAGTAGACTGCTGGAAATTTGCCTCTCAGCATGTTTAAGCTTAAGATGAACCCTTTGGTTCTCGGTAGAAGTAAGTGTTTTAAAGGTTTGAGACCTCTTTTGAGAGAAAATTCAGTGGAAGCCTCGTGTTTAGCCTTTGTAAATCTGGTTCCCTCTGCGTACAATCCAAACTTAATATATAAATATTAATAATTATGAATAGGTTTATTCTTAATAAATGTTGGTTTATGAATCTATTACCATTACTGGGTCAGGATTGACACCGAAACACGAAACTTGCTTCTCGATGGTTACTTTGTCAACATCAAAATTCCTATATATTTTGGATGAAATGCTGAGCATTTATGAACAGCAATTATATGCGATGATAGATTAATGATATTATCACCTTTCTACAAAAGCAAACTCTGAGAAATAACAGTTCCATCCAAGAACAGGTACCTATAAGATGTGGATAAACGGTTCATTATTTGAATGAATAACAATTACCAACATAAATACCTTATTCAAGAGTTTCTTAAGAAATGATTTGAGGCTCTAAAAATGAATATTATGATTACTATTTCGGGGTAAATTTATTAAAATTTATTAAAACACACTCCTAGGTTCCTTAATTGTTCGCACAGGAAATAACTGAACAAGAAATCCACTTCATAGCAGTGATTTGTTAGAGCGATAGCATGCTCAGTCCCCAACTTGTTCCATGTCTTTTCATCAGTGTATATCAAACAGGTAGAGCTGGACAACCATTCACAAACGAATGCTAATTCTGTTTCGAAAATAACTATATTAAAATCTATAAGAATAGACATTTTGAGAAGTCATTATAATACGTCCAAATACAGCATAGGCGCAGTAATAATTGAGTTTCCTGTAGAGCCAAACGTTAATCGGTTTTATGGTAATCCACATGGAAAACTGGACCAGGTTGATGACCAATCCAGAAATTAAGAAGTTGAAACCGATTGCTATGAAAGCCAACATGTGGATAGCTTCTCTCACACTTTGTACTTGTAATAAAATCGAGAATAAAGCCATTTCTCAACCTATTTTAAATCTTTTATTATAAATTTATTGTCAAGAAGGTTTTTTAAAAAGTTGTCTAACAAGAAATCGCAGGGGCTTGACTGTTATTTTTAAAAACCGAAGTCGACTATATATTTAGTCTAACCAAAGATAAGGATATTAAGATAATATCGTTTGTAATATACTTGACACGCTGAATGATGTAATCTAAGCTGATAAATTTCTTAAGTCCATCCCAGACGACCTTCAGCCTAAAATCGTACGCCCCAAAATGCCGAATTCCAACAAAGGCATCAAAATGTGTACCAAAATAAAACTGTTTGCTTCGAACGACCAGCTGTGAAGAGCAGATGCGCTATAGAGAGAAATAATAAATTAGTAATTTATTAGGCATGTATTACCTTGAATTTCGATTGCAAGTTTTAAATCGTCAGATTTGAAAATGTCATTGGATAAGAATGTCATTGGATAAGAATAAAGATCAAAAGGAGATACATATAATATTTTATATTAAAAGTGATCTTGACACACCATAGATAGAGCCTACGAAGATATTTAAATAGTGAATGAACCCTGAACTAATGTGAATAAAAGTGATAACTTTTTTTTTTTTTATTCTACGGCAACAGGTTAATTTTTCCACCCCTAGATGGCTCTGCTCGATCCAGAAAAAAGGGGAGAATCTTCGAGGTCATTCTATAATGTTTTTCTTTGAATTCCTTACATGGATTTACTCACAATAACAATGTGATCGAATGCTTGACGTTGTTTTAGGGTATACAATTATTTACAATCGAATCATTTCCTTTCAAAGAGTTGAGAATGTTTGGACTCATAGTCTCCGGTCGTCTAGTAAGTGTTTAAAAAAGAGATATTTAATTATTTATCCGCACTTTAATTCAACCTACTTTTAATTTATAGGTTCAAACTGATTTTCAACAAATCAGCCCCACACAATTTGTCATCACCATTCCTGATGCAGACAATATCAATCATTTAATTGTCTTTCTGACTGGAACTGTGCCATTTCCCGAAGGTTTTGGTGGATCAGGTTTAATTCATTCCCACTTAAACTCCATAATTATCAATTCTAACACATTCAAACAGTTTATTTCAGTTGGCCAGACCCTCTTGGCCCACCGCAGTGGCAGATTCTCGGATTTCTGACCAACATGAAGCCTTCAAACATCTACAAAATCACTCGGCTCAAGACGGGTCATGTAGAGTCCAACCCGAACCCCTTCGGGATGAGCCAGCAGCCCTCCCATGCAGCCCAGATAGGCATCTCCATAGAACCACTGAGTGAGATAGCCTCTCAGTCCCCGAATGCCATCACGGAGCCCAGCAACACCACAACATTCATGGAGTTTGCAGAGAGTGCTGTCCAGAATTTATTTGATTACGTGGCCAGTTTTGGTGTCACCCAATCACAGATGACACTCAATCCTAATGAAACATTCATCCCAATGTCTGCTCTTAAAAATTGGTACACGAATTTCAAGCGTAAATTGCAGTTGAACCCTCAATTTTGGAGAAGTTGAAATAAATTTGTGTATTTTTGAAAGAAAAAGAGTGTCATCTAGCGGTGGGTAAATCAAGCTGGTCCTACATCCAGCTGTTTAACGATAGCTTCACGATCTCTCAATGCTTTCCATGCCGCATCTCTTTCTTTCTTCGTAATGGGACGTTTCTTTAATTTAGCGGCTGCCATTTTCCGATAATTATCCAAAACCTAATAAATAAATAAATAATTAATTAAGATTTATTTTTTAAATGAATTAAATTCTACTTCGGCATCTGCGGCGGCGAGTTTTTTGCGATTATCCTGCCTCTTCATCTCTTCTTGAGTGAGTTTATGAAGTCTCTTGAGCTGCTGCAAGTTGTGCTGAGATATGGCCCTCAATTCACCCTGACATCGACGCAGTTCCATCAGAATCTCGTCATCTGCTTGGGTCGCATTGGCATCATCGGCCGTCAGTATCCCTTGCTCCTCTAATTCCTGCCTCAACCGGCGTTCCAGAGCCGCCGTCTGGGCGCCGTTCATCGCCGGTTTACCGCTGCTTTTCGAATTCTCGTCTTGATGACCGTTTTCAGGCTCCATCGTGTCTTGAATTGATGTGACAATATTCTCTTCTAATAGAGCAGACATTAGCCTCTGCGTGATGGGTCCGCAAAGAGCAGGTCCATTCGCTTCCCCACTATTTTAATAAAAAATAATAATGATATTGGAAAAATATCGAATATTATTGTAATAATATAGCCTAATATGGTGTATTATCGCACAATATAGTTAATAATTAAGTGTAATATAGTTTAATTTCGAATAATATGGCTTGATATTGCATTATTATTGGATAATATTGTAATAATGTTGCTTAATATGGTATAATACCGAATATTATTACAATAATATAGCTTTATATGGTATAATATCAAATAATGTTATAATAATATAACTTAATATGGTACAATATCGCATAATATAGTTAATAATCTGGTGTAATCTAGTTTAATTTCGAATAATATGTAATAATATAGCTTAATATTGTATAATACCGAATAATATTGAAATAATATGATGTAATATAGCTTAATATATGGTGTAATACCGAACAATTCAATGTTAAAAGTTTAACTTCGAGTAATATCGAATAATATTGCGTAAAATGAAAATAATATTAATAAAAATGAATTTTAGACCTATATAAAACATGATTGATATAATATTTACTTATTCTTGGTCGACTCCAAGAGTCGTTGAGCATCATCGGTGCCTAAAGAGCCGGCAGCCGGTGCTCTCTTCTTGTCTCCAAAGCGTGAGCCCTCTCTCTGCTCCTGGTGCAGGTCTTCTTCGGCCCACCGCTGAGTGTAGTGCCGCCCTAAAGGAGGGATTTTCAGGTACTCTTCGTCGTCATTGTGATTGGCGATGAGCTCATCCAGCAGCTGAAATTTTAAATTATTTAAATTAATTAATTGAATAAATGAATTATTCAAATTACTTTGAGGTCATCGTCACTGAATGGGGCGCAGTAGGGCTCTACCGAGGCCCAGAATTTATTCGGAGTGTCGTTCTTGACTGTTGAAGTCTTCATGATGTGCTCTAAAGGTGGCAGGACCTCTTCCAAGAGAACTTCTCCGGGTGGAGCAGGTTTCTAAAATGGAAAAGATTTAAAAGTATTGAAATAAATTGAGTAATAATAATAAAATAATTTACTGGAGTTGATTTGATCTTGATCTGTTTGAGTAGAGGAGGTGTGTGGGCTTCTCTAGTTTTCCCGTGTTCCAGTTTCTGCTTTTTCGGGGATCTGTCATCCTTGCCACGTTTCCCAGGCGAGGATGGCTTCTCGGTCATTCCCGCAATCTCCCGCTGCAGGTTCAGCGAGCGGATGACTACGGCATTCAAGAGTGTCTCCAGTTCCATCTGGAGGGTGTCCAGTTCGTCCATCATGACACCATTCGTGTCATCCGCAGCCCTCCCGGCAACTGAAATTTAAAAATAATAATAATAAATTTAATTTAATTATTAATTAATTCAATTTTTTTACTGGCAGTAAAGCGCGGCAAAGTTTTGGTATAATCGATGAGCCTGATGTTGGGCAGAGTGCCTTGTTCCTCATCCTCAGATTCTGTCGAATCTCTTTCACGTTTGATTTCTTTAGATTTCGAAGTTGAGGCTCCTTTTATATTCGCCGTGCCTTTCCCTTTGGAAATATTTGCATATTTCCCTTTACCTGGCACCATTTTTAAAAATTGTAATTTTCTCAAATAAAAGTTAAAAAGTTTGACAGTTGTATTTGAACACGGAGTTAGAATGAAACAAGTACTCCTATGCTTCTTAAGTCGACTTATCAAGTTGACACGGAGGTAGAATAGTAGGAAGGCTACTTTGTACCTAATGCACTCGGCATGCGCGCCATCTGGGTCTACTACTAAACACCACCTAGCGGTAGATTTAAAAACTCAACAGTACATTCCCCTGCATCTCTAGTTTCTGTGCTAATATGGCTGCTCGTGGCTTGACACATCTTTCGTGTCGCAGGGAAAATTACTAGTTACCACAAAGTTCTACCTCAAAATCAGCTTTTTTTCTCTCTCAGTGCAACCATTTCTCCCACTTTCTCTCCATAACAAATCCGGAATTGCCGAAATTTCTCTTGTTCAAATTTAAAAATCGTCAGGGCAAACCATTTGCCTACATTGTCACTTGTAATATTATAAAAATCACAAGTGGTGGGGGGTCTCTCTACATTTACAAACTACCGGTTTTCCACCAGGATTACTTCTTTTAGAAAAATATTGGTAAAGCTCATTTGAATTTCTGTCTGCACGCAGCCCAAAAAAAAAAAAATTTCTGCACGATCCCATTTTTTAAAAATATATTTTTCTCTCTCATAGGAAGCAGCTGTGAGTGAAATAAAGGAGGGGAGCTGCATGATATGGGAATCTCAGGTATTGATTCACGGAAAAAGGGTCGAGAGATGCGCACGCAGCGCCGGTCCGACTAATATGTAGAAACTTCAATTATTTACACTTTTGAATAAAAATATTCATTCAGTCTTCATTATTCTTGGACACGAGCCAAAGAGATTTATCTTTTGTTTGGCAGTGATTGAGCAGTTAATGGCCTCTGAGATTAATTCTAAATGAATTAAGTTGAAAGTAATTTTTCTTTTAGGTGTGACGAAGAGATGATGACGCAATACGAGTGACGGAAAATAGTTGAAGAAGATAAATATGGCGAGGAAAGCGGAAGCGATGAAGACGCTGAATGTGGCGGTGGTCGGTGTGGCCGGAACGGAGAAGGAGCGGGGTCAGTCGGGCGTCGGTAAATCCTGCCTCTGCAACCGCTTCATCAAGTCACTCGCGGATGACTATCACGTTGAGCACATCTCAGTACTCAGTCAGGTATTATAAATCCCCTAAAAATCAATTTTCTTTTCAGAGAATCCATTAATAAATGAAAGAATCACTGAAATCGTCAAAGATTCTCGTGAATAATCCTTAAATTTATCAAAATTTCTAAAAGAATCTTTTGAAAAAGCGTCAAAATCATTATAAATCCTTGTAGAATCTCATAGAATCCCTTAAAAAATGAAAGAATCCCTCAAATTATTAAGGATTGTCGTAGAATCCCTTCAATATTCTTAGATTCTCATGCAAAATCTCTTAAATTATCTAAAATTTTAAAAGAATCTTTTGAAAAAGCGTCAAAATCTTGAAAAATCCTCAAAGAATCTCTTAGAATCCCTGAAATCATTAAGGATTCTCGTAGAATCTCTTCATTATTCATAGATTCTCATTCAAAATCTCTTAAATTATCAAAAATTCTAAAAGAATCTTTTGAAAAAAGCGTCAAAATCTTGAAAAATCCTCAAAGAATCTCTTAGAATCCCTGAAATCATTAAGGATTCTAGTAGGATCTCTTCATTAATCTCAGAATCTCATGCGAAATCTCTTGAATTATCAAAATTTAACAGAGAATCTCTTAAAAAAGCGTCAAAATTATCGAAGAATCTCACAGAATCCCATCATTATCGATAGAATCCCTCAAAAAATCCCGAAAATCTTTAAAAAATCTCTCAAAATTTGAAAGAATCTTTCGGAGAATCGGGAAATCTTGAAGAATCTTGAAGGAAATAAAAATCTTTAAAAGGGGAGGGCCGACGCCGCCGGATCGATCGTTTATCTGGGAAGGGAGGGGGGAGCTGCGTTAATGGAATTCTCTCCCCCATTTGAATGATTTTCCGGTAAAGAAAAAAAAAGAGGGAAGGAACGACGTTATCGCCATCTTGCCCCCACTAAAAGAGACTTGCCATAATAACCTTTTATGACTATCGTGTAATGAAATTGCGTACAAGGATCGATAGATTTCCAATAAGATAAAAATCGATTTAAAGTCGTCAATTTTAAATTGCCTTTAAAAATCAGATTTTTTCTCAAATTTTAATTCATTTTTATTTAATTGAATTAGAATACTTTTAATTTGATTAAAAATAAATTTTTAGAATTTTCAAAATTAGAATTAATTTATGTTTAATTTAAATCGAATTAATTTTTTTATTGACTGATTTTAGCGGCCGAGAATTTCAAATTTATTTTTAATTAAATCAGATTTTTTCAAAATTAATTTAAATTTGATTGAATTTATTTTGATGATTTCCAGACTGATTTTAGCGGTCGAGTGATCAACAATGACCACTTTCTCTACTGGGGTGATGCGACCAAAACGAGTGACGACGGGGTCGACTACCACTTTCACTTGGTCGAGCAGACGGAATTTCTCGACGACGCCTCATTCCAGCCCTTCAAAGGTAAAAAAGAAAACTTTTTAAATTTACACTCAGTCGACTGATTTTAAATTATAAAACTTTTTCTTCTCAGGCGGTAAAATGGAGCCGTATGTGAAGCGATGTGCCGCCACCAAATTATCTTCGGCTGAGAAGCTCATGTACATTTGCAAGAACCAATTAGGTAATTTTTTTCTAATTTACTTTTAAGTGTGCGCTAATGTCATTTTTTCAAATTTTAACCGATTGATTTTTAACGTTTTAAAGTTTGAAAAATCGAGTATTATATAATTTAATTACATAGAAATTAATTCTTTTAAATTTGAGTGTGCGCTAATGTAATTTTTAAAAATTTTAACCGATTAATTCTTTGACTTTTTAAAGCTTCAATAGAGGAATTATATATTAAATAAATTATTATTTCATTTCCAGTGTGCGCTAATATCAGTTTTTTTTTTTTAAATTTTAACTGATTAATTTTTTAGGGATTGAGAAAGAGTATGAGCAGAAAGTGTTGCCCGATGGTCGATTCAATGTGGACGGCTTCATCTGCCTGTTTGACGTGTCGATGGTTCCGAGCCGGCCGATAGAGCGCCAAGTGGAATTTGTCGCAGCTATCCTGACCAATTTGATCAAGACCAAGAAGCCCATCGTCCTGGCAACAACAAAGAACGACGAAGCCTTTGATGGCTTTGTCAGAGAGGCCGAAAAACTCGTTTCCAGAAAAGAGTTTAAAGGTAATTTATAATTCATAGTGTGCGTTAATCTCATTTTTTCTTAAAAAGTTAATTTTTAACTCTTTTCTTGAAAAAGTTTTCTCGTTCAAAATTCACAAATTTTTAGGGTGTGCGTTAATGTTAAAAATTTTCAATCGGTTAATTTTAAATTTTTTATTTAAAAAAATTTCTTGATCAAAAATATAGGTAAATATAGGTGTGCGTTAACGAAATAATTTTTAACCGGTTAACATTTTCATCAGGGAGCATCGTGATTGTCGAAACTTCGGCTCACGAGAACGTCAACGTGGATTTAGCTTTCCTCGTCCTCGCTCAAATGGTGGACAAAGCTAAAAACCGGATGCGAATAGTCCCCTTCGCTGAAGCCGCCCGGTCCCGTAAAGACGTTCTGGACGTCGTAACGGAAGGTTATTTACGCCTCATCCGCTCTCAAGTGACGGATTTCCGGGCACTCTGGTCACCCACTTCCAAACGATTGGCGCCCAATCAGGACTACATCCACTACGTCGAGTTATTCGGCGTCGAAGACGCTCAAAGACTCTTCCGGCGGCATGTCAAGAAGCTCAAAGATGAACATTTAGCCAGAAAAATCAAGCGCTACATGGACACTCTTCCAGAGATCCTTTTAGATCTCTTTCCAGGTACTTGTGCGTTAATATTAAAAATTTTCAATTCGGTTAATTTTTAACTTTTTTATTTAAAAAGTTTTCTGGTTCGAATTATACTATTTTTGTTGTTTTTTTAAATTTAGGTGTGCGTTAATGTTAAAAATTTCTAATCGGTTAATTTTTAACTTTTTTATTTAAATAGTTTTCTGAATTGAATTTCACCACTTTAAGCGTGTTTCAGTTAGGTGTGCGTTAATGAAAAAAAAACTAATTCGGTTAATTTTTTAACTATTTGAATTTTTAGATTTACCGAGTTTGGAAGAAGGAGATTGGGAACTGATCAAAGAGAAGATGCACTCTCATCCCGACTTCAATAATTACTTTCTCGACTGTCCGGCAGATGGAATGTCTTGGGCTGAAACAGACCTGCTGGATAGCACAGAGATGAGGATCCCCTTTGACGTTTTAGACACGAGCGAAGCAGAGATGGTGTTCCGCAACCACATCAACACTTTGCAAAAGGAGCAGAGATTATTAGAGTACAGACATCAGTTTAAGAATCTATTGGAAGAGACGGGTTACGTCACTCCGGGAAAGAGCCTATCGGAGGTCCAAGTCCTCTTTATGGGGAGAGAATGCTTTGAAGCTCTTTCCGAAGCGGATTGCCACCACATCTACGAGCTTCATCAGAGAGATATTACTGATAAAGCCAGAAAAAATTTTCAGGTTGGTTAATTCTGGTGTGTGATCATGTAACAAAAATTCAAATCGGTTAATTTTTAACTTTTTAACTTAACAATTTTCTGATTTGAAATTCACTATTTTTACGTTTAACCGATAAATTTTTTATTGGGGTGTGCGTTAACGTCATAAATTTCTAATCGGTTAATTTTTAACTTTTTAACTTACAAAAGTTTTCTGAGTTGAAATTGACTACTATTACGGTTTTTGATTGGGGTGTGCGTTAATGTCATAAATTTCTAATCGGTTAATTTTTAACTTTTTAACTTACAAAAATTTTCTGGGTTGAAATTGACTACTATTACGAATTTTTGGTTGGGGTGTGCGTTAATGTTAAAAAAATTCAAATCGGTTAATTTTAACTTTTTAACTTCAGGAGCTGTTATTGGAGCACGCACATTTATTCTACCAGTACAAGAGCATAGCTCCATCGGGAACAGTCACTCAGGACGATATCCGCGAAATTACCGAAGAGCTCCAAGAAGATTCACGTTACAAAGCTTTAGACCGATTGGATAACGAGCGTCGTCTTCTACTCTTACAACATTTGGGTTTCGTTCACTGCCCAATAAGGGAGCACTGCCCAGCTCATCCCAACTGCACGGACAGCGTCGTTGAGAGGCTCATCTCTTGCAAAGCTCACCGGCCGACATCTTGGAACAGGAACAGTCAGTGGATGCTCGGATCACGGGTGGGAGAGGCTAGTCAATCTCTAAGTCTAGTCTGCTTGGGTATCTGCGGATTGGCGCAAGAGTTATCCAATGAAATACGCTCACTGTGCGGAGAAGATGACGAGTACGAGATGGACAATCAGATCTACTGCCTAGACTACAGGTCTGCGTTAATTTCGCTTAAAAAATTTAACCGGTTAATTTTCAAATTTTTTCTTGAAAAAGTTTTCTGATTTAAATTAGACCATTTTGAGGAAAAGTTAACCGGTTAACCATACTGTTGCGTTAATGTTAATTTTCGGTTAATCGGTTAATTTCCAACTTTTTTCTCAAAAAAGTTTCCTGATTTAAAATTCAGTGTTTTGGATTGAGTTGACTTGGTGTGCGTTAATGTTAAATTTTGGTTAATCGGTTAATTTTTAACTTTTTTTTTCTTGAAAAAGTTTCCTTATTCATAATTGACTAATTTTTAACCGATTTAACAGGATTATTGATGGTGATGTGAGCCTGCCCCAGAATTCCTTCCGGACGGCGGAATTCACTCCTCAGGGCTGCTTCTGCGTCTTCAGCAATGCGGAATCATTCGAATACATCCGGGATAGTCTCGAGAAAACTCTATTATCTAATTTAGAGCAAGAGGATCGTCTACCCTTCCAGGGCTTACCCATCGTCATCGTCATGGCTGCCGAATCTAGTTTAACCGAATCTGAATTTGATCATTTGAAAGGAGAAGGTCTCAATTTGGCGGATAATCTTCAGTGCCCCTTTATCCAAGTCTCTACAACAAATTCCGAAGGAGAAGGAGAAGATAAATCACCGGATAATTCCAATGGATTTAGTCCAAATTTAGTCAGCAGCGCTCTGAGGGCTTTAGTCATGAGCATCCAGCAGAGGGCCGGCTTCTTGAACAGCTGTCAGTCATTGGGAGTTTTGGATGGTGGTGGTGGAGGTGGACAGCCTGATATAAGGATCATCTTATCGATCCTGTGTGGAGATCCTTTCTCAGCTGAGAGCGTACTGGGACCGCTTTTATCTCACCAGTGCTGCTTCCTCAGTGGAGAGAGGAGTTTAACTTTGGAAACATTTTTGGGCGATTGTAAACGGAGGGTTGAAGTGGTGGTTACATCCTATCATTCGGCGGATTCATTCAGGTAATTTTTTTGGAAAAAGTTAATCGGTTAACTTGGTTGTGCGTTAAAAAGTTAACCGGTTAATTTTTAACTTTTTTTCTGAAAAAGTTTTCTGATTCGAAATTGACTATTTTTAAGTAATTTTACAGAAAGTTATATGAGGTGTGCGTTAAAGTAAATTTTTCCAAACCGGTTAATTTTGAACTTTTTTTCTGAAAAAGTTTTCTGAATCGAATGAGACTATATTTGGGACATGTGCGTTAAAGTTATTTTTTAACCGGTTAATTTTTAACTTTTTATATAGGGATGACCTGGTGCACGGTTTTATATTGGTGTATTCGACGAAACGGCGAGCTTCTCTGGCAACTCTGGTGGCCTTCTCTCAAAACATTCCGAATCTACCGATCCAGATTTTGGCCGTCACCGAGACTGGAGGCGCCGCCAACGCCTTTTTCAGCTCGGAATTGAGTCACCAGCTCATCACTGCCGGAAATGCGGCCGCCGATCGCCTCCAGGTTGTTTTAATGAATTAAATTTCAATTAACTTCATGTTAATTTGTTTAAAATTTCTATTAAGGCCCATTTTATGACGTTGACGACGACATCCAGTCCCAAATCGGCCATCTACACTCCATTTTTCAAAGAAGTTTGGGATAAAAAAGTTGAAATAGAGCAAGCCTTCCAGATGGAAGACACTGCGGCCCTCAACGACTCGGGCGAAGGCACTCTTGAGCGGCCTATGAGGCGGACCCATCCGGTCCCACCTCCAAGACACTTGTTGGGAGCTGGGCCACCTTACGGCCGAGGATCGAACGAAGGCAGCGGCTCAGAGATCTACGAGAGACTGCCCACCGATGGATCTATCGGGGAAGATGGGGAGGATGCCGTCTCACCGACCTATCCGGATGAGAGGAGGCTCACTCCGAGCGATGACAGCGACCTCTACTCCACCCTGGATCGTCCTAAAAATGGGGAGCATCTAGTCAAGCCGAGTCACCTTAAAAGCCGTCAGAAAATTCCAAGAGGTAATTTTGTTAGAATTTTTTTTTCGCCGGTCGAGGCGACCTCTATCGGCATTTTGATCATCCAAATGGGGGTCGAAATGTCGGGTCGACCGGTGAACTTTTTTTTTTTTTTTTTTTTCCCCCCCTTTTTTCTTTGGACTGTGTTTATGACCCAATTATTTCTGGATGTTTGGCAATGGTGTAGCTGAAGGTTTTTTTTTTGAACCGGTCGAGGCGACACTTTTTTGCCGGCCTTTGGATGATCCAAATGGGCTTGAAAAAGTCGGGTCGACCGGTGAATTAAAAATTAAATTTAAAAATCCTTTAAAGCTGAAGGATCTTCACTTCCGCTGGCTTTCTCATTTTCACTACGTGCTGGATCGGGATCAGGATCGTCGGGATCGAGGGCTGGTCCTTCATCCCACATAATGACTCTACACAGTCACCATCCATCGGTGCTTCCTAGCGGATCGGGAAATCCTTATTCCACTCCTCTTTTCAATCCTTCCCAATCCCCCGATCAAGGCTCACCTAAATCTTATGGAGCTCGAACTAGTTTGAGGAGCAGTTACAACTCATTCCAGCAGCAGCAGCATCCGGCCTATCCGCCGCCACTTCCGACCACGGCTCCGCCGTCCCGCTTTTCGAACCATTTTCAATCGGTTCAAGCGGAGGCCGCCCTCTGGGGAGCAGCTGATAATAATAAGAAGACGAATAGTGGTAGTCGCGGTGAGATAATCGAATTCCTCCGCATGATTCGAGCACACACAAAAACTCTTGATTTTTGGTTTTTAGTTAGAAGGCATGATTTTTATCATTTTTTGAGTTTTTGACTTTTGACACATCGGCAACACTGTTGACTCCATTTTTAAATGTCGGGCATTTTTTTTTTTTTTTAGAAATTGTGTGCGTTAATTTGAATTTATTTCAGTTAAAACGTTAAAATTAACCGATTGAAAACATGTCTTTAACGCACACCACATCAAAATTTCAAATTTTGTGTGGGTTTATCAAAGACTCCATTTTAAAACGAATTAGTCATCTCAAAGAAATTGTGTGCCTTAATTTTGAATTTATTTTGAGTTAAAACGTTAAAATTAACCGATTCAAACTTTTTGTCATTAACGCACACCATAACGAGAAATTTCAAATTTTTTGTGGGTTTATCAAAGTGGGTGGATTCCACGTGTTCCCGCAACCGAGCACACCGCCTGAACCGGCTCCACCGGATCGAGTAGGAGCGGCGGCGGTGGTAGGGCCCCGATGGCAGCCCTCTCTGCCGGCGGCTTCGTCATCTCACACGAGCCTCGACGATGCGGCATGTAATTAATTTGATATTAAACACGCTATAAATGGGTGGGGTTACATTTGGGCGCGCCCTCTACATCTCTTTTATTTTTTACCTTTTTTCGCATTTCTGCTTCCGTCATCAAAAGCGGATGCGTCTTGTTCGAGAGACTCGATCTCGACGTCTCAAACAGGTACTTAATTAAATCCAGCGTGATTAAAGCATGGTTGCCGGTATTTTTTTGTAGATTTTTATTGCACGTTTTTTTTTTACATTTTTTTTAGAATTTTAAAATTTTTATTTCAAAAATTTATTTTTAGGATGGCTGGATGATTCCGTTTTTCTGCGACGCACCGAAATGGATATCGAAGAGAATTGGAATAATCCACCTGGCAGCGCTGGAGGTGGTGGAGGTGGTGCTGATGGATATGCCCACAGAGCTTTTACTACGGGCAGGAGGAAGCCTCCGCCGCAGCTCCAGGCACCGCCGCCTCCACCAGGAAATCATCCGTCCACTCGAAAGGTATTCGAACAGTTAAAATCTTAGCTTTAAAAAAAAAATAGAGTGCGTTAATTGATTTATTGTAACCGGTTAATTTTTAACTTATTTAACTTAACCGCTTTAAAATTTCTAAATTAACCGATTCACATTAATTACCCTAACGCACACATCACTTAACAAATTAAATCGCAATAATTTATCAATTTAATACATTAAAAATTTAATTAGGTTAAATTAACCGAATAAATTAATTGATTTATCGCATAACTACTTTTTTCTTTTTTTAAATTAGCAGCAGCAGCAGACTTATCAGCATCCAGGGAAATTGAATCCGAGAGATTTTGCCAATGTGGCGGACGCCATCGCCCGGATGAAATTGGTCTCGAGCGGTAAAGAGTGTCCCACCGTCCCTCCGCCGCCGCCACCCCGACTGGCCAAAGTCAAAGAGGCGCATCATCGCCACTTCGGCGGCTCTTACGATGGCGATTACAGCTACACATCCAGCATCGATCCGCCCCCTGGAAGCCATCCTACCAGCAGCTCTTCAACTAAAACTAGAAGTCGATATCGGAGAGAGAAAGAGCGTCCAGGTTAACTATTTAAATTAATTATTTTGGGTGTGTTGCGTTAATTAGATTTATTTTCCCTTAAAGGGTTAAAATTAACCGATTAAAATTTTTAACATTAACGCACACATGATTTTTTTTTTTCGATTTTTGTGGAGGGTCGCTTTTAGTTTTGACTTGTCGCAGCTTTTGGCAGTTTTATATAATGAAAATGTTCCGCTTTTTTCTGTCCCCGCTTAAATTAGCCGTCTACTCGGATTCGGATAGCAGCGACAGCTCGATGGATCAGCGGGGAGGTGGGCGAGGAACCGCCGGGTCCGGCGATGGAGGTAGCGGTGGCGGTAGTGGCCGACCCCCGCGAAAATCTTCATCTCACAAGCGGCCGAGGCGGAAGCGGGCCGCTATCCCCGTCGCTACTCCCCGCGTGCCGTCCTTACCTTCGGCGAATACAGCTCTGCCGCCGTCCGGCGTTCCGCTCCCTCTATCGGCCCGCCCCAGAGGCCCCAATGACCTCTCTATTGATAAAGGTAAATTTTGAAGTCGCTTTTTGCTTGGGTGTGCGTTAATGGTTTATTATTAACCGAATAATTTTAACGTTTTAACTATTTATGGCTATGATTTATTTTCTATAATGTTTTTAAAACCTATTTTTCAGTGTTGCGTTATTTACTTATTTTAATTGAACAAAAATTGATTAATTTGCTTAATTTTTTTCTTAAACGGTTAAAATTAACCGATTAAAATTTTATGATTAACGCATTTCTAATAATTTTTAAAAAAAATAAAGCTTTAGGACCTCGAGATCCAATTTACACTGCCTTGCCAGAAGATGATTCCAATCTTGATGTTACCTCACCTCGGGATCGCGATGTTGGAGGATCCAAAGTGGATGGATCCACCGATCGGGATCCATCCAGCCAGAGAAGGAAAGACAAGGCGAAAGCTAAAGATGACGAGAAGCAGGAGAAGAGGCGTCTCAAAGAAGAAGAAAGAGCCAAGAGAGAACGAGAAAAGGAGAAAGAACGAGAGCGCAAGCGCAATCTGAAATCATCAAAAGATGGAAATAAGAAGGAAAAAGCAGTTCCGACGCTCGAAGATGTCGTCCAGGCTGAAGGCAGACCTATACCTCTCTTTTTGGAGAAGTGCGTTAAATTCATCGAAGAGGAAGGACTCGACTCTGAGGGCATCTACCGGGTGCCTGGAAATCGGGCTCACGTCGATATCCTCTTCCAAAAACTCGAAGAAGGTTTGTTTTAATTACATTTTTTTGCACCGGTCGAGGCGACCCTTATCGGCATTTAGATGATCGAAATTGGGGTAAAAAAGTCGGGTCGACCGGTAAAATTTTCCCCGGTCAAGGCGACTCTTATCGGTGTTTGGATGATCTTGCTGGGCGAGAAAAAGTCGGGTCGACCGGTAAAAATATTTTTTTTTTTTTAGATCCAAATTACAATATTCGAGAACTGGATATCGCAGTGAACGCAGTGGCGACCGCCCTGAAGGATTTCTTTAAACGATTTCCCTCAATTCTTACTCAGGATCAGATGGATGAAATGGAAGAGATTTCCAGTAAGATTTTTAATCAAAATTATTATTTATTTAATTAACTTTTTAAAATTGAATTTTGCAGTGATTACGGACCGAAGCTGCCGCTTACTCGCTCTCAGAGATTTGCTAACGAAGAAGTTGACTACGGCCAGTTTCAACGTGCTCAAATTCACCTTCCAGCATTTTGTCAAGTAAATTTTAAATTCAAAATCAAAAGTTTAAATTAAATCAATTAATTTTCAATTAAACAGAGTGACTGAGAACTGCAAGGCCAACAGTATGGACTCTAAGAATTTGGCCATCTGCTGGTGGCCCACTCTACTTCCATTCGAATTCACGGACATGATTCGATTCGAGATGATGAGGCCCCACCTGGAAGACATGGTGCAGACCATGATTGACCAGTTCCCTTTCCTCTTTCTAGGCAAAGATGAAATCGTCATGGTCTGAAGAAGACATTCCAATTTATAGAATAATAAAGAAAGTCAATCAATAATTAATTAATGAATAAACATCACTTAATAGTCTGCTGTACTACTCCTCCCCGAAATGTTATAATTATTAATGTCGTAATATCGCTTTCTGTTTTTCTTTTTCTGTAAATAATTTCGTCTGCTTCCTGTTTTTCTCTTTAGATATAACTCGAATTAAGTCAAAAATTGTGTGTAGTTTGAAAACGCTTCGATTTTTCATTTTTGAAATTTAGATCTTCTGTGCCATGTTTTTCTTTTTGTCTCTTCTCGAAATTCATTAATTAGTGACGGAAAATACTGCGAGCTGGAAAATGTATTTTAAAAATTAATTTGCTTTGTCACTTTTTTTTTTGCAACGAGTCTCACAATTTTTTCTTTTCTTCTCTCAACACTTAAAAATATTATTAAGAAATTAAGAAAAAAAGCCCTCCTACCAATTGTTGTCGTGTTTATATTTCTGCGAAATGAAAAAAAATTGCCCGAGTCCATTCAAAAATACAGAAAGGATGCAGATGAAATTATCATATATATTTTTTTTTTCATTAAGTCAACCTCTATAATTAAATTTAAAATGGAATGGTTATTAGTGTACTAAAGTAAACCAAATTTAATTTTCAATAAACTGCATCATTTTCAATTAAATCTAATTCCAAATTAACTAAATACGACAGACATTTTTAAATTGAATGTTGATAGATATATTTTTTTAAGCTTCTAGGGGGCGCTAATGGTGGGTTATAAGAGAGAGAGAGTAGTAAAGTACCTGCCATTTCACTGCAATACAAGTATACATTCCTAGTTCATATATTCCTGGCTAAATTAGCTAGGTCACCGGCCCGTCCAAAACTTCAAATGATTTCTATGGTTTTCAATATATTCACAAATTTCAATTTTTCGTATAGGTATTGTTTATCTTTTAAATTAAGCTAAATGTGACTGGAACTCTGGAAGTGAGGTGATTTATTATCCAAATATACTCCACATTAACGTCAACATATTCGAGGAATGGCCGGACATCACATTTCAACTTAATTCATACAGCAGTTTAGCAATTGAGAGGTGTGAATACAACTCAATTTCACAGAAAACGTGCATCTTTCATTCCTATTAACAACGTCAACTACGATGACATTAACAATTAACTGTCGAAGAGTTACTTGATAAAAAAATAATCTCGAGTTAACGCATGGCAATTTCCTTAAAAAAAAAGAATATAAAATCTAAAAGGAAAAAATATAAATACAACATCTGTACAAAGTAAAAATCTTAATTCCTTTTCTTTGTTTATATATATAAGATATACTATATGGGTAGACTAATACTTTTTCTATAGAATCCATCTAAATTACTGTGGATCATCTAGATAAAAAACTATATTATAGGCCTATAGAATTTTCTGGAAATGTTAAGAATATACCATATGATATACATACGTCCAAATGCGTGTTTAAAACAATCATTGTCGAGCTATCACCTGATGATCCATTAAACTTGCAGTTCGTCTAGAGTAAACTGAATATTACTTTTTATACATCTTTGCTGAAAGTAGTAGGACGAATCATCCAACGTCACATAAATCGATCGATATAGTTATTACCTAAGAATATAACTTGAAACCTTAATACCTTAATATATAGCGTACTTATATTATTTCTCAATTACGATGAATATTTTAATTAAGAAAAATATATCTAATAGTAACATTTTGAGGCATGTGGGAGAAATTATCCTATACAAAATGAATGATTATAGCTATACTCTATATACATTATCTTATATGTATAAAACAAAAAGAGCAGGTTCTGTCGTGATGTTGCAAGAAATTCCTGATTGGTCCAGATTTGGAAGGGGGAGGAGCTTAAAGCATGCAGTTAAACTAACTTGCAAATGTAGTTTTAGTATTTGAGGAACAAATGGAAGAGCTCATTTAACGCTAAAGCTATAAACGCTAACAGTAGACCACGGTGATTAACTTGCATATATATGTTTAAAAGAACAATACTTCACTTTCAACTACTTTCATGAGTAATGAAGAAACCTTTTTTAAGCCCTAGAACGAAGGTGGCCGTATAGGCCGCCTGAGAAATACCAAATTGGCACAAAAAAAGGTAAAATAGTTGCTATTACGGATTATGTACGTTCAATATGAGCCAGCTGGGAATATGTGATGTATTTGTTTAAAACTGACCATTTTAATTTGAATGATGGATTTACGAATAAAAAGAAAAACCAAACAATTCAAATTTTAAAAAGTCACTTCAGGCAAAGCCGAAGCAAGGGCCAGCTAGTATTTTATATATAGCCTATGATATTGTCAGTCCTTTTTTAAAATTAAAATTCAAAATATGCATGGGTTTTTAATATTTTACATCATATATAAATAAGATCTTAGGTGAGATTAAAAAAAAATTCACATACATGATTTACAATTCGTATGTATTCACATTTTTGTGGGTCAATGTGAAAATATATGTTCTAAAATCAAGTACAGCACACATGTGCAGTTTCGCCGGTCTTCTCAAATTTTGCAGAACATAAAAAAATCACACCAGAAAACATATAGAGGCTTCTCCCTTTTCATCACTACTAATCTGATTTTTAGCATGTTGGGTGATTATGAAACAAATCAACGATATTCATAGCTTGTATTCAGTGCTTAATTTATTATTATTGTTCTATACTGAATATTCGTAGCAGTAGAAAAATCATTTCCTTTAATTTTTAAAATGACAGAGAAAGAGGTTGGATTCTACCAGATGCATGCCAGATTTTTTTCCCCAAAAATATCTCACCCCAAGCAATGCTCGCCCCCTCAAAGTGACTTCCCTTTAGATCTTGATACATGGTGGTATAGTTATGCTAAGCCCATTATAGAAAATAGGGAAAATGAGTAAAAATAGTCACCCTTTGGTGTCGGTTTTAGTATTTTCTCCTCTTCACCCTCTTTGCCGCAGAACCCAGAAGCCCCAGATGCAACTCAGTCGTTAAGGAAAGGCGGAGAGGAAAGACGTGTTATAGAGAATGTCCATCGAATGTTGAACCTATTTAATAATAATGGGCATTTTCTATAACACACTTTCTTCATGTTCATCTATTATGGACAAAACACAGTTTTTACCAATTCTATACACATATTTTAATTATTTTAACTAACAGAATTTATTTGGTTTTAAAATTAACTCAAGTAAGTCCTGTGTAACATATATTTGAGGTAAGACGGGGAAGACAGGAGTTTCTTGAGGATTGACATTGGGTATATTGAACTTACTCAATGGAAATTTTCAAAAACACGCCTTTCTTCACGTTTGATCTATAATAGGTAAATTACAGTTACTAATTCTATCTAAAGATTACAATTACTTTCACTTAGGAATTATATTTTTTGTTAATATAATTAGGCCCAAGCAATAGCTCAATACCTCGAGGAAAGATGAGGAAAAGCGTGTGTTTGAGGATGGCCATTGGGTGCTTAACCCACTTGATGGAAATTTTCTAAACAACGACTTTGCTCACGTTTACCTATTTTAGGTATGAGTTAATTTATGGCTCTTTACAATTATTAGAACTATGTTCACTATGAAGTATACTTGTTCGTAAACTTTACTAAACCCAAGTAAAAGCTCAATGGTTGGAGGATCATATCTTCTAGGATAGATTTTAGGTGTTAAGCCCACTAGTCGGAAATTCTCAAAAACAGTTTTCTCTGAGTTTATTGTAGGTTCATTGAAGTAAAGTAGAGTAAAACATTTAATTTATACAAACATTAAAACTGATTGAGAAAGACATGATGAAGCATCAATTAAGAAAAGCATGATTTAATAATAGTTTTTGTATTGAGGATGATGTTACTTCTTATTTTCTTACATAAAAAACCACAACATAAAACATATAAAAACAAATCGAAGAACACAATCCGGAAGAAAACCAACGGTTACAAGAGAATCCAACAACTTCAACGTCTTCTATGGACAAGTTGACCCAGCTAGTCAACGCAAACTCGAGCAACAAGTAAATGGAATTAAGGAGAATGAAGAAAATGTAGGGCAGGACGTCTTTACATTACAACAACAAGCTTCAATAGCAATAGAAAACAATACTTTATTACAGCAAAGTATTGAGAAACTCTCAAATTTAGTAAAAATCAGCTTAGATGTGCAAAAACAACTGATTAATGAAAACAAAAATTTGCAGGCTCAAAGTCAACAGAGCAAAGAATCTAGCAAGTCTACAGAAGATAGTGATGATTCAAGGGCAACCGAAAAGAATGAAGAGTTATGTCATAAGGAGAGAGATCTGATATTTATAAGCCGATGAATCCAGAAAGTTCTTCATCCTGGGACGATTCTGAATCCAACGGTATAAAAGAGTTTTACGCCTTTTGAGAGCAGAGAGAAAATAAAACGCCAAACTTACAGCTAAATTAAGGAAGATTTATATCCGGCAATATCATATCTTTCAATACAGCAAGGAGTACAAGAAAAACTGCCCCCATCCGCAAGAGTTCTACCTGACGCGCTAAAAAGAATATTCCTGCTTCCTTGTAGTAATAGATCCCACATAATACATTTTACCTATAACCCGCAATCCTAGATCATAACTAGCCTAATTTCATTTCACACCTATTTTATCCTAAGTTTACCCGAGAAAAAAAATAAAAGAATAGAAAAACAAAAGGAAAGAAGGAAAGAGTCTACAGTGATACGCGCCGCCTATATCTTTTGATTTACAAAACAATTTGTATTGTAAATAAAAAACAGAAGACTACAAGTATTTGGTAAACTATTAAGGAAGAACGGTCTTCTTCTTCATATCAGCCGACGAGGAAGTTTGCTTAGAACCGCCGAAGCGCGCTGGAAATAGAAAAAAGAAAAATACTTTTAGAATCTTTGTCTCATAATAAATATATCAAATTACTTACCCAAGTTGAGGAGGAGCTTGTACACTCCGCCACTCCTGAACGATACCGACTTCACGAGCACGACGAGACTCTTCCCAGGCGACGTCCCAATGGACCATTTCGGGCCACTCAGGACTGGGATCCCGGCACATCCTACGAGCAGCCACACGTATGGCATCAGTGATGGCGAAGTTTATATCAATCACCGTGTCGTCACTAAAAAGATCACGCAAAATGAACTTGTGCCACTCGTGCAGCTGGGCATAAAACCCCTTCACTTGAGAACTCTGTCTTATATTAAGATTTAGACCGTAGCTGCCGAATCTTAAGAAGTTGATCTTAACTGTAGCACGGGTTAAGAGAAATTAACTTGTCCACTAGGCCTCCCATCATATTTAGCCTCACTTCTCTGCCTACAAATATGTATGTCAAAATATATGTAGCCCCACGCCGTGTCACTAAAAAATGATTATCGACTCCTCGCTGTCTTTTGCTAATTTCACATATTTCTATAAAGTTGATAAACCCGAGTCGTCGTTGGGCATTGTAGTAGTTCTTCACAAGAACACGGGTTAAGAGACAATTACTTGTCCACTAACCTCTTGCATTAACACCAATAACTTGCCACTTGCGTTGCACCAGGGAGGACAAAGTTAATATCAATGACCGTGTCGTCAGAGAAGAGATGACGAAGAATAAACTTTTGACGTTCGCACAATCCGTTAAGAGGTAAGCCTAAGTTACCGAAACCCCAATCGTCGTCAGCCATTATAACAAACAGATCTTTACAGGAGCACGGGTTAAGAGACAATAACTTGTCCACTAGGCCTTTCATCATCCCGTCCACTTTTGCGTGGACTAGGCCGTCCATTTTTCATTAAAATTTGCATAATCACGGCAAACTTTTAATTCAACAATTACTGCTTTTTCTACCATTAGCTATCCTTATAAATCGCGCAATACCAGTAAAATTCTTTAAAAATTCCATCTCCACCAATTAGTCCTTCGCCGACTCGGGAAACTATAAACTTGACGGCTATGAAATAAACAAAAATCCATTGCTTGAATCTGTTTGTCGAAAACTCATTACCATATTTTGTAATTTGATTGCGTCGTCATTAAATAAAAAATTGATAGTTTAGTATATTTCAGTAATTCTTACCAAAATAAGAAGTTTCGAGAAAAAAACAATCGTTTACAGTTTTCTGTGTTAAAAGCTATTTGTGAAATAAATGCTGCATCAATCTTACTAGTTAGTTGCACTGTCAAATTCAAACATTTTTCGTAGATCGAGGGAAGCTATTTCAGCACACGATACCCCTGCGTTCGACCTGATAATTATTTTATCATTAATAAAAATCTCGAAATTGTATGGTATGATTTATAAATTGTTGCTGGCTTTACCCGCGGGATCGAAGGAAAGCTTTTGGCTGAATTGTAGTCACCGTGCCGTCGCTATTTTCGCCAATGATTATTCTTGCCAAGCTTACTTTTTGGATTTCAGCCAGTTGATCTGTTTTATTTCCGAAAATGTTATTCAATAGTTAATGTACCATTTTGTTTTTAGTTAAATGCAAATGATACCGGCAGTAAAAGAAACGGACTGCGTCAGATCCGAATAGAAAAAGCGGTCTGATATTTTCAGCTGATTAAACTGCTTGGAAATTATGCACGCGAAGGTGGGGCCAACTAGACCGTCCATCAAAGGAACTTCAGTCAACCCGCCAATGTAGAGGTCGACGTCTTTGACAGATCGGTAGACATTTTTTAAAAGTTCAGCCATCTAGAAGAGTTGCCCAACTGCGTCACACTCCATGATATTAATTAATTAATATAATTTACTTAATACCTCGGGAGTTGTTATTCTCGGGTCTAATTCATAAAAACTGTTAATAAATTTGATTTCACTATCGCCGTTGCGCAGATGAAGATAGTCAACATAAGGTCGAAGACCACGATCTCTTCCCCTTTGCAGGTTGAGTGTCATCAAATCCATTCCCAAATTCCCGGCTACGGGTCGTCTAAAATTTAAAAAAATATATATTACTGACATAATCTCGAAATTACTATATAAATTAGGCCACATACTTGAAGAACTGACTAGTGAAATCGTTCACAACAGAATTGTCCACCGTTTGAACCGGAGTCTTCAGGAGACCGCGCAATGCGTTGTCCAGGGAAAGTTGGACTATCCAACTCGTTGCCTGTCGGAAAGACATCGCTAAGAATGTAGCTCTCGTTGCTCTTCTTACCATCGGCTTCAATCAACCTGTGAACGATACCAGTAATTATAATTTTTCAAAGCAGTGTGATGAAATGTTTGATCACACTCGATGTTGCTTTTCAGTTGAGAATGGCCCATGCGGAGGGCAGCGGTGGAAAACTCGTAAAACAAGGCCGGATTGAGACTGGAATTGTAACCGTTTCCCTCCTTCATGATTCTATTTGCCCGGCGTTTACCTATTTTCACCCAAAAAGTGCATAATTTTTAATTATTCTAATGTATTTATGATTTACGAGCCTGTAACATACCAATCAAGACGGGCAGGTATTCGGAGTAGGTAATGTGCTGCATCTCTGCTATGACAATCCGGCGGGCTTGTTGGTAGTAAAACTCGTCCGGGTTGTTCGGTCCGAATATATCAAACAACTGACTGGCGATTTGGTTGTGTTCCCGAATCCACAGAGTGTGCATCACCGTTAAGAGAGGATGACCCCGTACTCTCAAATCCCCTGTAAGACGAATGAACTAATAGGCTGCATCTTTTGGGTGCCGGTTCTAAACAAATTACCAGTAAGAAAACAGCTATAGACCGATTTCACGTTTTAGCCATGTTGTCATTTACGGCATTATTTTTATTTTTATTTTTGGAACGAATTGTTGAGCTTGGAGACCATCCTGGCTGTACCATTATTGATTCTGGGCTAGTGGTGCCGCACAATGAGCCGTATCTTGCTGCTACCCCGGATGGTATCCTTGTATGTGAGTGCCATGGACGAATAACAGTTGAAATTAAATGTCCGTACACCCATCGGAACAAGATGGTTATGGACGCAGCGAGAGAGGACCGTAACTTCCCGTTGTTGATTGAAAGTGACGACGAGCAGGAAGAGAAACTTGTAATTAACAGAAATCATCAGTACTACTTTCAATGTCAACTACAGATGTATGTAACTGGAACTAAGCTTTCCTACTTTATTATTTATACCCTCAAAGAACTCTCTTTCTTTATTATAGAAATTGACCCCGGATTCCTTACTTTGTACCTCCCCAAAGCCCAATTGTTTTGGAAACAATGTGTGATACCTGAGATCTTCGCCCGTTTCTTCACCGCCAAAGACCAAATCGTCACCCCAACTAATGATTCTCATCTTCCGTGTTTCTGTCAAACAGAAAATGATGAACTTTAAACTGTTACGTGCGCCCGAAACGACTTTGAAAGAAAAACCTTTCACGTTACTTGTGTCAAAAGTCAAATGAACCTGAAGCGGATAATGAAGGGTAAATGGTTGTGCGATTTGTGCCGCAAAGTCATCGCAAAAGAGAAAAGAGAAGCAAATAAACAGAAAAACGACTAAATGTGACTTTGGACTAGGGGCGAATTTTTAATAAAGAGGAACAATTGACGGATTCCAATTTATGAGAGCACAACAAACGTGAACAATTTTGTCAATGAATGGGACGTCGAGATGATCGTTCGTTAACATTTCATGGCACAGTTCAGTCATGAGAATGGAAAACTTTTTTTTCAATGTACCGATAACGCGCTCAACGTGAATCCTAACTTTTGCCAGCATACGCGATTCTTCTGTTTCTGAACGTTTTAATTGCCGTCTTTTTCCTTTGAATGCGGGAGTCATCATCGAAGCCCCACACAAGGCTACGTCTTCGTGAACAATAAACCCACGATCAGCAATCACAAGATCTCCGGGTTTAAGAAACTCGAGGAAACCGGAATCTTGAACAATAAACTTGTCACTGACCCTGCCTCCACATCCGGGTGATATAAATGAAATGTAACCTTGAGGCGTTATGCCGATTAAGTATTTAACGGTGTTGCTAGATTTGTATGTAGAAAACGTAGAAGCTCTCTTTTTTAGTTTGATAGGACGATCCAAACGAATTTCAAAACAGTCAATTATAGAAATACACTTCCGGAAGTGTTTTCTAAAAGAGATAGGTAAGGTCGCTCGAATATCATTCCCTTTCGGCCAAAAGACTAAGGTTGGAACTAGAGACGCATACATGGCAGCGACCCACCAATGAATCTAACGTGACGCTGTGGCACTTGAAATTTGGAAGCGATCGGCAAGATCTTCTACCCTCAACGCAAGACGTAGGCGCATAAGGGTTAAGCAGCACTGCTCTTCAGCGGAGAGTGTGTGCTTCTGTTTCCCTTTTCTAGTTAAGAAGAACCCATGGGGGAAAGAATCTTTTACAAAGCGGAACAAGGTCCAAAAGCTTTCATAAGTAGGAAGGCCTAAATAAAATTGAACTTTAGAATCGCTCTTCTGAATCAGGTTCATAATAAATCTAGCCTCTTGCTTTTCACGCTCTTTTTCAATTTAAGAGATTTTAGACTTCAGTGTCTTGGTCTCATTTAGAAGTTCATTTATCTGCTCGTCGTTGGCCGCCAGTTTTAGTCTCATTTCGCTGATCTTTTCCTGTTTTTAAAAGAGTAGATATTACTAAGAGGACTTAAGTTAAAACAATATGAGTAATAAATAATAATATACCATTACAGATCCAAATTCCTTATTATTGGTTGCGCTAATGATAGATTCTCTGTCCGAAAACGACAGTGTGCTAGATGATGCTGCAAAAAGTGATATTAGATACTATCAGTAAAAATGTTTAGAGATTACTATTTTAGACTAACCAATGGGCTGTTCATGTGACGCTGTAGTGTTATTAAGAAGAGCTACACATGATGAGCATGGAGAGCAGCACCGTGTTGAACTACTGTCGTTTTCGTTGATGTAACCATTCTCTGGAAAATAAAAAAATTAATTAAGTAACACACCTTGTGAGGAACTTTTGAATAAAATACCTGTCAGTGATGTCTCCATTAGCGATGATGCCTCGCTATTTGATGACAGAAACATTCCAGAAGAGGGGCAGAGATATGACGAATCCGACAAGTGCTCATTTACTGGTTCGTCCATGTCTGATGGGAAGGTTTCTTCCTTTGATACTTCTTCCAGAGTAAGGTTCTTAAACTTTTTCCCTAAATTAGGGACACTGAAAAAGGACAGGTCTTTATCTTTAACACGGTTTCGTTAACTTGAACAATTCCGAACACAACACTTTGCTCCCATGTCGAAAAAAAAGAAGAGACTACTGCCAGTTTATTTAGAGTGGCTCCAATAGTGAACAATGAGAGCGGGTTTAATACCGTGAATGACAACACCGCTAAAACGGGAAACCGGTCTATTAGCAACTGGGCAGGTGTTGCTCAGGTCTCCTATTTCCAAGCAGCACGAACCCGTCAGTGGAGGAAGCTTATGACCGCTTCTGCTCGATTCGGAAGTCTTTAACTGACCTTTGCCTGAAGACTGATCGCGAAGCGTAATTCCCACTGCGTCTGCATTCCCATAAACTTGAGAACCGTCCATCCAAGTAGTAAGAATGTTCACCTGGATGGACAAAATTGAAAATAGGCTACATAAGAACTCGCAACTCAAATCATTATCACCTGCTCTCGAGATGGTTGGGCCATTTTGGTTTCGTCCAAAAGCCGAACGAACAAAGCTCATGCATTCTACCTTTTCCTTCCGCCCGGATAGAGGGTCATTATACACCAGATCATCGCTGGGCACTGTGATCGGTAAGTATTTTGGATGCACAGGATGGGTGATGGACCGGCCGAAATGACGAGTAGAACAGCAGTCGATTGTCTTTCCGTCTTCAATTAAACAGCAAATTACACGTTTTTGTGCCCTATTATTTACTGTATTATTCAACACAATAAAGATGCGTATGCTTAGTGTAAAGGGCTAAAGGGGTCAAAGTAATATCGTGAGCCAAAATTTGTCCCCACTACATAGTCAGAAAAGTGGCAACTTGACTTGGCAGATTTTTGTTGACAATTACGCTAGTAGAAACGAGACGTTTCTGAGTTGAACTATTTTACTGTACTCGGTATTAATGCACTAATACTGTTACTGTTACACACTTTAATACACAAACACTTCTGATCTATTATTGCTATATGTTAACATGCCTTTATCGTAATTAAACTAGACTTAAAACTCTGTACAGTATATGTCGTTTTCCAGTTGAAGGCTCAAGGCTGTATACAGGAATACAATAACTGATATAAAAAATTAATGGATTCAGTAGTAGTGCAAACATGAATATCAACTCTTACCAATAATATAATACAAATTTAGAAAATGTACCCACCCATCTAGCCTACTTTTGATATGACGCAGTAGCCGAATGGCTAATATATATTACTTTTAACAATTTCACGCAATTCAACCAAAAATTGCGATCAACTTTTTCAAAAATGGGAACTTAGATGTAAGATGGCGCCAAACCGTAGCCTTGCAAACAAACAAGACAAAAATCACGACTCCATTGATAAGAATATTAATGACATCAGTTAGAATCCAATAAGAAGGATTGCCTCCAACAGCGTACGAAACAAGTTCCAATGTCCAGGAGAGTCCCATTAAAATGAAAATGCAGAAGATGACACGAAACCTGTTAAGAGAAAAAAAAAACTTATATAATACGCACTTAATAATGTTATTAGAATAAGATATAACAAATATATATATATATATATATTGTCTAATAATCTAAATGAAAAATATAGTCAATTCTTAATACTGTTGTTTGGTTTTATGTTTTCCAGCAGCTAGAGCTGTCTCGAAACTTTCTTTATGAAGAGCATTCACCGTCATAATGAAGAAGAAAATGTTTGGAATGATTAAAATCCCAATCGGGCCGTACAAGTAGGCAATTATTGCTGGATCATTTCCTAAAATAAACGTTAACTAAATCTTTAGTTTAAATGTCTCTTTTAATACAAGTTTACTTTGGAACCAGCAACTGCCTTCACCAAAATGAGGTCGAATAATCTCTGTTGAACGTGACAGGGCTAACAAGTAACTTTCCCGCTCTTCTTCGTCTTAATATAAATTCAAATTAAGTTAATTTTATGATTCAAATAGTTAGTGATTTGGACCTTACTTTGAAACCAACATTTTCTTGGTTGTTTATAATTATAATCAAGGATCACTCCAGTCATAACTATGATGAACGGAACTGTCCACGCATAAATGAAGTAAGATACGATTCGTTTGCCAGTATGCCTCCTACCAACACGTCCAGGTTCCAAAGTCGGTCGCAAATCACTTTAAGATGTTTAATAACATTCAATTTCTCACTAATGATCAATACCAATTTCAATCACTAATGATCAACTTATTATTTACCTGAAAATCCACCAAATGTCAAAACTTATGACACTGAGCCAGGTAAACGCAGATAGAAATGCGTAATGAGTTATAACTCCTAATATTAAAATTCAAAATTACTGGGTCAATTTAAAATAAAAACATGTATATTTTAAAATTATACCTATGATTATGCATGCTTCGTCATTTAAAAAATGCGTAATCGTTTGCATCAACCCTATACCGATGTATGTAACAGCCAGAGACGCAACATGACACATGATGGAAACACCGTGAATATTGCGAAGCTCAGGTATAATTGCGTAAACGATGAAAGTGGCAACGAGGAAGGCGGACGATACCAATAGCAAATAAGGATAAATTTTAAACACCCAGCCTATCTCTTCCGGGGTTTGAACCGCTGGAGGTGGACTTTTACGGCAGATCATTCCAATCAAACTCTGTTCATATCAATATGTTTTATATCGTTAAAAAGTAAGATACCATTTACATTTTATTATACCTGAACCCCATCTTCATTCAACTCATAATCAACGCAATATTCATCTGAAACCTGTTCTCCAATTGGAAATCGAGGGACAAAAATTGACCCATTTGGAAGGATGGAAAAACATTTGCCTAATTCCGGTTTTCGTTTAACGGGTTTTCCAAGTGTGCACATCATCAGAGCGTAGTCCACTTCAATTATATCTGGAATTTGAGGCCCTTCTAATGAAGAAATGGCAATTCCAAATTCATTGTGCAATGGGAAATTGAGATTTTCTAATGGCCCTTCCTGACAGACAACAGTTTCATTCAAAGAATCATCAAATATCAACCCTTTTGGACAACATTTGCGGATGCCAGCACTTGTCTTGCCCGTAAAGCATACTATGTTAATAATCAAGAAAATCGCAGTTGCCTTTGAGAAAAATTCCATTCCAATTTGTTTCATTTCTTCTCCAACTACAGCGAGAAACTTAAATAGTCGAAATAACACAAGCACAGCAATTACAATATAGCTTGTAAACCAGGTTGACCACTTATATATATATACGTGAAGATTACAACCTCGTTGCTACCATACTAATAAAATGGTTCAGAAGCGCGTTAGGGGAAATACCAATCTTACGCCTTCGTTCAAAAAAGTGAAAAGTGTAAAATCCTATTTTTTGATTGCCTGTTTAAATTTTCTTGTTTTTGCTTTCTGCAAGCGGAAAATAAAAAGTTTGAACATTTGCAAACTTTTTTTGGCAGAAGGGGGCAGATAAAGCAGAAAAACACGTTTTCCCGTCGGTATTTTTCTGCTTTCTGCTTTTCACCGGGCTAAAAACGTCTAAATAGTCTGAACAGGCCTTCACGCAGCAGCACTGATGATGAAAAACCAGTTTCTTATTCACTTTCACTTCCGTGTATTCTAATTTCCATCCCTCTTATAGGTCACCGCCGCATATTAAAATTATAGCTCTATTCAGCAATAAGATCCGCTAGTTGATTTATTTTGTTTCCAAGCATTCATCGCTACTTACTGTGAAGTAGCAGCCTAATTAAAACTGTTGAAATAACTGCGATTATGAAGAATGTCATAAGACGAACAATTTCTATTTCAGAAATGTTATTATTATCTCCGAAAAATATGACATCGGCTAAGGGTACCTTGCTTCTTGCTTATTTTATACATATTACGCCCTGAAAACCCGTTTCCTCCCTACTTGAATCAAAAATAGAAATGAAAAGTGTAAACATTAAATAAGTTCAGGAGCACTTATTCAGTTATTTGTGACTAAAACCATAAAAATAACCTCTGGTTTCCTTAAAAGAAATCAGTGTTTTTTTCAAATCTTAAAAACAACTTTTAAATTACTATAATTCTACAAGATATAGCAGCATAATAGCAAAAACGTATAAATATCAAAGATGAACACAAGACGTAAAAAAACGTATAAGATTTTTCAGATATATATTTTGCCCATGTATTGACAAAGTGTTGACATTTCGAGTTCGGCTCGAGTTTGGAAGAATTCGAAATCTGCATAGCATCCCAAGTGTTTTCAAGACTGTCAAACTCATTGGGCCTAATTCTCGGAGCTATGTTCATCAGGAGTTTTCTTCCAATCCCCATCACATCTCCCATTATCGAGATGATAACCCGGTCGGCAAGGAGTGTAGCACGTGGCACATTCTCTTTGATATCTAAATTTGGATTAATAAAAAAAAAATAATAATATAAGATAAAAATACTTAAAATTACTTACGATAGTGGGATTAATAAAGCTACTACCCCCACGAAAACGGTCAAGATAAAATAGATTTTCATTTTTGAGTGTTATTTCCTGATGCCCTTTTCCATGGGAGAGCTTGCTTGAACGGTGGCTTTCTGAAATTTGTTCAGGGTGTAGTTGGAAAGTTCCGCAAGTTCCTTTCCCCCGTTGTGAATATAAAATAGCCCAATAAATCCAATCACCCAATAGAATAAACATGTTTTGTTGTCGCGCAAAGTAAACAGGTTACAAATGTGTATTCGCAAATATATTAAAATCGATGCATTGGTTTCTTATTTTCAAATTTCATTTTGATTGACCTTAATTTACCAAATTTAATCGAAAAGTTTCTATATATCATCTAAAAATCCTGATTCTTTGGGGCCAGGCAAGTGAAACCTAAAAATAAAATAAAACAATCCAGAGGTGACAAGTCCCATGGCGAGTCTTTAGATGGTAATTGGCATTGCAAATATAGACATAGTTAAAGAAATCTGCCATCCCAAGGAATCGAAAAGAACTAGGAATTTTAGAACGGTTTCTGAATCCAGTCGGTTTCGAATTCTGTGGAAGAGCTCGTTACGGTGACGTGATATTTGTGAAAGGAGTAGTTACCTAATGAAGTCCTATACCGTATAAATATACGTTATGCTGCCACGCCCATTAAACAGGTTATTACGAACGTTAGCTATAGTATACTCACAATTACGAACTTAAAAACAAAATCTAAACAAAAATATATGCAATCTGCAATCTTTTAAAAACAAGTTGCCAAAAATTAATTTCATCACATGTAATCCAACTGTATTTTTTCTCATAACAACAGCATTATATCACGGATTTCATTTACTTGAGCGCGAATGCTCTTCAGATTCGTCATCATCGTTCAATTTATTATTATCCAATCCATACTGACTCCCATGGGCGCATAGCGAACTCCCTAAAGAATTAATTATTTTTTTTTAATCAACTTCCAAATTTAAAGATTTTAAAATAATAATTACCGCTCAACATGACATCGGTCGTCACGGCGGGCTCTTCACCACCATCCAGATCCATGTGGGCCACAACAACACCTCCATCATCCGCTCCGAATTCAACTTCGTGAGCCATATCGGTGACGTAACTTATGTTCTGTCCGTCCACCGTGCACATATACAAAGGAATATGCGTAACACCTATTACCACACATACATTACTCAATTAAAGTTAATCTAATAACCTTGAAAAGTGGTTTTTAATACATGATAATGGGATCTCGATCATCTGAACTTTGTTACTTCTTGTGAATTCCATCAAAAGCGCTTGGCAAATCTCTTTCAAATCGAGTATTTCGTGATCTTTAATTGTAGAGCGCAATCTTCTCCATTTAGCACGTAGCCATTGATGAGATCTTATGGAAGATCTTGGCCAAGATTGAGTGAGTTCGACCCAAGGTATAAATAAATCATCCGTTTCCCCAGTTTCAGCCAACCTATTTGGGTTTAAATCCTTTATAATAACTCTTATTCAATTAAAAATGAACGATTACCTTTGGACTAGATTTAAATCATCTTCAGAATTCCATTCCACTTTATTCCCTTTAATCATATTGCAGTAACTGAGCCATTTCTTACGACACTGCCTCTCACTTCGACTCCCAACTTTTTTGGCGATTTGAATCCACGGAATACCGACCGCTGGATCATCTCCCGGTAAACTCTGAGTCAATTCAAACATGGCTTCTGATAGCCTATCTTCTTCTTCAACTTTCCACGGTCCTATAAATTTGAAATAATTAAATTTAAATTAATTAAAAATTAAAAAGAAAATCCTACCAGATTGGCAGTCTTCTTTTAAATGTCTGCAACGATCTTTAATAGAAGCAGCTGATCGGCCCATCATGATCCCCATTTTCTGCCAATCATTGCCATGCTTCTTTCTTAATTCTTTTAACTTTTTTAATTCATCTGGGCTGTATTTTCCCATATGATTCTTAGAATCGTACATCCTGGAATTTATTAAAAATTTTAATGGTTTTATAAAGTTATTAAATTTGAATTAAATTACCTTACAACCCTTCGGTAAACGGAGAATAGAGGGCGTGTTATACCTTCGGCAATCTTTTTGTAGAAATCTTTTCTCTTCTCTTTTCCAGATTCAAAAATGATTTCCACAGGATCCTTGATGGAATTTTCCTTTTTAAATTGAGATAAATAAATAAGTATTAATAAGATTAATTTTTAAAATTGACAATTATTACTTGACAGTAATTGAGGATGTTCTGCTTGAGTTTCTCTGTTTCCTCGCTGCCCCAGGGGCCCTGCCTCAAAATCTGGCCCTCATCGTGCAACTGCCTCAGCTCCTCGGGGGAAGTTGACCAGCTCTGCTTCAGCATGACTGGTGACTTTGCTTCAGATCTAATTGTGTCCTGAAAATTGAAATTATAATTAAGTTTTGTAAAAATACATTTTTTAAAAGAATAAAATTTTACTAACTTTGGAAGTGCCTTGAGCAGGATGAATAGTTTGTTTACTTTTATTCTTATTCATTTCTGATTTGTTTTGTAAAGCCATTTATGTAACTATATTCAGCATTTATCACGTAGTAAATTACTTAATTTGAAAGTTAACTAATTCTTTTATTTTTAAATAAATAAAGAAATTGTTTCTCGCTTAGGAAATGTTTACAAAGGATGCTGATTAGAATCAGCTGGAACGAATTACAACGATTGCGTTAAGTTAAACTCGAATTACACAACTAGATTCTTTAAATAATTTATAATCATCAAATTCCTACAAAATTGTGATTTTAATTTTAATTATTTCAGTATAAATCTATTTCCAATCATTTAAATAATTATTTCAACAAATTTATAATCCAGTTAACTAGTTAAAACAGGTATTAACGCAGACAACTATTCTTCAAGTCTACTGCTGAGAAGTGTGCTTCAGGCCTTGTGTGGAATCTGTCAGCTGTCGGTCGTTGTGGAACGTATAAACTGTGTCCCGGCCCATGGTGATTGAGAAATCTCTTTTCTTTCTTTATTCCATTTAAAGTTTACATAATTATCAATAATCCTTGTTGTATTTGAAGTTCAAATTCACTGAAATCTCATTGATGACTTTGATTTCACCTGTCAAAATAATTCAAAATTTCTCTTTTTAATGCAGGTTCAGACTTTAACATAGGAAAGAGTTTACCACACTTCATCAGAAGAAAAAATGTCTGGCTCCGGTAGCAGTGCTGGTCAGAGCCACAAGCATAGGTACAAGAATGCCGCCCTGGATTCTTCAGAATTGAGGCGCAGGCGGGAGGAGGAAGGTGTGCAGCTCCGCAAGCAGAAGAGGGAGGAGCAGCTCTTCAAGCGACGGAATGTTGTCACCGGTACCAACACCACCGACCCTCCCCCGAGCCCAATCTAATAAACTTTATTTCAATTAGGCGGGCTCCAGGACGAGGAGGTGAGCAGCTCGTCCCTCCAGGAAGATCTGATGAGCGTGGCAGCCCAGCCGGGCAACATCACGCAGGACATGTGCCAGGCCCTGTACAACCCAGACCCCTCCGTCCAGCTCTCGGCCACGCAGAAGTTCAGGAAGATCCTCTCGAGGGAGCCCAACCCTCCCATCGATGAGGTGATCAAGTGCGGGATCATCCCCCGATTTGTTGAATTCCTGGCCAACAGCAGCAACTACACGCTGCAGTTTGAGGCAGCATGGGTGCTGACTAATATAGCAAGTGGAACGTCGACTCAGACGAGATGCGTGATTGAAGCGAATGCCGTCCCGATTTTCATTGATTTGCTGGGCTCTCAGTACGAGGATGTCCAGGAGCAGGCTGTGTGGGCTCTGGGAAATATCGCAGGAGATTCACCCGAATGCAGGGATTATGAAATTGAAGCTGGAATTTTGCCGTCTCTTCTTACGTAATTTTTAATTATTTTTTCAGATTTTTTTTAGGAATTTTAATTGAATTTTAAGAAAATTATTTTTTTTTTATGTAAATATTAATTTAGTTGGCTAATTTTAAATAAAATTTTAATTATTTAAATTGGATTTTTATTAAATTTATTAAAATTAAGTTAATTAACTATTTAATTATTATTAATTTTCACATTTTTCTATTAATTTAGTAGAAAAAAAATTGAGAAAAAAATTTATTTGGATTTAAATAGTTTCAAATATTTTTTTTTTATTTTTCAATTATTATTGTAATTAATTTTAATTTTAGGTTGTTGAGCAAATCGAGCCGATTATCAATGATCCGCAATGGAGTTTGGGCCTTATCGAATTTGTGCCGTGGTAAAAATCCCCCTCCTAATTTCGCAAAGGTAATATTAAAATTTTAGTGAAATTTATTTAAATTTAAATAGTAATAAATTATTTAATTTATGAAGGTGTCGCCGTGTCTTCCGGTGTTGGCGCGCCTCTTGTTTCACGCGGATGCGGATGTACTGGCGGACGCCTGCTGGGCTCTCTCTTACCTCTCTGACGGACCCAATGATAAAATCCAGGCTGTCATTGATGCTGGCGTGTGCCGTCGATTGGTCGAATTACTCATGTAATCATTTTTTAAAAATTTGAAAATTAAATTAAAATAATTTTTATTAGATTTTCAATATTTCATTAAATCTTTTAAAATTAAAATCATTTTTTATTAGAATTAATTTTAAATAAATATTTTAACAAAATTTAATTTTAATTTCCATTAGTTTTTATTAGAATTAAGGTTTTTTTTAATTTTATTAATCATTATAATAAATTTTATTTTTTTTAAAATTTTTTTAATCAATTTTATTTTAATGAAAATTATTTCTTTTAGAATTTAATTTTTTATTTCAATATAAATGAATACAATTTTTATTTTTTTAATTATTTTTATTAAAGATAATTTTAATTTTAATTAGTTTCTATTAAAATAAAATAAAAATATTACTTTTTTAAAGGATTTTTTTTAGAATGAATTTAACTATTTTTTTTTTCAGGCATGGAACGCCGAGTGTTGTCCAAGGAGCTTTAAGGGCGGTTGGCAACATCGTGACCGGGGACGACGTTCAGACTCAAGTCGTGCTGAACTGCTCTGTGATGCATTGCCTCATGTTCTTACTGACCTCTCCCAAAGAGTCGATAAGGAAGGAGGCTTGCTGGACAATCTCAAACGTCACGGCCGGAAACAGGCAACAAATTCAGGTTATAATTTAATTTAATTTTTTTAATTTTATATTTTACTGAATTTTTAAATTAAAGTTTTATGATTAGTTTTATTGATTCAGTTAAGTTAAGAATTAAATTAAATTTTTCAATATTTTAGATTTTTCTGAATTATTTAAAAATAATACAAATTAATTTTTAGTTTTAAAATGATTCAGTTGTAGATTCTCCTGAATTTTTAAATTAGAGTTAAAATATTAAAAATTGATTATTAGTTTTATTAATTCAATTAAATTTAGGCTACAGATTTAAATAAATTTTTTTTTAAATATTTGTATTAAATTAATACAACTGAAAACCTAATTTATTTTTGAACTTAAAAGGTTGAGAATGTTTTAAGTTAATTGAAATATAATTTTAAAATGTAAATTGAATAATTTTTATTAACTTTTTTTTATTTGAAATTTTAGGCGGTAATTGATGCCAACATTTTCCCAGTTCTGATCGACATCCTCGGCAAAGCTGAATTTAAAACTCGTAAGGAAGCAGCTTGGGCTATTACGAATGCAACATCCGGCGGAACTGCAGATCAGATCCGCTTCCTCGTCAATTTAGTATTTTTATTTATTTTACTTTTTTAAATGAAAGAAAACAATTTTTTTTTTTATTAAAGGGCTGCATTCCACCTTTGTGCGAGTTGCTCACCGTCATGGACCCTAAAATCGTCCAGGTGGCGCTCAGTGGACTTGAAAATATCCTCCGCCTCGGCCTCCAGGAAGCGAAATCTCGTACTGGACCCAATCCTTATGCAATCCTCATTGAAGAGTGTTATGGTATTTTTTTTTTTTTTTTTCAAATTAATTTTTTTTATTATTATTTCTTTAAATTTTAGTATTTTATTCCATTCATAATTTATTTTTAACTTATTTTAAATTATTTAATAACTAATTTAATTTTTATTTAATAATTAATTTATATCAATTTAATTTTTAAAATTTTTATTAAAATAATTCATTTAATTCTTATTTGAAAATTTATTTGATTTTTATTTAAAAATTGATTTAATTTGCATTTACTAATTTACTTAATTTTTATTTATTTAATTAACTTTTTGAAATTTATTTATATTTTTTTCAGGACTGGATAAGATTGAATTTCTGCAATCCCACGAAAATATGGAAATCTATCAGAAGGCGTTCGACATAATTGAGACTTACTTCGGCTCTGAGGAGGAGGATGCCAAACTGGCGCCATCTGTGGACGCCCAGGCTCAGCAGTTTAACTTTAATCCGGATCAACAGCAGCAGCCTTCTCAGGGCTTTGAATTTTGATTTTGAGCAAAATGAAGAAAATTAGAGAGAAGAAATTTTGGCGATGATATGAAAAATTGATATTTGATTAAGATGATGACAGTGAAAAAAAAAAATCTGTTACACCACACTTTTTTCTCTCACTCTGTCAAGCTTTTTTTTGGGCAACCTAATAACATTTTTTTCCCTCTCTTTTGTTTCCCGCCCGGAAATTATTTTCAATCTTCTCCTTTCGTTAAATTGTGGTTCCATTTATTAATAACTTGTGTATAATCATTGAAAAAAAAAGAAGAGAAATGATGAAAATGGAACAGCGACACAAAGGAAAACAATAATACATATTTGAACAGTTTTCCCGCTACTAATGTCTTGACAATAAGTGAGGCCGCTTAAATGGCACTTAATTACTGAAGTCGCCGCAGTATACAGTGGTAAAAGTGACCGTTAGATGGCTCTGTGGTCGACAAATTGAAACCTGTCAAAAAAGGAAAACAAGAAATTATTGACATATCACGTATGAGATTGCGAGTCTTTATCTCATAATAATAATAATAAAAAGTGATTCAATTAGTAAATACTATACAAACCTACTAAGTGCTTTGTTTAGTTATTGTCAAAAGTGTCAATAATATGGGTAGCTTGTTGAGCAAAAAGAAAACAAGTAGAGTGACAGAGCAGGATAAAGCTGTTTTGGTAATAATAAATATGGAATTTAATTTCACTATGAATTTACTAATTAAATTTTACTCTGAATTTCCATGCAGCAATTGAAACAGCAACGGGACAAGTTGAAGCAGTATCAGAAGAAAATCCTACTCATCATGGAAAAGGATAAAGAACTCGCCCGGAAACTCCTTAAAGAGGATAAGAGAGAGTATATGCAATTAATAATTATAATAAATTCAATTTATATTAAAAATCCCAATTTTTAAATTCAGGCGTGCAAAACTTCTCCTGAAGAAGAAGCGGTACCAAGAGCAACTGGTTGATAAGACTGAAAAGCAGTTAGATTTAGGTATTATATAACTCTTTATTATTTAAAATATTTAAAAAATAATATATTTTTTCTTTATTTTCAGTTGAGCAACTTGTCCACGATTTAGAATTTGCCCAAGTGGAAATGAAGGTCCTCGAGAGCCTCAAAGTTGGAAATGAATCACTGAAACAAGTCCACAAACTCTTCTCAATCGAAGATATAGAAAAGATTATGGACGAAACGAGAGAAGGAATCGATAAACAAAAGGTTAAATCATTTAACTTGATTAATTCATCTTAATTTTAAAATAATTTGAATATTTTAAATTAGGAAATTGACGATATTCTGATGGGAGTTTTGACGGCCGAAGATGAGGAAGCAGTTGACGATGAGCTAGCCGAAATTATCAAACAGAGTCTGCTAGATGTGCCATCGCCGGTCCAAGAAGATGTCGAGTTGCCTTCCGCTCCTTCCGAAGAGCCTTCCGCTCCGGCTGTTGCCGAACCCGCTAAAAAGACCAAAGTTAAAAAGGAGGCAGAACTTGTGCCTGCCTAATGAATTATATATTTATGCTATAACATTTTTATTATTTTGTGCGGTGCAGTACATGTGAAATATATATTTCTTCCAGAAGGAATTACATTTAATGTAATGCCTAAGTTAACTTTGATTGAATTAGGATTACATTAATACCGAAAGAATGTATTTTTTTTAAAAGGTCAGTAATCACAATTTTGAAAAGCAATCTATAAATGAAGATTTATACTGTATTATACATCTGTAGATCATCGTTCATTTCAACCTCTCTATGTGAAAATTGCATATTATAAGACGACTTTTTAATTTGCCTTAATAGTAAATATATATTTCCTCCAGAAGGAATAACATTAATATGCAGATATATTAACATCAGATAATAACTCAATCAACAGTCATAACCATAATAAGTTTCCTTGAAAAGATATTCTAAAATTAGAAAAAGTACTGAAGGTGTCATTAGGACGTTAGCCATGATTTTCGGATTGGATAGTCTTTAATGCTACATTTTACATAAACCATCTGAGCATATGTTAAAAGGACAGTCGGAGTTTAGCTTGCAGGTGAGACGGGGTGGCTGGGGTGGCTGGGGTTGGTATGGCGGTGGTGGTTTTTTCCTACTGATATTATCTACAACCACATTATCAGCAGGGTCGTTAATGGCAGCGGCATCAACTAGAATGACAGTCGTCAGGATCAAACCGGCGAAAATCTTTGAATAGTATCAAATATATAATTGCGAATAAAACGTATCAAAAGTATTATTTAAAAAAGCTTTAGAAAAACGTGTTGGTCAACATAGTGCTGATAGGAAAATATAGATATAGCAAGCTGTTCGCAAAGAATTCAAGTAGGAAAACTGCGGAAGATGAGACAGAAGGAACATGTTAACAGTAAAACTATGGTAATTAACTAATAAGTATGATGATGGGTTCTAAATAGAAAAAAAGGATCTCTCAGATTTATCTTTAATAATATACGATTATAGAACCTTAGTTTAGAATGATATAATTTACTTTACATAACAGCACTTACACGAATTGACGATTGAAGAATAGAAGAGCAGCAGAAAAGTAATGTGAATTTCCAGCTCTTTCCGTTCTCAGTTTTACACTGATTTTCTAACAGTAGGCCTATTAACGCTTTTAAAAAAATACTTTTTTCCACCAGATTTATAATGCAACACAAAAGGATTCTTTTTAGTTGCATTTGTTGTTTGAAAGTGGCGGGATTTAAATGATAACACTAAAAACTATAGAAGTTTGACAAAAGAAATTCTTTCTTTTATTCATATTTGCTTTAATGTTATATAACCAAATATACTGTGTCTATACTATATTGTTTTTTGTAGCACGGTATTGTTTACTTCACCTTGGTAATGTCCTTCGAGAAACAGTCAACATATTGTTTCGTTTAACTAGCGGATTCACATATGTGCCATTCGTTACATGATATATATATTTTTTTCAAATGATGAAATTAGGATTTTAATTTCTCAAGACAAAAATGAGATTGCTTAGGATCTGCGATATCCAGTTACTTTCCGCTCATTTCAAAAAGCCTTATTCTACAAATGTGGTTGCCATACCCATAAAAAAGTTACAGTAATAGGGAAAAGCCATATTTAGGCATTGTTTAAAAATGAAATGATGCGACGATGTAGGCCTACACAGTTTTAAACTGTTAGTTGTACCAAAATCAAGAGTTATTTCACTTTGCAAGTTGCAACTTGTATAAGGCACCAGCTTGCTGCTAATTTGTCGAATTTATCCAAGTTAAATAATCACAAGATTTTTTTTTAAAATAAAGATCCTGAATAACACTTTTATTTACACAGTTTTTACACCATTCACAAATTATCCGGATTAGTTGCATTATACGGTGTCTAATATTAAAGAATATTGGCCGCAATGAAGCAGAATCATGGCGGATACATCACTACTCTGAATCAACATTGAACTGTTACGCTTTCTTGCTGCTTTATATTAAAGCAATAATACAACAACAAAAATTTAAATTTTTAAAATGTGAATTCAATTAGGTAAATTAAAATTTCAGAAATAAATTGCCAAACAAACAGTATTCCAAACGAAATTGAGGCTTTAAGAATTGCCAACAGAAATTGCAAGGCTAATCCATTATTGCAAAAGCAGCAGGTGAATAGAATTCTTTCCTTTCATTTTGGGCTTTTTTGGCAGCTCTTATTTGTGACAATTATAAAAAACAAAGTTTATTAACAGTATATCGCGAGCTGGTATTAAACATACCAGACAAGTACTATATTTTTTTCTGGATAAACTATTGAATTTTATATTATTTGTAGAAGTAGAAGTGTTACAAATATAAAAGAATGCAAGCCTTACTTGGATAAAATAGTTTTTTTTTAAATTCTTTTTCAAAAAATCATTATTTCGTTTTATCATAGTTTTTTCATTCATTCAACATTTTTTTCTTAGTTTGACTGAACTTTTTTTGAGTTCACGACACAGTTTTTTTTATCATTGATATCAATGCTTTACCATTAAATGATGATTATCTGTAATACTGAAATAAATAATTTAATCACAATAGAAATTATGTTACCGGCATTTGAAATGATTTTAGTAATTATTTTAGCTACAGAGGGCGTACTGCAAGAGTGAAAACATTTCTAAGCAACGGTACCGTTTGAAAAAAAAATTTGAATTGAAATAATTAATTTAACACAGTAAATCATTTATTTATCTTTATTTCTGTTGTGATAAAAGCTAGCCTACTTATTTCAGCATTTCGTAGTAATATTTATATTTTAAAAGATGGAAAACGAATGGTCGCATATCATAAGTACTCTAAATTAAACTCGCTTTCTATCTAAACCCATCTATGCACCGTTATATCACTGTATTATTTAATAACCAATATACGTTAGCAACTACCTGAAAAAGAATATGCTATTAACATTCCGTATCTTTAAAATAAAATAAAAAAAAATTAAAACAAGAGATTCAATGAAAGAAACTAATGTCTTAAAACATTCTACCTACAATTTTATCTATTCAAAATTTTTTTTATATCTGTTGATTAATTGTATTGACTATTTCTGGTGTTGGATGTTGATTGCTGCAATGCTGCTACATAGTTTTCGTGTATTCAATGCCGACTACAAATCTGCAGTTACCAAGAGTCAAACATTATTATTTTGGTGAAGCATCTATCTTCTTTGATACAACATTTCTTTTTGGATAAAGAAAATGTGTTGGATATACGCAAGATATTGTAGAATTGCCATTAAATTCATAAAGTTGTAATTTCTCATTTAAAATATTTTCTTATTTTCTTTCGATTTAGTGAATAGAGTACGGCAACTTTGAGGGAATTCAACGATAGAAACTATTTCAATTACACACTCTACTATATAAAATGTATATTGTTCTTCAATACTGTATAAATTTTGGATTTTAGAAAGTCACATTCTTTTTTACTATTATAGTTTTCGCCATGGGGGGAATAGGATTTACCGAAATGGTAAAAGTGAGAGTGAGCGCCTTATAGGGAAAAGTATTCACAATTAGAATGATTATAATCTTTTCAATTTAGTTTGAGCGTCACTGTTGTATCATTTTACGTTTAGATTTTCAAAATTGCCAACATATTATATTCCTCTTTCATAAACCTGTTGAATGGGCGTGGCAACATAACCTGTTAATTAGGTGTGACTATTTTGTATATTTTTAAACAGTGGATAATGAACTTTTAGTAACACAACATACGTTATTGAGTAACCATCTACATTTTCTTCGTTCCAAGATGAAGATTGTTCTTATTTTGACCTTTATCGTGGCAGTTTTATTCATTTCAGTGGCCACAGTTTCGGAAGTTCCGGAAGTTCTGCAAGCTCCGGAGTATTACACAAAATTACATATAGGATTTTATCATTTTTAATCATTGATGGTGAACTTATTATTATCAAAATTTAGAACTATTTGCGCGGGCTGCCAAGCAGGTTGCCAACCGGGATATCGTCGACTCTCAAATGGAAGCTGTATCAAAATTCGACATTAATATCCCGGTTAACAACAAGAATTATTGGACCGCGTTCGGACTTCGGAGTTTATAGGTGTTGAAAACATGAATAGCTATCCACAGATTTCGCCTATCACCCCGAACTCAGGTCAATCTCAACATGTCAACATTCATAACCAAAATATATATTTTAAAAATTACAGTACGTCTTGTGTTCTTTAATGATATTAACACAATTTTTACACAATTACACCTTTACCTTGCACATAACAGACTCAAGAGTAATTTTAAGGATTTTTTTTTTTGTTTTTAGACGGATTTAATTGTTAGAAATTAGTTATTGAAATAATTTTAGTCAAGATGAGCATATATAAGCACTATACTTATCTTATTTATTATTATTTACGGGGACCAGAAAGATCGATATTCTAATATTATTGATTATAAAAAAGAAGATTTCCCCTCCATTTTCATTTAAAACATTGAAGAAATTTGATTAAAGTTGCGTACCATACACCAAATCACTTCATCTCTAACACTAACATATTTACAGTTAGTGATTTTACAATATCATTATTTTATTTTTTTTCTAACAAGTTCCACCTTTTTGAAATTTTAGTAACACAACATACGTTATTGGGTGACTGCTCCTTTCACAAATATAATGAAATTAGAACACGTGGAAGTGAATAAGAAACTGGTTTTCAGTTCTAAGATTCATTTCGGTATTTGAGCGTCAGTGAAAATTAATTACCCATTGCTGACAGCGATGGTTATCGGATCGAGTTCGGAGTTGTATTAGTTACATATTCTCAATCAACATGGTATCCCTAATTAAAAAAAAAAGTTTTCATTCTTCCTAAAGTGTATACATAAAGATACAAAATTTGGTAAACTAAAATTAATAAAAGCTATCACAATTCAAAAGGAAATTTGAAAATAAGAAACCAATGCCATTTTATATATTTTTACGAATACACATTTATAACCTGTTCAATTGGTGTGATGACAAAACGTGTTGATTTTATTGGGTGTGGTTACTGTATATTCATAACGGGGGAAAGGAACTTGCGGGGCTTTCAAACTACATCCTTAACAAATATCAGCACGCCACTTTTAGCAAGCTCTTCCATAGAAAAGTACGAATAACACTCAAAATGAAACTATTTTTTATTGTGACCGTTTTTGTGGGAGTTATAGTTTGATTAATGTCAGTAGCAACAGCGTAAGTAATTAAAATTATCATTTATCATACAAAATCATGATTTTTCAATACGTATTTTTATCTTTCATTTATTTTTTTTACACCAAATTTAGCAACGATGATGACCAAGAATGTTTCGGTTGCTATGGTATTTTTTAAAAGTTTAATATGTACACAGTATGGCCTAAATAAACTTGAGGGACCCACAGCACTAAACAGGTAAGGCTCCCTCAAGTTTATTTGAACCATACTGTATATGACTACTGGAATAAAGTTTAAAAAAAATATTCATGCTTTAAATTTAGGAATGATAATATGAAGAAGGTTGCACAATACCAATACCAAATATATATAACATTCGATGTATTCTTTTAAAAGCAACCGGTTTAACATTAACGCTGGTTAATATGGAAAAAGATTTTAAGAAAGTTCGAAAGTAAAAAGAAAGTACCTAAGGTAAAAAATAATGTAAGACGGGGAACTTTTCAAATGATATAAATATATATACGATGTATTTCTGGATCAAAAATGACAATTCTCTTTATTTCCTTTTACGTTTTAATATATTCCTTGAATACAACCCGTTCTATTATATATGCAAACTGCGCGGTAGCCAACATTGGGTTATGATCAAAATCTCCCCTAACGCGCCCGCGGAACGACCTTAGTTTAGCAGCAGCAAAGCTCTGATCTACACGTATAAATTAGTGGTCGAACCACTTGAAAAGACTATATAACCACCAAACTAAATTATCATAGTTGTGATATTTGTAGTAATTTAACTATAAAATCATCTCAATTATAATAGGAGAACCAACAAAACAAAAAATGGAAATTTCTTTTAAGGTAGCTGCGATTCTATTTATTACACCATGTATTACGGACATACAAAGTGCAGGCATCCGCAAATGTTGTCCGAAAGGAATGATACTTGATTATTTGAACGAAACCGTTAAAGTCTGTCAAGAAGGGGTAATTGAAAATATCAATTTCCCATTGCACAATGAATTCGGAGTTGCCATTTCTTCAGAACATCAAAGCCAAGATATCATTGAAATAGACGCTTTTACGATGTGCACACGTGAAGAACCCCTTAAACTAATACCGGAATTAGGCGACTGTTTTACCATCCTTCCAAATGGATCACTTTTTGTCTCTCGATTTCCCATTGGAGATCAGATTTCAGATGAATATTGCGTTGATTATGAGTTGAATGAGGATGGTGTTTGGGTATAAGAAAATGTTATTGATCTTAATTCCTAACCATGTAAAAACATGTTGGTATTAACAGAGTTTGATTGGAATGATCTGCCTTTCACCTTCAGAGGTTCAAAAATCGGAAGAGACAAGTTTGGTGTTGAATCTCTATCCTTATTTGCTATTCGTATCGTCCGCTTTCCTCGTTGCCACTTTCATCGTTTACGCAATTATACCTGAACTTCGCAATATTCACGGTGTCTCCATCATGTGTCACGTTGCATCTCTGGCTGTCACGTACATCGGTTTAGGGGTTATGCAAACGATTATGCATTTTTTAAATGACGAAGCATGCATAATCACAGGTATAATTTGAAAAAATACATATTTTAATTGTTTCACTCAGTATAATTGACTGAATTTTGAAATTAAGGAGTGATTACTCATTACGCTTTTCTATCTGCGTTTACCTGGCTCAGTGTCATGAGTTTTGACATTTGGTGGGTTTTCAGGTAAATAATCAGATTATTGGTATTGACCATTTGTGAGATATTGAATGTTAATGAATATATTAAAGGGATTTGCGACCGACTTTGGAGCCTGGGCGTGTTGGTAGGAGGCATACTGGCAATCGAATCGTAACTTACTTCATCTATGCTTGGACAGTTCCGTTCATCATAGTTATGACTGGAGTGATCCTTGATTATACTAGCGTTGAAGAACCAATTGAGAAATGTTGGTTTGAAAGTAAGGTTTAATCAGTTAGTTCTTTAAAAATAAAACATACAATGCTGTTTGAATTCATAAGGCGAAGAAGAGCGGGAAAGTTACCTGTCAAGTTCAACAGAGATAATTCGACCTCGCTTTGGTGAAGGAAGTTGCTGGTTCCAACGTAACACATTAAAACATATATATACTTCTATAATGTAAACTTAAGATTTGATTAACTTTAATTCATAGCCAATGATCCATCAATGATTGCCTACTTATACGGCCCGATTGGAATTTTAATCCTTCTAAACCTCATCTTTTTCATTTTGACCGTGAATGCTCTTCATAAAGAAAGTGTCGATAATGCTTATGCTGCTGGAAAACAGCAAACCAAACAACAGTATTAATCATTTTATATCTTTTAATTTAAATACACTCTTGATTCCCCGATATTTAGACAATATATATTGTATCTTATTCTCAGAACATTATAAAGTGCGTATAATATATTGTTTTTCTCTTTACAGGTTTCGCGCTATCTTCTGCATTTTTATTTTAATGGGACTCTCTTGGACATTGGAACTCGTTTCGTACGCAGTTGGAGGCAATCCTTCTTACTGGATTCTAACCGATGTCATCAATATTCTAATCAACGGAGTCGTGATTTTCGTCTTGTTTGTCTGCAAGGCCACGGTTTGGCGCCATCTTACATCCAAGTTCCCAGTTTTGAAAAAGTTGAGCGTACATTTGGGTTGAATTGCATGAAATAATTGCATTTCTAAATAAATCATTTTGTTCGATGTAGCAAAAAAGAGAAAACAATCACATCATTGCGTGCATGATCGAATATATAGTCATATTAATAACCATTTTATTTTAAAAAATGGGAATTATTTTATTGTTATTGTGATTGTGTGAACGAGATAAGTTTGATGATTTGCTTATATTCTACTGCGACTTACTTTAAGATTGTTCGATTTAAAAAAACAACTTAACAATAAGATAAGATAATTTATTTTACCAAGAAGCCATATAACCAAGATCTATGGTATATCGATCCATCATATATCAAAACTTATGAGATGGCTTTCTATAGGTAGCAAACAAAAAATGTATTTTACCTTACTACTTAGCTACCGAAAAGGTATGTAAGAGGGAATGCTTCGTACATATAGACCTTATTGCCTTTGGAGCGTATACAAGCATATGGACAGTTGCAGCAGCTTTTGTCTTGTGTGTCGAGATACACTATCGGCCGCTTTTACAGTAGCTTCGTCGTACCAGTCTAGCCTACAGTCAAGTCCGGACCAACCGATCCGACAAACCTAAAATAAAAGCGACCTGTTGGGGGGCACTGCACATAGCAGACGAATACTGCTGCAAATTTGGCTTGAGAGGTACGCTCCAAATTCTATGAATTCTATAGTCTCTTGGGTCGTAGGTAAGTAGCTGCTAAAAAAATGATCTCGGCTACCTAGCTACCAAAATGCCATTTATATTCAGACATTTTAGTTTTTGCTAGCTTGCTTCCTTCCGTTGTAGTAGGTTTGTATATTTCAGCTTACTTTCTATCTTAATACTAGGAATACATATTTTTTGTTTTAGCTTCCCCTTCCTATGTAGTAGGTTTGTATATTTCACCTTACTTCCTAGATTTTTTTTTCTAAGTTTTAGCTTCCTTCCTTCATATAGAGTAGATCTAGAGTAGTTAAGACACAAGGAGTATTTTTTTCAGTTTTAGCTTCCTTCTGCATTGTATATATCACTTTACTTCCTATATAAGATACTAGGATGAATTGTTTTTCTAAATTTAGCTACCTTCCTTCCAGTAGACAGTCTTTATTTTTTCTGTCGTCTTTATCGTTTTCTGTAGGTTTGTCAGTCTTTGCTAGGTACATTCATTTACACTAATACACTTCTGTCGGGTTGGTACAGTATGGTTCAAATACACTTGAGGGGTCCTTAGATGTTTAGTGCTTTGTGCCCTTAAGTTTTATTTGAACCATACTGTACATTTATTTACACTTCTGTCGGGCTGGCATATTTATTTACACTTCCCAGCCGGCACAGATATGTTCCCAATTCAAGACCAGATCGTGACTTGGGAGCAAAGTCATTCCCTTGCTTTTTTATGACAATCGGTTGTCAACTGGTCACTTTTTGGTCACATGGTAAAAAATGTTTGCAATTATTAATAAATGTGAAGAGCAATTATGTTTTTAGAATTTGGGTCGTTAATTGTTGAAATATTGATGGTTTTTATTAGGTAGCCATTTAGTCATTTCTATCATGTCTTAATTTTTTGGCTGATTTTCGGCTTTTTTTTATAATATTAGACTGAAAATAGCATTATTAATTTAATTAAAATAGCACCATTCCCTTGACTTATTAATTATAATTAAGTAAATTTCCTTTATTTTTACGGTGAAAATATCTTTTAGATTCAAAGAATCAGTTTTGTATTACACATTTCCTTAATTGTTAAAAAAGGCAAGATAAAACTAGATTGGAACTGCTTTTTAATTATATTTTGTTAATATAAAAGAATTAATTCATTATAAAAAGGCATAAAGGGTTATGTCATAGAAAAAGTACTAAATATATACTAAGGCTATGTATATTTACCATTGAAATGTATTCAACGGTCATCACGATCCAAACGACGAGTTCTGGATTTTTTTTCGCAAATTTTTACTATATTGATACCGGAAATAATGGAATAAAACCAACAGTATCATACGATTTCCACTTTATTTTTCAAAGTTATAAAGTTTCGATACTTACTATGATAAATTTATTGCTTGCTTGTTTTAATGCCAAATTAAATACTTTCAGTGATTAAAAATAGATGGTCATCAAATTAAGGTATAATAATATACATTTTGACTAGATACTACATTTCCATATACTTATTGCTGAAATAAATTACTGTTATAATTCATATAACCACGGATGAAGAAAATTATCATAATTGAATAGAGCTATAGTTTTAATATGCGGCGCTGCGACTTATAACAAGATGGAAATTGGAATGCTAGGAAGTGAATGAGAAACTTGTTTTTCACCAGTGCTGCTGCGTAATAAAGGCCTTTCAGACTAGACGTTTTTCGCCCAACGAAAACCAGAAAGCAGAAAAATGCGGACGGAAAACGCGTTTTCTGCTTTTTCATCTCTTTACTGCAAAGAAATGTTTGAAAAATTTCAAACTTATTTTCTGCTAGCAGAAAGCAAAAAGCAGAAAATGGGAATAGCCAATAAAAAACAAGATTTTATACGCTTTTCAATTTATTTCTTGGTTTCGCCCGGCGAAAACATCTTACTTCGATACTACTGGATCTGAAATAAAACTCTTCTTTTATTCCTTTTTATATTTTAATTAACTTCCTTGTATAAAACCAGTTTATTATATATGCAAACTGCGCGGTAGCCAACAGTGGCGTACGATGGGTATCTTTCCTAACGCGCCCGCGTGAACGACCTTAGTAGAGCAGCAAAAAGGTTCTGATCTGCACGTATAAATTAGTGGTCCATCCACTTCACAAACTATACAACCAGCAAATCAATGGTCATGGTTGTGATGGTTGTAGCAGTTAAACTATAAAATCTGCTTTAATATTATCTAATAACAAACAAAAATGGAGATTTCTTTTAAGGTAGCCGCGATTTTATTTATTACAACATGTAACATTGTGGACATCCAAAGTGCAGGCATCCGCAAATGTTGTCCGAAAGGAATGATATTTGATTATTTGAACGAAACTGTTAAAGTCTGTCAAGAAGGGGTATTTGAAAATATCAATTTCCCATTTCACAATGAATTCGGTGTTGCCATTTCTTCATCAGAAGGGCATGAAAGTCAAGATATAATTGAAGTGGACGCTTTTAAGATGTGCACTCGCGGAGAACCCGATAAACTAATACCGGAATTAGGCGACTGTTTTACCATCCTTCCAAATGGATCACTTTTTGTTACTCGAAATCCAATTGGAGAACAAATTTCAGATGAATATTGTGTTGATTATGAATTGAATGAAGATGGAGTTCAGGTATAATAAAATTTAATTGCTATCTCAATTCTTAACCATGTAAAAACATATTGGTATTAACAGAGTTTGATTGGGATGATCTGCCTTTCACCTTCAGAGGTTCAAAAATCGGAAGAGACAAGTTTGGTGTCGAATCTGTATCCTTATTTGCTATTCGTATCGGCTGCCTTCCTCGTTGCCACTTTCACCGTATACGCAATTACACCTGAGCTTCGCAATATTCACGGTATTTCCATCATGTGTCACGTTGCATCTCTGGCTGTTACGTACATTGGAATAGGAATAATGAACACAATTATGCATTTTCTAAATGACGAAGTATGCATAATCACAGGTATAATTTGAAAAAAAAATATTTTCATGATTTCGCTCGCCAGTATTATTCACTGGATTGTAATCTTAGGAGTAATTACTCATTACGCATTTCTATCTGCGTTCACCTGGCTAAGTGTCATGAGTTTTGATCTTTGGTGGGTTTTTAGGTAAATAATCAGCTTATTGGTGTTGAGCATTCGAGAGAAATTAAATGTTATAAATATATAATAAAGTGATTTGCGACCGACTTCGGAGCCTGGACGTGTTGGTAGAAGACATACTGGAAAACGAATCATAACTTACTTTATCTTTGCGTGGACAGTTCCGTTCATCATAGTTATGATTGGAGTGATCCTTGATTATACTAGCGTTGAAGAACCTATTGAGAAATGTTGGTTTGAAAGTAAGATTTAAATCACTAAATATTTAAAGTTTGAAACAATAAAACATACAATGCGGTTTGAATGTACAAGGCGAAGAAGAGCGGGAAAATTACTTGTCAAATTTAACCGAGATAATCCGACCTCATTTTGGCGAAGGCAGTTGCTGGTTCCGAAGTAACGTATTGAAAGAGACATTTACATCTATACATTTAAACTAAAGATGTCAAATAACGTTAATTAACAGGCGATGATCCATCAATGATTGCCTACTTATACGGCCCGATTGGAGTTTTAATCGTTCTAAACCTCATCTTTTTCATTTTAACGGTGAATGCTCTTCATAAAGAAAGTGTCGATAATGCTTTAGCTGCTGGAAAACATCAAACCAAACAACAGTATTAAGAATTTCACGTATCTATTTATTTAAATACGGCACTGTTGGTTCTTTAATCCTTAGATAATATATATATATATATATATATGTTGTATTTCATTTTATAAAGTATAATAAATCATTTATACAATCATTTTACTCTCTCTATAATCAGGTTTCGTGTCATCTTCTGCATTTTCATTTTAATGGGACTCCCTTGGACATTCGAACTCATTTCGTACGTTAGTGGAGGCAACTCCTTTTACTGGATTCCAACCGATGTCATCAATATTCTTAACGGAGTCGTGATTTTTGCCTTGTTTGTCTGCAAGGCCACGGTTTGGCGCCATCTTACATCCAAGTTCCCAGTTTTGAAAAAGTTAAGCGCATATTTTGTTAAGAAATAATGTGTATTTTTAAATGAATCATTTTGTGCGATGTAACAAAAAGAGAACACAATCACATAATTGTATGTATAATATTCATAACCATTTAAAAAAAGCTTACTTAAACTTTTTCAAAATTATTTATTTTTAGTTTTTATTGTATGAAGGAGATCAGCGAGAATTTTCCTTAGTCTACTCTGACTCACTTGTAGATTGGTTCAAACCTGTTTTCTTTTTTCGTTTCGTTCAAGCAAGTTATCAGCTTTAGAATGGAAATGTATCGAACATCCAAACAAGTTATAACAAAAAATTCAACCAGTTCTTCACTTTGACGATATCACCAACTGGTTTATCACGACGATTTTACTTAACGTCACAATAATGTAATAATAAATTGACTCAATAATGTAATAATAATGATGCATTCAAATGAAATGTGAATCTTGATCTAAAAAAAAAAAATACGCACCATAAAAAAGAAACCTCAACATCAAATTGCATCCTTAAAGTCAACAATGAAGTCAACACATGAAGTAGTTTGCTTTGGATGTCTTGGGGTTAATTTAGTATATGTTGAATACCACCGGCCGAGTGATAAAGTTATACTCCACTATTCTCATTTCTCGTCAAGTTACACACAGTCAACGTTGCCATATATGCAAAAAATAGTAAATAATATTTCGCACTTAGATAATAAAGTCATCATTATAATATAAGCGGGTTGGCTTGCTAGTTCGGCTGCTTCTGGTGCGACTTGGAGTCGCAGCAATCAATTTCGCAGCAAAAATTCAAAATTTTCGCAAAACATCGTTTACAGCATACAACAGTCCGAGATAAATTCTACAAAAGGTTAAACAAAACCATGTCAAGTGACTTCAGAAAACCCATCAAGTCTTAGACAAGATAACATGTACACGACAAGATAACTGTCGCTTCCTTTCAGTCCCGTGATCCATTCAAACTGATTTAGACATCAACCTTTTAATCCAGCAGAATTTCGAAAAAGTGCGTAAGCATTATCGCACAATCAGCTACAGCTTTCGAACCAACAAATCTAACTAATGGTTCGAAGACTCTCCTCTCCGCTACTCGAACCTGAATGTTGCGAAAACCTGAGCTTTCGTCGATAGGGTTATCGGCGAAAAGAAAAGCAGAAAGATCTTGAGAAGATTAGAAAAGCTAAAGGCTGATACCGCGATTCCGTTTACAAAGCCGGACAAGAAAATATCCACTCAGCTCAGCTCAACTGGTACAACCAAAAACATAGTGAAGTATACAATAGCATAGTAAAAAGTCTCAAGCAAAGAGCATCAATGAGTCCGCCTTAGAGTTCCACAAGCCCGTTTAGTATCTCGCCCTCATCAGCGGCAAAACCAAGTAAACGGCCTCCTGCCAGGTCTATCACACCCCTAGCCCTATTCAATATCCCAAAGGTTCAAACTTATTAACCTTACCCGCCCCACCACCAACCCTGAACCACCCAAACCACCCGGATAACCTATATAAAACTCCTTTTTTCAAGCAGCTCCTCCAGAAATAAACCCTGAACCACAAAGAATTGTTCTCCCCCATATTCCTTTTATGCAGCTCCCCCCCCCCCCCCCACGAGGCACCATTCTAACCAGTTGTACAACCTCCGCCACAAATAGGAGAATCAACAGTTGGGGACCTGTGCTCCAAAAAAGCCTAGCCAGAGACCAAAATAACATCTCTAATGAAGATAGCTTACAGTGCGAAGCCGCGGCTTCCCTGCCAACAGGCTACGAGCCAATTGGCAACAGCCCCACATATAAACAGCCAAAAACTTAAATAGCACAGACCATCGCTCCACGACCAGTCACCAACCCCTTCTTTCAGCTCAATCGATTTTAGAAACACCAATCGTCGTCAGTGAGGACCAACTCATAATTATTATCGAACAGTCAACACTAGCCTTTGAACCTAATGAACCCAATAACTGGTTTGAGGATTCCCCCTTACACTAATATAACCTAATAATCTACCCTATCAACAACAATTTAAATTTTTTGATTCAACCGCTATCCTCAGAAAACGACATAACCAGAGTGAACAATCAGACCAATTCAGGTTATTCTAAAACGACAAACGAACAATTTCGATCGGCTATGGACTCAATATTTTCTCCCCTCTCCGGAAACACAGAAACCGAACTCGAAACTACCAATCAAGAAGAAGGGACCGAACAATTTAAGAACGAACACTCAATAGACGTTTGTACAACACCATCAGTAAGACAGGAAATATACAACCATATTAATTATAACAGATTTGAAGAAGAGGAAGACGATTTAGATTCTCTGCCAGATCTCATTGAGGCACCAGATCTGCAAAATTTCACTCTATCGATTCACACGGCCTTCGTCCTACAGCAGATCGGTCGCCAAAAAATGACAGCTCTCCTCGACGAGGAAGAACAGTACGATAACTTTGGGTGTTAGCCCGAAAAGCATCACATGTTGATAGATGTACGATGTGCAACTTATTTTCATCAATCAGTGCTCTTAGTAAGATTTTACTTAAACTACACGACTGAATGAAGAACTCCTTAATTTGCAAACGAGAATTTAAAGTTTCGCTTTCAAGAGATATTTTTACTTTGAACCTACCCGGTTTACTGTCAAAACAGAAGTGAAAAAGAAAAGAAACCAATATATTTACCCAGTTTTCCACATGCATTGCTCCCCTCTAAAGCGTCCCACATGTAACACACATTGCATTCCGCTAAGACAAGGACGTCTTCCTCGAAATCCCTTTCGTATGAAGTGCCCATTATTAAAAGCCCATCTGAATCTTGGCAGCTGGATAGTACATGTATTAATATACATGATAGCGAATGTCAATTGGCAATATGTATTGGCACGTAGTCTAATGTAATAATAGAATATCTATGTCAAGGATCTTGTGCCTAATATAAAAGTTACAGCTTGAGATCCTTACATTCAGTTGTTTATAAGTCTAGAGTGTGAGACTATGCCTGTCAAAGCACACTCACAATACACTGTGTTGATCATCAGCCTATTCGTTACTCTCCTAATATACCACTCTCTTCCCTAGTCACATCTTCCCTCTCTCCTTTTTCATTTATTTATGTGGTGTAATTAAGCACCACAAAATCAAGAAGACATAGATATGGCCAACTTAGATAATCTTGTCCATCGCTTGACACAAAGCTATGGACCATTTAGTTCCTTTCACTGCTACAGGTTAAGACACAGTAACTAGTCCTGTGGTGCCTGTATTTGAAACTGTAGCGCCTATTTAAGAAGGGCTACTGGGTTTCTGAAAGAAACTGAGAAAGGAATTGGATAAGAATAAGATGAAAGTTGGAATAGAGTTATGTTAAATAAAGAGGAGACGAAGAGCTAAGGTTTAAAGGAGTTTGTATTGAGAGCCAGCGACTTGACAGTCACGGTCTTTAGTCTCCTAGTTGCCAATCCGGCAATCGACTATATTGGCAATGACTATAGTCACGTAGTCACTGTCCAGCTAGAGATGTTCCAGAAGCTTCGAGATAGTTCGAGAAGGTTCTAGAGCATATGCATTTTTATATTTTAAATATAGGCATGACATAACTTTCTTTTTTCAAGAAAGACGTCCTCGACTTTAAATATATATTTGTATGCATGCAGGGGGACATGAGCGGCATTGATTCCTTTTTAATGAGTGGGCAATGGACTATTTCTTTTTTTGACAGGAACATATTTTTAAACTGTTGAGCATGTATAACTATGATGAATGATATTGTAGCAGTCTATTCTCTTGTTAGTCGTTGAGCTGTGCGGTATTGTGTTTTGTTGTTGAAATGGCCGATGACGACGATTGGTTTACAAATACCGGGTTGAATCTGAATGGTCGGCAGGCTCATCAAGTGGAGGGTTTTTACCTTCAAATATCCGAGCATCACAAGTTTGTGATGCGAGAGCTTTTTAGTGACACCATTTTTTATATTAACTTTATAATGACTGATGCCATGCGAGTCGCTGCTCGGCGGCTTTGTCGCAATCCAAGTGCGGAGTGGCCGGAGATGCACCACTATAAACATATCTGGGAGGCTGGTCGGCGGAATCGTGAACTTGCCATAGTTCAAGAATGGCGAAATGTTGAAGCTCCGGCATATGGATTGTAAGTTGTTATGATACTTGTGGTTATAAACTTATTATAATGTTGTAGTTTTTTTAATAATATCTTTATATTTGGTCTTTCTGATAGATAAACTGAGGTAAACGCAAATAATGCGGGCGTACTCACGATGTGAGTGTTGCCCCCAAATAATGTTGTAGTCATGTTTTGAAAATACATTATATCAAATTGTTTTCTTTTTGAAAGAGAGAGAGAGAGAGAGAGAGAGAGAGAGAGAGAGAGAGAGAGAGAGAGAGAGAGTCGATTGCCGGATTGGCAACTAGCATGATTCGCAACCCGCTGCACACTTGATGTCTCAGCAGTATCTTTGCCATATTGGCTGCACTCATAAAGAGTCAGCACTATTTCGCATATAGTCAGCAGTATTATATATATTGTTAGATTCGCAATGTAAAGCTTGCCAATCGGCGCTCCCTTTTAAAGGTCGCGCCTCTACTGTGTACTTCAGTCTTGTAAGACAAAATAAAATAAGACCGCGTGACAGTCAAGTCACTGGCTTTCCAATACAAACTCCTTTAAACCTTATCTCTTTGTTTCCTCTTTATTTAGCCTAACTCTTATCTAGCTTATATCTTATCTTTATCTAATTCTCTCCTCAGTCTCTTTTAGAAACCTCAGTAGCCCTTCTTAAATAGGCGCTACATAAGTGGCGAGCTCTACCAGGCTTACCTAAGAATCGGTCAACCGATTATACTCTTCTAAAGGTAATGAAAATCATGTAAAATGACTTCAGAAAACCCCGCAGGTCTTAGACAAGCAGACAAATAGTTACTAAATCCTCGATTTCATAATCCCGAAGAAAACCACGCTATTTTTAGACCTAGACAAGTATACAAAAAATTCAACATTTTCAAAAAAATTGCCAATATATCGATTGCCGGATTGGCAACTAGCCCTTCTTAAACAGGCGCTACATTTGTTTATTCAATCTTTAACCTTATATGTACCTAATCCTATCCTCATTCTCTCTCTTTTCATTACAAGGAGCTCCTTATAAAATAGGCGCTACATTTGACATGTTAATATGTCAGATGTAGTCTATGATATTTATAATCATGTTATGTAGAGGATCCCGAGAGTACTTTAAAAAGGCACTTAGAGTATAGTGTAACCGTGTACCGGCTGTGTCTGTCTAGCAGGCGGGTCTCTATCTTAAACAGTCTCTGGTGCCTCGACGCTCTGTCTCTAATTTTATTTCTATGAGTTAACGTAACTCTGTCAGACCTCACTCCTCAGCCGTTCCTTCTTTTCCTATCTTATTCTCTACCCTCTTCACCTATAGGTGGTGCGAGTAAATAGGCAACACATAGTAGCGAGCTCTAATGCACAGATCCTAATATATGCGCACCCTCTCTCCTCGTTCCTTAAGTAACCGTTACAGTATTCCATCTTATTTATAACTATAATAAGCGAAGAATCCCGGCCATCTTATTCTGTTAATGTAGATAATAGTCTCCACACAACTGACAGACTGTGGTGCCTTTATTTAAAACCAGCTGACTCTTGACAGCTGAATAGAACATGCATTAAGAATGCATGATAGCCATGATCGTGCATATAATCTTTGACAAGGTTATTACCAAAACATTTCAGGGGGGGGGGGCATATGGGGTCCCTTTCATATCCCTGTGTGATGATTGAAGAAAATTTAAAGGAATTTCCCTCTTTCAACAGTGTTGCGCTTATCAATCAATCATGGTTACATCAATGAACATTATATTTTGGTTTTTTATGCAAGAAAATAAGAAAGTCACATCATTCTCAGTTCAAAAATTATTAATAAATCATGTCTTTCTTATTTGATGTTTAATCTTGTCTTTCTCAAAAAGTTGTAATGTTTGTATTGATTAAATATTTTACTCTACCTTACTTGAAGTTACCTATAACCTACAATAAACTCAGAGAAAACTGTTTTTGAGAATTTCCGACTGGTGGGCTTAGCACCCAAAATCCAATCTAGAAGATATGATTTCTTTATCCATCTTACATCCAACGATTGAGCTTTAACTTGGGTTTAGTTAAGTTTCCAAAAAAATTTATTTCATAGCTAATAATTGTTAAGAGCCATTAATGAACTTATACCTAATATAGGTAAACGTGATGAAAGTCGTTCTTTAGAAAATTTACATCAAGTGGGTTAAGCACCCAATGGCCATCCTCAAATAACGCCTTTTCCCGTCTTTCCTCGAGCTATTGAATTAAAGTAAGGCCTTAATTAGATCAACAAAAAATTTAATTCCTTAGTGAAAGTAATTTTAATCTTTATAGATAGAAATAGTAACTGTAATTTACCTATTATAGATTGAACGTGAAGAAAGGCGTGTTTTAGAAAATTTCCATTAAGTAGGTTCATAATACCCAATAGCCATCCACAAGACACTCCTTTCTTCCCCGTCTTTCCTAAAATACATATTACACATGACTTACTTAAGTTAACTTTAAAACTAAAAATAAATGTTGTTAATCAAAATAATTAAAAATAAATTATAGAATTATAAAAAACTTAACTGTGTCCCACTCATAAAATTTGACGTGAAGAAAGTATGTTATAGAAAATTTCCATTTAAAAATGAGTTCAACATCCAATGGCCATCCTCTAAAACACGTCCTTCTCCTCTGCCTTTCCTTAAACGACTAAGTAACATCTGGCTTCTGGGGCTTCGAGAAGAGGGGGAAGAGGAAAAAATATGAAAATAGACACCAAGGGGTGACTATTTTTTCTCATCTCCCCTCTTTTCTATAACGGGCTTTAGCATAAGTATACCAGCATGCATCAAGATCCAAAGGGAAGTCACTTTGAGGGGGAGACCGCTGCTTGGGGTGAGATATTTTTGGAAGCAAAAAAAATCTGGCAAGCATCTGGTAATCCCCATCCTCTGTCTTTTTTAATTAAAGAAAATTTTGTTTTTTACTGCTACTAATATTTAGTGTATGTAGTGTATCTTTGATTCGTTGGGGCGGTTGGGCAATCACCCAACATAAGAAAAATAGATTAATACTGATAAAAATGGAGAATAAATTTATAATAATATAAAAGACGCATATAAAGCTACTATAGATATATCCTGCTTATGATGATAAAAGGTCTCTATTTTTTTTAAATTATAAATGTTCTGCGAACCTTAAGAAGACCGGGGGAACTGCTTATTTTGTGTACTCAATTTTGAACATATGTTTTCACATTTTTGTGGGTCATTTATGTATGAGTAAGAAAATTTACTTCTTACGATTTATTTGACATCTTATTTATATTTTATTGAGATCTTATTTATTTGATAGAAAATATTAATAATCGATTCATATTTTGAATTTCAATTTAAAAAAGAACTGAAAATATAATAGGCTGTATTAAAAATATATTATGTATAGCCAATCATTCATTTTGTATACGATAAATTCTCCCACTTGCCTCAAAATGCTATTATTACATATATTTACTAAATTAAAATATTCATCGTATAACTTAGAAATAATAAGTGCGTGATAGATTAAAGATTGTCTACAACAGTTAGCCTTTTTAATGCTCCTTCAATAACTCCTTTACTACACAGTAGAGTGTAGTCTACACTGTACTGCACTGCGCAGGCTTAAAGTTCTATTTTCACGTAACCATCGATCGATGTATGTGATCCGTGGGACGATTCGTCCCGTAACTTTCAGCAAAGATGTGTAACAAGTAAAATCTAGTTCACTCTATAACCGTTTAGAACTGTAAGATTCATAGATCTTCAGCTCTTAGTTCGATTATGGTTATTGTTATGGTCACATATTTGAATGTATGTATTATAAATGGCACATTTTTTTACATTTCGAGAGAATTATACAACGTATTTTTTTCTAGATGGTCCTCAGTAATTTAGATGGATTCTATAGCAAAAATATTTGTCTGTCTATATTCTTTGTGACTAGCACACCTTAAAAAAAGAAAATGAATTCCGACTTATACATCCTGATCATCTTCTTAATGATTTTTGTGATGGGGGCTATTGCCTGTATTCGTGGTAAGCCTATATCTTTTTATTTTGAAATTAACGCCCTTATTTAATTAAATTATTATCAGTCACCTACAGGTCTTATAAAAAGACATTCTTGTCTTTATATGGTGAACCACATCCACCCAGTAATGTAACGGTTATTTCATCAAACGGATTGGGAAGAGTAAGACAACAACAGTCTCCTAATTATACAACTGATGCTGCACATAGTCGCTCACCTCCATCGTCTGCCACCAATTATCCAACAGCAGAATGGATGGAATCAGCTGATGATGGTGTAATAGACCATGGAACAAGTGTTCAACTACAACCATTTGTGCATGTTCCTGTTGTTCATAATCAAACCATAATAATACTACCCAGCCATTTTTTATCATCATCACATGCCGCACGTATGAATGCTCCACCGCCATCTTACGAAGAGGCAACTAAAAACACAGATTTGTAAGAGCATAAACAAAAAAAATTGCAGTGTAATGGGAAGAAAGAAAAGAAGTTATCTACAGTCTTACATAGAGTGTACAGACTTTGTATTTTTCCCCTCTTGACTTTGAAACTCTTTTTTTTAAAGAAAATATCTATATTAACTTTTTATTATGAAGTAACCCTCCGACAGTAAATTAATTAAATGTTAATGTCATCGTAGTTGACAGCGTTTATATGTATAAAAGATGGACATTTTTGTGAAATTGAATTGAATATTCATATCTTCAAGTCAAATTGTACAAATTCATTTGGATAATGTTCATTTCTCGAATATATTAAGGTTAATGTGGAGTATATTTGGATAATAAAGGCCAACTACTTCTACAGTAATTGGGCTGCCCTCTTTCTACGTTCTGTGCTCATCTTAGCCTTCTATAGTCATATTTAGCTTTAATGTATTATTCATACAAGAAGCATGGGGAAACGGAACTGCGTAGAGTTATTACATTCTCAGTATCAAGCTATATGAATTCAAAACACTTTAAGTGCTTCATTTTTTTTATTAAAGTCACATGTTTACACTACAGTATACATTGAAGTAATTTTCTTCATACTCATCACAATCTATGACAATCAATGTGGGATGCAGCATTGAAGCTATACTAACTGATATTTATTATAATTAGTTCGACGCTTTTGATTTACTTATAGTTAAAATACTCATCGTTATTAACTTAGAAATTGTAAGTACTTATTAGTAGGAAGGTTCTTCATACTCATCACAATCTATGACAATCAATGTGGGATGCAGCATTGAAGCTATACTAACTGATATTTATTATAATTAGTTCGACGCTTTTGATTTACTTATAGTTAAAATACTCATCGTTATTAACTTAGAAATTGTAAGTACTTATTAGTAGGAAGGTAGACCAAAAGTTGTCTGCTATTAGAGTAAGTCTTTTTATATCTCCTTCTAATATACTATATATACTATATAAACCACACGTATTTCGTCAATGTGGTCTTCACATGTCTATGGGTTTCCAAGTATTGCATGGCACAGGCTTCATATATGGCATATTTTTTGGCATTTCGAGTGAACTCTTAAATATCTTTTTTCTAGATCCAGTAGTTTCGATGGATTCTATATGGTAAAAGTTTTTTTTCTGTCTAGATTCTTTGTGACGAGTAAACTTAGTTCAATAATATATTTAGCGCCAACTCTATATATATTATATATCATATATTATCAACAATTATCATATATTACATCAAGTTCCGTTTCAATAAGTGAACGTGGTTAAGCAAGAATGGTTTTACCCTATTTCACAGTAGTTGTTAGTATTTTACGCTATGATGCAAGCTTGTAAGTACCTATAGAGAATGCGCGTGGAGTGCTGGGCCTGATCTGAGGCCGGGTGTTTCCCAATTCTCAGCAAGAGAGTGACATTGTAAAAAGGATTGAGATTCTCTGATGGATCCTTGCGCCTATCAAATTTATTCTAGCAACTAATTGTAAAATATGAATACATGCGGTAATTCGTTAAGTAGTTCAAGTTTGTAATAACTATAACAGTTTTACACGGTAAGTTTTCGAATTCAATATTTCACTTCCTTACATTCATTCAATAAAATTTGTGTAGTTACACTTTTTAAATTAAGTTTTCAAACTTTGAATTCAATTGTATAATTGAAAAATACTCATCCCTTTTTTGCAGATACTAAGAAGGTGATTTAGTAACCATGCTATATGCTGGTAACATCATAATATTTATCGTTTTGGCTATTGTGGTTATTTTTTTCACCTATTGTAGTAAGTATGTATAATACATGGTAAATTATAGGGATTCATATCATATCATATATACAAACGATGTATTAATTCCATCAATTTTTTTTTGTCTATTCTAATCACTAGTCTTCAAATTTTATTGCTACTGGTATGAGAATAAACCTTTTTCGCCACATTTCTCATCATCAACTAACGATGTGAGAATAAGACCCACTACAGCATCAACCAATTTATTACACAATATACAATGGAGCGGGCCTACTAATATATCATTTCGACGCATGGGTGTAGTTAAAGATTCACGAGTTTCACCAATACCAGAAACTCCTATAAGAACACAAGGAAGAACTAGGCATCAATCTTATAATCGAAGCGTTATTAATCCCCAAACTTCAACATCGACAGAATTAATTCCTATCAGAACAGGAAGAACCATACATTGTCGGACTAATGGTGGTAGAACTGTTTATCGTCTTCGCTCTCTTCCATCTGTCACCATTTATTATTCAACAGTCACGGAGCTGACTGATGGTAATAATCGTAGAGAAAATCACCGGCCAACTGCTCCACCAAGATCGATTGTTATCGATGATCCACAGCCATCCTCTGCTCCATCATTTACATTGATTGATGTGCCACCATCTTACGAAGAGGCGACCAGTAATGATTGTAGAATGGCTCAGCTATGCTGATTTTTGGTTAAACTACAAGTTTGCCTTTTATTTGCATAAACTTCCAATGTATCTATTTTGTATATAATGATATCTTGACATGCAATCCGAATACATTTTCTCTTTAAATCGATGACCTAATGATTTAATTTGCATTTTTTCTAATCCCATTTTCGACTCAATTGTTGTGTGCTTCGTAGTCATAAAAGCCAAAACAAAAAAAAACAACAAAAAAAAGCGTGGTTGAAAAAGCCTTAATTGTTATGATATGATGTAATATTTCTTTCTGTAGGTATTTCAACACACTGTGTAACGCTTTTTTTTACTTGTTTTTAGATAGGTCTAATACCGCCATCGATCAATTTTTTGCCATATTCATGTTTGTCCTATTGGGGGTCTTTTTGGTTTCGTCTTGCTTCATTTATTTTTGCATAAAATACAGTAAGTTGCTATGTTTAATATTCTTTATCGTCACGCATGGGCTTCATATTTACAATAAGCAATACATACATTACATCTTCATTCTACAGGAGGAGGAGTTCGAACTTCCACTGTCACTCGTTGCTCTCTACCATGTGTAGTTTGAACTTTCAACAATGCCTAAGTTATTTGGTGAAGTATTTCCAGTATTTTAAATGATAATTATATCCATTATAGTTAATAAGAGCATAACATACAAAAAATAAATGAATTAATATAGATTCTACTTCTTTTTATTTCTGTCAATGAATATTGATATAATATATTTCAATATTCATATCATTGGTCAATATATTTGGATTTGTTGAAACAAAAACTCTAATTTCAACTATTTTTTCGTATTGAATGGATATTACATCACCATCGATATCAAATTAATAGCTATTATTAGCAAAAAAATTTGAAAATATATTATAATTTAATTGCACTTGATCTACAACATACCAATTTCAATTTGTTTTAATTATTGTTGCATTTCAATGGGTATTCTAAAATCGAAAGCATGTATATAAATAGCTCTTGCTAAGCCAAATTACGAAAATCTAGTTTACCCATTTCAAGTCGTGTTAGCTTGATGGCTTCAATCCATATTCAACATTTATTATGAATTATGTGATTGAATATTGATTTTAAACATGTCAATTTAAAAAAAAAAAGTTGTTTATTTCCAATTACTTCGAATTTGATAAGCCAATCATGAAAGGTTATTGACAAGAATTATGTTATGAATTACATGCTGAAGGCAAAGTAATAAAAAATCATAGCAAACTCATTGATATACAGTTAAATGGTGTGACCATATTTTGTTTTGTTTACTCATTTCCATCTTGGGTCGAATTGAATTAGCCTCGAACAACGTATCCACAGATAATCCCGAGTTGATTGACTGGATCAGAATCCGGTAAATGACCAGTAAATGGAGCGGTTTGCAACGTACAAGTAGCGCCGTCTTCTAGTTCCCAATAAAAGTGGGTGCATTTTGATTCGGCTACGCAAAGACCCGCGCACTCTTCAGAAGACTTGGTTTTGGTTTGACGGAAATTATGACCAAAGAAGTAGCAGTCCGAATAAATCCAAATATGTTTCCCAAGATTGGTCAGTTCAATAGTGGGAGCATTTGGTACGCATTTGTACAACCGATTTATATCAATCAGATCAGTCTGAATAAATAAAGATATTGGAAGTTAATTCTTATTTTTGAATTTTTTATGATGAACCAAAAAAAAAAACGTACCTCGGTAAAGTCGTCGGCAGGTTCAATCTTTGCACCATTTTTGGCAGAAATAGTTGGCTTTTTAGGATCTTTGGCAAAGTCATACGGACCATAATGCATTATTGATTCTTTAATTTAAAAATTAAGTTGTTATTATCATATTAGAACTGTCAAAATGTCTATCAATCTTAGTCCTACTGTAGTCGTAGGGAGTGCGTAGTTGTACTTGAACTTGGTCATAAGTTTGGAAATTAACTTTTGCATTTTCTATTTTTAAAAGAAATTTGAAGAGTTATTTAAGTATTATACTTTTATTTTAAAGCAAAGTACCGATTATGTTATCATCGTGAATAGTCACATATTCATCTCTGTCTGTACGACTCTGTTCATGGTGGAAACCAAGGGCGTGCATCAGTTCATGCTTGATGATATGGGGATGAATACATCCTTGGTTAAGTGAGAGCATTTGACCTCCTCGATTTATTTTACCGACATAACTAGCACATCTATGTAAATTGTAAGAAATGGTTGTGAAAAAATAGTAATAACGTTAATAATTTTTAAAATATGGTTCTTTCACCCCTGATTCAATGCCGGGTATATATCGATGAAGTCCCTTTCAGTTGTGTGCTTGACAAATTTAATGCAAGTTTTACTTTCAAATGATTTTAAGGCAGCCAAGATAGTATCGTATGAGCCTTTGTCTGTTTATAAGTAAAAGTACTGTAAATCAGCAAATAAAGAATAGACCTTAATAACCAATGGATGTTTAATACCATATATGTCTGGATAGATTTCATAAGGAATTTTGGTTTTATCCGGCCAAATTCTGTTCTCTGTTATTGCTGATTTCGATTTGATTTTCGACTCGTAATCAGCTCTCAAAATGTCACCTTCAAAATGCTTTTTCTGTTTATGAAGTATTCCCTGATTGTCCTTCGCCGAATTCGCAGTCACTTTGTTCTTAGCTATCTAAATAACACACACAAAAAAAGAATCATCTAAATTTCCCAATTTATTCTACCTAAATTTTATTTCTAAAATAGTCTTTTTGGGGGGTTTCTCTCGACCTACCTGTCTTCCATCAGATGGTTTTTCATATGGCTTTTCAGATTCATGAGTGAGTTTACTTTCCATATCTTCTTCAGGTTGGGGATTAGGCTTAGCAATGGCCGAAGTTTGAATCTTTTTAAGCCATTCTCGTAAAATGTCACCTTCAAAGTTGCTATTTTGTGAGCTAAATATGCCAATACTCAGATCAAACTCCACATTTCCCTTTTTCTCCCTCTATTATAGAACGTAAGTTTATCATAGATAAGTATGAATTTCTACAAATAAACTCACCGCAGTGCCATCAGCAGGCCTTGACCTGTATTGACATTCAAGAGCAGAAAAACATAAGAAAAGAACAAAAACCATCAGGAATGATCGACGGTCTTTCATCTTGGTCTTCTTTTCTTGGTTTCCTATTATTGAAACCAAATTTTTAGCAATTTTCTTTAAATATTGAGAATATTCTCTTTACTACGTTCCACATTTAAGGTTTTAGGGAATCTAGAATATTATTTAAACTAAATACTTGTACCTATTAAGGAACGGGAAATATTTAGAATTATAATAAGATAATAATAAAAGTTATCTTTTACCTTGAAATTGTAAACTGGGTCGACGACGTTGTTGTAGTAAAATAGTTTTCGATATATCTTCCTGAAAATATATTTTTAAAGTAGAAGAAAAAAATGTATTGCAAGAAAAAGAAAATATAGAATGCAAACAACTTACTTCAAAAAGTGAACTCGGTAGACTGATCTCAATCAGTTGTCTCAATCTTGATTATATGGCACCTGGATTGTCAAAATTATTCCTTTCATTTCTATTAATAACTTGGCATTTAATTTGAGACGGATAGTATGATCTTTTCCTTAGTGACGCAGTAGAATTCCCGCTTTGGTAAAAAAAAACTTTTCATGCTATACTGTGTATCGAGTATCAAATTTACTTCCGCAATATTCTAATAATAACTTGACATTTAATTTGAGATGGATTGTAACCTTTGCGTTCGTCGCAACCAAAGCTATCGCCGGCATCATCTGCAGAATTAGCTCGGTTAAAGGAATTATGGTCAGCCATCGCCATTCGCCAAACATATAGGATTTTTTTCTCGGATTTATAAATAGCTTATTTAATTAATGGAACTTCTAACCATTGACTCCTTTTGATATTTTTTAAATCAAATCAACCGCGATTTTTTATATCGATTATTTTAAATAACAGCCGAGTACAAGAAATCAACGAATTAATAGCTTTTTGTTGTTGTTTTTTATATATCAAAGTAAATTAAAAAAAGGAAATGCTGCAGAAAAAAATCAGAAATTAATAAACTGTAAAAGTTAGATTTGACGGTGTTGCAACCGAAAAAAAAAATACTAATAGACTAGTTGCTGTTGCATTTCGCATCGGATTCATTAATCACCATTCGTCTCAAATTAAATGTCAATCTATTATTAGAAAATGAATAATTTTTTGACACTTGATCGATACAGCATAAATTCTTCATCCCATTACTCGAACACAAAAAGGAAAAAAACAATTATGAAAGGACGACTAAAATACAATCGAATATGTTTTTTACCACGAATTATACTTAAAACCAATTTTAATGTTTAAAATACTTCAGCTTGATACTTTTCAGCTACATTGGAACAATACAACGATGAGAAATATGTAATAAATGATTTGATGAATCTAGTATTTTGAGCATCGAAACCATCACTAACATGCGTGTAGGTTAAAAATTTATATTTATTTAATTATGTCAAGCCGTTCATAAATATCATGAGAACGAGCTGGGATTCGATCATTTCTATCATCAGACGCACCAGCTAACCAATCTCGCAAAACTTATATCAAATAAATAAGGGCATTTATATTACCAATCCTTATAACTAATCATTAAAACCACAAGGAAATATCTTATTATTTTATTATATTAAACCAAAAGAAGTCTCGATATATTTTCACAATTTATTGTGATATTCGATTGATGTACAATGCTAATGATAAAAATGCAATTATTCCAATTAAGCAAGTTGTTTATATTAAATCCAATATTGAATAAACCAATCATAAAATAGTTTATGAATTACATATGCTGAAGGCAAAGTAATACAAAATTATAGCAAATGTAGTGATGCGATTCAATGGCGTAGCCAGAATTAGTCTCGACCAGTAACGTATCCACATGCGAATCCATCTAAATTGTTGGGGTCATCAATGATCCATTCCGGTATAGCCTTAAATGGAGCGGCTTGCAAAGTGCAAATGTCTTCTGGGTTTTGCCAGTAAAAGTGGGTGCATTTTGATTCGGCTACGCAAAGACCAGCACAGCCTTCAGAAGATTTGGCATTGGTTTGACGGATTGGATAACCAAAGAAGTAGCAGTCTCCATAAGTCAAAGTGGGGTTTTCTGGTTTTCTGACACGATCAATGGCTTCAAAATAATTTTGTTGACTATCATCCTCCGAAGGCAGCTAAATAATAAAAAATTATGGTTCCTAAATTTGTTTTAATTTGAAAAAAATGTGGTTACTGACCATTTCTCCATCCAATTCATGAATTTTATGGTCTTCAAGTTGAATTTCATCTTCGGGACGGGGTTTTGGCTGAACAGTTGACGGGGATGCAAATTTTTTGAGCAATTCTCCTAAAATGTCACCTCCAAATTGATTTTTCGAACTAAGTATGACCATAGTCAGATCAAAATCCATCACAGTTCCCCTTTCCTCCTTCTAAATACAGCAAAAGTTGATTAGTTTGAATTACTTTTAAAATAAATTTGTGCAAGTTATTGAGACTTTACTAACCACAGTTGGATCAGCCACATTGGCCAAACCACTTTTAACATGTTTTGGAAGTCTGCTTGTGGCTTGACATTGGAAAGCATGAGCGAAAAATAAGAAAAGAGCACAAATCATCAGAAATGTTTGATGAGTCTCCATCCTGACTTCTTTTTCTGCGGTTTCCTATAATTTAAGCGTTAAGTTATTTACTTTGAAAATTAAACACTACTCACTCTAATATTATGCATTTGAGTTTAATTGTATATAGTTTAAATGCTGCTAGCGTAAATGGAAGTTTACTGCACTTTTTTATTAACGGAAAATTAGGGAAAATCAAAGATAAACCAAAAAAAAAAGAGTTTCGCTTTTGGAAAATTCGGCTAAAAGGGAAAATAAATGGACCCTTACTTTGAATTTAAAATCGAAATTAACGTTATCGGGTAATAGATTTTGATGCCTTCCTGATGAAAATACATTTCAAAAGCACCAGTAAACATGTATATTCGGTTTAATAAATAAGCTATTAGGATGCAAATACTTACTTCAATATGTAAACTCAATAGACTGGTTTCAAACCGCTGTTTCCATTATGATTATATAGTAACTGTATTGCAACATTTGGGAGCACTGCTGCCGATCAAGTTCTTGCTTATTCTATTAATAACTTGGCATTTAATTTGAGATGGGTAGTCGACATTTTTCTTTGTGACGTAGGTAGAACAGCTGCAGTGAATTTTTTGTTTCATCGTAAGAAAATGTGACCTTTTGGTTTTGTATTTTTTTCTCTAAGATTATAGCATTTAGCTACGCTTAGCATTACAATACGCTTTAAATATCATTCATGGTAAATTAAATATGCAGTTCTGAATTCTGCATCACTTAATCTCTCGTAAAAAAAGGAACATTTTACAAATACTTTAAAAGGCTTTCAGTAATACTTTTTTGTTGGTATTATTCCTTTGTCTTCTGATCTTCTCAATAATAGATCGAATTTAATTTGTGAGATTTGGTAGTAACGTTATATTCATCTAATACGAAGTAGAATAAAAACTAGTATAACTTTGAGTTCTTATAAATCGTCGTCAAATATGAACTTCGAAATAGAGTTTATGCGTAATTTTCTATTATAATAATGCGTTCATTTTATTAATTTTCTCTCTTCTTATTTGAAGTATACATGAAAAGATCTCTTTTATTATTTCAAGTTGTGTAAAAAAACAGATAAATACCAAAATTCGTCTGACGGATTCAAATCAATTTGAATGTTTAAGTTTAAATCTATTTATTGTATTTTATTAACTTTATTGATTATGAAATTCGATTGAATTGAACATTTGGACTGGTCATAGTAAAAATAGAGTGTTGCCAAACAGGTTGTCTATTTCCAATTAACATGCCAATCATAAAACTTAATTTAACAAAAATGTATTACATGCTGAAAGCCATTCAATTAAAAATATTAGCAATTTCAGTAGTAAAAATAAATGGTATGACCATGGTGTTCTAATTATCCACCATGGTATAACCATTTTTCCATTTCCATCTTGATTCTTTAACCGAACTGGGTTACCCTTTGAGAGCTTTATCCACTTATATTTGGGCAATTATACAGTCGATTTATATCCAGAATATCAGTCTGTTTAAAGCAATGGTAATTAAATTAAATTGGTTTTTTGCAGTTTATTCGTTTAAAAAAGGTATTATAAAAAAATAAATTACTTCGGTGAAGTCTCCGGTAGGTCCAATAGTTGCACCATTTTTGGCAGAAATAGTTGGCTTTTCACTATTTTTAGCAAAGGTATTCGAAGCATAATGCATAATTGACCCTTCAATTAATTAATTATAGAAGAAAAATTTTCATAATCATAATTGAACTATAAGATATTATAACTGTTAGTCTTACTGTAGTCGTAGGGAGTACGTAGCTGTACTTGAACATTGTCATACATTTTGAAATTGAATTTCGCGTTTTCTATTTTTTTTTTCAATATTAAAAATTGATTTTGTATCAACTTTAATTGTATATAATGTTTCAGGATCCTTTAAAAATGTCCAAGTTACCTATTATGTTATCGCGATGAATGTTCACATACTTATCTCTGTCTGTTCGGCTCTGTTCATGGTAGAAACCAATCGAATGCATTAATTCGTGTTTGATAATTTCAGGAGTTAAGCATCCTTGGTTTAGTGAAAGCATTTGACCTCTGCCACGACCAATTTTGCCGACAAAACTAGCACATCTATATTGATACAGAATTATTTACTTGAATAAAATAATGTCGATTTTTAAATAGAAAAATTATGTTTCTTTAACCCTTTATTTTTTGCTGGGTAGATGTGGATGTAGTCCCTTTCAGTCGTACGATTGATAAATCGAAGACAAGTTTTACTTTCAAATGATTTCATGGCATCTAAGATAACTCGAGTTTGGTCTTTGTCTAAGTGCAATCGAATAAGAAAATTACTGGTAAATAAAAACCAGAATTTGTAAAATACCATAGATTGAATGGATTTGGTAAGGAATCGTTTGGTCAGGCCAGACATTCTTCGCTCCTGATCTTGGACTGATTTTACGATCTGGTAGTAAGATATCACCTTCAAAATGATTTTGGTGATATTAAGTATGCTCAGATCAGCATCCCCCAAAGACGGTGAGATCAATCTTTGTCCAATCTAAATAATAAAAATATGGTTATTCCTAATATATTGGTTTCAATAAAAAAATGGTTATATTATTATGTTTTGACTCGCCACTTGTCCATCTGATCCATATATGTTAATGTCTGTCAGTTCAATTTCGTATTCTGGCCGGGATTTGAGCTTTTAAACAACAGTTGCCAATATTATAAAAAAAATTATTTAAAAAAAATTATCTATGTAACAAAAATTGATTCTATCTCAATGTAACAAAAGTTAATTCCAGGTCAGTTGATTTGTTTGACTTTATAAATATTAAATATATATTTATTATTTCTTTACTCACCAGAGTTCGGTCTCTTTTAGTGCCTTTGTATTCCTGACCATGAGCGAAAAATAAGAAAAGAGCACAAATCATCAGGCATATTTTATGAGTCTCCATATTCTGTCTGTTTTCTCAGGTTCCTTAAATTAATTGAAGCACAAATATTATATAATTTGAATACCAAAAACATCACTCATATGTAGACATTAAGGAATTCAAGTATAATTATCTACAAATCAGGAAAAATTAAAATAGAATTTCCACAAATCTGAATATACCTTATATTGTGGAGTAATGCAGATCAGAGGTGTATTAGTGTGCGGCTGGTCTGCATAAGAATGGGGCTGATAAAACTTCAAAGCAACTGGCTTTATAAAGTTTTGTCAAAAAGTGCAACACAATATAAATCTATTCTTATTATGTCGATTCAGCATTTGCGCAAAACGTGCCCTTTGAGCGGGGCACTAAATAAATCTGAATCTGTAGCGCCATATACTTCGAGCAGCAAGTATAGCACAAATGCACATTACAAATCTATTCTGGTTAACCGATTCAGCAAGTGTTCTGCAGGGAGTCCTTTGAGGATCACTCAATAATGCTGGATTGGCCGATCAAGTATCACTTTTATTTCTTTCATATTCTATTTAAAATAACTTGACATTTTTAAAAATGAATAATAAGAGAACAAAATTAGTATATACTGTTTCCTGTGTTTCCTATTATATAAAATGTGCACCAAGTACAATAAATTGAACAGTGGTGTCTCTACATATCTATAAATCTAATATGGAATATTGTAACAGCGAATGAATTCAACTAATAATTGTTTTGTCGAGAGCACAGATGTATTGCTATTGATCTTTCATGGATGCATAAAAATTATGTTTAAAATTTGCTGTGCATAAGATCTGTAATTTCCTTATATAAATGCACGAGTCAACAATGAGTATTTAAGAATGTAAGTTGGTAGATTGCACTTATTAAGTATTTTCACAATTTCACAATTACAGTATATTAAGTATTTAACGAAAAAACGTAGTTACATTCTACAATTTTACCCACTAAGCCTTCCTCCAACCTACGAAGAGGCAACTAACCGATTTCTTTTTTGTTATTAGACAACCAATCTATGTATTCATTGTCCTGGTGGTGACCAATACTAAATGAATGTATTTATTTTTGTTGGAAAATAACATTTTTATCAAAAACCTTAAATATCTTTTAGTTTTTAAAATTAAATCTTCTTCCTTAATATTAGTTTAGCTATTTACTCGGCTATTTATTAAGAAGAAATGATAACTACGTTTTGGGTCTACACTCAGTGCAGACACAAACGTATGTTTTCTTTGATAAAAACAATGATATTGCATCTCACTTTGCCTTCAACAAAATATAGCTATCCAGATTAAAGGGTTTATGTATAGAGCTCTTAAAAATAGTTTTGATAACAGTTTGGCATCATTCAATAATCAATAGCTGAGCAGAACGTTTTATCAGCTGTTTTTTAAGGTCTTGGTATAAGTCTCGACGATGAGAACATACGTTATTTTGAGTTACGGTACTCCCTTTAAACACTTGATTACCAAAAATCCCGCATCAGTTTTACGACACTAAGCAGCAATTAAAGTCCAGAATCATCATGAGCAGCCCCACGGATGAAACGAAGCTCTCTCTCTTCATCACGAGCACACTTGATACAACTATAAGTGACGAGGACACCACTGAACCCTGGAGAACGACTACATACTATTATGAAGATACTACTTATGGTGATTGTTACGATTGGTGCTGTTTTTGTCGGACACTTTTTACAATTATCATAATAGCAGTCATTATCTTCATTGTATGCATCATTGCATCTGTTTGTTATTGCGGTAAGACAGGAATAATTAAAATTTAGGTTTAACAATTAAAACTTTGCTTATTATTGAAACATGATTTTATTTGTATTTTCTATAGTCTATAGAAAAAGACGACAAAAGGAGCAACTGGCAGCAGCATTAACCATAAATGCTAGTGTCGCTGCAATGACCAGTAATAACTTGAGGAATGAAGAACCAAACAATCTACCACCAGGATGCAGCAATAACAACTCTTCAATAATTGTCATCAATCATCAGCTTGATGATGCATCAATCATGACTGATTCCTCTTCTCCTAACAAGCTTATGGAAGATGTTCCTCCAGCTTACGAGGACACCACATACACAGCCAATAATAACTAAATATTCAATTGCATTATTGGCTAAAATACATTTAAATATATTGCATTAATACCTCATGTTATGCGTATTCGTATGTTTATTCATTATTTGCAGTTTTATATCTATTGTTAACTATGCATTTGCTTAGGTTCTACGGTAAACACTATTACTTAATCAGCAAGTATTCCCCACCCCTTATGATTATTACAAATAATAGTTAAGTGAGAACTCTAATTTCATTGACATTGCTGCATTCAATTAAGATTCGTCTTGATGTAAACTTTTACTCACCAATCAACCATTTTTCAAAATATAACTATTTCCTGACTTGGCGGAGTGGTCTGGAACAACACTATTCCACCGAGTTGGCCCGGGTTCGATTCCCGGGGTTGCGAAAGCATAGGCTGTTTCTACTCACACCTGAGTTGCGCCAAATAAGGCTGCACCCCTCCCCTTGCTTAAACCGTCATTCGATCTTTCGTGAGGAGAATGCGGTATATAAATTGATTCAATACAATACAATACAATATTTTTATACCGTTGTGTCTTTTGGTAATTGAGTTTAAAAAGACATCGTCGTGCTCATTCATAAAAACATCGTGGTTTATTGAAATATGAAAACTAATTAACTCACACCATGACTGCAATACATTTACTGAGACCACTATTTTATATGCTAGACCGTAAGCTAGTTAAACTGTTACACATTTAAATTGGGGTTTCCCAAACATGTACGATATACAACTGAATGATCCACATATTTGGTCGCTATCGATATCAAATTTAAATTTGCTACTCTTTTTTAATGTTTAGTACTTTACTTGCGTGTAACGGACCATCGAAATTACATTCAAATATTGTTAAGAATTTCTTATCACAATTTTATTGACTTGACACCTGAAAGTTGGTTGACCATATGGACATCAAGATATGAATAGTTATTTCTACATGTCTATAATTTCTATATTTATTTAAGATTATACGGTATTAGTTATATATCAAAGTGCACATTTATTTTTTCATTCTTATCTATATGTATTTCAAGGCCTTTGGTTGCTACATTTTCAGTAGAAACCATTCACATATCACATCATGTGGTTTCGCTGCAGTGAGTTAACATGTATCTAAGATTTTCGTCTCATTTTACATTCGTCTCATTTTTAATTAGAAACAGATCCATTCATATACAATGGACAGTCTCATCATAATTAAGATAGTAAAGCGAGCATTTCTGCTCGCGGTTAATAGGATAATTCAGACTTCGCCTGAATTAATCAATGAGATGTGATGGATTTCGATTTAAATTTTAAATGATGTGGTCATTGGGAGGAAATTGATTCACATTCTAGGACGAATGGAAATGGGGTTATAATTGGAGTTCTTTGTGTCAGTGATTAAAAAATATATATATAGATGTAAATACCTTGACCAATTCGAATAGATACATTTGGTCAATAGTATTGTATTGTACTTTTCATTGGTTCGATACTCAGGAACGATGTTAAATGAACGTCATCTCAACACGGCTATTACAAAATTAATTTTGTAGAAATTTTAATTTTTAAAAATGGTTTAAAAATAAAAATACAGGAACCATTATTATTTTACTTGAAAAAGGAAATCATTTTGAGTGGCACGAATGCATTGATATCATAAAGGCAGGCAGGCCGCTCTTCATTCGAAACTTGTAAAAGTGTGTACAAAAGTGAGTCGTGTACAAAGGCAGAGTGAGTATTGGACGGAATGGCAGTTCAATGCCATGTGTGAAAGTAGAGTAAATGGTAGTTGGAATTGGTGAAAATCTTGATCAAGTATTCTGGATGAACTACACGGGCATAGCCGCATAGCGTTGAACCACATTCGGTCATGCATACATCAAATAGGGAGAGTTTATAGTCGAAAAAGATCTGAATTTTGGGTACATGTCTATCTATCACCACTATTCGGCTAGTCCACCACGTAAATACAGTAGAAGTCAAGCAGACGAACGGAAAACAATAACATATGGTTGGTAGGTAACGGATTGTTGCTAACTTGCCGGTATTTAATAAAATCAATGTCTTTAAGTATAATTACGATGAAAAGTAAAAATATGATAATTAGATGCCCGGAATACCCTATCGAATGAACTATAACATATGTATATAAAAAATCCCAGATCGTCAGAAACAGCACGCACAAATGTTTGCCGGAGGGGTCCAAAAAAGTTTGGAGAGACCATATACTGGGGGTAGGATTCATATGCCCACAAGGGGAAATGCATAGAGGGGAAATGACATATTAGTCTCGCTTCGCTCGCAATAATCTTAATTAGCGCAGTTACTATTTGCGTGTTTGTAGGCACTGTCTGGTTTGGTAAGTTAATAGTGCTAATGCTTTATAATACGGTTTTAATTGATGAAGTATTGTTTTTTATTCTATTCATCAATCGTAAAATAAGTATGCACAAGTAGAAGACCTTCACAACATAGTACAGCAAACTTTACAACATCATCTTTAAATGATGCACCTTTGAGTGTTCCAGTCAACGGTAAGATGCCCATCATTTATCATAATTTATAGCCAATTAAATTTTCACAGATCAATGATTAATCAATGTTTGGCTAAACTTTTGGTGTATGTGTCTAGCGTTTTAGGTAAATTTACTTAATTAAAATCAATTAATCATTTTATAAGTATTTTACTTAGTTTGATAAAATTTAGGATTATTAAATCAAGTAAGTTAACGAAAAACAGTTTGCAAGAATACAAAAGTTAATTACCAAATATTTAATATAGATGGGCAAAGGCCCACAACAACGTATTTAACAGTGACAATGGATAACTCAATATCGGGTTCATTAACTGCATCATCAATAACAAATGCTGCTTCCCACCCTCGATTACCAAGTATTGAAAAACCGTCTTCTGGAGGCGCTATTCAATCGCTGGATGTAGCTCCTCCATCTTACAAAGAGGCGACTAGGCAATAATAACCAAATTCACAAAGAAGTTATATTTTCTTTTAATACATTACTAGACACAACAAACAAAGATAAAATACGAATCAAATGCTCCAGTGAAAAATAGAAACGATTACATTTAGTTAAGAAAATTATTAAATGTATTTGGTTACAGTGTTACATTTTGTTTTATAAAAGTTAATTCAATTTTGTCTTAATTCTATACGTTGTATTTCTTTGAGTGCACACATACAAATAAGCAATAATCACCCATTAATAATATGAGTTCTTGATTCTCCTTTACAAACTTACCCTGCTAAACCAGCAATTGAAATTCAATTTAAAATTTCTGTGCTTGTTTATGTAAGTGTTTGACTGGCTGTACCCCGAAGTACCGTTCTCAGTACATTTGTCCTTCTAATGTCCTGATCGTGATCAACAGTCTGCCTCTCTTTTCAAGGTGGTTCTTCCTCCTTCTCGTACTGTGGTCTACGGTGATCGTTCTTTTTCTGTCAATGGCCCCTCAATTTGGAATTCTCTCTCTCTCTTGACGTGCGTCTCTTCTCAATCTTTTACCCAATTCAAGTCTCGTCACAAAACGCATCTTTTTATCAGAGCTTTTATTTCTTGATGAGTTCTATGTTTGAATGTCGGAGCATGGCGCCTTTGAGCTCTTTTGGAAAGGGCGTCATTTATTTTGTACATTGCTGCTGGTGCGGTACTCCGACGACTATACACGTCAGCCAAATACTTATTCTCGTAAGAATGTATAATATAACTACACCAGTCTAAATTATACCTTATACTAGCCCATTTCTGTCAGTAATAGCCCTGCAATTCTGGTTTTGTCTTACTGTTGGCAGAATACTGGCATTTAAAATTTAACCATTTAAATAGAAAGCTAAATTCAATTTGTATAATTTTTAATAAATTGTGGTAAACAACAAAGGTCGAATGAAAATAACCCAAAATCACACAATTATACCTATAGCTATAGAATTTAACTGTATAGTTTTATGCACTGTTATTGGGGGATTTTATGCCTGTTTAATGGCATAATCCACATGGAGTCTATTAGGCCATATTACTACACAATCTTTTATTGCGATTGCAAAATCCGGAAATCGTCTTTCTTAATGTTTTTGCCCAGCATCTCACCCTATTACGATAACAAATACAATATCTTGGTGCTTATCATCATAATATTGTGTTGTGCGATTAGTAACATTAAAAATCCCAAGATAAGAACATGCATAATACCTAATATAAATCCTTCGCGATAGGCCTAATACAAAAACCCTATATATACTGAGCACTTCACATTCATTGCTGTATATCAGAAAAAAACAGTGTTGACAATTAAGTGGCTACAATTTTTAAAAAAAAATTGCAGTCACTCAACTTTATTACAATAGAATTGTCGAATAAGCAGTCATTTTCAGCAGTCATCACCGAAGGATCCAGTACCTTTGATTTAACAATAATATTGGCAAAATGGTGAGCAGCACTGGTGGAAGTTTGGGCACATCATTTACCTATTTCAGCACAACAACTGAAAGAAGTACGCTGCAAGAAGACTCACCAACATATTTTACCACTGAACAATGGCGATCATCGGCCTATTATACAAGAGGTTCTACGACTCATTACTCACCGACGAGCCCATCAGAATCGACTTATACGAACAGCATCTTAATCATCATAACATTGACGATTGTCTTGTCTTTGGGCTCCACTTTTGGGTTCATTTACTGCTGTAAGAATGAATTAAATGAAAATGATAACTTATTTATAATTTATAATCAAACTAAATTTCTTGCATAGTGATGAAGGCTGATAATAAGAAATTGAGGCTTGATCCACTTGAACCAACTCACCCACAAGGAACAAGCCCATCTACTTCAGTTACTGTCTGCGATGAGCTACCAGATTATGATGCTGTAATGACAGAACCAACTGCTGCTCCGCAAGTATCGCCACCTCAACTCATTATTCGATCATTGACACAGGAAGATGACAGTCCACCTCCAGGTTATGTGACTCCTGTTGTTATGTCTGACAGTAACAAAGGCATTCCGTTCACATTGCCTCCTCCACCAACTTACGAAGAGGCTATCAGCAGTCAACCTAATTCACGAGCGAATTCATTTGCAGAATTTCCTCATTTATCTTTGAATCCAGCATAAGTCCTCGATTTTTCACTTGTAAATTATATATTGCATCAGAAATAAACATTTATGTACGTATTGCATGTATATTCTTAATACTTAATCGATAATGCGGATAGTGTTATACGCAATTCTTTCATTATTGTGTTATGAAATTCATTTGTGGGGTTTGAGCTCTCAATAAATCATGATATTTATCTGTCAAAGGGACTTATCAAAGTGTTTTACAACAATTATCAATTTTTTTGCAATATTACCAGAGATAGAATAAATAATATGGGTTTTGAATGATGCCCTTATCTAAGCTTATAAAGCTGAAGCTATAAAACCATTATTCAAGCCGGAAACGGCTTAAGCTTAATCCAGGAAAAAATGAAAAAAACTTCCACTTAGTAAATATTGAAAAAAACCAAGAAAAAATAATTATCTCACTTTCACCGGAAGTCAGTGATGACAGCTACGAGTCGAAAGGCGCCAGCTTCGTCTGAAAGAGACCAAGCTCGAGATGGATAAGGAACTTGGCATTAGCTCTAATAATCACCGAATTCGTTCGACCTTTAATCAGCTTTATATCGTGTATTACTGTTAATAACGAGTTCTGGATAGACTGATATACAATTTTATTGTGCGTTTTGGTTATATTCTTTGTTTTTACTTCTCTGGACCATCATTGTTAACTGTATCGAAATAGGATCGATTAAAAACATCATAATTGGCTGAAACTAATTGATTAATAAAGCACATGTTTTTAACCGTAAAGTTTATTTTGCTTACATAAAAAATACTTAAAAGTTCAATTTAATGTTTAATTAAATCGAACAGTTCGTAAGAGTTCATACATGGGTTACGTTTGTAAGTTTGTTTTATTTTCTGACAATAACATCAGAAATTAATTTACGAATTGATACTAGCTTCTAGATAATACTCTAATCGACTGATCAGAGATATAGGCCTAATATTATTTTAACTATCGGTATTTAAACAGGAACCAGGTAGATATATTATTGATTCCTTTCACTTGTATATTGTAACGACAATAGTTACTTACATATACGCACAATTTATTTTTTGTGTGATGAACTGGAATTATAAAATGAACTTAAGAACTTTTATCACACTTTGTTTGACTGTTGTTGATATTATAAATTGGTTGACTGTATGGGCATCAAGATAAGATTACACAGTAGTTAATTCTTTTGTGTATAATTCAGAGTCTTAAATAGCTACATTATCAGTAGAGAATCATCACATCATGCAGCCTGATATAGTGAGCGATCGTTTCTTTATTGTTTAGTGTCGAGTTCGTCATCTTTTCTAAATCTTATTACATTACTATTAACAAAATGAACTCTGCTCTCCTCATTATTGTAATCGTAATTAGTACCGTTACTGTTTGCGTGTTTATAATCATTGCCTATTGTGGTGAGATAATAATACTGCAATATTTTCATTAAGATCTGAATTAACAAATTCTTAACTTTGTTCACATTATCAAAGCATTCACCAATCGTCGATCACAACAACGTGTCGAATTCGACTTTCCTGCATCGTCTTTTGATGTTACTTTGAGGGTTCCAGTCAACGGTAATTACACTCTATATTTTGGGTATATTATATTATAAGGTCTTTAAATAGATTTGGGGAAGCTATAAATTCGAATATTTTACGCTTCCAAACTTTTAAAAATCAAGCAGTCCAATGTATTTTAAGCATATTTTTAGATTAAGGTTACTCTTCTATTTTTAAACTACAATGCTCAATTACTTAATTATAAGTATAATCCTATTAATCCTCGTATAATAGACTTCAAAAATATATGTAGTATGTGGGTTATTCTTCATCATATTTATATTGTTTAGCCAATTAACATGCCATACTAATGCTCAATTAACGTTAATTATAATATAGATGACCAAAGACCCCCACCAACTTATTCAACAGTGATGGATAACTCAATAACCGATGTATTAGCATCTTCTCAATTACCGACTATTGTTGAACCGTCTACTGTTGATGATGATCAATCACTGGAAGTGCTTCCATCTTACGAAGAGGCAACCAGTCGGCCCAATTCACGGAGAAATTCTATTGATATTGACGTACCTTCTTATGAAGTAGCGACCAGTCAACAAAATTCACGAAGGAATTCTTTTAATCTTGAAGTACCATCAACCAGTCACCCTGATTCACGAAGGAGTTCTATTAATATTGATATAATAGCGAGTTTTTGACTCAATTTACATTATACCAATTCATCATTGTTATACTATGTTCTCAATTTGTACAGGTATAATATATTAACTATTTTTTTTATTGTAAAGCCATTAGATAAATTGTCAACCTGAATATGTTTAAAAACATATAGCAAGAAATAAAATAATAAAAAAATATTATCAATTAGGAATGTAGTGGTGTGAGTGTCTTGCACTACAAAAAAATATGTCCAAGGTTCGAATCTCCCCGATAATATCGGACAAGTGGTCTTAAGATAAAGATAAAGTGTGTACTAGAAGTACCCGAGGTCCTTACTAGACTGTAACAAGACTGAATTAAGACTGAAGACTTGGTTGAAAAAATAAGAGTGTTAATAAAAAAAAAGGGGGGGGGGGGGGGAAACAATTCAATGGAATTTACGAAAGAATATCTAGAAAAAAAAAACAAAGATGAATTGATGTATAGTTTACATTTATATATATATATATATATTATAAAGGCCTATCTGTGATTGCTCTTTTACTGAATTCGAGTTTGACAATTCAATATGTAAATTGTATAGAAATCAATAAAGGTCACATTAAATGTAATTATTTTAGTCATTAAAGTTATAGTTAAGATTCTTGGATACATTAAGCATTTTATTGTCACTTATTTTGGTGATGAACAGATTGTATAATACCTATTAAATTTCATGATCCAGGAGATCTATGAGTCTCCTACTGCATCATCTATTGCTTTGATGGTGAAATCGTCTTTCTTAGAGTAAAAAGGAATAAGAGTATCACTTGTTCATATCACATATCACCTTTGAATTCAAAGTGCATTGATAATATGTATATTCGTCATATTTAGCATGACCAAATGCAATACCTATTTTACTGCTTATCATGATAAGGAGGATGTGAATTATTTACATCTAAAATCCAAAGATAAGAATATGCTTGCCTTAATATACAGTCCTACATGTAACAATTACTTTACATTCAAGTTTTTGTAAGTGTAACAAACAGTGTTGACAATAAAGTGGTTACAGGATTATAAAAGAACTGTTTCCAGTTATTCAAATTTATTACAAGAAACACTATTAGAATACACTCAAAGAATACATATTTATATAGAAGTCATTATGGCGACAAGCGATGCCAGTACCTTGGATTCGACCACTGATGATTTCGGGGCATCAACCACCATTGGCGAGAGCACTGATGGAAGTACAGCCACAACCTTAACCTATTTTACCTCAACATCCACAACATATTCCACCACCGAAAGGTGGCGAACGACCACCACTACGAGGGGATCTATTACTTACCCTTCACCTACCAATCCAAGTACGACTACGACCAGCACCTTAATCATAATAGTGGCGATTGTCTTGTCGTTGGCCCTCATTTTTGGTATAATCTATTACGGTAAGTAACTAGAAGAATGAATAACTAAATGAATAGTATACGACTTATTGAATTGATAATAAAACTGTGATATATAAATTATTATAGTTTTTCAAAATCGAAGAGCAAAGCAGCAGCGAGCCAGAAATCTCAATAATGCGGTACTGATGGCTAATAATAATAACAATAATAATTTGAGGTTTGCACCGCCGATTTACCCACAAGGAATGCGTCCTGCATCTACTTCAGTAACTGTCAACGACCAGCTGCCAGATTATGATGCTGTGATGATGGAACCATCTGCTCCAGCACGAACATTACCACCCCAACTCATTATTCGGTCATTTACACAAGAAGATGACAGTCCACCTCCGAATTATGTAACTCCTGATGTTATTGCTGATAGTAATGCCATTCCGTTCATATTGCCTCTTCCACCAAGTTACGAAGAGGCCACCAGTCAACCTAATTCACGAAGGAATTCATTTTCAGAGACCACTCTTACCTTATAATCATATATTTCTATCATCCATATAAATTATATCCTGTATCAAGAATAAACATTTACGTACAAACGTGTATTCTTATGAAATCAATAAGTTAATTGTTAAGTGATTTGTCATTAGTATACTCCAATTTTGAGTTTTTTTTAATCAAATTAGCAAGGTTTACTATACATATAGCTAAGTAAATTTGTATATTTTTTATTTGTGTCTTTGCACATCGTGCTTGAGATAGCATTCATGAACAGGGTTTCGAATGGTCTTATATAGCAGGAATTGAAAGAGAAAGGTTCCCCAATTTTATGCACCACACATTGTCCACGTAGATGACATAAAAATGTAACGACATTTCGGCGGGAATTGACATTGTACTATGATTATTGAACAGTCTAATAAACGCAACATCTATCAGTATTTCTACAGATAATTTACCATCTCGAACGTTTGTAGCATACACAAGGTCGCACGAACTATTTTTTATTTGACTTTGTGAAAAACAGTATGCTACTCCGTCGGCCGAAATAATTAAACATTTAAACAGCTTATGAATGAATTTTATGGGGCCGACAGGTCCCAACTCCCCAACCTCCCAGTACAGTAAACAACCATCCCGACCGTGGATTCGTTTCATTCGTACACTGGTCAACGGGGCAGTTAAGGCAGTAAAATCTAAACGAAATCGTCACTAAAATAAAATCGGGCTTACCGCTTACCAGGAAGTTGGGGTGGTAATAGATAGATATATTGATGATGAAGAGTTTACGTTATTTACACAGTATTATGCAGTTCTAATTAACTAGATAATAAAGGAAAAGTCTTTGAGGGGGGGGGGGGCAGCGGTGCCCTCTCGACAGTGAAGTCATCCTGTGTTGCTCCATATCCTCGTTGAGGGACCGGGTCTCGATCCACTACCGCCTGATCCCTCCCGGCACCATCTACCCGCTACCGGGAAGGCGTCAATGGACGACTTTGCGTACGACTGGGCGGGCCAGGGGCGTGGCCTACTACCAGTTATGCCCTAATGACTCCGAAAATATTGAAATTAGGTATAGGCACATGAAATATGAAAAAGTCTTTGACTTTTTCTACATTTGATTGTAATAATGGTTTTTAAAATGTCAAAAGTCGTCTATTAAGGGGAAATGTTGCCCCAGTTCCCCTTCCCGCGACTCCGCACTTCCACAGCCTACGCATGTTAAAGTTGTTTGAAGACGGGGTCATAAGATGTTTTAGATGAAATGAACTAAATCGGGACCGTATAGTGATATGATGCGATTACTCATAGTAATAAAGAAATCGCTGTCCATAAAACCACGTCATAATTTGCTGCTTATCATGATAAGAAGGATGTGGATTGTTAACATTTAAAAATTCTAAGATAAGAATATGCTCGGCTATATATGCAGTCCTACATAGTTTTTTTCTTAACATTCAAGTTAGTGTAACAGTGACAAACAGTGTACACAAAAAGTGGTAATAGAGTTAAAAAGAACTGTTTAAAGTTACTCAACTTCATTACAAGAAACACTTTTGGAATTAACTCAAAGGATATTTATACCATACCAGTATCATGGGTTCCACTACTAGTTACGAGGCATCAACGACTATTGGTGAGATAACAAGCAGCAGTGATGGAAGTACAAGCACAACCTTTACCGTTCTCACCCCATCAACTGCAAAAGTTACAACTTCAACATATTTGATCACTCAACAAAGGCCAACGGGTTATTCTACCTGGGAACATACGACTTTTCCCTCACCGACGTACCCAGAGTCGACTCCGAACGTCACCATAAGCATAATAGTTCTCATTGTCTTTTCGTTGGGCGTCATTTTGATTATCTATTGTGGTAAGAAACTAAAAGAATGAATACTTAAATGAATATTATAACTTATTGCATTTACAATAAAACCATAATATATATATTAATTATAATAGTATTTACTCAAAATCGAAGAGCTAAGCTGCAGCGATCCAGGCGAAATCTCAATAATGCGGCGCTGATGGCTAATTATAATAGCACCCATTTAAGGTGTGCACCGCCAATTTATCCACATGGAATAACAAGTCCATTTACTTCAGTAACTGTCAACGATCAGTTACCGGATTATGATGCTGTGATAGTGGAACCAGCTTCTCCGCGAGAATTGCCACCCCAACTCATTATTCGATCCTTTGCACAAGAAGATGACAGCCCGCCTCCGAATTATGTAACTCCTGATGTTAATACTGATAGTCATGCTATGCCATTCACGTCGCCTCTTCCACCAACTTACGATGAGGCCATCAGTCAACCTAATTCACGATGGAATCCATTTACAAAGATCAGTATTACTTAAATATCATTGATTTCTATCACCCGTGTAAACTATATCTTGTATTATGAATAAACATTCAAGTTCAAATGATGTGGTGTAGTAGTTAGAGTGCTGACATATCATGACAAAATGCTTGTGTTCGGAGCTCATTATAAAGAGCTCTATTAAGCACTAGCTCTATTAAGCAAGATTTTCCGGTTTTAATGATTAAACATTAAATACCGGTAACTTTTTTTCGGATGCAATTATATGTGGAAGTCCTTATAAAAAGTTCTACTTGGCCCAGTGTTAAAAAACTAACAATAGGAAAATCGTGAAAATAAATAAACATATGGGTCCCATTTATTCAGTGAGTTACATATTATTTTTCGATTATAACTATAACCAAAACAACCTTAAAAATAGGTTTGCAAAATTTAGAAGGTTTTAAAATAAAAATAGACAGCCGTCCCAAAGAAAGCGATGTATATATATATATATATATCATGCATTTTAACTATCTATGATGATTCTTAATTTCCTGAATTCAATTAAAAATGAAACGTTTACTAAAAACGTTTACCCTGTTGATTTCTAAAAAAAATTAAATTATATATAGGCATTACAGTAAATATTAAATCAAAACTTTGAATAGTACAAGCGTTATACTATCACATGAAGTGTGGTGCACAGCTTCTATACCAAGTAAGTTTCATAATCCAGTAGGGGCTAGTGACTAGTCCCTACTGCATCATTTGTGCTGAGATGGTGCAATCGTCTTTTACATATTAGATTATAAATGACGTTATCTCTCCTTTGAATGCTAAGCGAATTGATAATATTTTAGTCATATTAGTAGTAGTGTGTTCGTAGTAAGATTTTATTTGATTACTATTAGTGACTAAGTAATATTAGTCATATTACATATGGCTAAATGCAATACCTATTTTGTTACTTATCATGATAATAAAATGCGATAATTTACATTTAAAATCTCAAGATCAGAATATACAATTGCACCTTTTATAGTCCTGCATAGTGGTTACTTAATTATTTTACATTTAAGTATGGGTAACAGTGACAAACAGTGTTGACAATCAAGTAGTTACAAAGTTTAAAAAATTGTCTAAACTTCAACCTATTACAAGAAAATAATAGGTGGCGAACGACCTATTCTACAAGGGTTACTACCATTTATAAACCAGCAACCTACCCAGAACCAACAACTCTGCTGTCCTAATATTGGTGATTTTGCTGCCTTTTGTCTGTATTATTGGTTTTATCTATTGCTGTATGAATGACTTTATCAAATAATTTAACTTAATGAAATTCATTTAAGTTATTAGAATACATTCTATCACCCGTAAAAATTTCTCTTTAAAAAAAATATACATTTATATTTAAATGTATATATGATCTTCCTTAATGAATAGTATAATTGTTTTAAATAGTTTAATTTTATCAATTTATTACAGTATCAATTGACATAAGTTTACATAGAATCCTCGTTTGTATTTTGTCATTTTTTTTTTTAGCTTATTGAAACAATTTACATGGCATGAGTATTTTTTAAAAGAAGGTTCCGGTACTTGCTTTTTACATTTGTTGGTATTATGTGGTCGACACTTAATATGAGCAGAGCATTGATTTGTTTTTAAAGAATGCCATGTGAGTCACTTTCACAGTTTTGAATGGCTTGTTCATAAGAAGGAAGAAAGAGGTCCAATACTAAATGATAGGGCGGAGGAGACTGTTGGATGACGACGAAAGATGATGAAGGATGCTGCTGGGCAACTTCGAGCAATGAATGAGTATCAAAAGTACCATAAGGTGGTGGTGATGAATCCAACGGCGAATACATGTTTTCTTCCTTATTTAAGTTCTTCCATTCATCTGATTTGAAAAAAAAGTATTTTACAGAGGTAATAAGATATTCTAAAAATAATAATTACTTTTCACAATGCACCAACATATAAAGAAAAGGGATACGGCCATTAAAGCCAAAATTAAAAAGTTGTCAGTTGGTAGAAGCATTTTAATCACTTAGTCTGCTGTTCAATACTTCAAAAACCAAGAATATAGCCTACCATCGAATAATTCAAATAAACTTAGTATGAAATCAACTATATATATGTGAAAGAGTGAGCACAAATCACGACCCAGCAGAGCGGATTTAATTTATTTGCATAACTAAAACTTTGTTTACACGAAAAAGACAAGTAGAAACTGGTCAAAACTGACTGATTCAAAAACAGATAAATTGAAAAACAGCAGATGTATAAACTCTTATCAACCGGATGGAACTGGATCAACTGAAGGCTACCGCGGTACTACTGGCGTCTTCTGCAACATTATATCATATCCTTGAAATGGCGAGATATACCACCGTCAATAATAATAACACATTCATGCATTAGCGACGTTTATCGGGGGAACCCTTTCGACGAGCCATATTATATCATTAACTTCACTAGAATGTTGCTGGTTTCTATAACATAAATTTTTAAAAATAATAATAATTGTAGAATTTTTAATCTTTAACTCTTTCTTGCAATAATTATATTATCACATCATTGGATTAATACTAATGTTTAATTTTTTTTAGATCTATGCGATAGAAAATGTCGTCGGCATCCGCATGCTCCCCGTCCGCATGCTCCAGCATGCGAAGTCGCGATTGTTGACAGTTTAAGCACTAGTATTCCAGATCAAACTGATGTTACATTACAGCTAATTTCTGCCAGACGACCTACATCAGGTGCAGGACGCAGTGCTCCAGCATTATACCACATGATGCAATAATGTATGGTCAACGATCTGGCCCTAATAGGTTAGCTTCTATTTTTGTATTTCTAATATCATCACGCTCAATTTCATTAGATATCGATAGACCACCACCAGGACCATCGAGTGATGAGGCTATTCCACCACCCTATTCTATATCACACTTAGTCTCCCTCCAACCTACGAAGAGGCCACTAATACATAAAATAATGTTTCATATTATTAGAACAATCATCTCTTTTGATTGATGTAATGTGATGAGAACGAATGAATGAATGTGTTTACACCAAATTTATTTAAGAAAAGTGGGCATTTTTTAACTTTTAATACCTATTAGTTATGTTTTGATTCTTTAATCTTCTTTCATATATACACATGTACAAGCATATGCTTATTAAGTGCTCGAGAACTAACAGAGTAACAGGTGTGGTGGAATAAATCTACTTTTTGTTATTCAAACAGCATAAAAGTGTTGATTGATTTTCAATTATCTGCTTCACAAATATCTACTAATGCTGACGCCCTCGATGGTTCGCCCCATCATTTACAGTGATGGATATCCCACCACCTTACAAATAGGCAGCCAAATGATAGCGGTAAAAACTGACTCTTTAATTAACGGGGAAACACATGATCGGAAAAAGAAACTACTTTTTGACCATCGAACTAGCGCATAATACCAAAGCAGATTCGAGTTTCGAAATGATCGATCCCTTTGTTCCAGATGACCTCTAAAACATCTATTTGAATCATCAATGAGAAGTCTTTAAAAGAGCTTTCGGATGAATTCAAACTCTCTTAGAGGGAATTTGTCGATCATCATTGTAGGAATAGCGATTTTAACATTTTAGCTGATTGCTAGATTTTGTGTCGGATTTTTTATTGGCTTATTTGGAGTCAGTTTAAACGGTTAACGGTATTTAAAACAGCCCTTTTATTCTGAAATTGTCGACGAAATCTATACTTAAGTTATTAAACGAATATATTAGGACATTAACTATTTTATAATATCGATAATGTTTACAGTATTTTATGAACACAATTAAAAGCTCTTAATAGGTGATAAAGGTGAACGTCATATATGAGAATCATTGGCATATGTTCGTCAAACATTGCTTATATAAATCAATATATTTATAGCAGCAGATATCAACTGCTATCATGGTATCAAAGTACACTTGCGATTGTTTTAAAGTAAATAACGCTGCTGGTGAGACTAATATATACCGATAAAATAGGCTGAAGTGTGTTGTCTTTTTCATTCGTCAGAATGCCTTTATAGCCGTAAATTGTAAATCAGTAACCCATTTAGAGCTACTCACTTTTTTCATTCCGGTGCAATATGGACCCCATTTTCATAGTTTTAATTGTAGTCTCCTGCATTTGTACGATCATAAGCTGCTATTGTAAAAGTAAGATATTTATTATTATCGCACGATATTATAGGCAACTTAAAATCTATTTGAAAATTATATTATTTTGCTAATCATTTTTGATCAGCGCAGTTGTCAAAAAATCGGAACAAATCCACAATACTCAACAGGGGCCGGTATTACCTCCATCTTTAACAGACGATCGACAACGAATTAGTGATATTAATTATAGGATTCCACAAGACAATTATATACATCCCAGTCAATCGACATCATCTCAAGGAGCAGCTATGAGGACAACTTATTCTAGCAATTCGACTGCTGATGCTAATCCATCCATAAATATTGATATTGGGTGGCTGCCGCCAACTTACTCAGCAGCGATGAATAACTCGGCACCAACTGCCCCACAGCTATCGACTAATATTATTTCTGAACCAGTAGAATCATCTGTTTTTACGCTTGATATTCCACCAACTTACGAAGAGGCAATCAGCCAATCCAATTCACGGAGGAGTTCTTTCGATGTCATAACAAATCATATATAAAATGTAAATTGCTTTTATTATGAATTTTTTTTTATCCTATTGTTAAGTATTATACATCATCACACAGAAGATTTTTTTAAAATATCTTTTTCTTGTTCATTTTGAGCCTTCGGGATGTTATGTAAAAACTGGGATTTCACAGGCATAACCCTTGATGTTGAAATCGCCATAATGATAAAGGAAGATTGCGTTGTCACCTTTTGAAGGATGACCTTGCAAAATTGTAAATATATACTTCATTAGCTTGGATGTACAGCAATAGAAATCAACGTATAATCATTGTAATTTCTACGATTTTAAGTGGCGGCTCGTTATAAATAATTGCTTTATAATTAGGCCCGAATAGTATTCATATTCAATAAAGTTCATATTTTTAGCATTACCATTAAACCAACCGTTCCACCATGAAGAACCTTGTTGATGACCATCGTACCGTTGTATTCCGCCATACTGCATTGATCTCCGCATCGAAAGCATTTCATTCCGACCTCTTTTATCGTTCCATAGACTTCTTGCTGTTTATGATATAAGTGATATTTTAAGAATCCGATTTAAATTGCGTAAGTATTTTTAAGAGCTATAAAGAAACCTGATTTAAGCCCTGGAACAAAGGTGGCCAGCATAGGCCGTCTGAGAAACACCCAATTGGCACAATCAAAAAGTATTATTTTTTACATACGACTAGTAAACTGTTTGGTAATGGGCAAAAACGTAATGAGGTACAACTTTTATTTTGCTATTTCGTATGAATTTTTCTTTTATCTAAGCTAACTATAACCAGCAACCGATATTCAAATATATTAGCCAACGTACTCGTCAACTAAATTTCATGTAGTAGAGAATGCACAGGCTTAAACACTGTGGACCAGTGCCCATTTCATCGATAAGATTTTTAAAAGCCATTCAAATATATAATTATTTGGTATTCTTGCTGGTATGTGTGATGTTGATTGCTGCTACATATGTTCCGCTATGTATTCAAAACAACTTCAAAACAATGTCAAATAGATAGACAACAAAGAATATTATTATACACCTATGAGGGGGGGGGGGTGGGGGGGGGGGTTGGCAGCACAAGCAGTTCTCTTCTTTTTGGATGATGAAAATGCTGGAAAAGTAAATGTATTGTTGAATTTTCTTTTCATTAAGTGAATACAAAACTGAAACTTTAGTAGATTTCTTCCTTAAAAAAGTGTTTTTTTGACGATCCATTGTATCAAAGGTATATGATATTCTTCGATACCGGTTAGATTTTTTGGGGGTTTGAAGAAATATTCGTCATTCTTTTCAGTTTTCAGAACACTGAAAACTGTATTTCAGTGTTCATCACACTAATTCTGTTCATTGGCGTAATATTACATATAGTAAGTAAATAGTTCAATAATTCTTTGTTTCAATCAAAATCGAAAGTAACATATTTCCATATTATTAAAAAATAAGCTGACTGAATACTTGATGCAAGAAGATCCGTCACGGGTTCATACGGACGACTCCATCAAAATCAACAAGTTAATCACCAGCAGCAGCACAGTATTGGGGACTACAGAAGTATGGGATTTCTCAAGCACAGAGGGCAGCAGCACGGCAATAAAACCTGGTTCTTTGATTGGCGTTTACATTACCGCAGCGCTTGTATTCGCCATTTTTATCTTGTCATTAATTTGTAATAATATTTTAAACAAAATTAATATAGTAAAAAAATATATTTTAATGAATGATTTCTTTTTTATTTATTTATTATTAGGTCATCTCGCTCAGATTCGGAAATGTGGCGAGGACTATACTAGGACTGCTTTTATTGGTCTTGGGATTATCGCTTGGTCAATTCTTGTGTGGTTATTTGCTATTCCTGCTCTTCTTTGTTGTAATAATATTTAAAATTGCATGCTGTTTCATGAAATACTAATGTTTTATTTATTTATTTTTAGATTTATGTCATAGAAAATGTCGTCGGCATCCGCATGCTCCCCGTCCGCATGCTGCAATGTATGGTGCAATATATGGTCAACCATCCGGCCCTAGTTTAGCTTCTGTTTGTGTTCTGAATTTCCCTCTACCAATAACTTACGAAGAGGCCACTATTAGTGGAAGACCATCAAGCTCAATTTCATTAGATATCCCATCTATCGATAGACTGTAATTTTCTACATATAGCTAGCTATTCTAATGCCCTGGATGGCTTAAATAAAAAGAGTTACATGGAGACGTACAGTACTTTCACTGCGTTTGTTTTCGTAAGCCGTGAGGGTCTTTCAACATTCAATCAAAGAAACAAACAAAATGTATAATTTCTTGTTTTGAATTCAAGTTGGATTGAGTCGTTTATATAGTAAATGTTTCTTTTAGAAATAAAAAATTAAGAAAATTAGTGTCTATGAATATGTTAAGAAAGATAACAATTCACTGTTAATGATTTAAGACTCTTTTTTAGGCTAAGAGATATAAAGGTCTTTCATATTATAGTATTCATATTCAAAATTCCATTTCACCGATACGATTTTTAATAGCCATTCAAATATAAAAATATTTGGTATTCTTGCTTGTGATGTTGATTGCTCATCTTGACATATGTTCCGCTATTTATGTATTCAAAACAATACCAATAAATAGACAATATAGAATATTACTATACAGCACCCATGAGGGGGGGGGGGCCAGAACAAGCAGTTCTCTTCTTTTTGGATCATGAAAATGCTTGAAAAGTAAAATGTATTGTTGAATATTCTTTTCATTGGGTGAATACAAACTTGAAACTTTAGTAGATTTCTTCCTTAAAGAAGTGTTTTTTGACGATCCATTGTATCAAAAGAATAATATTCTTCAATACACCAGACCGGTTATATTTTTGGTTTGAAGAAATATTCGTCATTCTTTTCAGTTTTCAGAACATATACAAATAAATATGGCAAGCGGTCTAACACCACTTTTTTTTGCCACAACACTTAACATTTCTTTTAATATAATCCCTGCAATTCTAATTGCCATTTCCAATTAACTTAACATTAAACGCGGTTTTCTAAATGAAATGTCGACATTTATGGCAGCCTGTTAAACACTGTTTGTGGTTTTAAAATTAAAATAAGTATGTTACGGGGATTTCTAAACAAAATTCGGTCATTGTTATCGATTGGAATGATGAAAGCAATAAATTATTGGCGTAGAAGAGCCAATGGAAATTGTATTATACCTTTTGGTTTTCGTTTAAACAGAGTACATCAGCCCCAACAGTGTTTGGAATGCCCAACATAGTTTAGATGGCCCAACATCATTTGGATGGTCCAACACTTTTTTGATAGCCCAACACTGTTTGAATGGCCCAAAAATGTTTGGATGGCTCAAAATTAATTGGAAGGCCCAACAATGTTTGGATTGCCCAACATTTTTAAGGCACCAAAGGTGTATAAGGCTGTTAAGGCATGTTTTTGGCAAATCAAATAAAAATGTTGGGCCGAAAGTCTTTGGGAAAAATAATTCAGTTTAGAACGAACAAAAAGAAATGATACCATTGTATTTGCTTATTTAGCCACCTTAGGCAATTGCCTTTGATTTAAAGAGTTTATCATTATTCCAATTGATAAAAATGTTGGTTTTTTATTTAGATATTCAAGTTTATAGTTAGGCTTTAATAAAACCGATTAATATTGCCGAGATTATATTAAAATCATTGTTAAGTGTTGGGACGAAAAAGTGGTGTTAGACCGCTTGCCATAAATAAAAGGTCTGTTTTCCTTTAGAAGTACGCGGATCTTCTTTATTCATCTTATAGTATCTGTACTTACCTAAATTTATTTCAATAAAAAAAAGGTTAAAATATTGAAGAAAAATCCGTGTCTAAACAAAATGCTAAAATATTTTATTGTGAAAGTGGTTGAAAAGATATATTTTCATTGAATTGTATATTATGTTTTCTCTGATGAATACTTCCTCGAAGAATGTACACACACAAATTTGGACGGGAAAAATGAGTATAAAAGAAGGGTATTCGACCAAGGAAAACTTAACCAGTTTCTTCTACGCATTCTCTCCGAATAACTCGCGCAGTATCAACAGTATTCGATCGCCATAATGCTGAGCAACAAATTTTTGGTAACTAAAAATATCAGTTATTTGACTCCTACTGAAGTTGATGGTGAGATTTTTGTCTCTACATTTTATAATGTAATTAAAAGATTTTCGCCGGCTTGGTCCTTATGGCCGTAGTTCTACTTGATGCTGCCGCTTCCCCAACCAACGAACAATAAGCTGAAAACTCGAGCGAAGCTGAGCTAAGTGCTGCCGAAAGAAAGAGGTCGCCCATTGGTGGTAAGTATATATAACAAATAATCGCAGCCACTACCAATAACCGATTTTTTTTTTTTGCAAAAATACTTTTCTTCCTTATTATTAATTTTATTATTCATAAATAATTATGAAGCTAATTATTAAGCTTGTTATGACAAAAAGTGATGATTGTAACAAACTTTACGTTGTTTACTTTCCCACAGGGCCTTGCCAAGTCAACTACGATTGTTATTCGTTGTTCTGCAGCAGTGACAAGACATGTGTACATGGTAATTACCCTATGACGGATTAGGCCGATAATAACGCAATCCCACAGTTAAAAAGTATCGAATCGAAGCGCACCAAGGCATCTATATAGATTCAGAACTAATCCAAATTCCTACTGGCTATAATTACACTTTCAACATATTTTATCCTTTTTTCCACTGGGAATATTTATGATTATAGCAATTATTTCATTTAGCAGTTATTCATATATGTTCAATCATAAAAGAATACCTTGTCAATTTGCTATTTGATGTTGACACATTCTTTGGAGTATAGCTTACAATTATGCCTCTACCCTTTTTATTTAATTCCCCTTGAAATAAATGAATAATACGTATTTAAGGCATTTCAACGTCTTCATTAATTTATACGGCAAATGCTGCAAATGTATAATGATCTTAAAATTGCTCATTACATCAACTGCAACTCACGCAAATCACTCAATCACTGATAATTAGTTATAATTGTATTTATAGTAGTCGTTAAAGTTATAATAGTTATAATTTAGTTAGATTCTTGAACATTGTGAGCGCTAAATTTCCACTTATATAATTGCGGTGGACAGATAGTATACCTAACTAAATCTTATAATTCAGGAAATCAATGAGTCCCTATACTGCACCATCTGTTACTGTGATGGTGAAATCTTATTTCTCATAGTCTAAAGGAATTAGAGTTGTTCATGCGTCTCACCTTTGAATATTCAGCACATTGATAATACGTATTCGTCATATGTATAACATGACTGAATGCAATACCAATTTTTACTGCTTATTATCACGATAAGGAGGATATGGATTATTTACATTTAAAATCCCAAGATAAGAATATATAAACTTACCTTATACAGTCCTATACATGTAGTGATTATTTTACATTCAAATATGTGTAAGTGTGACAAACAGTGCTGACAATAAAGTGGTTAAAACAAGTTTTAAGAACTGTCTCAACTTAAGCCTATTATAAGAAACTCTATTTGAATAGAATCATTGAATAGATTTATATAGCAATCAGCATGGCGACAGATGATGTCAGCACCATGGATTTCACCACTGATTACGGGGCATCAACTACTATCGAGAGCAGCACTGATGGAAGTACAGACACAAGTTTTACCTATTTCACCCCATCAACTACAAGAAGTACATCACAAGCATATTTCACTTCGACTGAACAGTGGTGGACGACCTATTCTACGAGGGTTACTACCATTTATAACCCACCGACCTACCCAGCACCGACTACTAACAACTCTGTTGTCCTAATATTGGTGATTGTGCTGGCTTTAAGCTGCATAATTTTTTTCATCTATTGCTGTAAGAATGCGAATTTATTAAATAATATAACTTCTTGCAATTCATTAAAAGTTATTTTTAAATGCGGTTGCAGTCGTTCAAAATCACAGAGATAAGCAGCGAACCAGAAATCTCAATAATGCAGTGCTGACGGCAAATAATGATAATAACAATTTGAGGCTTGCACCAACTCACCCATCTACTTCAGTTACTGTCAACGACCAGCTGCCAGATTATGATGCTGTGATGATGGAACCAACTGCTCAACAAACATTACCAGCACGACCTCAACTCATTATTCCATCATTTACACAAGAAGATGACAGTCCACCTCCAAATTATGTAACTCCTGATGTCAATGCCTTACCATTCACGCTGCCTCTTCCACCAACTTACGAAGAGGCCACCAGTCAACCCAATTCACGAAGGAATTCATTTACAGAGATCCCTCTTACTTAATAATAATCATTCATTTCTATCACCCATATAAATTATATATCTTGTATCAGGAATTAAAATTTATATACAAACATGTATTCTTATTCAAAGAATAATTTCATTGTTGATTGATATTTATTTAATTGACTTTTGATGAGCTATCAATACACCATGTTATTCTATATACTGCTGACTGAACTGGTGAATTATAGGATGGTGGTCTTATTCAATGCAACATAAATTGGAACTATGGAATTACTGCCATCAATGGGGTTTCCCAATTTTTTACGCACATGGACGACACCAAATAGTCACGCTGTTTAGGCGTGATTTGACCTTGAACTTTGATTATAGTTGAACAGTAAACAAGGACAACATCTGAGTATCTCTGAAGATAATTTATTCGACACATCACATTGAATCACTTTGGTTTTGCCATCTTTTTAGCTTTTTGAAACATTTTATATGGCATGAGCATTATTGAGATACTTAAAATGAGTAGAGCGAGGATGAATTTTCAAACAATGATTTGTGATGAATCACTTCCACAGTTTTGAATGGCTTGTTCATAAGAAGGAAGAAAGAGGTCCAATACTAAATGATAGGGCGGAGGAGACTGTTGGAAGACGACGAAAGATGATGAAGGATGCTGCTGGGCAACCTCGAGTATTGAATGAGCATCAAAAGTTCCATAAATTGGTGGTAGTGAATCTAAAGGCGAATACTCATTTTCTTCTTTATTTAGATTCTTCTTTGAACAACATTCATCTGATTTGTAACACAAAAGTATTTTACTTAATAAGGCAATAAGGTTTAAAAAAAGAAGTAGTAATAATTACTTTTCCCAATCCAGAAACATATAACGAAAAGGGCTAAGACCATTATTGCGAAAATGATGAAGTTGTCCGTTGGTAGACTCATTTCAATCACTCGAGAACGCAATGGATTGACTCGGAAACTAAAAGTATAATACCCCATAAAAATCAAAATTATACATCTTGTTAGCTTAAATTAAGGTTTATATTGATTAAGAATGCTGCACTTACCAGCACAGTGAATGAAACGTGAATAGTACACCATGTTTAGCTATGATGAGAATATAATACTAGCTATAGTCTGTCGTTATAACAATCCAAATAATAAATTTATACTGAAAGCAAGCACGAATGACAACCCACCGACTGTACGACTTTGATTTAGTTGCATATGATTGTATACGCAAGAAAAGACAAGTAGAAACCGGTCAAAACTGACTGATTCAAAAACAGATTAAAATTTAGAGACGCGCTCCCGCTGGCATCCCAGCAGATGTAAACTCTTATCAACCGGATAAAACTGGATCAACTGAAGGCTGTCGGTAAAACATACTGTTGGTGTATTCTACAAAAATATTATATCCTTGAAACGGTGGGATATACCACTGTCAATAACACATTTGTGCATTTATTACGACGTTGTAAAGCTTAATTAATGGGGAAACCCTTTGACGAGCCATATTATTTACTGGAATTTTGCTTACATAAATAAAATAAAGTAATTATACAGAAATCTTTCTTGCAATAATCTTAATATTATGTCATCATAGACCTATAACATATTACATGTAATATAATAATAGCCAAATTAATCGAAACGAATCGAGGGCAACCTTTAATTTTGCATATTTTCTTTATGACCTAGAAAATATTTTCACGAATGTCATCAATTATATAGTTTCTTGGATCTTCCCTGTTTTTTTTTTTCACTTGAAATTAAATAGGAAGAATAATGATGAAAGGAAGCCATTTTTGATTATTGAAAGTAATAATTATAATTACTTGCAATGATAGTCGACGTTTCCGGATCTTTAGATGATCGAGGAGCTCCGAACAACCATTGATGACTTATTTTTACCATCGAACCCACGGAGATTGATGTCAACTTCAGTTTTATGATTATTTTAAAAACTAGATTTATATAGAACGATCTGGGCGGCTAGTTCGGCATTTCTTCCCGGAAGCAGCCGATATATCCTCTGTTCCGATGATCGGAAAAAGCAAATTCTTGACCATCGAACTAGCGCATACAACAGCAGATTCTATAGTACATCGAAATGATCGATCACTTTGGGCAGATGACCTCTAAAACATCGAATTTCTATTTGAATCGTCAATGAGAAGTCTTTAAAAGAGCTTTTGAATGAATTCAAACTTCTTTATATAGGGAATTTATCGAACATCATTGTAGGAATAGCGATAGAGGTGGTGAGTTTTTAAACGTCTTTTAGAATTAGAACTTTTTAGCTGATAGTTAAAATTTGAGCCGGTTTATATTGAGTTAGTTTAATATCAGTTTAACATCTGATAGATTCAGGCAAATTCTAACTACAATAATAAGTTCATTTATTGATTTGAATATAATTGAATCGGTATTGTAAATGCACATATCAGCACTTATTTAAAGCAGATATTTAAAACAGGCTTTTTATCCTGAAATCACCACAAAAGTTATACTAAATTAATAAATTAAGATATTAACTCTTGTGTAATATCGATAACTTATATAGTATTTTATGAATATCGTCATCAATTTCAGATTGGTTGAACCATTAAAGGTGTAATATATATCATACATGGCCCTAACATAATTAAAAATCAATCTATGGTGTAAGCTAGGTAGTAAATTTAAAAAAAAAAAAATCCAAAATTCTAAAAATTCACTATAAATTAAAAACCAGTTCAGTTTAATAAAAAAAACAAACAAGATAAATCAACTACAATATTATGTTAATGCACGCGAATAAATAATCGTCAATAACCAAAAAACAGTAAACGACATATATATAAAATGATTTCGATCATTAGCACTGCTATTATTCAATGCTGCTACTCTGGCCATTTCTACAGGTGTGCACCAAGATTTGAGGAACACTTTCATCATCTCTTCGTAAGCAGTTTGACCATCTTTCGGGCACTCCTTAAAATTCCTGGAACTCTGAATGCACTGGGCTTGACCAGTCAACTCCCTAAATTAATACAATAAAAATATATATTGTATAGTTAAAAGGGTGTGTCCCGAATATGAACGATGCGGGCAGCGCACGCGCTAACACTAAGTTTTATAGCTAAAGCCATGTGCAGCAGCATCTTCTTTTTTTGTAGGCGTATGTATGACGTCATAGCACCATTTCGGTATAATACCGAATCAGCTGATGACTTTTGCGCGGGCTGCAGCTGAGCTAAAAGTATAAATTTAGATATATGTTGCGTTTGACCTACATGCAAACTTCTGTTCCACTCTGCAGACGAATGATGCGTTGCCTATTTACCATAAAAATGTGTTACAACATTCACTTTTTTAATTGTGATTTATGATGTAATTGTACCAGATGTTGAGGGGAATGTGTGGTTGGAAACATTGGCCATCGTTTATGGCCACTTTTTGACGAGCTTTCTCGATGCAATCGAAGGCATTCAAGAGCGCTATTCTTGCACAATGTGATGTAAAAAGTTTATATCAATGACTCATTTATTTAGAAAAGATACCGACTTACAGCGGAAGCGGTGCCGTAAATCAGTGCAGACCCAATCGATTGCGGTGCGCAGTGAAGTCACCAGATGACGGTACGGGAAAAATTCGTGATAGTATCTACAAGTCGGCTGGATTTCTTCTAAACATTCGACGACTTCGACCATCCGACTGTATTTTAATTCAATTAAATTTGGATTTTAATTAAGATTTATTATTTAATTTTATAATACTGGCATTGATCTTCGAGTTCGGGGCCATCTAATGCGGATAGACCTGTCAGGTTCTGTCTATTTGTGCTGTTAAATGAATTCAAATTAACTCATTCATTTTGAAAATCGATTTTAATAATACTTTTGTTTTTTGGGGAAAACGATGGCCTCAATGGCAGAGAAATCACGTTCCAAGTAGGTATGCAAACAATCGGCAACTTTATTAACAAATTAATTAGCTTCGCGATAAATTAAATTAACCATTTTTAAATTGGTATTACCAGCACTGGAGCCGTTGCCACATCCTTGGCATTCTCTCACCATAGAAACCACTAAAATAAAAGAAACCAGAATGTCAACTTGAGATAGCTAGAAATGGAAAAAAAGAGCCGTTATCTTTTAAAAATTGAGGTCGCGACTCTTTTTTAAAAAGTAACACTTTTCCTTCTGGTTTTATGTAATAATAATATTTACCAGTGATGCTAATAACCAGCAATGAACTTGACATCGTACACATATTTCTCACATAGCGAAAACAATAATTATATGAGACTTTTTTTTGTTTTAAAAATAAAACTTTAAGGCTATTGCTACACTGCCAGCGACCGGGAGTCACGTCCGTTCACGGCCGCGGAACTTGCTCTTGTGAAGGCGTTTTATAGCGCAACATGCAGCTAGCGCCAACTGCTGTGTTTAGGGATGAGTAAAAGTGTGTTTAGGGAATGTTCAAAATGAGTTTTGGTATTTTCAAAAAGTGTGTTTAGGGATCTTCAAAAAGTGTGTTTAGGGATCTTCAAAAAGTGTGTTTAGGGATTGATTAAAAAGTGTGTTTAGGGAATGATCAAAATGAGTTAAGGCATTCTCAAAAGTGTGTTTAGGGAATGTTCAAGCTAAAATCTTGATATTTTTAAAAGGTGTGTTTAGGGATTTTTTAAAGTGTGTTTAGGGAATGCTCAAAATGAGTTAAGGCATTTTCAAAAAGTGTGTTTAGGGATTTCAAAAAATTTGTAAGAAAATATTCAAATTTTTTGGGGGGACTTTCAAAAATTTGATTAGGGACGGATGAAAAAGTGTTAGAAAAACAAAAACATTTTCGCTATATTTATTATTATATGATGATCTTTATTTCTTCATTCAGATATCACACTCACACGGTCACTCACGCACCCTCTATTACAAAAGCAGACGAATTTTTATCGAAAGAAAAAAAAAAGGTGCAGAGAGGGTGGGTGATTTTTCATAATAATTCGAAGGTATACCAATTTTATCTTTATCCATTCAATCATTATTCACATAAAAAAAAGAGAATGAGATGAAATATTTTTTTTATGTTATAAACCATTATAACAGAAATAGAGAAAAAAATGTGTTAAGGAGAGGGGCGTGATAGTGATTGAATAATCGATGATCTAATTATTGATTTTTAATAACTACTAAATTTCATGACAAAATTTTAATTATTACTTTTTTTAATTCCCCCTAAGAATTTTAATTTGGAATGCTACAATTTTTTTTTTTTCAAAGAAAAATTTTCTATAGGGAGGATATTATAGATATTTATATAAATCAGCTGATTCTCTGGGTGACGTAACAATTTCTCAATCTTGTTCGTTATCAGCTACAGCGACCGGATTAACAACAACATTATCCTCTTCTTCTTGAATAACAGCAGAAGGCTCAGATACAGGATGCTGCGGTAATTCTTCGTTGCCGGGAGGTGTGACCACTTTCTCAAACGCTTGGACCTGGTCAGTGTCTCCGTTGCTAGTCGGTGTCGTTACAGGGGCTGGAGCCATTTGAAGAGATTTGCGTATCCGATCTCCCTTCCGCCATAAAGTTATCTCCTAGAAAAGAAATTTTAAAAATCAAGATTTTTTTTTCACCGGTCTTGGCCGAATTTCTAGGCCCGGTACGACAATCTTAATGCCGATAATATCGGCCAAGACCGGTGAAATAAAAAAGTCAATTTTTTTTTTACCGGGCTTGGCCGAATTAATACGCCCGGTACGACAATCTTAATGCCGATAATATCGGCCAAGACCGGTGAAATAAAAAAGTCAATTTTTTTTTTTACCGGGCTTGGCCGAATTACTACGCCCGGTAAGATGATCCAATTGCCGCTAATATCGGCCAAGACCGGTGAATAAAAAAAATGTCAGAAAATTACCTGCTGCTTGAAATAGCGCCTCTCCTCTTCGTCGACCAAGACGAGATTCAGATAATAGCGGACAGAAAATTTCTTATTAATGTCTCTCATGGTTGGGGTGAGGTCGTAGCCGGCCAGAAACACTCGGATGGGTATGCTCTCCCCTCTAACCGGCGATCCGTCCATAATTTCGTACTTGGCGATCGTCTCGTTCTCGTTGAATACATTTGGGCCGGACCCGGTTGTCTCCCTCCTAATTATGGCGATTTCCATGTGACGTATCTTGATCCTCACCAGTAAGAAATAGATCTTGCCCACTATCACATCTTTCAGGTGATATCTGAAAAATAAAAAATTAAGAAAATTAATTTATATTTTTTGACCGGTCTTGGCTGATCCACTACGCCCGGCAAGATCATCGAAATGCCGATGAAATCGGCCGAGACCGGTGAATTTTTTTCTTCACCGGTGGTGGCCGATTTTCTACGCCCAGTAAGACCATCGAAATGCCGATGAAATCGGCCGAGACCGGTGAATTTTAAAATCATTAATTATACTTGGATTTGTTGTATTCAAACTCGATATGAAGTGAATCCTCAATGCCGACTTCCATCTTGATGCTGCTGTTCATTTCCGGATAGGAGCTGAGCGTGTGAACAGCCAGATCCAACTCTTTGACTAAATCTGTTAACCGCCTCACCACAGTCACTCGCAGAAAGTACCTTTAATTTCATTCAAAATTAATTTTTTAAATAAAAAAATTGAAATATAAATTAAATTTACCTCAGCTTGACGTTTGTGCCTGTATAAACTTCGTACGGCTTCTCCACCTGACTGAACTCAAAGTCGTAACTCGTGTTGTGGTGCAGCTCACCTGGACGTGCCAGCTCCTTGACGAGCGACGTGAATTCGTGGTGATTCCCCCGGTCATAGTACAGCTCAATGAGACCCAGGAACTCAATTTTGATACCTTGATGCTCCAATTTGTACCCAGGCCTCTTCAGAGTTATGTTCACCTATAATTTAAATGTTTAGTTAAGACTGAAATTCAGTATGGAGTTGGTAAGAAAAGGTACCTTCCCCGAGAGGGTTTCCCCGTCAAAGAAGAGGAAGAGCCTCTCCTTCTTGCCATCTTCAGTCTTGACCTCTGTCGTGCGCCTAGTGGCAGCTCCATCCAGAATAATGTCAATCTCGGCACTTTGACCGAAACCAAAGAAGCTCTGTTTGAGTAATAAAATATTTAATTAATAAAAAATATGGTCACCACCTCCCCATATATAGAGATTTGTGTAAACAAACCAGAATTGCAACATAAAACATTAAATTGAATTCAAAATTTACCATTTCAGTTTACAGAGGAATCCGATCCCAAAGATTAATTTGATTAAAAATTGTTAATAAAAACAGGCGTTTTTCTTTATTTTATTTTCAACAACACCCAGAAAAAGATTTTTTTTTTGACGTCTCTACAGCCGCAGCAGTGGTCTGTCTAAACACAAAATGACCGGCGCAGCGTTGCCAGTTTTACACAACTTTTTTTATTTTATTTTTCTCAACATTTAAAATTCACACACAGAGAAGAAGAAAAAGCACCTATTTTTTGAGAGTTCTAAATTAATTAATTAATAAAGCACACTTTTTTTTTTAGCTGGTCTCAATTTTAATTTATATATAAAGTGTTATGTCTTCTACACACATTTTTAATAAAGGCCCTGGACTTTTTTTTAAATGTACAAAAATTAATTATTATATTAATTTTCAAGACTGTTTGCAATTTGATAACTTTCTAATTCTAAATGTGCCCCTCCATCTTCCTCTGTGTCTTCCTCTATCTGCAGCTGATGGCTGTGCAACTGTGCCCGAAGCAGTTCCGGGACTGGCCGGGGCACTCCTGCTGCCCTGCTGCATGTGCTGCTGCAGCTCCATTTGCAATCGTTGAGCTGAAATATTCAATAAAATCAGTTAAAAGTTTATTATGAAGGTTTTAATTGAGTTACCGTGTAAATCATGTTCTGTAAAGTAGTGAGAATCGCTGCAGTCATCTTCATCATCACCAACTCCGTGGTGGGCTTCAAGGTACTTGAGGACTGTCATGTCCCGATTCTCATCACCCCTCAGCGGTGGGATGCGAACTGGGGGCTCAATCTTCGGGTGATACTTCACGAACCAACTTTTAAAGAGAAAGAAATCATCAAGATATTGAATTAAATGTTAATTTAGGCATGTTAATACCCATGATGTTGGACATTTGGCAAGGAAAATCTGAGATATGGATCTTTCTGCAACATCCCCTTGAGGAGATCACCGAGAAGTTCGTCTACTTCGTCTGGAACGACGAAATTCCCTTCTCCAATTTTTTCGAAAAGTTTGAAAATGTTGTCACCTTCGAAAGGATACTTTCCGGTCGTCAAATTGAACCTAATTAAATATTATAATTTTGAATTAATTTATTAAAAAATGAATAATTAAAAATTACAGAGTGACTCCACTGCTCCAGACGTCGACTTTGAAACCGGGGAAAGATTCTAAACCGTTGGCTATTTCGGGTGGCTGAAAAGCCGGAGATCCCTGACTCGTTTGGCACATGTCATCTTCAGCAAACATATCTAAAGCCTTTTAATATAAACAATTGTGATGAATTAATGCATATTATTGGTATAATATTATTTAATATTTGTAAAAAGTGAATAATATTAATGTAATATCAGCAATTAATGAGTAATATTGATGTAACAATATGTTAATATAATATTTCTAAATTACAAGTTATATTGGTTAAAAAGTGAATAATATCAATGTAATATCAACAATTATTGAGTAATTTTGATGTAACAATACGTTAATACTGATAATATTGATATAATATCAAGATAATATTAGTAAAAAGTGAATAATATTAATATAATATCAGTAATTATTGAGTAATATTGATGTAATATTACCACAAAGCTAATAATATTGGTATAATATCACTAATTAATGAGTAATATTGATGTAATTTCGGTAAATAGAGAATAATTTTAATAGAATATCGTTAATTAATGAGTAATCTGATGTAATTTTAGTAAATAGTGAATAATATTTACATAATAGTAGTAATTATTGTATAATATTGATATAATATATAGCTATAATACTGATAATATTGAAATAATTTGCATTTAAAGCTGATAATATCAACATAATATGCATAAAATAGTGATAATATTCATATATTATTACTAAAATGTTAATAATATAGCATAATTATACCTCTGCTACACCGAGGTCGGAGATTTTTAGGGTGCCATCCGTCGTGAGCAGAAGATTACTCGGTTTTATGTCTTTGTGAATAATGCCCTGACTGTGCAAGTACTCTAGTCCCTCAATCAGCTGGCAAAAGTACCTAAATTATCATAATATAAATTAGTATTCAATTCTGTTGAGTTTTCTTCAAAAGTTAGTTTCACCCGTGGGCCTGCCAGATGGGGAACTTCTTCTGCGGTGAGCTGTCGAGGAGCTCCTGGAGGCCGGACACGCAGTACTCGAGGATGAGGTACATCTTCTGCTTTTCCGCATTGTGCATGACTTCAAACAGTGTTATGACATTCTTGTGATGCAGCTGCTGGAGGAGCTTGATCTCCCGCTCCACATTCTGCTCCCCGTTGGGGATCCTCCTCAGCTTCCTCTTCTTCAGGATCTTCACCGCGCGCCTGCAGAGGGTCTCCGTGTCGAGGACCTCCTTCACCTTCCCGTAGCTGCCCTCCCCGAGCAGCTCGCCCATCACATACTTCCCGATGAACTTGCACTGCTTCTTCTTGGACTGGTAGATGATCTGCTCTGAACTTATCCTGTGGATGAACGGCATTAGACCGTCATCCTCTAGGCCGAAGGGATCCCCATCCATCTTGTTCAAAATTTCACAAGGAAAAACTTGACATTTTCTACTGTTTTCTTTTAAATAATGACGTTTAAGTCGTTGACATAATTGCTGGTCGCTTAAAGGAGGTTGCAACTCAATCGATTTTAGTTGATGATCATTCAAACTTTTAGAGGAAAAGATTGGTCACGCTGTATTTTGGTAATTTTTTTGCAACAGTCGGTAACAAAAACCTTTTTATTATGCAAAGAAATGTATTGTAAAATAAACGGAAAAACTGCTCTCGCCCTTTTTTTTCGTATGCCAAAGTTGAGCGACGTTGCCAGCTTTAAAATTGCGAAAATATGGAACGGGTTTAAATGTCGTCCGGTAGATGTCTATATTCTACACTTTTACGTAAAAAAAAAATGAAACTTAATATAAAATTAAATAAACTGTTTTTAGAAATGATTGATTACTAGTTGATTAGAATTAATAGAGTATTTTTTATAGTAATTTGAGAAATTTAGTTGGTTGCTGAACCTTATGCACAAGAAAATGGGCTGTCGTCTGCTAAAATTTTGATTGATTTTTGAATAAAATAAATAGAAAACAGGTTTAAAATCATTTTTTACTAATTAATTAGAGATAACCAAGAATATTATTATAATCTAAAAAATTGAGTTGGTTGCTGAACCATATTAACAGGAAAATGGGCTGTCGTCTGCTAATCATTTCCGTTTTTATTGATTTTTTCAATGAAATAAGTAGAAAAAGGTAGATATATGTTTTAAAATGATTGATTACTAATTAATTAAAGAAACTAGCATTTTAAAACGTAATTAAAGAAATTGAGTTGGTTGCTGAACCTTATTTCAAGGAAATTGGGCTGTCGTCTGCTAATAAATTCCGTTTTTATTGATTTTTTCTAAAAAATAAGTAGAAAACAGGTTGATTTATGTATCAAAAGAGATAACGGTGTATTTCATACACTCATCAAATGAGAGGAAGGAAAAAAGAGAGACATAATCAATTTCAATTTAATTGAATTTTCGAATTCGATAATGGCCAACTGTATTTTAGCAATGACAAAAAAGAATCATCCAAATAAAAAAAATTACTCATAATATAGGAAAGAATTTTTATATGCATTAAAAAAGTTTTTGTCACGGGGCACAGCCCGCCAATCAGCATTTTAAAAAAATCATACATAACAATATTGCATAATAGAGCTTTCATCAGCTAGAAGAAAAGCAGAATATAAGCACTATTATAATATATATATAGATTCTCTATTATACATCATCGATCAAGTTCGATGTTTCAAAACAAATGAAATATAATATAAGTTTGGACGACATTTCTTCTTTTCTCTCAAAAAAGGGATTTTCAATAAAAAAAAATTGGATCTGTACAGCAATCATAACAAAAAGCACTATTACATAACAAGGATGCAATTTAAAAAAATCGATTTTTTAAAGTATATTAAGGCAATATAATTAATATAAACATGGTATAATAAATTCTTCAGAAAAAGAGAAGAAAAAAACCACGTGGTTCGCTAAATAACATATTTGCTTTTTTTGGTAATAAAATTAGCTTTATAATCAATCGGTTGTATTAGGATTGGTGTAGGAGAAACCGCGGAACTGTGTTTGGTCCATTGAGGCCAGAATGTCCTTGTCCACAGGGGTCAGCTGTGGTTTCTCGATGGTAAAGGCCGGATCAAAATACTGGACGTCCAAGATGTGTCGCTATAATTACCAAATATAAAGCTGTTAATACGATGTCACTAGATAAAACTTGGTACTTTACTAACTATTCATTGTTTACACTTTAACTTAATACACTGCTGCCAGATAAACAATATACAAAGCGTCGCAATTAATTACCAATTTAATTAAATACCAAAAGCTCTTAATAGGATTATATGATAATTACCACTTTAGGCTTGAAAGGCGGCTCAATCTCTTTACGATCCAGTTTGTCCCAGTTTATACTCTTGAAAAAGGGCTGGTCAGTAATCTCTCCAGCAGTGCAACCAGGGGTCCCTAATCTCTTCGCTGGATCTTTCTCCAACAGCTAATTTTTCAGTAAAATTGAATATTAGGTATTTGAAAAATTGGTATAGTGAATGAATTAGCATTACCAGAACAAGGATGGCTTTGGTTTCTTTCGCTAAGAAACGAGGATAGTAGGCCTGCTCGTTACAAATGCACCAAAAGAGCTCATCTTCATCACATCCGTTGAATGGAGACTGTCCTACGACCATCTCGTAGAGTAGGACACCGAATGACCACCAATCCACGCACTGGTTGTATTTCAGCCCCTTGATAATCTATATACCAATCAAATTGCCTTTTAAATTGCCTTCAATTTAAAGAGTTTAGGTTAGTAATCAGACCTCGGGTGCAATGTAATCGGGAGTTCCACAAAAAGTAGATGCCAAATTCTGGGGATTCAGCTCCATCTTGCACATTCCCATATCAGCTAATCGGACATGACCAAGCTTATCCACCATCACATTATCGAGCTTCAGGTCTCTAAAACATGCATTTTAAAATTAGTTAATGAATTATAGCAATCAGGCGTGCATTTATTAGTTCATTCAGGGGGGAATTCATTGATTTTGAAAAAGTACTTCTGGAGCCATGTAATCTGGTGTGCCACAAAAGGTATCGGCCGTCCGGTCCAGGTAGATCTGCAATTTACACATGCCGAAATCGGCAATGCGAACGTGGCCCTCGTAGTCCAGTAGAATGTTGTCTAACTTGAGGTCTCTTTTGTTTTTGTTTTTGTTTTCCCCATTTCAGATTTATACCAAATATTTAAAGAGATTGGAATTGGTTTATAAAATATTCACCTGTAAACGATGCCTTTTTTGTGGAGGAATTTGAGGCCGGAGACGATCTCTGCGGCGTAGAATCTGGCACGATCTTGCTCGAAACGGCCGCTCTGCTGGATGTGGAACATGAGGTCTCCCCCGTTCAGATACTCCATCACGAAGAACAGGTGGGACTCGGTTTGGAAAGTGCAGAACAAGTGGCAGAGGTAAGGGTGCTTCGTGCCCAGAGCGAGCACTTTACGCTCGATCATGGTGCACTCGACGTCGTCGTCCTCTAAGACAACGTCCTTCTTCAGGCATTTCACAGCGAAATATGAGCCAGTCCCTTTCAATTCCGCCAACATCACCTTAATTGATATTTTGAAATGATTAGGTTCACACAAAAGTCACCAACCAAATTTTTTACTTAGTTTGTCCTAAAAACTCAGTTTAACTAAGTTAATGACGGAGTTTTACTAAATTAAAAACTCATTAATAAAATAGTTGGCAGTTAGAAGAGACAATTCAGTGACTAAACTTGGTAAAAACCAAGTTTCAATTAGTTTTACCAACTTGTGCCAAGTTTCTTTTGAAACCAGTCGACTACATCATATGATTTAATATTTAAAATGAATTAGTTCACTAATGACTTTCCTATAATTAGCTCAGTATTGTCGATTGAGCACTTGGAAACCAAATTTTATTTAGTTTTGCTGAATTACAATTAGCAATAATCTACTAAACTTGGATTTGCCGAGTTTAAATTAGTTTTACTATCTCATACCAATTTTATATTTTGAAGCCAGTTGAAAAACTAATACTAGAACATATTATGGTTGCACTAAACCAAAATCTTACTTTGCCAAAGCTGCCTTTTCCGAGGACTTTGACCAGCTGGAAGTCATCGAATTCATATTTGCGGAATTTGGGTTTCGTCTTGACGGGCGCCTCGCAGCGGGTACCACCGCCAGATGGTATCAAGTTGGTCGTAGATGAAGTACTGCTCACTGTACTACCCCTGGATCCTTGCTGGTTATGTTTGCCCGACTTACTAGCCCCCCTAGAACCGCCGCCTTCGCTGCTCTCCGACTCATCCGATGAGTTACTCGATGTCGTCTCTTGGCTCCCTCTTGGGGACAAGTTGGACGCCTTTTTGACGATTGGTGCCGACGAAGAATCGGATTTGAAAGATGACTGAGGTGATTTATTACTCCCTATGGCCATTAAGTAATTAAAAAAACAGTTTAACGATGAATAATTGTGATGTTTACCTCCTCTTTTGACGGAAGAGAGGGCCTCCGCCAAGAGTTTCTGGTTCACTCCGCAGAGGTTGGGCATGTGCCGCTCGCATTTCTTGTGGCAATTGACGTTGCAGACTAAAATAAACCAGAAATAGACAAGAAGAAGTCAAGGGTCAATCTCTTAAAATAACCTCTACAATACTACTTGATGATTGTTCATCAATTTTAGGGTCACGGAAAGAAGTTGGAGCTGTAATGATTGGCGAAGATCCTAAACCAGAATCTTGAGAGAAAATTGCGGGATCAGGTGGTTGGGATACTGGAAATTTCTTAGCTCCTTTACGGGATGGTAGAAGAAATTTCTCTTTCATTCTCTCTCCAGGTGTTTTCTTAACGTTATTATTAGCTCCATAAGGTTTTATTGGAGGTCTTGTAACAGTAGCAGTTGGTTTTGGTTCTTCTTCTTTGATCTTAATTACTGGTACCTCCGGCGGTGGTCTATCAGGACTAGGCAGTCGAGTCGTTTGTAACCGAATAACTTTACGTCCTCTCTTTAAAGTGCCGACTGTAAAATCCCTCTGGATAACTCCACCAGATGGTACGAAACTCTCTTTACTACGATCTTCCGGCGGGTTATTATTGATTTTCTTCGAAGCGGGTCTATTAACCACATCAATATTAGCCGTATCTCTCACATTCAGCCGGCTGCTGACAACCAGTGGCCTGTAAGGTGGTGGCGGAGTGGCCCTTGTGATCACAGCGTGACTCTCAGAGATGGACGGAAGGATGAAATTGCTGGATTTGATGATCCGAACTGGGGAAGGACGATATGCTACAGGTGACACTTTCGGTATTACCCCAAAAGATGTCGGTCTAGGAAAATCTCTAATAGGAGATGAACCGTAGGAAGTTGGTAATAAAGAAAACAGATTTCTGGTAGATGGCGCGGTAACATGATGATATGAAGGACCACTAATGTAATTCGATCCGAAAGAGTAGGGAGAAGGTGATGAATTATAGTTGTGATGATTACTGTAGTAACCGTAATTTCTTCCGGCCATTTTGTATAGCAGCAGGTGCGCTCCCTAATAGTCAACGCATCCGCAACCCAACAGATCTAATGATCAACTGACGACGATGTTTCGCGCTTTGGAGAAGAAGCAAAAGAAGAAAAGCCAAGAAAGCTATAAGCTAAGCTGGCGGGAATCCCAGAGTTAATTTTGAACTGAGGGCGCGTGCTCGAATCCTATTCTTTCTCTCTCTTTTAAAAAATAAAGCTCCATATGTTTAGATATAGATATTTATAGAGCGTAGGAGGAGGTTATCTCCCAATGTCATAGAGGGGAAAAAGAAAAAAAAGAATATGCTGTGTATACATAAACAAGTTGTGTTCAAAGTGGTTTATCTTATTTCTTTTTCTCCGCCCACGAGCCGGCGCGTGATCTTCGGCCCGCCTTGAAGAGTAGTATTTGTAGGTAAAAATAACAACCTGATCCCCTCATCTCTCTGCTGACACGTTGTTTTTGTGTACTGGTCAGTGGGTCAGAAAACCCACACACAACCACTCTATCTGGCGGTTGATATAGCAACCTAACTTTAATTTAATTCCGTATATACAAGATGGCGCTAGAAGCGCAAACCGTGACTAAAAAAATGTATTTTTAAAAGCGCGCAGCAAGTTAATGAATGGTATGTATTTATATATACAGACTGTGCGAGAGTCCGTGACCACCCAAGTATTGCGAAAAACAAGAGTGAGTAGTAGTATTGATGATGCCAATTTACCTTCACATTTCAAGCCTTGCCGGAATAGGCCATAGAGGAGCGAGCCGCAGTGATCGCAGAAGGTGGGAGACATGTAGTTGTGCACTTTGAACCGATGTGGCACGTCGATCTTGAACCTCTCCCTCAAATACTGTATTTTAAAAAATAAAAAAAAATTAGACAAAGTATGCAGATGAGCTATTCATAGCAGACGACAAAACTGGACTCAGCGAGCAGCAGCCTGAGAGCATCCATTTTGTGTGCCAACAGACGTAAATCAATTAATGATGGATCTCTAGCATAATGAGACACGTAGGAATCTTTTTTCTTCTATACTTCTAACCAAAATATATAAATAAATATAACTTACGATCGTGTTTTGGGATTCCTTGCCGGAACCGGGACACTTGCCCAGGATCTTGTCGTGGCATCGCTTGTGCACTGCACATTGGCACACTGTAAATTGATAAATACGTGAGAGATGTATAAAACTTTATAGATTTATAACTTTGAGGTATATAGAGAAGTGCATTGCGCTTAATATACTTGACACATATCTAAGAAAACTTTTTTTTCGGAAGAGTATAGAGAGCTATTTTTCACTCTAAAGAGACGACGATGGATGATGAAAGTAAACTATATATACGGCAGCAAAGAGAATCATTAAAGGGAGATGAAGAAAGCCTTTGAGAGGAAGAAGATCAATGGTATTTCTACGATCAAAGTAAAAGGCCTACTATATATTTTTTCAATCTTCGACAAGCAAGTTTTAATTATATATACATCGAGATCCGAGATGATCATATGCAAATGCATTGGAGAAATTCTTACATGTAAGCTAGGGCTTATATAGAAAGGCCTCCCCCCCCCCCCCCCCCCTCATTCCAAATGCAACACTATAAAAGGATTTTCTTCTGGTGAATCCCTCTGAGAACCACATTCCCCTTTTATGGGATTATTTTCGCTCTCTTTCTAACAAAAATTTTCTATAGATATAAGCAAATATTTATGTAGCAGAGGCCTAAACTATATACTGAGAATATATAATGATTATCCCCTATAGAGAAGAATCAATATTTTATTTATAGAATAAAAAGCACTTAAGGACGAGCACTTACTCTGACATTGGTAGCCCTGCTTTCCAAAGCCCCTGAAAGAGTATATTGATTGCATTAGCGAATATTTGGTAATGATGATGGAAAAGGTGCCAAGCATACCAGAGGAAATCGCGACAGAAGGCACAAAAGGTCGGCTGGCGGAAGAATTTGGCCACGAATTTGTGACCTTTCACCTCGTGCACTTTGTGGTGCTTGATGGCGCCGCGACGCCGCGTGATCCCGCCACCTCCCAGACTGAAATCGTCGCTATCCAACACTTGGCCTTTATATAAACATCAATTATTATTATAACAAATAGCAGTTAAGGATATATAAATATGTAAAACTCACCATCGCCATCACGAAAATGGCGCACTTGGACATTTAATCGGCCAGTCGGACGAAGTTTCAACTGTTTTAAAAAAAGGATTACGAATTACTTTAAAGATTTTTTACCAAGTAGTAGTATTGGACATCACACAAGTCTTTTTTCAACTTTCAAAAAGAGCAAAACAAACATTTATGTGGCGTTTGAGGGCGCGGGACATAAATCACACTCTATATACTGTGAAGCACACATGCACAGCTCCCTTCCCGTCCGTGCTTCTTCTCCTCCTGTGGCTTTGCCTCTTTTTCTCTCTAATCTATAAATAGTACCATTTTTTTTTTAAAGAAATAAGGATCGATCCTATATATTCCTATATTGACGTCATAGCTGTTCCTTTTTAACGCAGAATCGATCCATACTTCGTCTTATACATCAACTTATGTTTCAATAATGATGCTCTGCTTCGGCGTATTACATAAAAAGTAAAGCTTTTAAAAGAATGGGGTCACATAGTAATAAATATTGAACCTTATCGACCAGGACCAGCTCGTATATGATGTCAATAAGGTTAGCCGCCCCATATAATCCTATTACATCATATATTATACAATAATTCACATCGTCAATGAAGCGCTGTCATCAAGCCTTCTTTCTAAGCTTAGCTGCTTATTGAAATGTTGACAATATCTGCATCAGGGGATTCTTTTTGAGTAGCGGCATGCAGCTCGTCCAGATTCTTTCCATCCTGATTTCTAGCCAATGGAATGCCTGATGCAAACAACTATTTAGGCTCTTCTTCTATCTCCTTTGTTTCTCTGGTAAACAGCAGCGAAAGGTTCTATAGGGAGGCGAATCGCGACCTTTATAACAATAAACATGATTTTCAGTGCAGTAGCAGCAGCATTCCACTCGAAGGAGCGGAAGTTCATCGAGGAAAAAGCCGATGCCAAACAGCAGCATGCATGATTAAAAAAGACGGTGGGGAGGATCTACTCTCTTCCCACATTGGGCATTGAGCCATACATCATCAATATATACCACAGAATATATGGTATATAAGAGTTAAATAATGTAATAGGCCTTTTACTACATCTTCAATAAGACTCGTTAAGCTTTTATATTTATCACACTTTTTTTTTCTTAACGGTTGAATGAGTTCCCTGATTGCGAAAAAAAAGTTAACTTTGAGAGTAGTATTTCAACCGCCATTTCCCGAGTAAATCCCCACTATATATATATATATAAGGCCGCCATTAAAAAGAGGCTTCTGAAGCGGAAATAATGCGTGTATACAAGTCTTTTTGTTTCCCATCTCCGCCCAAGATGGCTATCCTTATATATCCCTCCATTTGCATACATATAAAAATCGATGCTTGTTTATGTATAGGGCAGTAAAAAGAGGGGGGGGGGGGGACCATAGAGCAGCTGTTTCTCATCTATATATGCATGACCTCTGGTGATGGGTTCAAGCGGTGGAAGGCTAAACCATAAAACTGAATTTCGTAAATCGTTCTATATAAATTACTTCCTGACAGCTGAGTCGGGTGCGATCAACGCTCCTCTCTGAAATGGTGGCCGGATGTAGTCGATCCTGCGACGACAGTGCCGTGCCAGCAGCAAACTGCCTATTCTGCTTGTGACTCGTGCTACTGCTGCTCCTCTTCTTGGCCGCGTGCGAGCCCGTGAACATCATATTGAAGAAATAATCTATAAAACTCACACTTCACAGTATCCACTTTCTGGGTTTTCAAAAATTGGCGCGCTTGAATCAGTAGCAGCGCTGCCAGATCCACTCAAAAACTTTCTCCCCTAAACAAAAATTCACTTTCTTCTTCTTCTTCTTCTTCTTTTTAAACATTCATGATGAAGAATATCAATGAGCAGAATTTTTATCCTTTAAAAAATATTTCCATAATGGAGGACGGCCTGCCTCGACGGCGTCGGCGTCGTCGACGTCGAACCTGATGCATCTTGCAATTCACAGTAATAATTGTGCGTCCTTATGGAGGCCATATCACACTTTAAAAACAAACGACTCACATTCATTAAAAAACTAATTTAATAAAAGGGAGAACAACAAGAGAAGAAAGATAAAAGAAAAAAGGAGAGCACCGTTTCAGTGTCTCTCCTGGCCGTCGACTGAATCAACTTCTTAGCAGTGAGAGAGAAGCTTGGCAGTAAGCAAGGAGTTTTGTTGAGAGTGAGAAGAGGCTTTTTCCTTTCCCCAGCCAAAAAAGAAAGAAAAAAACGCGTTTTTTCTTCTTCTCCAGAGATTCAAAAATAGAACGGGTGATACACAACACCCCCACAGAGAGAGGAATTTCCCTTGCTGCTGCTGCTCGCCTCCTTCCCTCACCGGGAATAAATGTGGCAACATCGCGCAGAGCATTCACATCCTGTGTGTGCTAATATGATTTCAATTTCTCCATATTAAATGAGAATAGACTTTATTATTACATTTTGTACGTATATATAGGATCAAAGTGAAGCCAAGAGGAAGAAATATATATTAGAAGCTGCTCCATGCGAGATATAAAATCCCTTCCGTGTCATCTTTTTCCAATTTGAAAAAAAAGAGCGCGCGAGTTCGCACTTTTCTAAAAAAAAAGGGCGCAAGTCACTTTCTTCTTCTTCTTCTTTTATGATTATATACATAAATATATATAGAACTCTCTATGCTACTCCTTGCACTTTAGAGTAGTCGTATATTATAACGTCCGGTGGGATCATTCTTCTTTTTATGTTCTCTCTACTATACTACTATACTGAGCCACGTCAGCACGGCGAGTAGAAGTCCCTATATTCTCCTCTATTTTTTGGCTCTATATGGTGGACCAACTTGTCTCCATATAACTCGGCAGCTTGCTCAGTTTCCTGTCACGCAAAAGCCTCAAACTTATTGTATGAGGAGTTCTTATGTTATATAACTTCAAATAAGTGTAAATGAAAAAATATATATAAGAGAGAGGGAAATATATATATATATATATATATATATATATATATATATATATATATATATATATATATTTGTAGACAGAACAAACAAACAAGGACTCTGCGGTTGACGAGCTTTGTGTGCCTGTCTGTTTTTCTGCTGACAACGATGATCTAATGAAAGTGCAGCTAGTCAGCTTGTAGCTATACTCGACTGCCCCAGCCTCTCACTCGCTTTGTCAGACATAATGAAGAAGCAAGTCCTCGTTCTCCATATACAATAGCTTTGCTTCTTTTTTTTTAAAGAAAGCAAGACAAAGCTACTTTAAGTGACAATGGCAGGAGGGAAGGATATGTTTTCTTCTGGACATGCCAAAAAGGGCGGTCACTCCTCTCGCGCCCACAACTGACAAAACAAACACACACATATATATATATACAACATTTACCGAAAAAGTAGAATTGCAAAACAAGCTCTATTATAGTTATATAATAATAATAACACCCCGAGTCAGGAATAAATGACGAAGAAGAAGAAGAAGAAATAAAGAGAGAAACAGCAATTCCGACTATGCGCTTCGCGAGGTTATATTGAGTTTATTACGGAAGCAATTTCATTTAGCGCGCTCCACAGCGGTGGCGCTGCTGTAGAACGTGCCTCAAACTTCCTTTCAGTGTGTATAATATATATTGGGGGTGACACTTTAATGTAATACAAAGCATCTGCTGCTGCTGTTTGCTTTGTTGACGCGATTTTCTGCGTACGTATCAACAGCTGGTCGCATACTACTCTCCTTTGTTACCATTTAATTCAATTAACGCTCGCTTATAGCCTCTTAATTATAATATAAAGCCATACATATATGGATGAATTCTGAAATTACCCAGATGCTGTCCTCTGCGGAGCGGTTGCATTGGTCGGCCAGGACTTGGGCGCCAACTAAGAGGTCTGCATGGGCCGTTCCTCTCTTCTCCGCTGGTCGGCATCGATCAAGGACCAGGACGTGCACTTATTAATCACATAATAAATGATTTATAACCACTTTTTTACACATAAAGTTAGAGGAAATAAATTACCGAGAACACCGCGGTTGAGTGGCACGTCGATGCAAGAGTTCCACTCGACCACTCTGGGCTTCCGCTTCAGCATGAGCTGCACTCCTTTCCCAGCTATTATTATAATAAAAGGAGTAAAGTGATTTAGTATTACAGCTCTTTGATTGCATCACAAGTGGAGTGCTTTATTCATCATCCTAATGGCATATAGCCACCCCTTTGGATAATCAATTTTAGTATAGTTATGCATCATCGAATAGGTCAACAGAATAAGATAGGATGACAAAACCCCTGCTCGATCCACTTGATCTCGCTGCTTTGATTCGAGCATATAGCAATATCGATCTTTTGGGAAAACAAACAAGTTGGTTTGGTATATATAAACCCTCCTTTCTATATAGAAGAATGCTATGTATAAAAAAAAAATCAGAGAGAGATACATATAATCCCTGATGGGAGGAGCAGCACATCCTTTGTCTTTTTTGGATCCCATCACATAATAGCTATCATAAAAGTCGGCGTGAAACATGTACGACGACCGTATCATCAAGCTGCTGCTTTCTTTTGTGTTGTTGGCATATATAAAATAGTCTGATCAACTTTGATGTATTATAAGAGATTTACGTCATTTGTTTTGCTTGCTTTAGGGCTACGCAATATGTGCAGCAATTGTATATTGAAGTATAAGAGATTGTAGATCTCCAAGAAAACAAATAAACAGATTGAATCAAAGATTGCTCTTCTTTTTAAAAGGTCAGTGATCACGTGCATATCCATTTCATTCCACTTGACTTATTCAAGCGACCTTTATTGGAATATTGAGCAGAAATAAAAGTGGGTCTAAACAGTAACCCATAGGGAATATAATGACTTTTTGCGTTGCCAAAGAATTTGACATAAAAGGGCGGTCAAGTGTGACCAATCACGATGAGATACAGACGTTTTTTTCTCTATGCAACTTTTTTTTTTATTATTTCCATCGATCATTTATTGATGATCCAATTCCGACTAGTATAGCTGTGACGCGCATCTTACGTCGCCTTGGGTGCCATCATCATGTCATCCCTAGAGGGATCAAGACTATGTATATACCAAGGTTGACAGGATGCGACAGTGTGTATCGTCTTTCTTCTTCTTAATTGTTAAATTTGTGCGCACTCATGTGCAGCATGCTTGCGAGAAGATATATATATATATATTTACCGGGATCAGCGACAGCTTCTTTAATGGAAACGGCGCAGTAAGGATCTCTTGCAGGGGATTGGGATCCGAAATCCACCTGCATCAACTTTACGCGCACAAACTCTGTCGTGGTGGAGGTGGTCGTAGACGTCGTCGTCGTCGACTCTGCCGACTTGGAACTCATCTTGCTATTAATCTGTTTTAATATGGAAATTAAGTTAAGGTTTAGTTATAATAATGATGGTAATTTATGTACTTGAATAGAGCTGACTGCGTCAGCAGCCCTTGACCCTTCCATAATAACTCTTTATTTCAAATAGCCATGCTATAATATAAGAGACAGCTATGTGAATATATAGTATCTCTGTTGAAGCAGGGAGCCTGACTGAAGGGATCCTGCAGGATCCTCTCAAACAAGAAGAAAAGTGGTGGCGGGAAACAGCATTTTCTTATATACAAGATCTGCTCGTCTTGCGCACTACTGCCGCATCAGTCGTTACGCACGCTCAATAAGGACGCAGACAATAATATCTTTTCAAACAATGAAACGCTTATTCCAGTTGTCTAAAGACATTTTATTCAATCTCTGATGGATATCAGCAAGACAAACTTCTTTTTATTATACATTTTTTGTTATGCTTTTAACAATATAATGAATAAGTATATGCCAGAAACTTGGAATATACAAAGCTATATGACTTGGTATCATCGCAAGATATACATCTATACTCGTCTCAAAAGTTATGAGTATAAAGAGTAATAAGTAAACTTTGAAATAAGTAAAAGCTTTATTTAAAATTGATATGAGAGCACTTGGCAACACTGAGCGGCCTAGCCATATTATACGTAAATTACATTTCTCAGGAAATTCGATTTAGAGAGATGCTATATGCTCTTGGAATAGATCCCAATTGTGCTCGCGGTCGCCCCTTCCATTCAGAGACATTATATCAATAAAGAAAAGAAGAAGAAAAACCTTACTAAATTATATATCCTATACTTCTAATCAAGAATTAAGTTCTCAGCAGATTAATAATGCCCCATATATAATAATTAATCTCTCTTATATAGTCCAGAGGTGTTATATAAGGAGGGTATAACCATAGAAATCCTTATTTAGGGGATCAGGTATCGGTGCGGGTATCATACATACTCGTTACCCAGATAAAGGAGAAAGGCAAAAAGAAGAAGAAGAAGAAAAGTGCAGGGAGCTGTTACTGACAGCTCGATATTGCACTGCTCCGCTTCGCATTGTTGCGCTCCATGGCGGTTCCATTACTACTACTACTTTTCAGCTTCCCTCCGGCTATTATATATATCTTTTTACCAAGAGCGAGCTAGCCAAGAGAGGTTCCATCCCCCATTATTAAGCGTCCATAATATTAGTAAATAAGCTAGACTAATAGAATAGAATATATAAAGCGGGATCAGCGATGCTATCAGCTGCAACAACGCCACCTACTCAATATAGATTAAGTTTTTGTTTGCACAGTAATCAAGCTTTGGACTATTATAAGCTATATTAATCACACGCAGAGCTGATTAGATAATGAAAAAATATATACTTTTTTTAAGGATAAGTATGACCCCAATTTTTAAAAGTATGAAGTTTGGGGATGTTCTTGGAGAAGACGAATATGATGCCTTTATTTTGAACTCTAAGAGCTGGAATTGGTCTTAAAACATTGGTCTTTAAACGCTCTACAAAATACTTATGAGTTTATCGCAAATGCTGTGATAAAAAGTATGTCATTTACTGAAACTTTGAGGGTGTGCCCTGAAAGAAATCGATTATGACACCTTTTTTTCGTGACGATCTCTCAACGTCGTAGTTGGTCTTAAAAAGTTACTCTATGAACGCTCTATATCACTCTAACACTTATAAGTTTGCTGACAGAAATGCTGTAGATGATAAGAAAAAGTATGTAATTTCCTATATAGACTATTTACTGAAACTTTTGAGGGTGTGTCGCAGGGGAAGTCAATTATGACATCCTCCCCGTGATCTCTTAAAGTTGGGACTGGTCTCAAAAAGTTCCTCTTTAAACGCCCTACAAAACACACATCAAGTTTGTCACAAATGCTCTATGTTTACTCTCTCTAGATGATGGAGAGCTGAGCGAGAGATTAATGATGTATTATACTGATTATGAAACTTTGAGAGTGTCTCGGGATAATTCAATTTTGACACTTTTCCCCACATCTCTTAAGGTTGAAAATGGTCTTAAAAAGCTGGTCTTGGAATTCTCTTCAAAATAGTTACAGGTTTGTTAGCAAAAATGTTAAATGATTTCTCGCTCTGACGATAGAGAGAGCGAGAACTAAAAGCGACACTAAAATGTTAAACTGAAATTTTGAGGGTGTCCCGGGAGAGGTCGATTATAACACTTTTTCCGTTATTTCTCAAGGTCGAAAATGGTTTTAAAATGTTGGTCTTTGAATGTTCTACAAAATGCTTTCAAGTTTTTCTAGTAAACTTATCTACGATTTCTCGCTCTGATGATAGAAAGAGCGAGGCAATATAAAATAGATTATCACTGAAACTTTGAGGGTGTCCCTGGAGAAGTCGATTATGACACTCTTCTTGTCATTTCTCAAGATCGGGAATGGTCTTAAAAAGTTCCTCTTTGAACGCTCTACAAAACAGTAACAAGTTTGTCAGTATGTTTGCTTCGCTCCGATGATTGCAAGAGACTAACTTGTGCTTCTGTGATGCGCTGTCATGCTGTGCTCACTTAATTACGGCGTCTTCATCATCATATATGCAGCAGAGTGCTATGTTTTTTTATCGACGTATTTAATTTCTAGCATCAGGAGGAGAGCGGGAGGGAATGACGTCAATGCTATAATCATATACTATACTAAGTAATAAGGGACCGCATATATAGAAGCAGAAGCCAGAATTCCTTGTATAGCTCACTAATTAAGTGTTGTTACTTTCTTAAAAAGTTGAGACATCGTCTGAACAAGGGCTGTTGTAATAACAAAACTTAATGAGTTGAGCCTTATATTTCAAGTGGTAGGCCTAAAAAATGAGAAAATCGTGTTGAAAATTGTATATAATTGGGATAATATTTTTTGGCACTGCTGCTCTCTGCACTCAATCACAGCCCAATATTTGCAGATATTTATAAAAGGCGTTTCCCACGTCACGTCCACAAATCACGCCCACAAAATCACGCCCAAATCACGCCCACCAGACAGTAGCAGAAAAGCGCAATTTTTATGTATATTTTATAGATTCATATTATGCCAGGTTTTTTTTGCATTGTTTTTCTTGTCTATTCGATTTTTTTGCCAGAAAACTCCGGATTTTCCTAATTTTTTAAGGGCAAAATTTCTATTTTAAACGAATTTGGAGAATTTACAATGGGCTTTCCTTTCCTATTTCCTAGGTTTTGAGAATTATTTGCTAATCTTTTATCAGTTAATTTTTTCTTATTTTTAATGCCGTTTTTCGGATTTTTATTAATTTTTCAACATTTCTAACTTATATTTTATTGATATATCTATTTTTTAGAATAAAAGAAATCGGATTTCAAAACAGATTTTCTGTATTTTTAACGGAATTAGGAATAATTCTTTTCTTTCTTAGTTTTTAAGTATAAAATCCTAGTGCATATGTAACCATGGGAATTTTCTAAAATTGGCAACCCCTTGTTTTATAGATCATTCTTCCAAGATGGTTTCTGAATACGATCGATATCCTTTTTTTTTCCTTTTTTTTTCAAATTTCCTGCTTGGCCATAATCATTCGATCGTGATCGATAATATTTTTATAGAAAAAAAAGGAGGAAATGATGCATCATTTTGTTACACATTGTATTGTTGTTGTTCCGCCGCCCATCCACTGTTGCCAATTCGCGATAGAGTAGAGAATAAGAGCACTTAATGCCTCTCTCTCTCTCTCTAAAAGAAAATCTTCCGGCCACTAAATCAGGATCGATAGTCCACACAATAAATCCTACAAGCTGTTCTTCCCCAAATTTTCGAAAAAAAAATTAAGTAAAATCTTTAAATTAAAGTGACTAAAACTCGACTAAAAGACAAAAATCCACGAAAAACTTCGAAGAAATTTTTTTTTAAAATCCCGAAAATCTGAATTTTCATCACTATTTTGGTATTTCGATGCCAAAATCCAGTAAAATCTACCAAAAAAAGAGTAAAACCGCGATTTCAAAAACTCGAAAAATCCAGAAAAATCCGAATAAAAGAGATTTAAAATTTTCCAATCGAAATCTACAAGAAAATGTTCAAAACCACGAAAAACCTCCCAAACTTTTAAAATGATTCAACTTAAAACCTACTCTACTATAAATCCAAGTTTAATATACAAGTAGTACTTTCAAGTTTATACGCAGCCCTGCTCGTCCCTCATTAATTTTAACAGCAGCACAACATCCGCAATGCTGCTGGACATGACCGTTCCGCCTCTGTCGCCGCCGCCGCCGCTATCTTATACATTATGCAAATTGGGTCGTCCACTATGCTCGTCTTCGTGACTCTCTCTCTCTGGGCTACTATACTCAGCAATGAGAGACGAAAAAAAGGTCATTACTATTTACAAGTTTCGACGTCTCACCATTCTTCTTCCCGTATACATATTACTGCGAGTATCTTTATATATTGCCAATCTTCGGAAAGCGATCGTGCTTGACGTTGCTGTCGTAATAGAGTTTGCTCCATGGAATAACAACAACAACAACAACAAGATACTACTCTTAAATGTCCTCTACTTGATTTATTGTCTGCGCCATTTAATATTATATGGGTCTCTTCAAACTTGATATCGCAATAGGAATCATATTTCTATATAAGATGAAATCCTATAGCAGTTTTTAATAATAAGATTCCATCGATATTATATATTCTCGGCCCCAAAAGCAATATATGGGGTCAAACAACAATAACAATAACAGCAGCCAGAAGGGCTATGGAGAGAGAGAAAAAATGATGAGCTTTTTGGCGCGAGGCGCGAGCTACGAGCGCGAGCGCGCGCGTGATTCAAATATCAATCACGCCGACTGCTCGTCTTCTTCTTCTTTTTCTTTTGTGGTCCGCGTCTCTGCGGCGGATGTTGATGGAAAAGAACCATCCTTCTCTCTCTCTCTTTGATAAATCATAGACGCTCATACAATAGCTGTGTGCTGCATAAGATTCCAGCACACAACCCGGATCTAGCCCAAAAATTTCATAACATTTATATCCGGTTTTAAAAATTCCCAGATAAAGAAAAAAAATGGCTGAAACAAAGGAAAGAGGGACATCTATAAGTCACATGGAGTCGTGACTCGAATAAACAATAATGAGCGTCTTGGGGCTCGTTATAATACACATGGCTATATCTATCTATATTAAACTGGGGCTCATTATTACGAGTGTAGGAGTAAATAGTTATATTGACTTACAGAGCAAAGCGAGGATCTTTAATGAGCAGCTAGCACTTTGATGATGTGTATCCAGAGAGAAACACTTTAGCACTGTATGTATATAATGAGGCTTATATTCACAGTTTAGCTGTTTCATATACGAGATAAGATAAGAGAGTGAGGTGCGCTCAGGAGTCTGGCTCTAAAATGAATGAGCGGCGGCGCCACTTTCGAATGAGCAACATATTTTTTAAACAAAACTTTCACTATATTAACCTTGACTTTGTTGAGATTTAGTCATTGCATAATGTGACGTCATTTAAAAACGAGCCTCTTTGTTAAAAGGCAGATATATATATTTTATTAGATAATTATCAAGATTATTATTATTTATTTTAAAATGCCTTTGGGAGGGGGGTGACCTACTATAGGATGAAGGATTTAAGTGAGTAATTTTTGCTCTTGGCAATGCATCACTCTCAAGGTCATTGTAAGCGTAATAACGGCGGTTAAGTGGGCCAACCTATACAAAACGTGCTGCGCTATAAAAGCTGGCCTATTGTTATGTTGTCAGACTTGATTACTTATTGAAACAAAATCGTGCAACGGCATTAAACCAAGGCTTTTGCGTTTTCTTTAAACATTTTATTATTAAAATATATTCAACTGGGTCAAACCCATTTATTAATATCGAAATTCTTGTCATGCAAGTTTTTCTTTTTCTTGCTGGTATTTCATAGGAATATTTCAAATTACGTGTTTTAATTAACAGAGATTTTTTTCGTACTTATATCAAATATTTTTGGATTTTTTTTTTTTTATTTTTTACAAAATTTTTAGATAGAAAATAAAAAATTGAAATTAAATATTTTTTTTGGCCCAATTTTTTTTATTTTTCAAATTAAAGTTTAAATAATTTTTTTTCATAGGTAAATGAAATTTTTGGAATATTGGAATTCCCTTCACGTAATAATATCCTGATTTTCTCTTTTCTTTTTTTTTTGTGTTTGCGCGACAGCAATTTCTTCTATTATTAGATTGCTTTTCTGCTTATGCCGGAAGTATTCGAGTGCTGCTTCGGCAACATCGCACGACGCCCTCGTATACGCCCTGTAATTCGTTTAAAACAATTGAATTCAACGAAGCAGTCATTCATTCATTCAATCAGTTATGCAATATCACCCCTTTTCTTTTTCTTTAAACCTTCATTTAGGTTTCTTTTTTATATTAAACTTAGCTCTTAAAGTCAACTTGATAAAAACAAAATCCAGAAAACCAAAAAGAATCGAATTTTATTTGGGAAAAAAACTGCAAAAAATCTGAAAAATTGAATTAAAAAAATAAAAATAAAATCTGAATTTTTCTCATAAGAAAATTCAAAAAAAAAATCAAGAGAAATACAATTTAAAAATCGAGTTTTATTTTGAAGAAAAAACTGAGAAAAATCGGAAAAAATAAAATGGAAAGAAACCCAAAAAATCAAAAAAATTCCTGAGAAATAATTTTAAAAAAAAAACAATAATAAAATCTAAGATTCAAAATTTTACTCTCAGAAAATTGAGAAAAATCCTTCAACAATTCGCTTTTAATAATCAGCTGATTTGTAGTTATTAAGTTACAACTAAGATTGATGCAAGATTAATGACATGACAAGAACACGTTTATTACTTATTTATCATTCTTTCGCGTGATTAATATGTACACAAGAACCAGTTTTTCTATTACTCATTTAGAGCGTGATGGATTACTGCGCACCGCCACCATACAGCTCTGAAAACTCAATTTATTATTATTCAAAACTCGTTGAGCTGCAGCAGCAGCACTTGAGCAGAATACTTATGTGCTTGAAACGTTGAAATGAAGTTGGAAAACAAATCAACTTTATACAAACTTTGCACGATAATTGTCACATCTACAAATTAAAGTTCTGAGATTTTATGATTGCTTTGCAGCAGACGGAAATGAGCTGATGATGGAAATCCAGAAATAATTACCAAAATTTGAAAGATTAAATTCAAATGAATAAAAAAAAATACTCGAAAAATCTTATAAAATTAAAGGTAAAATTGAAAAAAAAAATCCAGAAAAATGTTTATTTAACATAATTTCCCAATTAATTACCAAATTTTGAGACATTCAATTCAAATGGATCAATAAAATTACTCATAAAATCTCATAAAATCAAAGATAAAATTCGAAAAATTCCAGAAAAAATGTTTTGTTGGCCTAATTAAAACGAGAAGAAGAAACTTGATAATTATTTATTGAAGATGGAGCTCATTACCAACTTTTGTCTGACGAAAAGTTGTACAAGGTCTCCGACCTAATTACTTTTTTCTGTATATATTAATTGAAAATGCATTTCTTAATATAATGTTTTGAATTTGATTAGTTTGTCCTAATTACTTCCGATTTTCACAGTCTATTTGAAATTGTTTCAATTATAATGTTCATTATTCAGAATGTGGATTTCCTTGAAAATCTTTTAGAATTAGTTAATTTTGCACCAGATTTTACTCGATAAACTTTTTTAATCAGATAACACTTTTGAACTGATTTTTAATTAAATCAAAACTATCGAGGCAAAAAATTAGCTTAAAGTTCATTTTTTCAGACTTTTTACTTAATTCATTTAACTAGATAATTTATTGAATTTGATTGGTTCGTCCTAATCACTTTAAATCTTCGCCACCACTTAGAAAACTGTCATAACTATAATGTTCATTTTTCAGATAACAAGTTTTTCCAATAACCTATCGGAAAAAGCTAATTTTTCAACTGCTTATTTTTATAGTTGAATTGGTTGAATTTGATCAGTTTATCATAACAACATCAAATCTTATTGTCATCTCTTAAATGGTCTCAGCTTAATAGTTCATTTTTTTCAGACTTTTTACTAAATTCATTTCACTAAATAATTAATTAAATTTGATGTGTTCATCTTAATCACTTCAAACTTGCACCATAACCTCCGAAACTCTCATAACTATAACGTTCATTTTTCAGATTCCCAATTTTCTCGATTTCCCCTCTCACCAAAGTCGATTTTGGCACAAGATAAATGCTCTATAATACCAAGGGGGCAGCAGTAAAGCCCCCCATTTAAAAAGGGCGCGCGTTCTGCTGTCCCGATTGAGGCGGGGGGTATTACAAGAAAACCCTTTCCTTTGATGATGATCGAGGCTTTTCTCAATATATTAAAACCTTTTCCTGGGTGGTGGTGGTGCTGATGCCAGCTGACGCACGATAGAACCCAGCGGAATCGTTCCATCTTTTCCCTCTTTTCATCGTATAGAAAAGGATCAGTCACGAGGGCAGCCGGCTGTAAATAAGCCCTCTTTCAAGCCAAGAAAAGTAGCAGCTCACTTAAGTCTAAATAACAAGATTATTCAACTTATTCTTGTGAACGCTCCGCTGGGCTCACCTAGGCAAACTCACAAAGTGCTGAATAAAAGAAAATCTTTTGAATTTCTTTTAGTCCCGTGTATTTTTTATACATAAAAAAAAAAAATAATTGTTGTTGTTGTTTGTTGAACGACGATGTAATTTGTTGTTTGGTTGAATATTAAATCAGCAGCAAGGAAGGAGACACACAGATTTTTTTAAAAAGGTATTGGTACATCGATAGTCCGCTTGGGGTTTGTGAAACCTGAAAAAAATTTATATAATTTTTTTTTAATACTTAAAAATTCCGAGAAAAGTTAAAGATAATTTTACCTAAGTAAAAAAATTATTGGATAATTTTTATAGTATTTAATTTATTTTTTTATAGAAAGTTTAATTTAATTTTAATTAACTTTTAAAAAGATTTGAAAAAAATTGTAAATTTAATTTTGTAAAATAAAAAAAAGATGAATTAATTTGAATATTTTAAATATAATTTAATTAAGTAAAACTAAATGTATATTTCTTAAATAAATAAATTATTTCTAAAAGATTTGAAAATTTCTAGAATAATTTGGATTTTTAATTTTGGTAAAATAAAAAATTAATTAACTTAATTATTTTAAAAATTAAAGTTGAACTTTAAATTACCAGAATGATATATCAAAAATTATAAAACTGAGCAGCTGCTTTTCTCGCGGAACGGGTTCGACCTCTGAGTGCTGAATCCAACCACCAGGGAATCTTCGTGTTGATGATCCGTCACATATTTCTATTATTTACAATTTTAAAAATTAAATTACTAATTAAAAGTTATTTTAAAAAAACTAATTACCATTATGTCAGCCACGGCCTGGCGGACGGTGATGCGCTTAATAGCTGCTTCGCGACGGAGTTGCTCCGTGACGAGTCGTTGTTGCTGCAAATTGGACATTTTTCTTCCTGTAGATAAATATCAAAACATGCCGTTAGCGCCATCTAGCGGTCAAAAAACAACTTTTACAGATAAGAAGCAAGCCCATAGCCATTTTTGTTTCTCTCTTTCTCATGGAAACCTTAAAAGTGATGACAAATGGCTGAAATCAACTCTAATCCTCCTACTAATTACTTTAAAATTAAGCTGAAATTGCATTCAATGAGAAATAAATATTAAAAAATCAGCCAATCGATTCTAATTAGGCAAAATGGTAGGAAACACAAGGGCGTGGACTTGTTGCATGTATACTATCACTTGCTGAACCCACAATTAAGTCACATATTTAAATACTAATTTAATTAACTTTAAAAATTCCTACCTTGTTATGTAATAGAAAACCCCAGTAATAGGTTTTCACGTCAGTTAGAAAATAATAATAATAATAATAATAATAAAATAGAGAACTGAAAAAATAAGTGAGGAATGACGGGTGCTGCTACCAAAGCCGACACACTCAGAAGGGGAGAGAGCCGATTAGCCTTAGCCTACAGTGGCGCCTATGTATCGATAGCGGGATTTATTGGAACTAACTAAATATCGATATTTTAAAAATCGTTCGAATAGCAGAACTAACACGTTTGAGCTTCACATTGCGTCAGTAAAAAATTCTTTTTTTTCAAAATAGATTTCTCACTTTATCTCAGTTGTTGATGTAATATCTCTGATGACAGTTTGAAAATTTAATTTTTAAAAATGAATTTGAAATTGATTTCAACTCTGATTTTGTGCTGCTTAGTTTCAGTCACATGGACAGGCTCAGGTATAAAATATTAATATCTTCTACAAAAAAAAATTAATTTTATTGAAACTATTTCACAGATTCAGTGAAGTTGAGTAAGATTGAAGTCCTGACACTCCGTCAGGGAATGATGACCAACGGTAGGAGGTCTTCCCCCGTCCCCCAGCTCAAGTGTGTCGGGGGCACTGCGGGCTGCAGGGCCTTCGTACCCCAAGTGGTCCAGTGCTACAATCGGGGCTCGGATGGCACTGACGTGCAGTGGGAGTGCAAGACCGACATGGACAATGCCTACCGATTCGGTCAGGTCTCCGTCTCCTGCGAGGGCTACAGTTACGCAGACGACCCCTACGTCCTGAAAGGCTCGTGTGGGGTAAATCTCTAAATATTCAATTTAAAATTAATTCAAATTAATTTTTACATTTCTCAGTTGGAGTACACATTGGACTTGACAAAAGAGGGTCACTACAGCAGCAATGATTACAGCAGGAAGACAGGCGGGAGCTATTCATACTCCACCGATCACTCCAAAAGCTCTTCGTCAGGCCTCGGGACAGTGATTTTCCTGATTGCTGTGGGTCTGGTCATCTACGCCTTGTACAAGACCTGCATAGCTCCTAATACTGAAAGAATGTTCCAATCTAGGTATTAGTTAAATATAATTAGAGTTTCAAAATGAATTTGATTGATTTGAAATTGAATTTACAGTTCCACGAGTGATGATTTTGGTGGAGGATATCCTGGTGGAAATCCATATCGTGCAGGTGGAGCTGGGCCAGTACCTCCTGCACCTGGTTTCAGATCAGAGTTTACACAGGGTGGGGCTTCTTGTGGAGCTGGCGGAGCTCAGAGTGGTGCTGGAACAGGGGCTGGCGGGTTCTGGACCGGGGCTGCCACTGGTGGACTCCTCGGGTACATGTTTGGAAACAGAAAGTAAATAATTAAATAATTTTAGGAATTTAAAATTTATTTTTAAACTAATTTAATTTAAGAATTTTAATTATAATTTTACTCGATTTTTAAAAATTATTTTTAAAAACTAATTTAATTTTTTTATGATTTATTGATTTTTAAAAAATATATTTAAGCTGATTTTTTTTTAAATTTAAAAATAAATATTTCCTGACTTATTTTAATTTTATTTATTAAATCTTAGTTTTTTCATATTAAATTATTATAATAATATCTAATTAATACTTAATTTATTTTTAAAAAATGTAGTAGTGGAGGAGCTGGATCTGATACATCTTTCAGGAATCGCGGATTCGGATACAACAGCAACAGCAACTGGGGCGGAACTTCGAGGAGAGGAAGTGATTCACCCAGTTCCGGCAGTAGTCCGTCAACTGGAACGCGAACTGCTTCCGGATTCGGCGGAACTACTCGACGCTGATTCAAAATTGCTTATTTTAATTTTTCCTACATTTAATAGTCTGATTTTTTTTTCGTTTTTTTTTTTAATTAGAAAAATAAAAATGCGAAATTTAAAATGTTATATCAAATTGCTTAATAAACGTAACTCGCTTTCGTCAATTAATTACTTTTTTTATGTTAATTCTTTTATTTATTTTGATTTTTGTCGAGTTTCCTTCTAATTTTTTTTCTGAGTTTAATTTTTTTTAATAATTAGAAATTGTTTCCAAATTAAAAAAAAAGTAGAATAGGAAGACTTTCTTTTTTAAAGCTGAAAACTGCAACTGCAAAGGAATCAGCTGGCAACGTTGATCGATTCTAATCAATCAATTAATCGACTCTTCAGTTCTAGAAAGTTCTGTTTCATCTACAATAACAAAGTGGTTCTCTGTTCCTCGAATTTGTGATTATATTTAAGTGATCTTCAATCATCTTTCTTGTGAGGTATAATTAATTCTTAATTCAATTCTTAATCTTCTACTTAAATAATCTGTTTTTACCTAGCAATTAAGATGAATGTTCAATTGACAAAGGCTCAAATACTTGAGCTAATCATCAAAGCTCATCAGATCTACTTCATGACCACCAAAACCATCAAAGAGAAGATCTCTTCTAATCATTTACTGTCTTCTTCTTACGACATTCTCACCAAAGAGATCGTGAAAGATGTCGAGACGATGGAGAAATCTCTGTCATCATTCCAAATGATCCAAGATTCATCAAAGAGTTTCAACTCTTTTGAAAACTTCAAAGTAATTTATAAATTTTAAATTTGCAATTACACTTTTCACTTAATAATATAATTGAAACAGATTGTCATGGATGATTATCTGAATGAAAAGATGATCGAAATCGACGAGATCTTCAATCAGAATGACGAGAACAACAATGAAAATCTTATCTTGGTTAGCATTACAGCTGTTTCCGATCATAACAAGTTCTTCATCGTCCCTTGGAATGACCTGAAAGAGCGTGAAAAACTTTTCAAAACCATCGAAGAACTTGCTCCGAGCTTCCCAGTTCCAGATATCATCATCAAAGATCGAATCTACGGAGTTATGACCATCAGTGATGGGAAATGGTTCAGGGCAACCATCGGAAATCCTTGTAGCCTCTTTCAAGTACATTTTTAGACCATTCAATATCTCAATTGATCATATTTTGATCATTTTAAATGATTTTAGGTTGGAGATGAACCATCAGAAACGCTCTATAGATGTTTTCTTGTGGATGTCGGTCGCTACGAACGAATTTCAAAGACAAATCTTCGAGAATTGCCACAAGAATGGATGATTCTACCACCAATCATCAAAGAGTGCACTTGCAAGAGCTCTACGACCATCGATTTCTTCAAAAAGTGGCCTGAATCCGAACCAGTCGAACTGAAAGTGATCTCCGAAGAAGATGGAGTGCTCAATGTGGATATAGTCGACTCTTCGATGGTCAGTGAAGGTCCTAGCTTGAAGTTTAAGGCTAGAAAAGACCTTTTGGAGTTGAGATATTCATCTGTGATCATCACGAAAGCTGCTCAGCCCAACTACGTGTACGTCATGATCGAAAATGATGATTTTCACAGGATGGTTGAAGATCTTCAGCAGGAATTCCGCAATCCAACTGATCCATCTCCTTCACCAGTTGTCGGTAAATGATCTATTATGGTTTTTAAAGTAAATTTGTAATGATTTCGATGACTTTAGGCCACGCTTATGCTCTTCAGTTCGGTTCCCGATGGTACAGAGTTCTTTTAGAGAAGCCTGAAGATGATCTAGTGGCATTCTACGTAGATTCTGGTCATCGACAAGCTGTTCAATCTACAATGATGTTCTACAAACTTCCCGAAAGGTATTTAAAACCATCTTAATAAGGTATTTTAAAGGTTTATAATTTATGATTTCGATAGATTTATGGAGTTGCCAGCTCAGGCTATCAGATGCTCTCTTCTTGGAGTTCATCCGCCGGAAGGATCCGATCATTTTGACAGTGAAATCTTCTATTTGATGCGCCAGTTTGATGGTCGAAAGGCTGTCGCCTTTTTCAATGACTGGAAAGATGGTGAAGTCGGCTATTTTGGAAGAAATACTGAACTGACCGCTCGAATCATCTTGTAAGTCTCCTCTAAAATGATCAAATTTCAAGGTAATAACATTCTAATTGATCATTTAAAGGTACCCCAATGGTGATGATCACAGTACGAACATCCTAGTTGGTCGTTCATCATTTGCCAGTCTTGGAAGATCAAAAATCGAGTTCTCCGACCATTGGAAGATCATAAAAAGTCTACCATCCATCACTCTGCTTCGCCACAAGATGGGCAGCTGGAAACCCGTCCGAGTTCCGAAGAAATTCAACGCAAACATGTCCTGGATCAACAAGAATGGAGAAATCTTCCTTCAGAACATCGATTCGGAACAAGAACTGAAAACCATTCGCAGATTCTTGAAGGAAAAGTACGAAAATACCATCCCATCGAAGGATGATCTCAACTGCTCACCAGGAGACATGTGCATCGTCAAGTATAACCATTCAATCATCTTTAAATGATCTAAATTTAGTTGTTTTCGATATATCTTAGATGGATGAACGAATGGTTCAGGTGTACCATCCAAAGAGTCGTTAGTAAGAAGATGGTCGAAGTTTTCTTCGAAGACTTCGGGATAGTTGGTGAAGTTGACGTCAAGGATGTCCGATTGGATGCATCTTTGAGAGAGACACCTGTCCAGGTGATGCGCTGCAAGCTCTTCGACGTCAAACCGAAGGGTGGTGCTAAAGAGTGGAGAACGAAACATCTGGATGCAATCATGGATGAAGCAGAGAAATGGAAATTCAGGGTTGAGGTGAAGGAAATTGGACTTGATGGTCCTAGAGTTGTGATGATGTACAAGAGGAATTCTCACTTCAACTTAGATATGGTGCAGAGGGGTTACGCTGATTTCGTGTTTGGCAAGAAGAAGGGTTACTGGGATCGTCGTCGCTATTGAATCGATGGTATTGATTCTTAAACTTAGAAGTTTCAACTCTGAACGTGATCTTTTTTTCTCTGTTTTTATCGTATTTATACTGTTTTTACAATTTTGTCACTGAAATAAATTCAAGTTACGAGGAAGAACAGTTTTATTCGATTCTATAATCATTTTCAGAGTAGTATTAGTATCACAATTTTGTGCTATAGTGATGGGTATTCGACCAGTGTAATAATCAAAATATAAGAAGAGAATTAGCTCTTTGATCTACTAAAATAGAAAGCTCTGGATGATGCCTATAGGCTTCTGGCCCTTCATCACAATAAGTGTTTCAACAAAGAGCGGTGAATCCCAAACCTGATTGATTTCTGCATAATATAGAAGATGTAGCATAATAAATTATCACAGGACTAAATTTTCATAACACTGTATACCTTGTTGATTTCCCTCCAGGAAATATGTAGATCTCATAATATTAGGGCTTTGAACTGCTCCGAGAATAGGAATATACGCGTTTCCAAAAAGCAAAAAGCAATTCCTTGGGTTCCTCCAAAATTTGCGCATTATCAAAAGGGTTCTAATGTGAAATAACTTCGATTATAAAGTCCGTGTTTCCATCGATATTTCTGAAACGATGGTGAATCTCTTTAGCATTTCCACATTGTTCGTTGCGATTTGTGGATTGATCGTTTCGCCATTCGTTGAATGTCGGCGGATTTTGAACGTTAATGTGCCAATATAAATATGCTAATTGATTCATACAACCATCGAATTTACTCATTGCCATATCATTCTGGTCAAGGGAGTAGGCGACAACATTCTTCCCATGAAAATCAATGGCGACTAATTAAAATAATTAGAGAAACATGTTTACGGAATAATCAACATATACACAAAACCATAGATCAATCGTATATTACGATTATTGCAAGAAAGAGTTAAGAATAATACAATCGTCAACTACACCACATGTAGTAGAAACCATCAACATCCTAGTGAAGTAGTGATATAATATGGCTCTCTTCGAAAGGGTTCCCCCATTAACTAAGCTGTAATAGTATCGCGAATAAGTACAAATTTGTTACTGACATTAGTATATTCCGCCGTTTCAAGAATAATGTTGCAGAAGACGGCATTTGAATATGAATTAATGATTTGGTCAACACCGTTTGTTACTTCTTGACTATTCAGATCTAACATTTAGAATTTAGAGCATCAACATTTAGGATTAAGCTCAGTGTTTTTTTAAGTTGTGCTAATAATTAGATTCACCTGCTGTCCGGCTAAAAACGGCTAAAAACTAAAGCTAAAATACGAATTTATTCCTTTTACATTCCGACATTTAATCTTATCATAGATAACACTGAATACTGCTGATATTAAATAGACATATCAGAATGGTCTTTGAAATTTAGCGTTAATGTTGTCCTTAAAATTATGCTTTGTAAATAGGATAATTTCCCATGAAAACATTTTAAATCGTAAGCGGGACCAAAATCTTTATACTTCTGACGCCACGTACAGTATCTTAAAATCTTCTTTGGTTGACAGGTAAAAGTTAGCCTACTGGCTACTGTGAAATAAACATGGAGATCCGCTGCTTGATTTCTGAATTTGATGAGTAATGAGAGAACTACAGAAGTGTAGCTGACGAGGTTTTTAAGGTTCTAATAGTTTTGTGTAGATTGAAATAGAGTGTATCAACTTGGGAAGCTGAGTGCTAAGTCATTTTCGTAAAAGAATTGAGTCGACGACCATTACTTTTTATTTACAATACATTACACTTAACTTCCATTGAATACAATACGATTGATTGGTGAGAGGACAAACGCATTGAAGCCAAATTAGATTTTTTAAATGTTGGAATTACATAAACCATTACCATGAGATATTGACATAGGCTTACCGGGTTTAGGCTTATGGTGTAAACATATAAACATTTTTTTCGGATTATCAGTTTTTAGACATATGTATAGCTAGGTTACGATTGACTCTGTATCATTAGTGGTGCAGGTGGCTAAGCTACTGCTCCTTGGATGTTATAATTAAGGCTATAGTTGTTAGTTCGAATCTAGCTGGTGCCTTTCGGTACGGGAATGTTTAATTTTATTAATTGTTAGTTGACAAAAACTATGCACAACTTTATAAGGTCCAATTAACTGAGGCACAGCATATGAAATGATATTATTATTTATTTCATAAATTATAAATTATTATATAGAATTTATGTCAGGTTTGAATCCAAGGAATATAAAACTACTCAATTTAACATTCGGGTTCAATAAAAATGACTCTACATATTGCTGAATGTATTGCTATGAATTAAGTGAAAAGATGCAAGTATTACGCGGCATGTTCAGAAGCGCCGCACCCCAGTATTAATATTGTGTAAAACCGTCTTTGAAGTAAAAGTAAATTCATTAACATGATAAGTGCATTGCACCATACGGAAAACTCAAACTGCGTTAATCGCTGCATTTCACTATGCCAATAAAAGTTGCTTCAGTACGAATGACATGTATGCACTATGCAACAAGCACAAGGTTAAATAAATTATACGACCACAGCAGATGAAAGTTAGTGTGACAACTGTAGGTATATTTTTTTTCTCATAGTTTTAGATCGAGAATTTCGTAAAAATATCTCGTCTATTTAAGTAGAATCGTGTTCATCAATATTTTTTATTGATCTGTGTTAGTTGGTCTTCAAATAAAATCAACTGCAATACAACTGATTTCACGACGCATCCCAGGTTTTTTCCACTCGCTTTATATTGCTATCTTTAACGGATCAAAGCATAACATCAAATCAGAAACACTAATCTAAATCCAACAGCCAAACTAATCAGCTGCAAAAAAAATTGAGCGATTTTAAATTCATCACATCAAGCATAAGACACGAAAAAGATTTAAAGATTTATTAAAATAGTGTTCAAATATTCCCAATATTTCTGCAATTTGAATAAGCGAATTGTATTGTTAAATTTAGCGACAGCAAATCAAACAAAATTGATTCCAATTCAGGTTTAAAATTCAGCCAGTAGTGTTCAACATTGATTGCGACATGTAGTCTTGATTATTGGCATTGCTGTCAGTTTGATGAACATGCTTTGCAGGAACGAACGCATTTAGTCAGCATGTAGGCGGGACTTTTGGTACATTCCCCATATTTTGCCCAGATCGGACAGTTGACGTCAGTATCAACGCAGGTTCGTCTTGCTAATTTACAAAATAAGTAAATAAATTAGCTAAAAAAAAATCTTTTTAAATGTCTTTAAAGATAATACTTTACCACAACAAGAGTTGCCGCAAATAGAGTTCATGTACATTGGCTCTGATTCACATCTCCCTGCTTTAGCATCCACTGCACAGTTTGGATTAGCAAAAGTCCAATCAATAGGAACCTTTTTCACCGCTGCATTTTTTATAAACATAATTTATTCAATTCTTTAAGGATTTTAGAAAAAAAATTACTTGTCAATAAATTTACCTGGTGGGACGGGCTTACCACCTGGGCATTTGTAAAGCGTGTTAATTCGAGCAACATCAATCTATTAAAAAATATCAAATTCTCAATTATTTAATTCTAGAAAGAATTCATGGTTTTTAATACCGGACTTAATTGAGCTTGGTTTCCTAAAGGATTGCACGGATTCTTTGGCGACATGACTGGCCGTTTCGGATCGCGTGCAAATGCAAACGGATGGTACTGCATTATCGAATCTTAATTCCCGTATGAAAACAAAATGATTAATAAACATTTTAACTATTGATTTTTAAGAATTATATAAATAGAAAAATTTATTTAAAAATTAACTCAAATTTTGAAACCTGTATCATAACTAGTTCCCAGAAAGGTGATTTGCTGGTCAGGTCCAGAATTCTCGTTTTTGGTTTTAAAAATGTAGATCAAATAGCCTAGTTTATACATTTGAAAAAAAAAAAACTTTAATGAGCTCGTTTCTTAATTAATATGCTACCTATCATTTTTTTTACTTGGATCAATATTATTTTTATCAACATAGATGTAATTGTCTCGATCACCGCGAGTTTGCTCGTGAACGAATCCCAAAATGTGGAGCATCTCGTGAATGATATGGAAAGTCCTGAAGCAGCCCAAATCTCTCCAAAGAGATATGATGTGCTTACCTTTTTGGTTGCCCACTCTTACACTTCCCCATTTACCAGCCCAACATGTTCTATTACATTACAAAAAAAAACCTTATAAGTATTGATTATTTGTTTTTCTTTTTATAGCAAGTTTGTATTGCCAGCAACATACCCTCGGGATTGGGAAGGGTTTTTATATTCCATGTAGGTTACATAATCGGCTTCGTTCCTTCTCGGGACGAATTGAATGCAAGTGTACTTCATGATTTCTGCCAATCCGCTTCGAATTAGCGCGGCGTCATTGATACCTATTTATTTTATAGCCAAGCAAACATTCATTTTTATTAGAAAAATAGTAACCCTAATTTTCTATACTTACTGTATTGTGAAGATATTTCATAAGGGACTCGACCATTTGGCCAAAGATAGGCTGGATTGTTAACCGCTTGAGCATCGGTACCAGTCAGTATATCGCTCGTAACAATGAAAAACATACAGAGCCAACTCATCGTAGTGCTTATTATTAGTTATTATTCTTGCGCCTGATAAATGATGCCTGTAATAATACGAAACGCTCTAAAATATTGCATTTTTTTAAAAATTATTGGATTAAGCATTTAGTTTACCCGGTACCTAAGAACCGACTTACTCAGGCCCTGCTCTCTATCAAAGTATAATTCAGAAATACGAAAGACGTCATGCAACATTATTTCCTGCGCTGGTGTAATCATTTATTGCTGCAATTCTGCTGTACTGTAAGAGATTTCGTTTGCGTAAATATTTTAAACAAGTAATCACAGCTTAATACGACTGTGGACGGTGTAAATAATCTGTACTTGCCGAGATAAGTTATATAACTGATGCCATAGACACGGTTGAAGTAATTTGTGAATTAAAGAAAGTTGCGTAGTTTTATAAAGTTGCATCTCTGCAAGTGTCTGAGTTGTACAGGACAGGCATCATCAGTGAACTTAAAAATTCGAGTATTTTATGACTGTTATTAACGTAGTAGGGCCAGTATCACGATCATCTCATTCCTCTCCAGTTTTGACTTTGATATCTCCAACGAGAGAAAATCTTCCATTACGCGTGAAATGAAGGATGTCACCCTCTTCTTTATACGCCTCTCCCTGAATATTTGGTTCGAATTAAACCTTCGTGTTCATGTAATAGGTATAAGGAATGTAAGGTTCTTCCGTACATTTTTTTATATTGCATGTGATATGTGTTTTTGGTCAGAAAGGCAGGAGTCGCTTGGTCATAAACGCCATTTCCGAAGTCGTATGATCATAAGAGCCGTGGTCATTAAGGCATGTTCAGAAGCGCCGCACCCCAGTAATATTGTATAATACCGTCTTTGAAGTAAAAGTAAATTCATTATACATGACAAGTGCATTGCACCATATACGGAGACCTCAATCTGCGTTAATCGCTGCATTTCACTATGTCAAAACGTTGCTGCAGTACGAATTACATTTACGCTACAGCTTGATTGCTAATCTCCTTTCCCTTGAAATAAGTGCACTGCTATAATCGGGAACCATGGATGACTAGTCAGAGGACTTAACTCAAACCATCGTTACCTTTCGTTCTGCTTAATTGCAGAAATATTTTTTTTACTGACTTGCTGGGATGTTATAAGAAAAACTAATCGGGCTAAACTCTCAAACTTATGGGTAGCATTCTGTAGCGTTCTGTAGCATATTAGTGAAGTTTCTATCGGGCATTGGAAACTACCCTGAGTTTCAATGCTAAACAATCCAATCTACATATCCCGTACGGAGCGATACCGAAACCCGAAAGCGTTTTGCAAGAGATTTCGTGACAGAAAATCTAGCTCCTGAACATTTTTTTTGCAATCAAAGACACACAATTCCACAAAAATAAAGACTTTAGTCTAGAATTCCTTTATGTTTTGTATTTTTTATCAACCAGTTAAACATATTGTGGGATAATTTGAATTGAAAGCGTACTTTCATTTATTTATTTTGCCCCATAGTTTGAAAGTCTAATTTATCCTTGATCTGGCGAGAAATTCTTGTATAGTTGGGCAATGGTTTTAGTCGAAATGTTAATCGCAATCATATTGTCGCCCAAAAAAGTGAAGCAGTAGAAAGATAAAAGTTAAATGACAATTGACTAATAGTGTATAGCTTAAGATGACTTTTGAGCCATAATTTATCATCTAACTGAAAGGCCGTCTAGATATAGCTTCCTTGGTCATCCTCTCTTGAAAAAGATTCTCCTTTGATAACGTACACTAAAATTACGATTCAATACGAGCCTGTAAATTGAGAAGAGGAAGAACGATTGACTAAAGCATATCCAACTTTGGCAGAGGCGTACGGATTCTATCGAGGAAATCCGGACAACTCTCGCTACGCTTATGCTCTTCAATTCGGTTCTCGGTGGTATGGAGTTCTTCCAGAGAAGCCTGGAGATGGTCTAGTGGCGTTCTACGTAGATTCTTGTCATCGACAAGCTGTTTAATCTACAATGATGTTCTACAAACTTCCCGAAAGGTATTTAAAACCTTCTAAATAAGCCATTTTAAAGATTTCAAATGGATGACTTCGATAGATTTATGGAGTTGCCAGCTCAGGCTGTCAGATGCTCTCTTCTTGGAGTTCATCCGCCGGAAGGATCCGATCATTTCTACAGTGAAATCTTCTATTTGATGCGCCAGTTCGATGGTCGAAAGGCTGTTGCCTTTTTCAATAACTGGAAAGATGGTGAAGTCGGCTATTTTGGAAGAAATACCGAACTGACTGCTCGGATAATCTTGTAAGTTCCTTCTACAAAGATCGAATTCAGTTAATAACTTTCATTTTAATCATTTTAAGGTATCCCAATGGTGACGATCATAGTATGAACATCCAAATTGGTCGCTCATCATTTGCCCGTCTTGGAAGATCGAAAATCGAGTTCTCCGATCATTGGAAGATCATAAAAAGTCGACCATCCATCACCCTGATACGTCACAAGATGGGCAGCTGGAAATCCGTCCGAGTTCCTAAGAAATTCAACGCCAACGTTTCCTGGAATAATAAGAATGGAGAAGTATTTTTACAAAACATCGACTCAGAACAAGAACTGTAAACCATTCGCAGATTCTTGAAAGAAAAGTTTCCCGAAGGGATTCTAGGCGCTCGTCGTCGACCGAGTACCACTTCCCAACAGGTGGCAGATCGATCTTTTTGTTCCCGATGGCGCAGCCACAGTAGAAGATGGCATTAGCGACAATTTGCCGCGTTATTTTTTAAATTGGGTTTTTACGTTACACATAAACCCAGCTTCGATAATAAAAAATATTTTCGAGATGAGAAATGTAAAGCAGCACTGGAAAACGATATTCTTTCATGCTATCAAACTGCATATATAATTTTCAGAATGATAATATGTAAGCAGGAAAAGTGAAAGAAATTTTTTTTAAAAAGATGAACGGAGAAAATAAAATGATTCAATATAAACCACATATATATTTTAAAAAGAAATCAATAAAAGAAATTGAATCACCATACAACATATTACATAACAAGTATTCTCCCCCAAGTGGCATAATACCTAAACTCATTTTCCCAACGTTTCTTCGTCGTTACTCTTTAATATTTTACGTTTCATTCTTACCTTTAGTAAGATTTTTACTTTGTTTTCGACAACATGGAATTTTTAAGGCCAAAATCCAAATTTAGTAAATGTAAATAATGGCTAGCAAACGTAAATGTTGTGTTGTGGGTTGTGTAGTTAACGATAGTGAACCGGCTACAAGTTTTTACTCAATTCCAACTGTTCGGAAAAATGGGAACATAAAGCACCTAATGACACAAATTACTACAAAAAGAAGAGCTGCTTGGATACAGGTTTTAAATGTTATTGGAGAACCTAGTACTAAACACATGGTTTGCTCTCTCCATTTCATCTCGGGTAAGAAGAGTTTACAAAACTGAAGTTTAAAGCTTGGGTTTCTTGTTGAATATGTCAGTTGTCGAGTATATCAGTTAAATATTTAAATATGACACAATCTTAATATTAGGGAAACCAGCTGATGTGTTAGATCAAAAAAATGTTGATTGGATTCCAACCATTAACATGGTTACCGAAAGTATAATTGCAATTCTATATTATCATAATTGCAATACGAAAAAAAAATATCTTTGGAATATAGCTTTAAACATAGAAACAAATGTGAAATACATTCAACCGTCGACCTCAAAAACAGCACAACAACATTCTAACAAAAATAAGAATGTAGAAGTTCAAAAAGGTAAATGCTACAACACACATATCACAATTTGGACGGCACAAGTACTGCTATGCCTGCCAATTGTTATAACAACTCATATGGGAAATATCTATTATACAATTTTATTTAAAATCTAGTAATGACATCATCAGCCAGGAATCGCAATGATGTTTTATTACAAAACAGTTCCGGCACACCTCTTTCTACTCAACCATTAAAACAATATTTCAATCGTCGTTTACACAACCAACCGTACAATTATTTGAATATTTAATTATTTTGGCAACAGAATTGAATAATAAATTTGTTTTAGGATTACCCAAACTACACCTGATGCACATAATAATTATTCTGTACCAGTAACTACGAACATTGGAAGCCAATCTTTTGACTTCATGAAAGCGTACAATATAATAGATTACAAAGAGAATATTATTAGAAAATAATAAATTTTTAATAATAGATTGAATCCTGTTTTCACACCTCAAAGAAATATAGGCCTATCCCGAGAAAACAAAGTTATGGAAAATAATTTTCCGCAAGCAAAATTGTTAGAATTAACACAGAAATCGTAAGCCTATCAATATCAATTAGTTTTTGGAAATTTATTCATATTCAATCAATCCATACAGGTCTCGAAAAATGATTCCGTCTAAACAAAATGTTCGTAAAAGAAGCAGTTGTGATTCATTAACGAACAATTCAGTACCGTCAACCAAGAAAAGAAAAGAAAATGCGGCTGTCTACACAACGGATGACGATGCTGTCTTCACAGCGGAAGAGCTTGTACAACTTGATAGCATGGGCATGCCAAATCCTCCCGACATAAGTCGTCTTTCAAAGCAACTGTATGATGCTTACCATCATCTAAGCGATTGTTGTGTGGTATGTGGAGAATTCTGCGATGACGGAAAGTGGTTAAAACCTTGTCAGCTACCACCAGCCTTTTTTCAAGTCCTGATTGCTCCGCAAGAAGACAAGACAAACGACATAAAACGACTTCCAATCGATTTGGTAAAGCAATATGACGTTTGTGATTTATTTCCTAACGACGACAGATTCAAACAACTAATACTTAATCGGCAAGGAATCAAGAAATCCATTCAGGAAGAAACAGAACAATATTTCGGAAATGTGGTGTGTATCTGTTCAGAACACGGATGCCTGCCGTCACTCAACAGAGGAAACACTCCAAAATTCGCAACTGTTCAAGGAAATTTTTTCGGTCAACTACCACTTCACTTACGCAATATGACCCAGGCGAGTTTATCCCTAATACGTCCAGTTCAAGCGTTTGGATATCTGATCGCATACAAAGAAGACAACACTAATGATGCCGCATTAAAACTTTCGGGTCACATGTACTCTACCCGATTAGAAACAGCTGTTATTAGAAAAAAACTCCCTTTAAAACCAGAAAACGCCGAGATAAGAGTGCTTGTAACATCACCGGGATGCAAGAAAGACAACATCTTGGCAAGGGCGAAATTGGCAGCCATAAAAAAAAATTACGTAGTTGAAAAAGAGAAGATTCGTGAAGCCCTTGAATTTTTCAAAAATGTAGGAAATACAGCTATTTCCGATGTGGAGATCGATGTAGCTACACTTGAAACACTCCCAAGTGGAGAAGTCTCGGATGAGATGTTCTTCTTAGATGACACCGTTGAAGAAAAAGATACAAATTGCTCGCTAATTGATGGTAACATTTTGAATAATTGTTACCTAGTAGGCATAAAAATATTTCTTATACATTTTAGGCATTCAAACTACACCTTCCCAAGAAAAAAAAAATAGAAAAAGAAAAGCTAAAGATTGTCTTGGCGGACCTTCTTTATTAAGATGTAATCAAGACTATATCGACGGAATTCCAACATCATGCAGTGTGACCGTCGGCGAAACACGTAAAAGTGATCCCAAAAATCATGAAAGAGTGTCCGCCGCCTTATCTGACCGGACCTCTATTTGGAGACATGCAGGCTACAATACATATGTTGTTAGGCCAAAAAGAGATTTTGCATGTGACTCGGATGGGTCATATTTACAAGATCGCTTTACTGCTTTACTGCCGTTTGGTATTGCCAGATTTGACCAGTACAGAAAAATACCCATTTCAAAGTCAGCTCTAATAGCCCATATGATCAACCAGGCGACACGTCAATTTCAACATCCGACCTTCATTCTGCCCGTGTACAACATGTTGGTGCGTGATCAAATGGCAAGCATGTCATTTATTCGTACGAGATTGACTGCGCCTATGTACAAAACTGGAGTTGCCGGAATGACCAGAGGAGAAGCTTTCAGTAGCATCCCTCTTGATGACCTTCAACAAGCAGCAGCCTTCCAGAAAAAATGCATCGAAACGGCTAAACACGGATTGCCAATGCCAAGCCCACCAACTAGTTTTCACAAAAGCCTAGCTCCAGATTTCTTTACTGACATGCGAATCGCCACTGAAGTTATACAACATTCTGAAGCAGCTGCTAAAAAAAGTAGACAAGATGTTTATGCTGCTCACGCAACCTTAGGAAAAGCGACAATTTGGTTCACCATCAGTCCGGATGATACTAGGTCATACCAAGTACATTACTACGCAGTTGGTTCGGACACTGAAGTTGCTCCACCGTCAATATTTAGATTCAACACTCTCGCAAATCATCCAGCAGCTGCTGCATTGAACTTCGCTAAAGTTTTAAAGCTGGTCTTAAAATTCGTTATCGGTTGGAATATTAAGAAGCAGAAACCATACAAGAGAGGTGGTTACTTTGGCATCCCGAAAGCATGGCTTCGCGTAGTCGAAGAACAAGGTCGACTTACACTTCATACCCACTTTCTTGTTTGGATATATGGGCACAATGACCTACATGGACAAATAATGAATGCCCAACTCCAAGACAGCCTACTAATTACACCTACAATTTCCGCTCCGTACGTATTTGATATTTTAACAGTCATTTAATTTGCAACACATTTTTAATCCATTATTTCTATATGAATAATTAAAGAATGGAATCAGAAAGCTTACAAGAAGAGGAGAAAGATGACAGCTATATTGGCAAACTCTTAGACAAAATTACAAAAAATGTTGAGAGTTTTTCGTGTCAGGAACTCATGCTACCAGATGAAGAAATGAAAATTGCTTCCCTGTGCTCAAATGACGACTGTAAAGGCAATCTTCGAGTTTCAAGCAAAAAATTACTTATTACAATGAGAAGTCGTACAAATGGACGACCAGAAGTTTCTATTCTTCAATGCGAAAAATGCAATTCAAAATGTACAATTACCAATAGAATCCAAGCAGCTCTTGAACATGGTTATCAACGATGTTTCTCTCGCTCAAGACTCACAGATGATGAAATAATCAACCTCATCTGGCTAAAACTTGAACATGAACCATCAATCGAAATAAAAGAACTTCACGATAAATGGTTACTTCAACTTTCATCAATCCAATCGCTTGTTAACATGCACGATTGGAAGCATCGTAAAAGTTGTTTTAAAAAGAACGAAAATGAATGTCGCTACAGCTTTCCACGAGAACCTTTAGCAGCAACAAAAACAACTGTTGAAGTAGAAGAAGGAAAACAATCGCCACTCTCAGAAAACGTCAAACTCATCACTAAACTAGTTTTCGAGATGAGACGCAGAATTCCTTTTCTCAACGTGGCTGACGCAAATACATCATTACAAGCAATATTCACGTGCAATAATTATGTACGCTACGTAGAGGACCAAAAAGTAAGCATGTATTTAGGTGCTTACGTTACTAAATCAACCTCTGAAAATGAAATCGCTACTGCAACTCTTATCAACACCCTCGATGCCTACGACAAAAGAATAAAAAAGCAATACCTTCCCTCAAAAGCACCATCAGAAGATCTACAACATCCTAGTGCAATTCCCGGCATCACACAAAACTTAAATGGAGTTGGTGAGACACCAATAAGATCAAAAGCTTCACTTGGTCTTGGACGATTACTATGTGCTGCTAGAGAATCAACTAGAGGCGAACAAGTAGGTGCTCCTATGGCAGCGTTTGTAGCCTTAGGAAATAAAGTTTTTGACATGTCGCATGATACCATTGCACTGCCCATCAACCAAGCTATAGCGTTTTTAAAAGAAGAACAGATCCAAACCTCTGTCAGCCACCAAGGCGCGATCTACGCAACTATTTTTGATTACGCTTATCGAAACAATCAATCCATTCAATTAAACTATTGGAAGTTCTTATCTACCCAAGAAAATACCAAACTTTCGAAAATCGAATTAAAACTTCCAGTGAAATCAGGTAATGATGAAGCTATTGAACATAAATCAATATTACAATTTAAAATAATATAAAATTAAAATTATTTTTTTTAGTAGACGAAAATAAATTTAGCGAAAATCGAGAAATATATTCTTTTCAAATGGGACATCCGCTGTACGCATCACATGGACATCGTTTACGCCTCCATCCAAGATGGCCAAAAAGCCTTGGAAGACGTTTGCCAGACATCAATGTTCTTAATGATCCAGTCAACCCAAGTCAATACGAAAACATCAGTGCATTGAGGGAGACGTACGCACAATACGTACTTATTATGTTCCATCCTTTTCGCATCGTCACAGATTTGCTTCCAACCGGTACTTCTTCTTGGTGGGAATCATACAACCGGAAGAGAGACCAACTTATGATGGACGAAGATACTCGCAAGACATTAAATAACATTCAGAACTACTACGAAAGTTTTTGTAGATCACCAATCACCAATAATGATGAAGATTTGCCATCAAAAGATGGTGTAGAAAAAGACGATGATGACGCCGAAGAAGAAGACGACCTTGTTATCGATTTGGTTCATGCAGCGCAATTCATAGGAAACTCGAGCATACTCGGAAATCATCTCGATGACGCCAACAAATTAGATCCTTTCATCCACACTCTAAGAACCTTTGTTGATCCCATCTTGAGCGTGACTCCTGATAAAACATCAACTACAACGGTAAAAACATCTGATGCAGAGGCAGCGGTTTCTTTGCTTCCAAGTTCAACAAAAAACAACATATTTAAACTACCTGGCAGAGCTTACTTGGACGCCACTGCAATCGCTACAATCCAGAATACTACAGATACATTTCCTCAAACTTTGGACGTCACTCGAGTAGACTTACTTGAAAAAATTGCAACATCTCTTGAGACAGTGGTGGAACCATGGAAAAGTATTGTCCATTCTGCTGAATTAGATCTTGAAACCAATTACCCAACACTAAAACAGCACGCTCAAGCATGGCTCTTAAATGAAAAACAGTGGCAAGCATTCGTCTTGGCGGGAGCGGCCATTCTCAAATATACATACTTGAACCTACAATCAAATATGAATTCCTCCAACATTCCCATCGAAAAATTTTCATCTTCTATCATTAAATGGCTCGACAAAATACTTCCCCCATCCGGTCAGCTCATCATGTTTTTGGGTTAGCAAAATAATAATATTCTAAATCTTTTATTCTTCATGTTTTAATATAAATTTTTTTATATCAGGTGGTTCTGCCGGTACAGGAAAATCACAAGTTATTCAAGCGTACATTGACTTTGCGCGCCGTTGGAACATTACTGCTTCGTCAGTGATCTGTGCATCTACAGGTGTAGCAGCAATGCAAATTAGAGGATGTACACTCCATTCTGCTTTAGCGATTCAACGAAATTTGAATCCTTCTAACCCAAAAACTGAACACATCAATGCATGGGCTGAGATTGGGCTTGTTATTGTCGACGAATTTAGTATGATCAGTGCAGACTTATACGACTTGATGGATTCTCGTATGAGAAAGCTTAAAGACCGATCCGATACCCCTTTTGGTGGTGTAAACATGATCTTCTCAGGAGATTTTTTCCAGCTTCCACCCATCGGAACCAAATTAATAGGTTATCACACTGGTAGAACCGACCAAGATTATGTAACAAATACATCCACCATGAGAGCCAGAGAATCTTGGGCGACCATCCTAACTGACGTCATCGAACTCACGCAAAACATGCGACAACTAGATGATATTTGGGCTGGTGTACTGGAAAGATTGAGAATTAATCAACCTACAGCACAAGATCTTGCAATTCTCAACACTAGATTTACTAACAAAGATATTTACGCAGAATCAATTGCCCATCGACCGCCTCCTGGCACCGTCGCTGCAGTTGCGATCAATAAAGCTAGAGAACAAGCTTTACAACTATGCATCACACAAATGCTGGTAGACCAACCAAACATTGAAAACGGAGACAAAGATTGGCGCTCAAGAGGAATCATACTTGTCCAAGCGAGAGTTGAAAGAGCAGCAAAAAAATCAGTCAATTCAAAAACTCAAAATAACTACATAAGAAGTTTACCGACTAAACGCATCGGCGCAGTAGGAAACCTATTCTGCATCATAGGAGCTCACTATATTGTCGCCAACAACACAGATGTCGGAAAAGGGGTTGCCAATGGTACGTTATCCATCCTTCAAGACGTTCTTTTACGTTCCTCATCAAATATCAGAGTTATCAACATCAACGAGGCGTTGCGAGTACACGCAGTTTATGCAGATGAAGTATTAACCGCAATTTATAAGCATGAAAAGCCAGGATGGCGTGAAAGAAGCATTTTCAACACCCTTCCTGTTGGCTGCTTTCCGGTTATTCCTAGACAACATTCCATTATTTGTACATTGGGTAAACAACGAACGCAACGACTTGGAGTGAAAATTGAACAGCTACCATGTGACTTGGCTATGTGCCTAACAGGTCACAAATTCCAAGGACAAACTAATCACCAAATAATATTGGGTAGCATGGGAAACCGCTATAGAAACGGTACTGATGGATGGCTCTACGTAGTATGCGCACGAGTTACAAAATTATCAGGACTCTACCTAACTGAAAAACTGAATCCAGATCCAAATTTCTATAAACCACGTTACGAAGTTATAGCAGAAATGAATCGTCTACGAACAATTCAAAATAATACCATCAAACGTCTAAACATGGCTTCAATTAATGAAACGCCACAATGGTAAAAGCTTTCAATAAATAACACCTACTTTTTAAACCATTCACCATTTTCCTTCTCAATAGATCATCGGCAAAATACCTGAAGTTAGAACCATCCAACAGTTTTCGACTGACCGAATCATCAATAGTTTAAATCACTTTCTTGTCTCACTTATTGAAAACAGTTTACATCTTTAATTTTCTTGCTTTTCAAAATAAAATGAAAACCAAGGTTTTAATTATGGTTCAACATAGAAAATAAATTCTAGTAGAGTTCCTCTAAAACATTATCTTCACTTAAGACATCACCAATATTTAGCTATATTATTATACTAAGAAACGATTTAAAAAAAAAAGTCTTAATATACACTATACAGATTCTTAGAATGATTGACTCATGATATTTTCGCTAGAAAGAAAGAAAACGAACAAGAGACGAAATTTTGCAAAAATAACCTTCAACCCTTTGCAACGTCACATCCAATAACCATTCTTGGTCTATCAGTCCACAGTATACGTTGTAAGCTAATACCTTCTTCGTAAATTATTGAATTCACCATGTACAAGATCAACCAAATAAAAACAGATGGGCAAACGTACCCGTAAGTCAACCTTGACCAAATCTTATTTCCATTTTACGTAATACTATCAATATGATGTTTAATTTTTTTTAAAGCTGGGTTCTTCGTGCAACCCTGATGTTTAAAGGACCCCTGTTGACCGCCGCTGCGAACCAGCGCCAATACTTCTCAACAACTTTTAAAGACGAAACCGGCACCATCAGAGCTGTCGCTTTTGATAATTTCGGAGATGTTGTTCAAGCGCACGCTTTTCTGGAAATGGGATCCGTTTACAACATCAGAGATGCTACAGTGAAGACGGCTAACAAGAAATATGGAAGCACTGGGATTGACTACGAGCTCGTACTTCCCATGCTCACCAACGTAAGTCCAGTATTTTTCAAGCTGTCCACATAAAACCTCTTCACAAAAATTTAAATTCGATAAATATTATTGTATTTCATAATAATTGCTACGAAAATTATCAATACTGCTTTCGTATTTTCCCTTCAGTTGGAAAAAGTAGAGGACCACTCGCTTCCTAAAAAAGCACGCAAGAACGGAGATGAAGCCGATATTCCACAACCATCAACTAGCACCAAAGACAAGCATGAAACACCTGGAAATTTTGAAAACAAATTTGAACAAAAATTGGTCACATTCGTTGGTAAGGAAACAGACAGAGATCAAATGGAACCGGTCTTCATCTCTGAAGTTGACGAAAAGGTTTGGGGTTACCCCGTATGTATAGACTGCACACAAAAGGTAACACTGCATTTTATTTCAATTGCTATTTATTAGCAATTTTTCCCCCAATCAACAGCTTACAAAATGGAAAGGCTCGCAATGGAAATGCAACCAATGCGATGAAGCAACAGAACAATTCAACTGGAATCTCAGTATCAACGTAATCAGCTTTTTATATTAACTAAATTAGGATTGAATAATCATTTCAAATCAATTACAGGTTCGGGCATTCGACGGAAAAAGTCTTTACTACATCGCTTGCAATGGCAAAATCGCAGAAGTTATTCTTGGTATTTCGAATTAATATAATTTTAAATATACTATTCCAGTAATACTATTTTATTCTGATTCTTATAGATGAACAAGCTGCAAAAATCGGCGCTATGTGCATGGCAAAGGACTCAGTTGAACAACAAACAAAAAAGGCGATTCACGCTGCTGGAAATGTTTTTCTAGCAAAAATTGTTGAGAATCTCAAACCTACTGGCAAAACTTCAGCAAAAATTACGGCCATTAGCAATGAAATTTCCAAACAACAAATCATTTCTCTTCTTGAAGCCGCCATCAAGGTTAATGACGATCAGAGACTTCAACTCAACCAAGCTGGAGATGAACAAAACAGGCTTCATGAACAGTTCCACCGTCGATCGACTACAACCTACCAAAAGGAAGCAAAGGAAGATCTAGCGACCGATCATTCTCCGAAGGAGAATGAAAAAAATGAAGACATCCATGAGAACGTCCCTCGTTCTGGATGAAAAACTGTAGGCGAAAATGAAATAATACTAGCTCTTTAGATATCGAAAACAGATGTTCACAGTAGATTTTCGTTTTAATACAGAAATAAATAATTTTCCAAAATCAATAAAATTAAACGATTCTCTTAAAAGTAATATTGGCCTCATTCTTTTTATTCTATTACACTCCTCTACTTTTTATTACGTTTCGACAGCTTACAAACCAAGAAATAAAAAACAAAAAAAAAAGTCAATCATATGCCTAATCTTACATATTAAGAGTCTAACACCTTGTTTATGACAATATTTCAATCCCTTCGGGAACCTCGTAGCGCTGAAAGCGATACGTGCGTTTACTGTTGGGAGTAACCGCATACGCCATCTCTGTTCTATTGGGTACACTCTGTCCCCTATTCATCGTGCGTCGACTGCTACACCGGGCAGTTCGGCATTGGACTTCCCGTGCTTGGAGAGTGTCAAGACGCTGCTTTGACCCATCTGGCTGGCTTCGTCGCGTAATCCCCCTTATCGTGTCTGTATCATCGTGTCATCTTGTCTAAAAATTCAATATAGTCCCTTTGTGTGCATAATCCTCTGTCTTTCGTGTTTTCACTGGGGAGGGTCTTTTAGTTAAAGGACCTTTTCTCAACAGTACGAAAACTCCATCCCATCGAAGGATGATCTCAACTGCTCTCCGGTAGACATGTGCATCGTCAGGTATAACCATTCAATCACCTTTAAATGATAAAAATTTGATGGTTTTCTATTTATTATTAGATGGATGAGTGAATGGTTCAGGTGCACCATCCAAAGAGTCGTTAATAAGAAGATAGTCGAAGTCTACTTTGAAGATTTTGGGATCATCGGTGAAGTCCAGGTGATGCGCTGCAAGCTCTTCGACGTCAAACCGAAGGGTGGTTCTAAAGAGTAGAGGACGAAACATCTGGATGCGATCATGGATGAAGCGGAGAAATGGAAATTCAGGGTGGAAGTGAAGGAAGTTGGACTTGATGGTCCTAGAGTTGTTATGATGTATAAGAGGAATTCTCATTTCAACATGGATGTGGTGCAGAGGGGGTACGCTGATTTCGTGTTTGAAAAGAAGAAGGGTTACTGGGGTCGTCGTCGCTATTGAATCGATGCTGTTTAATCTTATAAACTTAGACATTTCAACTCTGAACGTGCATTCTCTGTTTTTATTGTATGTATACTGCTTTTACTATGTTATCGCCAAAATAAATTCGAGTAAGGAAAAAAAAACATTTTCATTCGATTTTATTATCACTTTATCAATAGTTTATGGTTCTCAGAATTGTGCAACAATGGCTACATCTGACCAGTTTTATCATCAAGATAAATTAGAGAAGTTTATATTTTAGTTTCAAGATATATAATTCATGGGCGATAGAAACGAATGATTATTATTATGTAAAAGGGATCTCTTTAAATGAATTCCTTCGGTTGACTGCTAATAGCCTCTTCGTAAGTTGGTGGAGGAGGCAATGTGAATGGTAAGGCATTAACATCAGGAGTTACATAATTCGGAGGCGGACTGTCATCTTCTTGTGTAAATGGTCGAATAAGCTGGGGTAGTAATACTCGCGGAGCAGTTGGTCCCATCATCCCAGCGTCATAATCCGGCATCTGATCGTTGACAGTTACTGAAGAAAATGGGCTTGCCATTCCTTGTGTAGCCATCAGCGCTGCATTACTGAGATTTCTGGCGGATTGCTGCTGCTTAGCTCTTCGATATTGAATAAAGACTATCATAATGAATACATCATAGTTTTATTGTAAATGCAATAAGTTATAATATTCATTTAATTATTCATTCTTTTAGTTTCTTATAACGTAATAGATACCCGAAATGACGCAAAACGAAATGACAATGACCAGCACTATTATGATTAAGGTGCTGTTCGGAGTCGATTCTGGATAGGTAGGTGAGGTGTAAGTCACAGATCCCCTCGTAGTAGTGGTCGTTCGCCACTGTTCACTGACGATGGTAGGCCTATTTGTTGATATTGTAGTTCTTGTAGTTGATGGGTTGAAAAAGGTTAGGGTTCTGTCTGTACTTCTAGCAGCTATCTAGCACTTCTGCTTGTTATTTCATTAATGGTAGTTGATGCCTTGTAATCAGTAGTTGAACCCATGGCACTGGTATGGCTTAATTTAATATTCTTTAAGTTTATTCCAAAAGTGTTTCTTGTAAAAAAGTTGAGTATAACTGGAAACAGCTCTTTTTTTTTACTATGCAGGAATGCATGTTAAGGCAAGCAAGTTCTTATCTTGGGATTTTAAATGTAAATTATCCACATCCTCATATTTCTTTATTACTATGAGTAATCGTACGGCCTCGTAGTGTCCTCGTAGTGTAATATCACTACGAGGCCGAATTTAGTTTATTTCACCATCACAGCAACTGATGATGCAGTAAGGACTTTTAGATCTTCTGGATTATGAAATTCAATTGGTATGCACATAAATCTGTCCATCACGATATATAAATGATAATTTAAATCAAGAATTTAACTTAATTATAGCTATAACGACTTTGTTAATTTCTATATAATGTATATTCAATTGTAACATTTGGATTCAATAAATTAAAAGCTATTACATTTTTACACTTTACATTTTCGAAATTAATTAAACTGGTATTATTATAGCTATAATTAAAAAAAGGGAAAGTCAGCATTACAAGTTTCATATATAAGACGATATCCGTATTTTAGTTTGCTTAAAGAAGAGTAACCTTAAATTAGATAAGCTTCAAATAATTTAGACTGTTTGCTTTTTAAAGTTATTTCGAAGCATAAAATATCCTGGTATTTTGAATAAGCTATGGAATCGAATTATATAAATTTATATTAGTTCTTCGCTCCTTCCTCGAAAAATTTTGACCAATTAGGCATGCCTTGCCACAAACTGGTACTGTTTTTGTTTAATACATTAAGATTATACGTCTTGTATAATGCCACCTTGGTTTGATATTAGCATATGACATCAACATCTGAATTTCCTTTAGGTTCATTCATAAGGTTCTATGGTGTAATGGTTAGCACTTCGGACTTTGAATCCGGCAATCCGAGTTCAAATCTCGGTAGAACCTTACAGATTCCATTTGATATGCTGGAACATCAATGGTGAATCTTTTATTTCATTTGTTGTGTTTTATTTTTACCGGTTGGCGTTTTCTAGGTTATTTATTTGATCATAATCTGAATGCCTTTACAGTTTACATTACTATATACGAGGATACAAATATGTAATATACATAAACACGTACGAATATTGATTAAATGTCATAATCATTGGCAAATATTAGGTATTATCCAGCATAAAATAGTAGCTTTTTATTATGGTCATTATCATTATTGCATTATATGTTGGCAGTAAATAAAAATAATTACCGACAATTGAATTTTAGCTGTTTTTAATTCAGTATGCCAATCAATTGAGAGTCTTCCCTGAGTTGTTATTGGTATTAATCCTATAAATATTTCTGCTAACTGGCGATTTTTGTTCTTTATACTATTTTTATAGACATCTTATGGACAAATGAAAAAAATACATGCTGATTAAGTGATTAAGTAGTGAGAATTACTGTAGAACCTATAAGCAAATGTGAAGTGTATAATAATAGACTTAAAAATACGAATAATTAATGAATAAACAAATATGTATAATGTTAGGTAATGCAATAAATATATTGAAATGTGTATTAGCCAATAGTACAATTAAATGTTTTGTTATTGCCTATTATCTATATGTATAAAACAAAAAGTTGTATCTTTGTATCAAGAAATTCCCTGATTGGTCCAAATTTTCTAGGGGGAGGGGCTTAGAGAATGCAGCTGAACTTTTAACTTGCAAATGTAGTTTAAGTATATGTGGAATAAATCGGAGAGCTTACTAACGATAATGCTTTAAACGCTAACATTAAATCTCGTTCATCAACCTGCATATATATCTTTCAGAGAGCAAAACTTTACTTGCAACTATTTTCATGAGTTGCGAAGAAACATTAGTTAAGTCCTTGAACGAAGGTGGCCGCTTAGGCCGCCTGAGAAATCGCAAATTGGTAGAATAACAAAAGTAAAATAGTTGTTATTACGGGTTGTAAAACTGCGAATCAATGAATGCACGCAGGTACCAATCAATAAAAATTTTGAGTCATTTCGGGCAAAGCCGAAGCAAGGGCCAGCTAGTCAGATTATATAAGTGACATCCTCGTAAGTTGGAGGAGCCTTTTCCATCAGCTTATTAGGAGAAGAGGAATCAGTCATCATTACATCATCATAAGCTGGAAGTTGATGTTTGATGACAATTATTGCCGAGTTGTTATTGCTATAGTAGAATCCTGGTGGTAAATTGTTTTGTTCATTTCTCGTTTTAGTTAAAGTTAGCACTGGTCATTGCAGCGACATTAGCATTTATTGTTAATACTGCTGCAAATTTGGCCTTTTGTTGTCGTTTTCTATAGACTAAAAAAATACAAATAAAATCATGTTTTAATAATGCAGAAGTTAAAAATAAGTTTTTAAAATAATTCCTTTCTTAATACCGCAATAGCAAACAGATGACGTAATGAGGGCATGAGGCATACAAGGAAGATACTTGCTAGTGCGATAAGCTTAATATATATCGGACCATTGCAGCCCATATCGTAATACTTATCGTGTATATCCTCTCATAGGTAGTATCTTCGTAATATAACGTCGACATTATCCAGGGTTCAGTGATGACCTCATCACTCACAGTACCATCAAGTGTGCTCGTCATGAAGGGAAAGGGCGTTGTTACTGTGCTTTCATCGCCGCTGGTCGACTCTATGATGATAGGCGATGTTCCATCACTGATTTCCATGATTTCAACCTCGATTTCAACCTTCAATTGCTGCTTAATGTTGTATAACTGATGCCGGATTTTTGGTAATGAAGTTTATATATAAAGGGAGTAACTATAAAATAATGTATGTACTCGACGTCGAAACTTACATAAATAACAGCTGATAAAACTTCCTGCATACCAGCTGATGATTATTGACTGATGCCAAACTGTTATCAAAACTATTTTTTATGAGCCTTGCATAAACTTTCTTAATCTGAATTGATATATTTTGTTGAGGCAAAGTGAGATGCAATATCATTGCTTTATCAAAACAAACATACGTCAGTGCATACCTAAAGGTATTAAGGTAGAATAATATACAGTTTTTTTAGATACATTATTTAGTTTCAAACAAAACTAAACACATTACCCCGTAAATGGCACAATAAAAGTTTTTTTATTATTTTTTTTTGGCAGTGTAGCAATTAGTGTGCGCCGCGGGACTTATTGTTATCGTAATTAACGTTGGAGATGTTGAATAAGGTTCACTCTTTTAATTTATTTTATCCATGGGTGTAGAGTTGGGGGTTGTCCGGCGGGAAACACTATTTGGTGATAAACTAGGAATCAAGAACTTTACCATGTTTTATACGATTCATAATGTTACCAAAGTAGAACAAAAAAAAATTAACTGTCGGTCGTAGACCAAAAATTTCTAAAATATTAAAAAAATTCACGAAAAACGCACAGAAAACTTGAAATATTAGCTATTTCCCGATTTTCCGAGGGGAGCGAAGATAAATCCGAGGGAGGCGACTGGTCCCCGCCCCCTTGCCACCCTATACCCCTTTGATTTTTTTTCGATTTTATAGAAACTGTGTTTTCTCCAATATGTAGCTCGTTGGTCTAGGGGTATGATTCTCGCTCAAGGTGTGAGAGGTCCCAGGTTCAAATCCTGGACGAGTCCTCAGAAATCTACAAAGTTAAGGGTGATCAGACCAAAATTCTGTGGACTTTTTTTTCCAAAACCAGATGCCAATGAAAGTCTTCTATTGTTTATAAGTCTCCTATTTCGTTGCGTTGCAGTTTGCACGAACACGTACATTACAATCATAACTCTTTCGAACGAATATGATTAAAGAAAGGTGCGGTTCTACTATATGGGGATATAGCTCAGTGGTAGAGCATTCGATTCCACATCGAAAGGTCCCCGGTTCTAACCCGGGTGTCCCCTTCCATAATGGCAAGACACACATTCTTAAACTAATGTCTCTTGAATTATTTTGTTATTTGTAATGCACATGCAAATACGGGGTTATGGTTAGTTGGTTATGGTTAGCAGCGTAAAATGATTGGTTACCTCCTACTTTCCCCAGTTTTTCGTGAATAGCTCCGAAAATTTCAGGTATAGACACATGTTAGTAAGACATTTTTTTTTCATTTTTTCCTCAATTTTTTGGTAATGGTTTCAAAAAGTTCAAAACTCGCCCATTGTAAGAAAGTTGAGTGACTGAAAACAAAATATTTGTTTGGAAAACTTGTAATCAATTTATTATCAACAGTTTTTTTTAAGTTATACAGCCTTCAATGTAAAGTATATTCGCTTTATATAGGATTTGTGTATAAAACATGTTCTTATCTTGGGATTTTTAATGTAACTAATTGCACAGTGTTACATGAAGATAATCAGCAAAATGTTGCATTTATCCTCATTGTGCTTAGCATTCAAAGGCGAGATGGCAGAAACTTTAAGAAAGGCGATTTCCGGATTTCGAAATCACAATAACAGATTGTGCAGTAATATTCACCTAATAACCTTCAGGTGTCAAGTCTAATTAAGTGTAATAAGAAATTGTTAACAATATTTTGAATAATTTTAATAGGTAGTAAAAGTAACGCAATTGAGTTTGAAATTGGCAGTGACCATGTATTTGATTCATTCGGTTGCACTCAGGAATTTCTTGCCAAAAACTGGTAATCTTTCTGCTTTATACATTAAGAAGATTAGACGTCTTGTATTGTGCCACCTTGGTTTGATATTAGCTTAATACATCACCATCTGAATTTCCTGTAGATAAAACCGTGTGGTTCTATGATGTAATGGGTAGCACTTCGGACTTTGAATTCCGGCACTCCGAGTTCAAATCTCGGTAGAACCTTCAAGATTCTTCATAAGTTTTTTCAGTTCTTAATTGTACTGAAACTTCAATGATGAATCTTTTATTTGTTTTATTTTATTTTTACCGATTGGCGTTTTCTAGGTTATTTATTTGATCATAATCTGCATACCGTTACATTACTATACGAGGATACAATAATATTAAAATATGTAATATTAATTTACCATAAAACCATAATTACATACAAATGGGAGATGCGAGTTAAAGTGTTAAACTCTTTTTAAAAATAATAATTTTGATTCCAACTTAAGTTACATATTGATTCCAGCAATTAAAAACGGTGACGTGCACTTATTTGGGCATCAACGTCGTATAATAACCGCGACCAAAAAACTCGTTTTGCTATCTTCATATTTCAGTAAATCATGACGATACACCGATGACTTTTGTAACTGAATTACCAAAATACACCAGTCCTACGGTAGAAAAATAATTAGGACATGAATAATGAGTGACATTTTCCATTAGTACGAATCTTGATTGCATGCCATAATCATTGGCAAATACTAGGTATTTTACAGCATAAAATAGCGTAGCCTAATATAATTATATCATAGCTTTTTATTGTGGTCATTATCATTATTACATTATATGCTGGCAGTGGATAATCATCGACAATTGAATTTTAGCTGTTGTTAATTCAGTATGCCAATCAATTGAGAGTATTCCCTGAGGTATTATTGGTATTAATCCTATAAGTATTGCTGCTAACTGGCGATTTTTTTTCTTAATACAATTTTCATAGACATCTTATAGACAAATGAAAAAATACATGCTGATTAAATGATTAAGTATTGAGAATTACTGTAGAACTCATAAGTAAATGTATGGTGTATAATAGTAGACTTAAAAATACGAATAATAAATAAATAAGTGAATATGCACAATGTTAGGTAATGCAATAAATATTAATAATAATAATAATATGTTTCAATTTGTATAGCGCCCTTTCCGCGATTCTCTTCTGAAACACGATCAAAGGCGCTCCAGTTAGTATTCCTTACAGTGTTATACCACACAGGACAACACATTGAATTATTATTTAACGTCATATCCAATGGGCATCACCATTTGGACCCCTCAGGTTCTACCGTTGCAGGCGCTCCATGTGAGGGTTTAGACGGGATTCGAACAACTGAACTGATCCAAGGCTCTAAGCCGAGACCAGCGCCTCAGACAGCTCTGCTATCCGTCCCCACGTAATAAATATATTGAAATGTGTATTATAGCCAATAATACAATTGAATATTTTATTTTATTATCAGAATATGTAAGTCGCATCCTCGTAAGTAGGGCTCTGACTCGAATCGTATTCAATTCAAATAGGTCGATTCGAATGAATAAATATATTAAAAATAGCGATTCGAATGAATAGGAATATTAAATCGCCAATGTGAATTGAATTGAATAATTATTCGAATTATTCGAATTTTTTCTCTAATTTCTATATCTTTTTTCGAATTCGAATTATTCGAATAAAATTCGAATATATTCGAATGCCATTGGCTAAAAAAGTAAGAAAAATAGTCGCTTTAACTGAAATGTTTATTTTTCCGAATTTATTTCTAGGTTAATGGCTCACAGATTTCAATGGTATGACTGTACGAATGACTCTTATCGTGACAACGGTCACAACGCTATTACGCTATATCGTTTAGCGAGATCACTTGAGAATAATGAGACTGAGACTGTTGCTAATTGCTACGCACGTTTAAAATTCAAAGGGACTGGTGTCTGTCCGACTGGCTAATGGCTGTGCAACTTACACGTGCTTTTTGTCAGTCACTACTCACTGACTCGCTGTCTTTTGTCTTTTCTCTTTGGTGGGAACCGGTAAAAGGACTTGGTCGTTTTTTTTTAAAATCCAGAGTTGCCGATTGGTAAAAAAGACAACAAATGCTGAATATTTGCATGTGAGTATTCGAATGAATATTTGAATGGATATTCGAATGAATATTCACTATTTTGAAATTGAATATTCATTTTTTTGGTTTCTATTTGAATTGAATTTGAATAAATTAAAAAATCTAAAAATCTATCTGAATTGAATTGAATATCCGTGAATATTCAATTCATTCGAATTATTCAAATTTTCGCCGATTTGAGTCAGAGCCCTACTCGTAAGTAGGTGGAGCATCGTCAATCAGCTTATTAGTAGTAGAAGTATCAGTCCTCATTACATCGTCATAAGGTGGAAGTGGATGATTGATGGCAATTATTGCAGAGTTATTGTTATTGCTATAGTAGTATCCTGGTGGTAAATTGTTCGGTTCATTTCTCAAGTTAGCACTGGTCATTCCAGTGGCATGAGCATTTATGGTTAATGCTGATGCCAATTGCGCCTTTTGCTGTCGCTTTCTAAAGACTAAAAAAATATAAATAAAATCAAGTTTTAGCAATGCAGAATTTAAATGGTTAAAAATAAGTTTTAAAAACAATTCCTGTCTTACTGCAATAGCAAACAGATGTAATGATGCATACTAGGAAGGCACTGGCTATTAGCATGGCAATCGTAACAAGTGTCGCATTAATACAACCCATATCGTAACACTCATCCTCTGTAGTATCTTCATAATTAAAGGTCGTTTTTCTCCAGGGTTCAGTGGTGCTTAAGAGAAGGGGCGTTGTTACAGTGCTTGCATCGCTGCTGGTCGACTTTATGACGGTAGGTGATGTTCCATCACTGATTTCCGTGGTGCTGCTCATGATCTCGACCTTTAATTGCACCTTAATGCTGTAAAACTGATGCGGAATTTTTCTTGATGAAGTTAATAAAGGGACTAACTAAAAATAACGTATGTACTCGTCGTCGAAACTTACATAAATAAACGCTGATAAAACTTCCTGATGCACATCAGTTGTTGGTTATTGACTGATGCCAAACTGTTATCAGAGCAATTTTTTAAGAGCCTTTCATAAATCCCCCTTATCTGAATTGATAAATTTTGTTGAAGGCATATAGATGCAATTTCGGGATAAAATTCCATATCCACCGATTGGATGAGGTCATTAAGTAAGAGAAAATACCGACTGCAATAATTGAAAATTGCGCGAGGACGGCGAAGCGGTCCGACGAAGTGCAATTTGGATTGCACGAAATAAAATTAAGACAAAGACATTGGCTGTGTGTGTTGACCTTTATTTAGCTCTTTGCGGCAAAGAAAAAGAAAATCAAAAAAAGAAAGAGAAAAAAAGAGAAAAATGCCCCCCCCCCTTTTTCTTCTTCTTTTCTGATACTTTCGCTCAACCGCTTCAGACTCGAGGCTCTCGTTGACCATCATAAGGACGGACCACTGGCTAACTGTGCTTGTTGCTGGAACTACCGGAGGCTTCGCCGCTATTGTTGAAATGTTTCCATCCTCCGCGGCCTCGAGAGTGTGGGTTTGTTGTGAGCTGTCAATCGGGTTGATAGAAGCTAGATGAATAAAGTAGAGAAGTAGAGTTGAGGTGGCAACACTTTGTATTAGTATACTGAGTCAGACGATGGTCAAGTTCTGACTGAAGAATACATATAATGGTGGGTGCTTATATACTAACATACAGCAGGAAATCATATCAATAATTAGATCATTATAAATATCCGATGATCAAATCTTCCGTGTGAATCTTCTGAGATGATCCTTCCCACGGTATCGGCTGGATCTGCATCCGCCGTAAGATGGGTGAACGATCGATCCGCATCCGCTATAAGATGTGGATTCTGCCGTGTCAGCATTCTCCCAGAATGCTACTCGATTCCTCTGATGACGTCCGCTCCTGCCGTTCTATAACTCGGTGGGGGGATTAGATCGTGTGGATCAACTGGGTCCCTCCCGTTAAGGAGATAGGTCGGGGAAGCGCCGAGTGTGGCATGGTCTGCGCAATTAACTATATGAACTGCGAACATCAACTCTTCACACCACCGCAAAGGTGATTTGATAGCTAGTGTTGAGACTACGTCAATAATCGTGCAGTTATTTTTCTCCAAAAGTCCATCGGCTTTTGGGTTATAGGCCACAGTTCTAATCTGAGTGATGCCTAGCATTTTACAAAGCTCGGAAAATACCTCTGACATGAAATTTGTCCCTTGGTCTGTCAAGATGTAACGAGGTACCCCGTGCCTTAAAATAATTTTCTCGATAAAAGCTCTCGCTACGCTCTTTGCTGTCTGGTCTTTCATAGCTGACGCTTCGGTGTAGCGAGTTTTATAATCTTGCATGTTAAGTATGTATCAATGGTCAAACATTTTTCTTTTAACTTTAGAAAATTTGTATCTATTGAAAGTGTCCATCCTGAAGAGGATGTTTGGGTGCAAGGGGCCAAATTTAATTTATCATCAATACGTTTATTATCAAAACGGAGATTTCCTACTTTGTCGATTAAAAATTTGAACCTGGGATCACTACAATCATGAAAACCCAACACTGGTGGAGAATTCGCTGTTGTCGTGATCGCCAAACAATACCCTGTTGATGTATGCTTTAATATAGCCGATACATCAATAGAGCTTTGTTGATGTGTTTTTACTTTGTATTTAATAAAGGTGTCCGGGATTCCTTTAACAGGATAAAAATTTCTACTAAAACAAGTTGAAGTTAATTTATTAGCAAAAATGTACTCTAGTTGTGCTGCTGAATCAATAATTCTTAGTGTCTTTGTATCAAAATTTGAGAGTTTACCCACCCCTTTAAAAATTGTTTCTGATTTGCAATTTCTCTGATCAACAACCGGTGGATTTCTCCACACCACAGTATGATGATCGAAGATTTTAAATGTGTCTGAAGGATCTTTACTAAGTACTCCCAAGGCTTGAGTTTTAATTGGACAGTTTTGACAACTCATTTCTAAGTTAATTTGTGTTACGATGCAGCTGGTAACTGAGTACGAAACCTCAGAGTACCATTTGCCTTCACCTGTTGGTTCTGATATGAATTTGCTTTCCCCTTCCTCCATGCGGTTATTGTTGTATCGTCTGAAATAAAATATAAAAGGATAATCCCTATGCTAGCATGATATTTTGGGTATTAGGAGGGAGAGACACAGTCAATGTCTTTGTCTTAATTTTATTTCGTGCAATCCAAATTGCACTGCATGACAATTTTCGACGACCTTGACTGTGTGACTTTAAAGCACAAGATATTTCAATATACTCCTGAGTCCTGACAAGACGGTGCTAGCAAAATCTGGTCCCTCAGAATCCCGCCGATGAAACTACGTTGTCCAGTGGGCCGTCTCCAATATGCTATCCATGGGCATCGCGATTTTAGCTGCTCTTAGGGAAGAGGCTCCGCGAGCCCAATGGGCTGAAAACCTTGACGTGTCGATTCCGGCCGACTCCATCACGTCTTTTATCCATCACCCAAGAGTAGCCCCGACAACCGGTCTGAACGGGCGCCGAATAACAATTAAGAGTACGGAAATTCAAATCGCTTCTAATGGGATCAGTTCGATAAATATAATGACCCAATGCATCTACAGGGCAAATAACCGGATCCGACGGAAACTTCGCAAGAGAAAGGCTGTGCAAAGGACCATCTCTCTGGGCCTTCCGAGGCTTGGGCAGCGCAAAGGTGGCCTCGGTCTCAGAAATAACGATAGACTGAAGATCGATAGAGGCTAATTCGGAAACCCTCAGTAGGGTTGTATTGGCCAACAACATAGCCAATTTACGGGAAAGAAGTGGAAGATCCAATACGGCATTAGGGCCGAGCCCTCTAAAATAAGACAAAACTTCGTCCACATCCCAAGTAGATGAATATCTTGGCCTGGGAGGATTAGTATTGTAAATGACTTTTAGAAGACGAATGTCAACCGGATGCTGGCCGATCTTATGGCCGTCTATTGGCGCTAAGGTATCGAAGAGCATCGATCTATAAAAATGTATCGTGCTTTAGGATTTGCCGTCCTGAAAACACTCACCGAGAAAATCCAAGATCACGGCCAAAGAGCTAGACACGGGATTTGCACCCCGTCGAAGACACCAACTATACCAAAGAGACTACACGGACTGATATGCAGCGTGTGTGGTGTTACGCTTACCCGCCATGAGCAAGTCGACCAACTGGCTCGAAAATTCTTGGCGGTGGAACCCCGCCCTCATAACTTCCACGCGGCTAACTATATTGTGTTCTCTGTTACGAGAGGATGCGGTTCGCTCCGAGCGGACGTGAAAAGGTCTCTCATCTGGGGCAGGATGAGAGGAACGTCGCAAGCCAACTCCAAGATGAGTGGGAACCATGGCTGGCTGGCCCACAGAGGGGAGATCATCACCACCTCTGCCTCCTCTCGGCGGATTTTGAACATGAAATCCTTAATCAGTGAGAAAGGTGAAAAACGTAAGCTTTGAGCCCGCCCAGGTTCATTGATAGAGCGTTGGTCGTTAGAGCCCCCGGCTGGGGCCGCCAGTTGACGAATGTGTCCAGCTGAGCGTTCCAGACTGAGGCAAAAAGAATTACCTCCATTTCCCATATGGCTGCCAATCGAGAAAATAGAGTAGGGGACAGCCGCTAATCGCTCATGTCCGGCTTTCTCCTGGACTCCTGATCTGCGATAACGTTCAAAGAGTCCGGTAAGTAAACTGTGTTAATCAAAATACCCCGAATCGCGCACCAGGACGCAATGGACAAGGCCATCCAAGTTTGTCCATCATCAATGCTTGTCTTGGAAGATCAAAAATCGAACTCTTCGACCATCTGATATAGATAGTAGCTCCGATGGTCTTATAGAGTTACTGGTCTTATAGAGGACTGATGTTCGCACGTGGAATTCTCACGTCAAACAAGATTTAATAAAATGCCTGCTACAATACTTAAACAATCACAATACAAAAAGTGTATAATAATGATATCGAAATAACGATGATCTCATTAAAACATTTACTGTTATCAAATAATATGTCTAATTGTCCTAATTAATCTTCAATTTGAAAGATCAAATTATTGTAGACAACATTATTAGATTATGTTTGTGTAGAAGAGATGAATGGAAAAGCATTTTATAGCAATAGTATAGATTTGAAAAAAAGATGGCGAAATGTTATTGAATCCGTGTAATTATTAGCAAAAAGCATATAGTATAAAGGTGTGGTGTAGGATTTGACAGAGAACCGCACTATAGGAACAATGTAAAAATACACTATCAAATTTACAATAATAAGTGGACCAACGGTAGCTATTCGACCAGTGCGTACTGATAAAAATATTATCGGAGGAGACCTTTTATCTACCCTAATCGGAAGCGCTGGATGCCTACAATTTGATGTGTTCCAACGAAGAGGTACGTGAATCGAAAATACTAACTAAGGTGAATAGGATGTCAAGGATATATACCATTCTAATAAACAAGGAGATGTGAGTAAACGCACATGCCTTTTTTGTTGAACTTTTTTTTAATTTCTATTAAACTATAGAAAATGATAATTTTCAAGATAAAGTAGTGTGCCTCTTTATCTTCGTATATGGCTAAGGTGACTTTGTAGTTTGTACTCACAAACAATTGGCTTATCAAAAGATAACATTGATATTTACGATCGTAATATTTTTTTTCTCAATTAAATGGTAACTATAGCACTGAGCTGATACACACATTTCTCAAGATGTAAGATAGAAAAGCTCGCTTTTTGGCTCGCCCTTATTAGAATAATTCAATCTCCGACTGAATGAAATCCCCCCCCCCCGTTTCAGTTATGCAATATTTGATAAATCTATTATTCACTCAAATCACTGACATTTCATGTCTTTTCCGGATAACCGCCAAAGCTTTTGTCAAAAAAAGCAACGATGCCAGATTTACGCGTTTTTTTATTAATTTAATTTTTATTTTTATTTATTCAATATTTTTTTTTCTATCCTCGTCTCGCCGCAATTCTGAATCGAATGAGCTATTTCAAAAAGAAATCGGTTCAGCCATTGTTTGGATATCGAAATGGAGATGAGCACACAAAAATAAAATCTGAAACCTCAAATCGAGTCCCAGTGGAGATTCACCAGCACCATCTAGCGGTGAAATTTCCAACGACTGGATTAAAAGCTCGCCCTTCGGGCTCGCAATTAAAATCTTAAAATAGGCACATTGAATTTTCGCCACTTTACAATATGTTTACATTCATTACCACAGTAATAACTCAATCATTTCAATTAGTTCATTCCTGTTTAGACAATAAAACTCATAACCTTGCATATCCTTGTTAATTTTAGATTACCAGTATATTATTCTACTTTAGCCAGGTTGTTAAAACTAGTAAGAAGGTACAAAGTATGTGTAAATCTAATTAAAAATATATCGACTAAACATGTTTTCTAGCTGGCAGACTGTCAGATTAAAAAAAAAAATTCTACCCTTTCATCATTGATGTTTAAGCAATATATTATTTAGCCTTTACTGTTTGCTCAAATTGTCGAAATTTAGGGCAAAAAAAACTTAACAAAAACCTGCTACCGTTTAAATCATGCAATTGCTTAATTACTTTTTCGGTAATTTTAGTTCAGTATTATGTTGCCTATATCTATAGGCTAGGCCTATACTCCTATAGTCTGGGAAGTTTAATTTAAATAAGTTATTACCCTTCAAAGTTGATTTTTTCTTATCATTTGTTCTACCTGTCTACAACGTACTAAAATGTGTATGCTAATGATATTAAGATTAATTCCGGCGAGGGATGCACCCAGAACGTAATCGAAGATGCTGTGCAACCGTTGGAGCTAGGAGCATTGGAGGGAGCTTCTAATGGGAAAGTCATCGCGGTGCGTCTATTCGGGCATCAATGTACTCATCAAGATGTTGACGGAGCCTATTAGCTTATGAACAATAAAATAGATAAAGAAGCTATTGCGCTCATTAGAAATTTGTTGCGTTCGTCGCGGGCAGATCAAGCAAGCAAACATTTATGCAATATCTGTACCTACATATATATAAACAATTATAAATACGAGATAAGTTGTTGTTCGCACGTCAGTAGAAATATTTATTCGTAAATTCAAATAACTAGAGTTTATCTATTCCATATATTGGGATGATAGCACAATCTTACAACCATCATATACACATAGTTTAAGTTTTCAAAAAGGCATTAACCATTTTTAGGTCTCATTAGAACTAATACTACGATACAGAAAACGAAGCTTTCTATAAATCCTAGGCAGGCTCAATGAAAGCATCAAAGACAATTTGAATAGAATATCGGCGACAGCGTAAAAGAAAAGTACAGTGAAGGCAGTTTCAGCATTAGTATTGACCAATTTAACGCCGCCTATTACTAAGCTGATTCCAATGATCAAACTAATAAAACAATAATACTTCCAAATACAATCAAACGATACTTTGTTGCATCTTGATGCTGCTATCTTATTATCGTAGTTGACATCGATTATTTCTTCTTTACATAAGAGTTGAACGAGTTCGGTTAAACGGGGGCTTTTATAGGAGACGCACGCCAAACGAAGCGGAGTCTTGCCATCTTTCGTTTTAGCGTTCACATCGGCCCCATTTTCTATCAGGAACTGAGCAAGTTCGACCAGGTTGTCATCGCTGTAGTACTGGCACAACAAATGAAGTGGAGTCTGTTGATTATCTGTCATCTTAGCGTTGACATGGACTCCGTTCCTAATCAAGAGCTTTACTATGTCGATCAGGTTACTGTATTTGTAGTATCGGCACAGCAAATGAAGCGGACTTATCCCATCTCTCATTTTAGCGTTTACGTCAGCACCATTGTCTATCAGGAGCTTAGCAATTTGTATCAAGTTGTCTCTATCGTAGAATTCACACAGAATATGAAAGGGAGTCCTTTCATCTGCATCAGGAGCAGTCTTGGCGTTGACATCCGCTCCGTTCTTTAAAAAGAATGTAATTACTTCAATCAGGTCGATCTCGAAATCATTGCAAATGGCATGCAACAGGTAATGAAGTGGAGTACACCCTTTGGTATCTCTAATATTGACGTTTAGACCGATCATTTCATCCTTGTTCCTGGGCAGTTTCTCCAATCGAATCGCTCTTGGCGTTGACAAGTCTTCCAGCAACTGTCGAGTCCTAACCTAGAAGAAATTCGTTAAGATTTAAATATATTATATACTATAAATGTGGATATAAGACCTACTGAATCAGTAACAAAAAAGACATTCTTGAGAACGTCTTTTGCAGTTGGCCTCTTCTCTGATTCCGTTTCCAGCATGGACTGTATCAGTTTGATTGCTACATCGTCAATAGAATGAGGTGCCTTCAACTCTTTCTGAGTCAAGAGTATGCCTTGTTTTTGCCTGATTCGAAAGATGCGAGCGTTGTTGTCATCCCCGAAGGGATGCTTATTTCCCTTGCTCAGCGCGTAGCCGAAGATGCAGCCGAGCGCAAACATGTCCACTTTGAAATCGAACCGGTCGAGGAGATACACTTCTGGCGCCATCCATCCCCTTGTACCCGCCGGGTTTGTCGCACTTGTGTTGGTGAAATCGCTCTTTCCAATCTTGAGAATTTTAGAAATGCCAAAATCGGCGAGCTTTATCTGTGGATCATTCGCTGACGGAATAACGAATACGAGAATATTGGTAGGTTTGATGTCACGATGGACTATCCCCTTCCGATGAAGGTGAGCCAGTCCTTGGGTCGCTTGGTAAAGGATTTGCCAGTCGCTCTCAAACTCCGGCCCTTGGTATTTCTCTTTTTGGAAGTAATCCTCCAAGGTCCCATTGCAAAGTTCTGTGGCTATGTATCTATAATGTAAAGGAAAATTTAAGAAAATCAAAATTGTATGTAACTATCATAACATAAGAGTTTATACAGGAAGTCTGCATCCTTTTCTGTGCAAATGTAGCCGAGGATGTTGGGATGACCACTGGCTTTTTCCATGACTTCAGTTTCCATTAGCCGGAGGAGTCTATTCGATTCATTTACATCATGTTGTCTGTATACTTTCTTGACGGCTACTGGCTGACGGCTGTCACTGTGAAAACCACTGAAGACCGTACCAAAGGAGCCAGTACCAATCGGTTTCTCGAAAGTTAGTTTTCCAACAGTTATTGCCATTTTTAGGATCGATTATCAGCCTAAAAAATTTAATTTATATTGTCAGTCAAGTGTAACAATTCGTGTGAATAAATTTTCTAATTCATATTACAATTCAATTCTTACAATCAATTCAAAAGTTATTTTTATGCAATCTTAACATACCTTTTTTCGTTTTTATATACTTTTTATGATTGAATATGTATGGAAACTAACTAAAAAGAACACTCACACGTATCAGTCACATCATAGCGTGTAATGAAATGGCTGATATCCGACTGCTTTTATCTTTAACGGCCAAGGAGACTTCAAGTTATCAAGTTATTATCAAAGTAATTGTATACAATCTATAAAAATGTGATACAAGTTAAGATGAGAACAACTAATACAGCGTCTGGTGAAAAAAAAAACTGTTTATTTTTAATTTTTATTTTCGTTCCGCCCGGGTGTAGTCTACCAAACACCAGGGACGAAAAGAGGGAGGCGAGAAAAGAAAAACAAATGAGGTTGGAATAGATACCAAGGATGAAATTATGATGTTTTCAAAGTCTATATAATGTCGTTATTATGTCAGGGCCGACCGAGATTGAAGAGGCAAAACGTACAGGATTGAGCTATATGCAGTCTGTATGCAACGCATATACGGAATGAAAATCCAATAGATAACGAAAAATTATTTTGCATAGAAATCTCTTACAGTGGGTATTGGTATTACGTCGTAATCAGATCATATATTATAAGTAGTTTGTCTTGTTCTAACTTTACAACCTGAAGATACACCATGAACTCTCTCTCACCATCACCAAACCAACTCTTACTGCCCCCCCCCCCCTCCCCGAATCCGACAAACTGGTCAACTTCGAGTTACTATCAACTTCCGCAGTGCTGTACCACTCAAAGAGCTTTCCTCGTCTATAATAATCAACACGCTTCTCCACCTTGGTTGAACCACCCTTTTCGTTGGTATTTGATGCGCTAGTTCGATAGTCGTTTTAATCATTAGAACGATGGATACGTCGGCTAGTGGGGAAGAAATATCAAACTAAGTTCGTCCTGTAAGTATTGTTAAATGGTCAAACTAGTTACATGGTACGACAAAGTTAACATCAATTTAAATAGATGATTTGAAGGTATCCTAATGGAAAAGATCAATCATAAATGGATCGTCCAGGAAGCTTGAAAATTGAGCTCATTGATCATCTATGGAAAACGATCCGAAAAATAATCTTTTCACAGTAACTTCGCTAAGTATTTCTTTTTATGGCAAACAACAAGAAAACCGAAGTCTACACGGTACGACAAAATGGAAGGCTATATGGTATGATAAAATGGAAACCTACATGGTACGATAAAAAGGGAAATTTACACGGTACGACAAAATGGATGGCTATGTATATGGTACGATATCATGGAAGACTATATAGTACGATAAAATGGAAGGCTATATGGTACGATAAAATGGAAATCTACATGGTTACAATAGGTAATCACTGCCAGGAAAGGCAGCAGGCACGCAATTTTTTCTCTCTTGATGATTTGATGGTTGTTGATGAGTATATTCTTATCTTTATGTCAATCCGGTCACCCAATTTATAATTTATTGTATCAGGTATACCAGTAGTGATGTTCCCGTTAACGAAATCAGTAACGATTTTGTTCGTTAATTAGTTGAATTTTAGCTGTTTTTAATGCAGAATGTCAATAAATTGAGATTCTTCACTAATAATTTATCATTGGTATTAATCCCATAATTATTGCTGCTTTATTCTTTATACTATTTTTTATAGACATCTTATAGACAAATGAAAAAATTAAGTAATTAAGTAATCATAATAACTGTAGCACCTAAGCCAATGTATGGTATATAACAATAATAGACTTTAAAATACGAATAATTAATTAATAAACGAATATGCACGATGTTAGGTAATGCAATAAATGTATTTAAATGTGTATTAGCCAATTGTACATTTAAAAAATATTTAGTAATTGCTTATTATCAGATTATGTAAGTGGCATCCTCGTAAGTAGGCTGAGCATCTTCCATCAGCTTAGGAATAGCAGCATTAGCCTCTTCGTTGGTTGGTGGAAGTCTTAGTGTAATATAATTGAGTGGCGAAATATCATCATAGGATGCTCCTGATGGTGGATCACTAGCTGCTTTCAATAGGTGTGATTTCTAATGAAAAAGAGCTTGAGGATCTCGGAATCTCTTTACTAAAAGTGGCCTCTTGGTTAGTTGATGGTTGAAGATTCGACGATATAATAGAAGTTAACCTAAGACCAGATCCCGGGTAGCACACGATTTTGGGAATATATTGGCGGTCTTTTGTTTTGCTTTTTTGGCGATATGTTGTAATCGTCCGCCGGGCCTCACCAGAGCCAGTCAAAAAACCTTTTGTGTTTTCATCATTGAAAACCAGCATCGGAAAATTAAAGGAAAGGGGAAAATGGACAAAATACTTTTTTGTAAATACACTTCTATTCTGTGATGGTTTTGGGCAAATATTGAAATTTGTAATCGCCGTTAGCTATTTCGCCTGAATATTGGGCATAAATGGAAGTGGTGAATAACATGAAATTGAAATAAAGTAACTTAGGACCAATGTAACTGTTTGATATGTTCACATAAGTATGCAATCTTATTTATTAACTATATATGAAAATGTAGGAAATGCGTAATACTGGTACGATTTCATATTGCGATATTTTTCAAATTTCTATAAATACGTTTTATTGTCCAATTTCTTTTCTTATTGATTTATTGAATAATTTTTACTAGAACCCACAACTTCCCACAACATCACGGAAGCAACAGTGCTTTGTGTGATTAAAGTTTCAATACCCACGCATGACGCATGTAGTTTTGATATTTTAAATTGATGGGATGTAACGAAAGAATTTATACCTATAGTATGCAGCATATAGTAGTAGCTGTATCATCAATATTTTCTTTTAATGTGCACTCTTATTTCAATCAAAAACTACTTTTAAGTGGACTCGTGATACTGCAAATTCATCGTTTAGAGCTGTTCATTTAGTGGTTTACTAAAATTACAAAGCGGTTCCTCAATAATGAGCAATAATGTCATATAAATATTCAATTTTTTAAAAGTGAATCGTTATTTATTTTACTTGACGAGAAATAAGATAGTAGTCTCCGTAAATAAAAATAAATACTATCGACAGAGACTTTTTTCTTTTTACTTTTTTAAACTAGATTTATTTTAATATTTGTACAATGAACTATATTATTTGAGCTAATATCAGTACTCCAGCCTACTCAAAGATCATTAAAGCTTGATTATGTTGCGTAAAAATGTAAACTAAAATAAAAATAGTGTCTAACTTTGATTTTACAACATGTGTATAAAAAGGGCGCTAATTCTAGGTAAGGACAATCGGGCTCTGCTGAATATTCCTTGGCCATGCCATACTTGATTAGCTTGACTGAGAAGCGGTCGAACTCTAACAGATGCACTCAATTGAGAAATATGTGACTTTCCACGTCAATAATTTTTTTTATGTCAGAATCTCAGCATCCATCCGATTTTCGGTACTTAAAAAAGACATAGGCCAACACATTTAATCCTATAATTTACCTTTACGCATTAATACACATTGGTATTATATTTATGCAGCAACAATGCCAATATATACCATTCTCGATAATGAACCATATAACATTCTAATGCTTTGGCTTGATTTTCTATTTCCAATTATGGTGGCACTTCAGGTTTTTTCACTGGCTCTGGTGAGGCCCGGCGGACGATTCCAACATACCCCCAAAAAACTCAAACGGATTAGCCCCAATATATCCCCAATGTAACTGTGCTACCCGGGAGAGGTTCACTATAAGTTACAACAGGTGGTAATGGATCACGGCGTCTGGAAGCTTGGCTGGTAGAACTTAAAGGAAATGTAGAATCGGTTTGTTCTGATATAGTGCTTAAACTGTCAACAGTAGCGACTTCGTATTAGGCTGGAGGAACGTCCTTTTTACGACATTTTCTTAGAATCTTTTCAAATAGATGGTACAATGAAATGGAAGTACATAAAGTAAATAAGTGGTAATTCAAATAAGTAATATAATTTAAATTACCGTTACACCTATAATGATGTCTATATGGTCACCCAATAACCTTCAGGTTTCAAGTCTATTAAATTGTGATAAGAAATAGTTTCGACACCCACACAGCACATGGCTAAGATTTGGACATCGTTTGATCATCCCATAGGATGTCAAAAAAGGGGCCGTGTGTTAGACAATTGGTACACTTCCGGGTCACCGTTTGGCCGTTGGTTTCGGTCTAACCAACTACTTAAAGATATCGTTAGGATAGAATTTTGTTTAAAGATCGTTCACAGCTGGGCATCACAAAGATGCATTTTAGCTCTTTTACAGATTTCTTAAAGATATAGGTATAATTGTAAGTAATTAATTTAAAATACATTATAATTATTATTTATTTATGTTTAGAAACTCAAAAAACTTGATCAAAGATGACCCAATGATATCCATTGGATTATCAATAACAGCAGAGGAAGTAAGCCCCAACTGAATATATATGTTAAAAAAGGGAGAGGAAACAACTGTGTCGTGGTATAGTGGTTAGAGTGCTGGCATACGATTACGAAGTATGTGAGTTCGGAGCTCATTGGGGCCAAAGCTTTTTCTTTTGAAATATGAAAATTATATGATAAATGTGTAAGTTATCCTCTTATCATCTTATAACAGTTCAAAATTATGGCAGAATAACACTGAAATCTGAATGGTATATTAAAATATTCGGTACTGCTTATAGTTATCCGGATGATAACGGGACATTTCAAGATTGTGTGAGACATATTTACTCTGAAAACGTCGTTCATCCCGAAGATAACTTTCAAGCGATTAAAAATAAACTCCATCGTGTTATCCAACATAGATTATCAGCTTGATATCAATTACCAGGATCATAAAAAATAAATTTCGTTCGCTAAAAAGCGAATAACTTAAACACATCCTCAAATGTTGAGTAGCAAGAAATTGAAGCTTCGGACTACGGGATATGATATGGATCAAAGTCGGATCAAAAAGATTATCCCGGTTCTGTGTGGGCAGTTAATTACTAAAGTAAAGATTTAAACATTTAAAAAAAGTAACACAATGGAGTTTGACATTGACAGTGAACATATATTCAAATCATTACTTTAGAACCAAAGCGAATGTATATAGATAACAATAAGCTTATAAGCCTTAAAATACGAATGTGGATAATATTAGACAATGCAAATATATTCAAGTATTACTCAATGATAAAATTAAAATATTAAATATTCAGTTATTGACTACATAAGTGGCATCCTCGTAAGTTGGAGGAGCATCTTCCATCAGCTTATTAGGAGAAGAGATATCAGTCATCATTATATCATCATAAGTTGGAAGTGGATTATTGATGACAATTATTGCAGAGCTGTTATTGCTGTAGTAGTACCCTGGTGGTAAATTGCTTGGTTCATTTCTCAAGTTAGCACTGGTCATAGCAGTGACATTAGAATTTCTGGTTAATGCTGCTGCCAATTTCGCCTTTTGCAGTCGTTTTCTATAGACTAATAAAAAATACAAATAAAATCATGTTTAAAAAAAAACAGAATTTCAATTGTCAAAGATAAGTTTTAAAAATAATTCCTGTCATACCGCAATAGCAAACCGATGTAATGAGGCTTACAAGGAGGGCACTGGCTATTAGTATGATAATCGTAACAATTGTCGCACCAATACAGCCCATATCGTAACACTCATCATAGGTAGTATCTTCATAATAATAGGTCGTCGTTCTCATTGTACTCCTGGTGACGGTAAAGGATGTCGACACTATACTCTCATCGCTGCTTGTCAACTCAGTGATGGACGATGTCTCAACATTGTTTTCTGTGATGCTGCTCATGATCTTGACCTTCAATTGCTGCTTAATGTTGTAAAACTGATGTGATGTTTTCGGTAATGAACAAATTACGTATGTACCCGTCGTCGAAACTTACATAAATAAGAGCTGATAAAACGTCCTATCGTCCTGCACAGCTGTTGATTATTGACTGATGCCAAACTGTTATCAAAAAAATATTTTTAAGAGCCTTGCATAAACTCCTTATAATCTGAATTGATATATTTTGTTAAAGGCAAAGCGAGATGCAATCTCATTGTTTTTATCAAAGAAAACATACGTCAGTCGTGCATACCCAAAACTAAGTTATCAGTTCTTACAAAACTATAATAAAGGAAGAAGATTTAATCATAAAAACTAAAAAGTATTTAAGGTAAAATTATTTACGCAGTTTTCCTATAAGATAAATTTATTGTCAAACAAGAAGAACAAATTACATTTGTCATCATCAGCACAATGAATATATAAATTGGTCGTCTAATAAAGAAAAAGAATTGTGTCTGCTATTAGTTGCCTCTTCGTAGGTTGGAGGAAGGCTTAGTGTGAGATAGTAAAGTGGTGGATCATCATCATCATACGATGGTCCTGACGGTGGTTCATTGCCTATAATAGATGGAATTTCAAATGAAAAAGAGCTTGAGGATCTTGGATTCTCTCCACTAAAAGTGGCTTCGCGGTAAGTTGGCAGAGGAAGATTCAGCTCAAAGATAGGACGAGGTAATGTAAAGCCAGGTGATGTTAATGTATCACGGCGTCTGGAACCTTGGCTGGTATAACTTTATTAACTTAGTTGAAATGTAGAATCGGTTTGCTCGTCTGAAATAGTGCTTAAACTGTTAACAGTCGCGACTTCGTATGATGGAGGAATGTCCTTAAGAATTTTTTTTCGAATCTTTCCAACTATTGTAGAATAAGAAGCTAAAAAAATAAAAATATATTAATTAAATTGCAAAGATTTTTTTCAACTTTATGTTATTGTCACTTTTGTTATAATTATACCACAAAAAGGATGAAACCAGCGCCACTAAACTCACCACAACGTATAGATATAAAGGATGATTGTACCACAAGGTGATGGACTACAAGTTTCAGGACTTTTTGTCGTGCTGTTGCCCTTGTATTGGTCGGTGCTCGAGAAATGCCATATTTCTATAGTTCTCACTGTGCTGTTGATTAACTTGTTGACGTTATACTCGTCCGTATAAACCAATGAAGGATCTCGTTGCATCAAATATCTATAGTCAACTGCTTAATATTTAATACCAACATATTATTCTATATATCTTGATTATACAAAGAATGGATGAATTTACTTACGGTTTAATATTATTAAGTCGATGAGACAAAGGCTATTTGGTGCTGCAACTGAATAATTTTAAAAAGTAAATAATATACGTCTGCTTCTAAATACTGTTACGAAGTCAATATATATATGGCTAAAGACTATTCTTATCTTTGGGAACGTTCGCAGTTCGTACAATGGTTGGATTTATTTACTCTGATGATATAGTATTGTATAATTTATCTGGGTTTATACAGGCATGCCAATCACGATGATGGTGGTAACCTGTTGTTATTAATATAGATCCGAAAAGTCTTTTAAAACTCACCCACAAAATTGTTTTTCCATTTCGAACTTTTATTATATTATTGCACATGCGAAGTACAACGAAGAGGAAGAGGTATACGTCTCCATTATCAAAGCCGATAGAGAATAAAGACAAATGCGATTATAATATAAGAGCAAAATTTAAATTAACATAATCCATTGGAGATATAACGCTGTGAATGTCTAATGATTAACGTTTCACCTGTTAAAATTCCATTATATTATAGGCTGTTATTAGCGGGCTAATGTATGAAGAACAATAATAAGCTTGATAAGTTGATATATAATAGCTGTATTATAGCATACCTGCTGCACAGATAATAAATTGTAATAAAAAAAGACGTGATATAGTGAAACCACAAAAATATTGAGCAATAACGTAACGTTAAAATCTGATTTAAGATTTTTTTTTCTTGTATATTCACGAGTTAGTTATTGACTATGTAAGTGGCATCCTCGTAAGTTGGAGGAGCATCTTTCGTCAACTTGGAAGTAGAAGTAGCAGCAGTCATCATTACATCATCATAAGCTGAAAGTGGTGGATTATTGATGACAATTATTGCAGAGTTGTTATTGCTGTAATAGTATCCTGGTGGTAAATTGTTTGGTTCATTTCTTGTCAAGTTACCAGCATTGTTCATTGCAGCCATATTAGCATTTATGGTTAATGCTGCTTCCAAACGTGCCTTTTGTTGTCGTTTTCTATAGACTAAAAAAAAAGTACAAATATTTATAAAACCATGTTTTAATACAGACTTTAAATTGTTAAAGATAAGTTTTTAATAGTTTCTAACTTACCGCAACAGCAAACAGGTATGATGATGCATACAAGGAATAAGACACTGGCTCCTACTATGATAAGCGTAAGATATAACTGACCAAAACAGCCCATATCGTAACACTTATCTTCGGTAGTATCTTCATAATAATATGTCGTCGTTCTCCAGGATTCAGTGGTGATCTCATCACTTATAGTAGTATCAAGTGTCCTTGTGCTGAGGGGAAATGTCCCCAAACTGTTTTCCGTGGTGCTGTTCATGATCTCAACCTTGAATTGCTATTTAATGTTGTAAAACTGATGCGGGAGAATTGATAATGAAGTTAATAAAGGGAGTAACTAAAAAATGACGCATGTACTCGTCGTCAAAACTTACATAAATGACAGCTGATAAAACGCCCTGCCGTCCTGGACAGCTGTTGATTATTGACTGATGCCAAACTGTTATCAAAACTATTTTTTTTTAAAGAGCCTTGCATAAACCCCTTAATCGGAATGGATATATTATGTTAAAGGCAAAGAGAGATGTAATATCATTGTTTTTATCAAAGAAAACATACGTCAGTGCATATACCCAAAACTAAGTTATAAATTCTTCTTACTAATAGTTTAGTAAGAAGAATTTGATTTGAATTGACTTTGTAATCAAGGCGGTAGAAGATTTCATTGTCAAAACTAAAGGTATTTAAGGTTTCTTAAAAATGTATTTACAAACAAGAATAAATGCAATCACTTATTATAAGTCATCACCAGCACAAGGAATCCATCAAATGGTTTTCTTATAAAGAAAAACAATTGTGTCTTTTTTATTATTTAAAAAATGTATTTTAAAAAAACATTATATAATTGGGCCCATCATCATCCGCTTTGGTAACCTCGGAGTAAAACTTTTCAAAAGAGAAATCATTTATTGCAATCCTATATTTCCCGTGTTGAAAGCGCTCCATCGATCAATGGGTACAACTTTGCATTTGAAAGTAGCTCAATGCCACAAAAGATCGAAAGATAGATTAGATTGGTGTGTCATATGGCGGACCGCAGTAGAATCTAATTTGACAGCAGGAGATACTGCGGGGGTTCATTCCTCAAAGTATTTTATCAGTTGGCCGTTTTCCATTCCTGACCCATTCTACTCCTTGCCCTTTACGTTATTCCTGAGGGTTAAGATTTACGTAGTAAATTACCGAAATGTAGTTAGTCGGAAGCGTGAAAGGCGAGCTTCTAATTTAGGCACTGTCGTTTGACCTTAAAACCTTTTTTTTTTTAAAGAAAAATATATATTTCTACCTGTCCCGAGTTTCAGCTTCGCCCGAGTAGCTATTAAATTTTACGTAACTGCATTTTGTATTCTTTCTTTTAAGCACTGCAACTAAGTTTACCAGTTAAAAGTTCCACTGTTTTATCTAAGCCCCTCCCCTTCCAAATTTGAACCAATCAGGAATTTCTTGAAACAGACACAACGACAATTTTCTGCTTTATAATTTAGATTTAAAAATAAATTGATCCCATCAAAATTTAATTAGATGAATGCTTGCTGTTTATGTTCTCAAGTGGTGACTCCTAATAAAGAGCTCAGCCAGATAATAGTTTAATTTAAATTAAAGACGTTTTAAAATTGGTAAAATATATCAATCGAAGTTATGCAGCTGGTTAAAGCAATTAATAATTAATTTTAAAATACATTTTAAACCATGTTTTATTTGAAGTTATTTACCAGGGTATTTCCTTTTATTCATTTAGATTCATTATTATACATCTCATTATCCAAAACAATCTGAAAACTCACTGTAACCAGCATACCATGACCATTTCGACTTCACTCAGTTCACATTCAGAAATCTGTCATTTATTGCTGCCTTTATCCGATTGAATCGCTCTTTGGTATATTGGGGTGTTTCTTGATTCAAGTTCGCAACCCTTTCACTCTTCTTTTCCGACTGTGACAGGATCATCTCTTTAAGCGAATCTAGTTCCTCTTTAAGTTTTGTTAGAGAGGGTGTCATATTTGCTTCGAATTCCGCTAGTACTTGTTCTGGTACTTTACTTTTGCTGTCTTCTTCTACCACGAAATGACCAGTTTCTCCAACTATCTTAAGTTCGATGATACCGCTCAACATCAGCTGGGTCTTGAGCATGGAAATCTCTTTTGTATAGTAGCGCTCATAGAGCAGAGTCAACTCAATTCTGCCCATTAGTTCCATTATCTTCTCTAAACGTTCTTTGGAGTTGGGGGCAGTTTCTTTTATCATCTTCGACACGGCTTCCGACGTTTCATGAGAAAAACTTTGCTAAAAACTCTATGGTTATCTTTGGGTGGTCGATGATGGAAGACGAGCTGCCCATTAGTTCCGCTATCTGCTCTAAACGTTCTTGGGATTTAGGGACAGTTTCTTTAACCATCTTCGACAATGCTTTCAACGTTTCTTGGGTAAACTTTCCTGAGAACTCGATGGTCATCTTGGAACTTTCGAAGATGGGAGATGAGCGTAGAGTGAAGACCAAGTAAGAGAGCTACCAAGATTGTAAAAATGACGGGCTTAATCTTTATTCCTTCCTGGGGTTTAGGTTCTTCAGCATGAATCGGAGCGAACTTTCGAGGTGGGTTTGGAGTAGCCATTTCGTTTGATTGGGAATTGATGTTAACTTCGGAGTTGACCATTTCGTCGGACTTGGTGGTAGTAAGAGTTTGGTTGGTAATCTGCGATGTCATGCTAATATGAGATTTGTGTTATAGCTAACCATGAAGCTACCTGTACAATGAAAACCCTGATTGCAGGGAGCAGCGACAAGAAGGTAAATACTTGCAGCGATAAGGCAACCATCGGAAATACTTGCAGCATGTTCCAAGTACGTTCTAGATCATCGATAATTAATCATTTGAAATGGTTTTAGGTTGAAGATAGACCATCACAGACCAACCATTGATGTTTTCTAGTGGATGTTGGTAACTACGAATGCATTTTAAAGCAAAATCTACGAGCATTGGTTCAAGATGCGACGTTTTTACCACCATTCATTACAGAGTCCGCTTGGGACAATTCTACGACTAGCGATTTCTTCAAAAAGTGGCCTGAAACCGCAGAACTAAAAATTATCTGCAAGGAAGATGGAGTTGCTAATCGTTGATCAAATGAACTCTCTTATGATTAAAGAATGCTCTAGCGAATACTCTAGCGAAGTACAAGACAAGGAAAGATCTTGTGGAACTAAAGTAGCCATCAAAAAGCAGCTCAGCCCATCTACGGGTATAACCATATCGAAGCGATGAATGATTACCATCGAATGGTTGAAGATCTACAATAGGAACTTCACAATTCAAATGACCCATCTCCTTCATCCGTTGTTGGTAAATAAGCTATGGAGGTTATTAAGTTGACTTGGAATCATTTCGATGGTTTCAGGGAACGCCTACTCTCTTCAGTCGAAAGGCTGTCGCCTTTTTCAATCATTGGAAAGATGGCGAAGTCGGCAATTTTTGGAAGAAATACCGAACCAACTGCTCGGACCATCTTGTAATTCCTTTCTAAAATCAAATTCGAGTAAATATAAATTTATTTGATCGTATAGAGGTATCCCAAAGGTGACGGCCACAGTATGCACAATTATGGTTTCTCGCTCATCAATGGCCCGTCTTGGAATATAAGAAATCGCGGGTTCTTGGATCATTGAAAGGTCATAAAAAGCAAACCATCCATCACTCAGCTGCGTCACAAGATGATGGGTAGCTGAAATCCGTTCGAGTTCCGATGAATTCATCGCCAACGGATCAACAAGAATGGGGATATCTGATTAAACATTGGTTCAGAACAAAAACTTACATCTATTCGTAGATTCTTGAAATAAAATTACGGTGTGGCCTATATAGATAGCAGTGAAAAATGTTGCTATTAACACTGATTAGATAAAAGATTCAAGTAATTCGTAACTATGTAAACCATAATCCGAAAATGCCTGAACAAAGCAGACACCTGGATTCGAACCAGAGATCTTATGGCTGTGAGCCAAATGCTCTACCGTTGAGCTATATCTGCATATAATTGATACTCAAATAATAAATAATGTTGATAAAAGTTGTCACCTAAATTCACCATCGATGAAAATGTTTAAGGCAAATTTCCCCCAGTGTATTAGAGTATGTATTCATCATACTCGAAGAGGCTTTATAGGCGTTTAATTATTGAGCAAACGAAAGCCTTATCGGTATACCCTATAGCCCTGCTGTTTAACATTGCAAAAGCCCCTCCACCCGCCATCAGTGTTATCTATATTTTTGTGAGCGACGTAACGGCTACATAATAGCACAGATTAAACTGATTATTTTTTGGTAAAACTTCATTGGTGTCAAGTTGTGCACCTCCTATTCTAGAACCGATATTCTGAGTAATAGTTAAGTAATAAGTAAATAAGTTTAGCCTATACTTTGCCTGAGATGGTTTCGGCAACTTTTCCTAAATTACATAACCAGTACGTAAGTATCAATAAGGGAGTATGGGCAGATTGAATTACTGTGTTCGGACATAGGACTCAACCCAAGGACAAGGCCATACGACCATATCGTTTTGTACTTGTAACAATATCGATTCAATTTTATTTAATTAAAATCACAAACTATATTATATTTTCAAATTATAATACTAGATTAAGCGCAAACCGGTTATAATTTTGATTTATATAAACTCGTAGTATTCTTTTAAACAAAGTTATGAACTTGGACCTTATTTATTTAGAGTAGGACTTATAGCCAAGTTATAGTCTCATCTTGAGCTCGCCACCGTTCGCAGTTCTCAAAATAAATTAAGATCAAGAAAAATATACAATTTTAAGCTGTAATTTTAGCGAAGTTAAAACTTAAATATAACTTATACCCTATACACACCGGATTTCAAACTGGAATAGCGTAACTAATCGCGAATTAAAACTTTGGTGTGAACGCAACTGGAATAGTAAATTATTCTGGAATAAGGGAAAAATTACTCTGGATTCTGTCCTAAACTTAAGTGACTTTCAGAAGTCACTTAATTTTATTCTGGTTTATTTTTTTATAGTAGAATACTGGTGTGAACTCAAATTCTTAAATTGCGTCGTAAAATATGGCATATCAGGCATTCTTGTACACACCAATTGAATTAGCAGACGATATATTCTATAAATTGCGTTTGATCGTTTAGCACATGGCGTTTCTTGGAAGGTTTTCAAGCTGAAACCTTGTCTTTAATAAATAAGCGTGAAAATATAAGAGAAAATGGTTTCGGAATCGGAAACAGTGCAAGAAAAGAGTGGAACCAAACGGAAGCGTTCGCGAAATTGGACGGATGACGAAACCAAAATACTGATTGGAGTTGTACGTGAAAACTATAGTGACCTCAGAAAAAGTAAGTTTAAAATTCAAATGCATAGGATGTCCATATTTAATTTTATATCCTCAGATTACGCAATTCGTTGTTATTTATTTATTGATTTTTATTTATCTTTTTTTCTTAATTTGGGTCGATTTTTTAAAATAGATTGATTATGATAGAATATCCATAATTTTATACACACTTTTAGTTGACTTTTTCTATATTTTGGGTCGATTTGTTCATGGATTGATTATGATAGAATTTCCAATATTTTTAAATACTATTTTAGCTGACATTATCTTGTTTAATTTCCAAAAATACATAATTAATTTGTATTATTGTGATTTTTAGCTAAAAGGAACGAACATGTTTTTCTTAAAATCCACGAAGAGGCAGCTGAGCTTGATTTGGACCGAACTCTGCAAGAAATTAAGACAAAATGGAAATCATTGGCATCAACTTTTAAGTATACAGGATTTTTTTTATATCTATATATTTTCATATTAATAAAAAAAATCAAATAAATACAGAACTGAACGTGCCAAGTTGGAAACTGGTTCGTCCCCGCCCGAGTGGCCTTTCTACGAGGTTTTAAGTGAATTTTTGGGAACGATCGCCTTAAATAATCACGATTCTTTAGAAACCGTTGCTTCGTTAAGTAAAAAGTCAAATAAAAGACAGAGAGAGGGTTCACCAGGCTTGTCAAACCTCAATAAGTCATCTGATAATTCGCTCAATTCCGGTAAAAAAATTATTTTGTAGTAATAATAATAATAATAATAATATATTTTTTGCATTTAGATCTTAGTGATGACAAAGAGCCTACTGGTGAAAAAGGGGTTCCTGCAACCGGAAATGACACATTTGAGGTCGATCAGTCGGGATCCGAAAAGAGCGAAGATGAGCGACCCAATCTATCCAAGAAACGCAAGATCAAAACGACGAAGAAGAAGAAATCATCATACCAACTTATAGAAGAGGAGATCAGAGAGTCAAAAGCGGCATCAGCTCGGTTGGGGGATCAAATGGAAAAAGCCTTCACCGCTCTCACCCCAATCATGCAGGGGATCGGGCAGACGTTAAACACTGTGTTGCCTCAATTGTTGATGGCTCCACCATCAAATGGTCCCTTCTATCCACAAAACCATGGATTTGGAGCTCATGCTGCCCCTCCGTACAACACCATATCCCTCCAAATAATGCCCCACAATTTAATCTCAACAACCAGGGATATGCGGCCCACAATGTACCAAACCAATATTATTCAGCCCCAAATCATGTAGCTTTTAATGAGGCTCCTTTTGTTCTCCCTGATCGTGTACCTGACAATGAGATTCCTCCCTTTTATGGTAATGGAGCTCCACAATATTATCCGCAGCACCACTTATCTGGCCAAGCAGACGACAATCAAATTCAATCTGGTTCTAATGGTCACTTACACTAGAAATGTTGTCATTATTTTGGAAAAATCTTTTTGTTACCCAATCCAATTTTTTTTTTAAATAAATTTCTTGCAGCATACTCGTCTATTCTTAAATGTAAAAACTAACACTAAATTTCTTTTTTAATAGGGAAAATGAGTCCGAAAATTTAAATATTAAATAATTAAGAAAATTTGCTTTAATTTCTTTTATTTTCTATTCATCATCATCGAGAGGCATGTAGCGGAGATGGTTTGATAGCTCCTCTCGCAAACGAATAGCCGAGGGTGGGACGTAACCATTTGCAGCGATGTTTTCCCCTTCATCCTCCTCATTGGCAACTTCGTCAAGCCAACGCTGGGGTATCGTCTCGTTCATTCTTTCGAATAAGTTGTGTAGAATTCCACAGGCGTACAAGGTTTCATTTAAATTGGACGGTTTTAATTCAGCCCTTTTGAGGATTATTCGGAATCGAGCTTTCAATCTTCCGAATGCATTTTCAATTACCCATTTGATAATTTAAATTAATGATGAAATAAAACAAAAAGTATTTTTTAATATACCCTTTTTGCACGGCTCAATCTGTAGTTAAAATGACCTTGGGTTTCATTGAGAACAGCGGAAAAAGGCTTCATCAAAAACTCTGATAGAGTGAAAGCTGCATCTCCTATTATGTGCAATGGGCATCTCGTATTTGCATTTAATTCTCTTCCAAGTTCACGCAGCTGGCAAAGTTGCTCTTGAATTGTTCTGTAGAGCCGTGAATGCCGAAATATAAAACCGTCATTTGTTTTTCCTGGTGTTCCAATATTAAGATAAGTGAATCGATAATTCGAATCACACAAAGCCAACAAAACTGTGCTGTAGAACCCTTTATAGCAGTAGTAGTCGGTTACATCTTCTTTTGGAGGACTACAGCCAATGTGACAGCCATCGATCGCTCCAATACACAATGGATAGCCCCATTGGCGTTCAAAGTTATCAGCAACAGAAGTCAGTTCTTCGTTTGTTGTGGGCCAACTGATTTCATCGCTGTAATGAGCTATCACAGCATTACAAAATTCATACTGAATTTTGTGGGCAGTTGATTTGCCAATGCCAAATAATGAGCTCACTACGCGCAGCTCAGCCGATGAGCAGAGACGAAAGAGACCAACAGCAACCTTCTTGTGCACTGGAATTGCTAGTCGATAGTTTGTATCTTCACCAATCAGATAAGGATGCAAATCATGCACGAGTATATCGAACGTTTCCCTCGAGACCCGGAAATGTTCTTTGAATCTCGTTGCGGACAGAGTTGGCATGATATTATCGTACCAATCGGTGGATTTGGGTACTGTCCAAGGACGGCCAAGTGGATCTAGATTTAGGTAGATCATTTAAAGTGTAAATTGAAAAACTAAAATCATCATTATGTCATGCCATACGTCTTCTAGCAACCTCTTCATGTAGTATTGCTTGGAGGTTTTGTAACCTGAGTTCAATCAACATCCTACTAGAGTGAAGAACGTACAGCAAGATCAAATAGATCTGCATCATCGACATCATCTATGTTCAATTTTCTTTAATAGTTCATTTTATTGTTTTTAATCAGTAAAATTGATTACCTGGAATAATAAGATGAGAACAACAACAAGAAGTCGTCTATTTGGCATTTTATTATACAACGATATGGTTGATTCAATTTGTTATTGTTTACGTTGTAAATGAACGCACAATGGATTCATGATTCGACGTTGCATTTTTTAAATATTTTGCCACGAATGTCACTTCTAATTTTTTTTTTCAAAATATGTAGTTCTCTAATACATGACCAAATTATCCCAAATTCATAAACATCGACTGATTTGATTATTTTATATAATTTCGATTCTATTATTGCGTTTAGTCTTTACTATGAGACGGGATATACAGTGAAACGTATAAAGCTCAATTTCAACTGACCTCACTTGTAGAAGATAGCTCAGAAGGTTGTGCGATCGGCACGTATTATGTTTTCTGTGGTTCGATTCCAGTCCCAAGACTTCTTTTTTTTATTTTTGAAACAAAAAATAATCGATATCGTTATGTTGTTTTGACATGTGAAAGCTTGTCGGAGCGATGATCCTACCAACTAAAAAAATTGATTTTCGATTCGGTTATTTTGTTTAATAATTACCATGGGACGGGATATGCACTGAAATATGTAGCTCGATTTCACCAGCAGTGATAAGTAGATGATAGCTCAGTGGGTTGAGTGTGTGACACATAGTAGAAGTGTCAAGGTTCGATTCCAGTTGATGCCTTTTTTTAAAGAAAAATTTATATCGTTGTGGTATCATTTTGAATGTAAACAAGGCGCAAAAGCCTGCCAAAGCGATGCTCATATCAATCCAAGATGTCGGAACGGTATCCCAACGTCATCTTTGCCGGATTACGGCACCTAAACGATGATGTAACGACATTGACGTGCTACCTGGGATCGGTTGAGAGCTGATAGTATTGAGTACTGAAAATTAATACACTGTATTGCGTCAAAACAATCACTTAATTGTCGTTTTCCGTTTTTTTCCATTTTTAGTGTGAACAGAACCGGAATAGTGGAAGATAAATTGGTTTCGGTGTGAACGGAATCGGAATAAAACAACTAAAAACATTATTTAAGTTCCAGTGTGAACGCACTAGAATAGTAATTCTTATTCTAGTGTAGAAATTCTGGAATTAGGTTTATTCCGGAATAAACCCAGTTAACACGCGGGTGTGAATAGGGTATTACGAACGAACTATAACCGTATATTCTTGTTCTAACGCAAATAATTCTCCAAAGATATATCCCATGTACCGGAGAAGGATGGAGAGATATATGCTAAAGTAGAATTTTGTTCTGTTTATCAAAAGAATTCAGTAAAATTGTAGAATTTTGTTCTGTTTATCAAAATAATTCAGTAAAATTGTAAAGCAGCACCTAAATGATAAACATAGTTAAACGGACAGCTAAGCCGGCATTGGCAAACCATTTTGCAAATTGGGACGAAATCCTCCGTTTAGTCAGATACCTATTTAAATTTTCTGCTTAGATAAAAGGTTCAATGAATTGGCAACTCATAGAGGCAACCCATGAACTTAAAGCAGGCACCTGGATGCGAACCAGAGATCTTTTGACTGTGAGCCAAATGCTCTACCACTGAGCTATATCTGCATGTAATATTACCTGAAATAATAAATAGTGTTGATAAAAGTTGTCACTAAATTCACCAGGGTTGAAAGTATGTAAGGCAAATGTAATAAATCGTAAATGAATTACGACGTAAATAATTCATATATATGTAATTGTTTGTTTTCTTCTGCTCTGTCGTTTTTTATAAATCCAAATAGATGAACTAAAGGGAAAACATGAATGAACAAAGAAATCGGCGTGAGTGCCGCGTTGCCATGTCCCTCGTATCTGAACCTCGTCGCTGTATCTTTGTTGATTCGAATAACCAAAAGGATTTTTTTAAATACACCAAAGAAACCTGTTTAATCTTTCTGCTCTGATTTGTAATCCCGCCCCAACTTCACACCGTACACAACTAATTAACGACCTCGAATTCGAGAATTAAAAAAGGAAATTTTTATAATCGTATATATTTAGTTTGGTTGTTGATGTTTTCTGCACCTTCAAATTACTTTGCGACGACAGAGTTATTTCCGCTTCTTCATATCAACACGTCCCTTGTTTCTAAAAATATTATATGGATCAAGGTTGCGCTTAAAATGCCAGCGACATAGAGAACAAGGGGCGGAAAACCTTGGATGCTTTCAAAAGTGTCCGTCACAAAATATAAAGAATTTACGATTTAGTTGGAACAACGAGGAAGCGTCGAGGATTTCCTTGGCTTTTTCCGTATAAACACCTGCCCAGAAGAAAACCAGATCCAATCAGCATTGACCAAAGCTATATCTGCATATTTACAATTGGTAAATAAGTCCAAAGTAATATCGTTTGGTCAGATACTATTTCAATTTTCTGAAAATAAAAAAGATTCAAGGAAATCATGCAGAGAAGGCAATCTATCCTTGGTACCTGGATTCGAACCAGAGATCTTTTGACTGTAAGCCAGATGCTCTACCACTGAGCTATATCTGCAGTTATTTCTTCAACCAATTATAAATAAATAAATGTTAATAAAAGTTGTCATCTACATTTACCAGCGATGCAACTATTTATGCTGGCAATTAATTGAATTGAATTTATTTCGTTACAGAAGGCTCTTTAACGTGTTATTCCCCCTTTTTTCATTCCTTCCGGAGCGAGTCTGAAAAGCCAATAATGGAATTAATATCAAGTATTTGAAAATAATTACTTGATTAAGTAATTATATCACAGTTTCGCACTAAAGAATAAAAATTTATGAAAATAAAAGAATTGTTCAGTTTTATCAATTTAATGCATTATGACGAAAGAAACCGTTGCATATGGTTGGAAAATCTAACTTGAATAATCGTAAATCTATATCTATAAAACAGAAAGGGAATCGTTATGTTTCTAGAAATTCCCTGATTGGTCGAAATTTTGGAGGGGGAGGGGCTTAGCTAAAGCAGTTGAACTTTTTACTTGCAAATGTAGTTTTAGTACTTAAAGAACATACGCCACGATTTTAACCTGTAAATTAACTTGCATATAAGATATTGAAAATGAAACCTAACTTCCAACCACTTTAATGTGATGCGAAGAAACTTTATTTAAAAGCCCCAAAACGAAGGTGGCCATAGGTCGCCTGAGGAATTGGTAATGGGTCCAAAAAAGTTCGAAGTAGTTGTTATTACATGTAACAAGTTAATACGGGTAAACTGGAAATATGCATTTGCCCCGTAAATAAGCGGAAATAATGAACGATGGATTTACTGTTAAGAAAAATACGCGATTGGCATAATGAATAAGTAAAATAGTCACAAGTATTAAACGGAAAACGGGCCATAAGGGAAAATATGAACCAAAATTAGATGTTTAAATTTTTCAGGGGTGCAACAGGCGCTATTTTGATAAATACATAACTAAATGAACATACAAACCCAACAAATTAAAAAAAAATTTCGGGCAAAGCCGAAGCAAGGGCCAGGTAGTAATTTATAAAAATGGGTAAAATGGCGATAAAGTAGTTTTATTTTCAATTAATAGCCCGTGTGTGCATTGATATTCGAGATCCTAAAATTCTATATTTCACCGCAATAAATCTGAAACTATATTTTAAAATTAGTAGAAAATAAATTGAAGTTATGCAACCGATTCAGAATTTATGTTCCTTACATCCATGTTTCTTATTAACGCAATCAAGAATTAATTTAAAAAAAAAATTCAAACCATGTTTCATTTGTAGTTATGTAATGTAGTTATGTAACCAGTGCATTTCGTTTTACTCATAAAAATTCATTAGTATATCTAATCATCCAAAACAATCTGAAAACATATTGTAACCAGCATACAATGATCATTTAGACATGACCAAGTTCTTACTCAGAACTCTATCCTTCATCGCTGCCATTATCCGATCGAATCGTTCTTTGGTATACTGGACTGTTTCTTTATTTGAGTTCGCAATGCATTCACTCTTCTTCTTTTCTGACTGTGACAGGATCATCACTTTAAGCGAATCTAATTCCTCTTTAAGTTTTCTTGGCGAGGGTGTCATATTTGCTTCGAAGTCTGTGAATAGTAGTTGTTCTGTTACCTGACTTTTGCTGTCTTCTACAACGAAATGACCAGTTTCACCACGTATCTTAAGTTCGATGATGTCGTTCAGCATCATCTTGGTCTTGAGCATCGAAATCTCTTTCGTACAGTAGGGCTCATAGAGCAGAATTAAGTCAAATCTGTCCATTAGTTCCATCTTCTGGTCTAAACGTTCTGGGGACCCAGGGGTAGTTTCTTTAAACATCTTCGAAACGGATTCAAACGTTTTTTGGATAAACAGTCCTAAGAACTCGGGGGTTATCTTTGGGTGGTCGATGATGGAAGACGAGCTGCCCATGAGTTCCTCTATCCGATCTAAACGTTCTTGGGATTTAGGGGCAGTTTCTTTAACCATCTTCGACAATGCTTTCAACGTTTCTTGATTGAACGTTCCTGAGAACTCGGTGGTCATCTTGGGGCTGTCCATAGCGCAGAATGAGTTCGGTAGGAGAACGAATTGACACGTGAGAAAACCAAGTAAGAAGGTAAAAATTAAGCCAAGTAGGAGACCTGCCAAGAAAAAATAGTGTTTAGTCTTTATTCTTTCATGTGGCTGAGGTTCTTCGGCAATCGGAGCGAGCTTTCGAGGTGGGTTTGGAGTATCCATTTCGTTTGATTGGGAATCAATGTTAACTTCGGAGTTGACTATTTTGTCGGAATCGGAGGGAGTAAGAGTTTGGTTAGTGATCTGCAATGTCATGCTAATATGAGAGTTGCACTATTTCTAGGAATGGTACTACCTTATATACAATCGTACAAAGAAAACCATGATTGCACGGAGCAATGATTAGAAGCCAGGAGATTTGAACAAAAGAAATTATTAGCAATTAATGCGTAATGTATTGCACAAACTATACTTATCGTTTTCATATAATGTAGCATGGATTCAATAATATACGTTGCTACGAGTAAGGTTAAATATAATTCAAGGCAAACATAGGAATCCTTGCAGCATCTTCCAAGTACATTCTAAATCATCGATGATTAATCAATTGATCAAAAATGGGAAGCACATGCTCTATAGCATTGACCTATATCTGCATGAAATATTAATAGAACCTCATATATTAAATAATGTTGATAAAAATTGTCTCTTAAATTCACCAGCGATGAAAGACTTTAAGGCAAATTTAATTCATCGTCAAATAATCAAAAGGATTTTTAAAACACACAAAAAATGTGTTTTCTCTTTCTCCTCGGATTTGTAAACCTGCCAAAATAACTTCTCATCGTACACAATGATTTAATGACGTTAAATTCGAAAATTAAAACAATGTATGAGCCTCGTATAAGCCGTATTTGTAATCTGAAACAAACAATGAACAATATGGTCCAGTAACGTGATTTTTTCCGTAGTCGTAGAGCGCTATATTATCCTTTCTTTGTTGCTGTCATGACATGCGTTGGTGGTATAGTGGTTAGCATTGTTGCCTTCCAAGCAATAGACCCGGGTTAGATTCCCGGCCAACGCAGTGAGCCAATTGCCATGTTCTGTTTTATTTTACAATGTTTAAAAATCTTAAATTTATCTTTTTTTAAAAAAAGAAAATTTACAGAGAATCATTTTATTTTTGTACAAAAACGAGGGGTTGTCCACTCAAAAAAATTCTCGTACACCCCGGAATTTTATGCAAAAATTCCTACAGGAATCCCCATTAGAGCCGTACAAAAATTCTCAAAAATACAGAAAATTCAAGAAAAATTCGAGAATTCTCGTACACCCTAGAACGGAGTGGACAACCCCTCGGTGGCGTCGTGGCATATATATTTAACACTACTTTTACCGCCGCTTTGTTAACTAATGGAAGAATAGGTCTTTTCAAATAGGTAAAAGTGGCGAAATATTCAATTTAACGAACTTTCAGATTCTGTTATTGAAAAACCAATCAAATAACTACCTCTGTTTTATACTATACTCCAAAGTTGAGCGACCCCGTTTTCCTTCCCTTCCGCCGAGGTAAACACAGGGAGGTATAGCAATTTAAGGCCAACGGGGACGAAAAAAACAGTAAGCTTTATAAAGAGTGAATGTAAAGATTTCTTAAGAGAGGTGTGCAAATTACAAAATCGACGATCGGAAGCTTTGGTGGGCCCATCGTAGCGGCTAATTGGGGAGGCACCGTTGGCTATTCGATCTGTATACTCATCAAGTTGTTTGTGACGATGGAGATTCTATTGATCTGCCAAAATTGTAAGTGCCGAGGGATGCCTATAAAAGTTAATGGACCTCCATCACAATAAGTCTTCAAACGATGGAGTGAATCAGCGCTATAGCGTGAATTTGCAATTGGCCCTTTTTAAGTTTACCATCCCACATACCCCTAACCCAAGTCTATAATTGATATAATAGTTATACCTGAATGAATAGACAACCAATACAAAAATACAAAATAAGTTCGTGTTTATATACAATAGAAATATGTTGAGCATAATTTTCTTCTAGAATATCTTCGTAATATATTCAAATAATCTTGAGTTTATTTATTCCATATATTGTGATTGCAGCATAGTCATACCATAGCTTTAGTTTTCAGCAAGGCATTGGCTATTAGGGCTCATCACGCTTAATACCATGATCAGTCTTGGCGTTGACATCAGCTATGTTCCATATAAAGAGTTTAACGAAGTCGATCAGGTTGTAATTATTGCAAATGGAATACACTACGAAAAGTTAATTTATGAAGTGCAGTACATCCACTGGTGATATCTTCTATGTTTACGTTTAGGCCGATAGTTGTATCCTTGCGTTCTTAAGCAGATTGTCTAATTGAATTGACGTTAACGTATATAATATATGACATGAAATCTTCCAGCAACTGTTGAGTCCTAAACTGTATAATTATAAAAATTAAATTATTAAAGAAGAATTATGTTATAGAAGTAAATTATACAATACGATAAAGTTTAAACAATCATACACCTGGCTCATATTTTCCAGTTGACCCACATCACGTTATAATATACGTCATTGAAGTGTCAACTTTGTCGCACCTCCTTCTACAGGAGCCTCGTACACTATATTTGCAATCTGAATGAATCAATAAATAATATATGAGCCTCGTATAAGCCGTCATTGTAATTTGAATCAATCAATAAACAACATGGTCGAGGGACGTGATTTTTGTTCGTGATCGTAGAGCGCTATATTATCATTTCTTTCTTTTTACTGTTAGAAAAATATTTCCACTTTTTTTGCCAACAATTTATTTTATGCTATAATCATTTCTCTATAACCAATATAATAAAACATACAAGCGTACGGGTTTTTCTAATAAAAGTAAAGATTTATTGTTTTTTCTGATTTCCTTCATTTATACATTATCAAAAGGGATTCCGAGTTTCAATTCATATTCGTCTTTCTCAAGGTTATATTCGTATGGGTTTAATTGCGAATCTTGCGAAATATTTAATTATTATTTATTTTCGTTTGAAGTGGCTTTTTTCTTTCTTTTGTTTTGAGCTATATCTATAGGATCACATCTCGCAGTACTCATGCACCCAGCAGGAGGGCTCAGAATATCAGCATGAAGAGTTCATATCGGATTTTTTTTTCTTTTATACCTTCCAGAATTTCTATACAACGCCATGGGAATAGATTGGGGTATGTATATCTAGTATACAAAAATCAAACTTATAAATTCCTCCTCTGACTACAATTGTTTCCCATTTTCATATTAGTATAATTAATATATTAAACAATTAAGACTCGCTTGCGGAGTTGCGGAGGCAGAGACAGACGGTGGTTACATCACGTCTTAGCATAATATTTGTTACTATTGTTGTTGAACAGTTGTTTCTCTCAAAGATATACATCCAATCGGATATTCATGACATCGACTTCGCCGACGATCCCGAAATCTTCGAAGAAAGCTTCGACCATCTCTCTACTAACAACTCTTTGGATAGTGCACCTGAACCATTTATTCATCAATACCTATTACAAATAGAAAACAATCGAATTTTGATCATTTATGGATGATTTAATGGTAATAATTGACGATGCGCAAGTCTCCTGGAGAGCAGTTGATATCATATCTTTCGTGTTGTTTTCGTACTTTTCTTTATCTACAAAATGGATTCGTTCCAGTTTATTTTTAAAGAATTTGTGTTACTAGAAGAAGAGTGTTCGAGCTTGAATTTGATCATTTAGAAGAGATGATCCGAACAGTTATTTCGGTATTCCTTACAAAATAACCGACTTAACCACCATTCCAATGATTGAAAGAGGCGACATCCTTCCGACCATCGAACTGGCGAATCAAAGCAAAGAACAGCTTGAGCTTGCAACTCTACAAGTTAATTGAAACTATTAACTATATATAAAACACTTTACAAAAATGTAAATGTACAAAAATGTAAAATGCATTTCGGGGAGTTTGTGGGGCATAATTGTAGATTGAACAGCTTGTTGATGGCCAGAATTTACATGGAAAGCTACTTGATCAGCTTGAGGATGCTCTAGAAGGACTCCGTCGAGAACCGAATTGAAGAGCGTTGGCGTTCCCTAAAACCATCGGAACGATCAAAAGTTAATATTAATACCATTTTAGATCATTTTCCAACAACTGATGAGGTAGATGGATCAGTAGTTGGATTGAAATGGTTGGATTGTGAAATTCCTGCTGAAGATCTTCGACCTGCCTAATCTCCAAATAAATCGATTTCCCCAGTAGATGGTGAGGCGAGCTTTGTTGTGCTTGAAATCGACGTGGAAGCAATGACCGTTCAAGTCTTCCCCTGTCCGACTGACAATAAGATGAACTTCCAAGGCACTGCGAGACAAGAGAAAAATGTAAAGTCGCCGCTCTTTCTCGTCGTGCTCGTAACTAGATGTCAAGGAAATAAAATTAAAATACAATATTTAATATATTTTAATAAATAATGGCAAGAAATACATAAAAAAATGTGGAAATGCAAATAAATATAGCAAAAATAAAATGAATTCAAGTAAAGTAAAAAAAAATAATTAAATGAGAATCCGTGCATAAAAAACCCATGATCAGTTTCTAACTTTAAAAATAAATTTTCTAATGAGTATTGCAATATGTTATTATTATTTCATTGTTACCATTATTTAGATTAATATTTATGCAAAATTGTATTTATTGCGAGCCTGCGGGCTTCGGCGTTTACGAAAATGACGAAAAGGTTTAGTATCTCCTTTTACTGTAAAAAAAAAATTAATTTTAATTGGAATAAATTGGAATCCACGTTTCTCGAACTATAAGGCTTTTTAAGAATCCACGTTACTCCAATTATGA